>OX155677.1:5567296-6213059 GCA_944547425.1 Eupithecia centaureata | reverse complement strand
TCTTTACCTTAGCATCCATAGTTTGATATTCTGGTTTTTCTCTCTTTTGTGGGTCCGTTTCTTTCAACACGACCGATAGGTTAGATGCTGATACGTGTATGTTGAACTCAAATTTCCACATGTGGAAACTTTCAGAGTTTGTAAGTTTTTCTATATTTTCATCTTGAAAATTATTCATTTCGTTCGTTTTTTGTTTTGTGTGTCGCAATCTAGAAACTTGAGAACTGTTTTTTTCCTTTTTTTATATTTCTGTTTTTTAGCACTGTTCTCACTCTGGGCCCATAACCTGAAGGGTATTGGGAATGCGCAGAGGAGGAAATAAAGTCTTTTTATGTAATTTAAACTGTTTATTAGGTTTTACAAGGGACAAGGGTTTTACATTTTATTACGCCATTTTTTACTTTTTTTGGAAGACGACATCTCATTTAACCACAGACAACAACGTCTATTAGTGTTGTGCCACACTTGCAATAGGGATGTACACACTAACAAAATTTGGAGTAACGATTTTTTATCAATGGATGTGTAAATATTATTAAATGCAATATAACATCTTTGTTATCCGTTATTAATTTAAATGAGAGCGGGCAACCCTGCTAGCGTCGACATCACAGTCCTGTTACTCTTATTTTTTCTACGCGAAATCTTACGTAAACCTCAAAAAAAATGTGAAAATAGTGAAGAACAGTCCCTAAAGAAGCCATAGTGTTGATATTTGCAACAATCAAGACCTGGATCACAAGGAAATAAGAACAGATAAGCTACATTTTACTACCTAATAAGTGAGAACTACCGCAATTTTATTTTCGAACACCCTCGAAATTCTTCTCACTCAATTTATCATTCAACTTCAACTTCTTTATACGGCTCTGCGGGGTCGGAATTTCTACCTATCTTTTTTGCATAAATTGACAACTAAAGACACACTACAACTGTCATAATCAACTGCGGTCTTCAAGCCTACTTGATTCAAACCAGAGCTTCAAACATAAAAGTGTCAAACCGACCTTACACGGTTTTAGAGTTGCCAGCTAGAAATAAAGTTCCAGAAATCCGGGTAAATATGGACGAAGTTCTGACAGCTCTTCGGAAGATACAAAACGAATTAGATGAACAAAAAACAATGATAAAAGAGAGTGCAGACACTGTAACAGAAAGAGTAACGGAAAATATATACAAAATTTTGGACACAAAATTCACGATATTAGAGGGAGAACAAGAAAACCTAAAAAGAAAGATAGAAAAACAGGAAAAACAATTATATTTCCTAGAAAAAGAGGCGAGAATAAGAAATGTCGTATTTTTCGGCATTGAGGAAAATGAAAAGTCATACTCAGAATTGGAAAAAAACTTAACTGTCTTTGTAGAAAATTACTTTTCAATCAAGCTAGACATCAGAGACATACAAATAGCTAAACGACTGGGAAAAAAATCTGATAAACCTCGCCCAATATCAGTCACTTTTTCGACGCTGGGGAAAAAAATAGACATATTAAGAGGGAAAAAATCACTTACTGAAACACCTTACTACATAAAAGAGGACTACCCACAAAACATATTAGAAAAAAGGAGAGAGCTGCAAGAACAAGTAAACATTGAAAGAGAAAATGGAAACACGGCTTTCATAAAATATGACAAGCTAATTGTACTCCCAAACAGATCCGAAATAAGTAACAACAAAAAAAGGAAAAACTTAAGAGCTTCTCCTGAAAACTCAGTTTGCAGCCAAACGGAGCACAGAAACAATTCTGCAAAGAAGCACAAAACTTTTCCCGATCGGGCGAAGACACCAAGAACTAACAGCATATCCGAGGGAATACTCAAACCAGGCATCCTTAACTATTTAGTAAGCAAAAACTCCATATGCACTCAAGAAAATACTAATAGAAATTCGTAGCAACTAACACCTCCCTCTCTCTCAAGCAAAGGTAATAAGCACGCTAACAGAAAACAAACAAATCTCCCAACCCGGCTGGTCACCGTGGGAGATTACGACCAAAACCCTCCAAAGAAAAAAAATCAAACTAAAAACAACACACAGCTGTTGTACATAGCCACCTACAATGTGAAAAGTCTTTCATCATATGAGCGGCTAATCGAATTACAAGAAGCTATAAAAAACACGAAATACGACATCATGGGCCTATCAGAGGTGAGGCGAGTTGGTAACAAAATGGAAGAATACGATGATTTTATCTTATGTCACATCGGACAGACGCCTGGTCAATATGGAGTCGGTTTCATGATAAGAAAATATTTAAAACAAAACATAGAAAGCTTTACGGGAATTTCAGAACGAGTTGCAATATTAAACATGAATTTTGAAGAAAGAAAAATTACGCTAATACAAGTGTACGCCCCCACAGAAGCAGCAAAAAAGGACGAGATAAACGACTTCTATGAGAACGTCAGCAAAGCAATCCAAACAGCTCACAATGATTACATATTAATGGGAGATTTTAACGCAAAGATAGGGCAACCCCGAAAAGACGAATATTTGGTAATGAAACAAAATGGCTACGGCGAAAGGAACGACAGAGGCCAAAAACTCATAGATTTCGCCTGCGAAAACGAATTATCAATTTTAAACACTTTTTTCTCAAAAAAACCTAAAGATAAGTGGACATGGCGATCACCGAACAAGCAACACAGAAACGAAATAGACTTTATCCTATCAAACCTACCAAATGCGTTTCAAAACATCGAAGTATTGAATGTCAACTTTCCATCAGATCATAGGCCGGTAAGAGCAACGTTATCCATATCAACAAAACACAAAAAAAGTAGAAGAGGATACACAAACAATCCATGTAGCTCATTGAGAACCGAGACAGAAATAAAAGCTTACATAGAACATCTAAAAACCGGACTACAGGACATTGTTTACTCCAAGGATACGCCAATACAAAATTTCTACGACAGATTAGTAAAAGTAATCAAACAAAGTCTGCAACAGGCAAAAATATCATATAGTGGAACTCACAATGATATTTTACAAGAACGCACAATTCGACTCATGGAAAAAAGAAGAATACTACAAAAAACTAGGCACAAAACTCGCTCTATGAAAAACGAGCTAAGCGCACTGTATAAACTAGTAAGCAGATACATAAAACAAGACTATGAAAGACACAGAGAGCGCACAATACAGAGACATCTAGAACTCTCGGGAAGCACAAAACGAGCATACAAACAACTACAAACAAACAAAGTGTGGATTGATGGTTTAACAAACTGTACAGGAAAAGCCCTTCATAACCGCAGCGATGTCATTACAATTGCAACCAAATTCTACAAGAATCTGTACAAATCGAAAGTCGAAAATCAGACTGAACCTCAAAGTATAACTTCACAACAGCATGCAAATATGGATATAGTGCCCATCAGCGAAGAAGAAGTAATTGGAGCAGCAAAAAATCTGAGAGCAGATAAAAGTCCAGGCTCTGATAACATCACAAATGAGGCTATAAAAACAGCAATACCACTACTAGCTATATACCTCACACAGCTGTTCAATGCTATACTAAAAAAAGGCTCAACCCCTTCCCAATGGTCAGAATCAAACATTATCCTCATTTATAAAAAAGGAGACCCGAGAAACGTGGCAAACTACAGACCAATCAGTCTTCTTCCATGCCTATATAAACTGTTTTCATCTATTATAAACCTGAGGTTGAGCAGCACGCTTGAAGGAAAACAACCTGTAGAGCAAGCCGGATTTAGAAAAGGTTTTTCGACAATCGACCATATCCACACAATAGAATTAATAATCGAAAAATATCAGGAACAGCAAAGAAATCTGTATATTGCTTTCATTGATTATCAGAAAGCTTTTGACACTTTGGTGCACACAAGCATATGGAAAGCCCTCAAAGAACAAGGTGTTGAAGATTACTACATACAGGTCATCAAAAGCATTTACGCAAACAATACAAGCAGAGTGAAATTGGAAACTATTGGCCCTAGCTTTCCTATCCACAGAGGTGTAAGACAAGGCGACCCTCTATCTCCAAAGTTATTTATAGCTACACTACAATCTATAATAGCCAAACTAGACTGGAAGGGATATGGAATTAAAATAAGTAACAGCTACCTCAGCCATTTGCGTTTTGCTGATGACCTTGTGTTGCTATCTGAAACGAGCACACAGCTACAAATTATGATTGAATCACTGAATGAGGCTAGTAAGGTTGCAGGCTTAGAAATGAACCTTGCAAAGACAATGACCATGACAAATACCATAAAAAGACCAATTACTGTGGGAACCCACACATTGACATATACAGACAAATATACATACCTAGGAAAACAAATTGGGTTTGATAGGACAAGCAATGAACTCGAAATTGACATAAGAACACAACGGGCATGGAACAAATATTGGGGACTAAAAGACATATTTAAAAGCAACATGCCAATACACATAAAAGCAAAAGTTATGATTTCAAATTTACTTCCATGCCTTACATACGCTTGCCAAACATGGAAGTTCACAACAAAAATAAGGAACAAAATCAACACTTGCCAACGAGCTATGGAACGAAGCATGCTGAACATTAAGAAAATCCACAAAGTTAAACATGATAACATTAGAAAATTAACAAAGGTAACGGATGCTCTAAAATTTGCTCAAAGAATGAAATGGAAGTGGGCTGGCCATGTCGTAAGAATAGAAGACCAAAGATGGACAAAGAAGGTAACAATGTGGAAGGGGCCACAAGGCAAAAGAGCCAGAGGAAGACCTCACACCCGTTGGGAAGATGACATCAAAAATATTGCAGGACCACACTGGACACAACTAGCCAAAGAGAGGGATAAGTGGCACACTTTGGAGGAGGCCTTCACCTTAATAGGGGTTCTCGAAAACAATCAAAGTAAATTTTAATAATAAAAGAGTAATAATTAATATTGAAATTATTTAAAGCAAAATCATTTTATTATATAATAATCAAAATCATTATTAATAAAATTTAATATTAATCTAAGTTTTTATGCATGTATAAATTAGTTAATAATAGGTAAAATTTTAATTTGTTATGTTCGAGAAATAAAAGGCTTTTTATTTTATTTTATTTTATTTTATTTTATTTTATTTATTTTATTTATTAATTTAAATATCTATGTTTCCGAAAATTTCAAAATATATTTTGCATTAACAAAATATCATTTATGTTTTGTGCACAAGTAAAACTATATAGGGACATTGTTTTGTACCTATGTGATACCATTGTGAACGAAAGTTTTCTGTAACTAGTTACTTAAAAGGTTACAACAATACCAAGATAAAAAGTAAATAGTAAAACCATTCGCGTTATCATATCATGCTGTAAAAATAAAAACAATAAAGTTGAAGATTGCGGTTTGTTCGAAACTAATCTAGTAAAAGAGATAGTTTCGAAACAGTCCGGTCGAAATAAGATTTTTGAAAAGCTTTAGAATTGTTAGTGCCAATCAAACATTTTCTAGAATTAATTTCAGAAAAGCGTCACACTTTTTGTGCACCTCTTGAACGGCGTCATTTTGTAGGAAATCATCATTTTCCTCGCTGTCATCATTTTTTAGGGCGTTACCTTCTTCATTCTCTTTTTCAACACTGTTATTTTCCTTCAGATCATCATTTTCTTCATCATCATCATCTTGTTGATTTTCAACACTATCGTCAACATCATTTTCTTTCTGTAAATCATTATTACCTTAATCATGAATGTTTATTGCAAAATAATTTTGTAAATCATGGATATTAATTTAATAAATCATGACCTTAGCAATCAGTTATTATGTTGTTTGAATGCTGTACAATTCAGATAGGCCCAACTAGCAGAGCTTATGTTATGTCTTATAATTTGTATCATGCATTGCTGTAACATGCTCATCACACGAATCGTGTTAATATCATTGAATACATTAATCCCACCTCATCTTCTTCAGCTGTAACCACATTTTGTTCATCATTGTCTAAATTTTCATCATCATCATCATTTTCATCAACAGTATCGCTTCTATCAGCTTCTTGGGAATCATCTGCATCTTGTTCCGTTTCTTCATCATTTTCATCACCTTCATCTTCATTGTCGTCATCTTCATCATTTTCGTGTTCCTCGTCACTATCATCATGCTCATGTTCGTCATCGTCAACATCTTCATGTTCGTCATTTTCATCATTCTGACTGTCATCCTCGTCATCGTGTTCTAATTGACTGTCGTGTTCCTCATCATCTTCATCCTATTTCGGATTTATTGGGATTATTTTGGAAATTCTCGTGTATAGGATCTCAACGGTATATTAAATCTATTATTAAAACTTACGAAAAACATATTTTAGAATGTCCTTGCGTGTGTAAGTTTATCTGCCTCAGTAGCTTAAATTCTAAAAAGCTGTTTTAAAATCTAAGCTAGTGATGAAAAATTTAAGTATCTAATACAGAATTAGAATAACCATGGCTTGAGCTTGATGGTGCTTATTCATTCAAATAACATTAAATTAATAAATTGTTTAGGTTTATTTTTATATCACATAATAACTTACATGATGATTCAGTTCCAGGGTATGTTCATCGTGGTGGTCATCATCTGGTGCATCTTCTATCCATCCTTCCAGGACTCCAGAATACTGCGACTCCACAGAGTTTGCTTCCACTTAAATTATAGTTTCCGAGATAATAATAGTTAATATGTAGTTAAATAATTATTAAATAGATACATAATACATTTATTGCATCACTACATATTATAAAACAAAGTCGCTTTTTCTGTCCCTATATCCTTATGTCCCTTTGAATGCTTAAAATCTTTAAAACTACACAGCGGATTTTGATGCGGTTTTTTTTAATAGATAGAGTGATTCAAGAGGAAGGTTTATATGTATAATAAAACCTTGCGAAGCCGGGGCGGGTCGCTAGTATTAAATAAAGGAATGAACAAATTACTTATTCTGTTGATGGCAGGCTTATGGAAAATAACTCTATAGATATATAGCAATAGTTATTTTGTAATATCATTGAATTTTTAAATAAAGTAATGGAAAAACTATTTAAGATAAACAGTGAAATTGATGCCAGGCTAATGTAAAGTTTATTACTCTAGAGATAAGAAAGCATGGTACCCATTAAAGGTCATTGAACTCAGCTTAGAATATTAATTTAAAAGCTCTAATTACAAAGTTCATCCATGAATCCTGCTGCCTCTTTACTCTTTACAATAATGTAGCATACATTATTATACCTATCTCATTTCAGGAATGTCAAACATGTGCAGTGACATGGTTGGTATTATTAGTTACACCTGTGTACTTATAAACTATTTACAAGTAGGTATGTTACACATCTTGGTGGTTGATGCATGTTCTTATAATGAAACAGACTCAAGAGGGATCACAACATTGTTGTGTAATACGGAGGCATATTATAAAAGTTATTGTGTTACTTAAATAATAGTAAAGTAAATTAAAAATCTTTTATTACATGGCTGTTTTATTGACTGCCACAAAAGAGAATACTCACATTCTGTAAGGCCTCTGTTCTCCAATATAATCAGTCCAATAAGAGTTATCAATACTGCTAGGAGGGTGAAAAATATGATTTTAGCACACCAGTGGCCCCCAGTGCCATGGTCGCTGTAGGAGTGCATGAACACATCACCTTCTCCGAGAGCCGCGGCCGTGCCACGAGGCTCTTCTACTCCAAGATCATCTGGAACAATTGGAACAAAGCATTTAGTAATACAACAAGTCCAAATAAGACAAACTACTAATATAATAATCTTGGGGACAAAAAGTTACCTTTCTTTTTCTTTTTGTCTTTACGTTTCCTTGGTTGTACGTCGCCTGACATGTTTTACTACGAACTGGCGGTTCGTAGGCGGCAAGAATCCACTTTATTGTTTCATAACCCTGAGTAAACAATGAACACACAGTGAGATAGTAGCTTGTGTTGCAATTTCAGACAATTGTCCAAATGCGCAATTTCATGAATAGAGAAATGTTTGCCGCACGTTGATTTAATTATAACCTTAGATAATTGTAGTAGATTTACAGCCCCTCAGCTTTCTTCAATTTATTTTCGTTGTAACCTAAAAATAACCGGCGACGACAGCTGACGAGAGAGACAGCAGGCAGGGGACTGGGTATTTTTCTGAACGAAAAAGTGGAAGGTTACGTTACGAAACTTTGACTTATAAACTATATCACATTTATTAATGGATTTATCCTAAAAAGAAAATAAAAAACATATTTGAATGATATATTACTACATTTGTAAAAACGCAGATTGTTTAATTGACTTTTTCACGCAATTTACTTCTCTCTATCTGGATTTTGCTACATTTAAACTTTCCACACACTGAAGCCGGAGGCGGAGCGGAGGCAAAGGCGTGGCGGTTTTTCCTATGGCACCGCGCCGCCACCGCCTGCGGTGTGTGTGTAGGCTTTCATAGGATTCCATAGAGTACAACTCGCACGCCTTCTCGCCTCCGCTCCGCCTCCGGCTTCAGTGTGTTTCGAACTTTAGTGATTTAGTAACAAAATGTTTTAGGACGAAACGAAGTTATCTATCGTCACAGGTTTGTGTCGTCTAGAGAGTTGGTAGGGTAGGTTTTAACACACCATTTCAACAAGGGGGTACGGCCCGTACCGTACGGGGTACGCAAGAGCGTCGCCAGCCGATGGCGCAGGGGGGGCAAGTTGACTTTACCTACTACACTGACCTGTATCTATACAAGTACTTGTATATATAGAGGTCAGTGACCTACTACAATTCATTTTTTTCTCATTCTCTATGAATGAGAAAAGTAGGTATGAAATGTAGCTAAAGTCGACAGCCCATGAAGCTTTTCACTTGTACTACGAGCCTTACATCTACAGCGATTGTAATAACAACAGTATCTTAGTACTATATACATATACTAGCGACCCGCCCCGGCTTCGCACGGTTTTATTATACGTATAAATCATCCTCTTGAATCACTCTATCTATTAAAATAACCGCATCATAATCCGTTGCGTAGTTTTAAAGATTTAAGCATTCAAAGGGACATAGGGATATAGGGACAGAAAAAGCAACTTTGTTTTATACAATGTAGTGATATTCTGTGACAGTACAGAGTCCAATGTGTAAAGCTACACGAGCACGAGCTCTTGACTATGCAATAAAAATCTTGTAAATAAGATAAAATAACATTCAATAGAAAAATAGAATAAAAAAGAGTTTGAATTTGAATAAGTGTACAGCATATTTTTTTTAATTACCAGATTTTAATATCCCCTCCCCCTCTCCAGCTTCAACGATAGAGTAGAGCAGGCAGAGCGTAGTTGAGCGTATGGAATAATTAGAAGTGGAATTGGTGAATTTATTCGAGTTTCGACGTATGGGAATGATTGTTCAAGGCTTGAACTTCAAGCAAATCAACTCAAAGACTTAGAACTTTGCATTACATTTGGCAACTTTTTTAGAATCTCTAGGGGGGGCAGCTGCCCCTCCCTGACCCCCTTGGGTACGTATGCTGTTGAAAACCCTCTGAGTAGTTACAGAAACCAAGGAGATGGCCTACGTGAAGTCGTATGCAATGCATGTTTGAGGCCGGTTCACCATTGGTTTCTTGACTGAGTCAAAGTGAAAACCACGCTCCGACCACCTCTTCAATACTCAGCCTAAACAATACCTACCGTAGACGTGCAATACAAGCACTCTGCTAGGGATGTGTCGTCGACTGCTTTTCAGTCGACGAAACGAGACCGTTTATCGTCAACGATAAACTAGTTTATAAAACAGTCTAATTTTCGACTAGTTTATGCCGTTGTTCGTTTAGGACATGAACGATCGTTGAACGTTGATTCACTGATTGATTGGTAAACAAAGACTAGAATAAACTGTTTATGATATCTTACTTCTTTCTTACTATTATAATTAATTGGAAAGTCTGTGAATGTTTGATAAAAGTAATCTCCGTAACTACTTGAGTTTTTTAAATGAAATTTGGTATGTAGATAGTTTAGGATCTAGAATAACACAGGATATTAAAATTTCTTTTCACGTAAATTTGCGTAAACTTTGACCAGTTCAAAGCGCATCCCAAACTAGATTAATAAAAAATAATGTAAACAAACATTCAAAAACCTGCTTGCCTACTACTAATCTTACTATTATAATAAATGGGAAAGTCTGTCTCAATGTTTGTTAACCGTAACTACTTAAATTATTCAGATGAAATTTGGTACTTAGATAGTTGAGAACCTAGAATAGGACATAGGCTATTAAAATTTGGAAATTTTAACCTCTGAAGGGGTTAAATGGGGTAGTAAAGTTTGTATGAAAAATTATTTTTCCTTGGTTTGATTTACTCAAAACTCGGTATAAATAAAATATGAAATAATTAATTCAACACGTGTTTTTTATTTTTTTTAAATAACTCCTAGGAGTTGTTTAGTAAATTTCTGAAATTTGTATGGAAAAGAACTCTAGTTCGCGGGCGAAGCCGCGGGGCGCATCTAGTACAATAATATATTGTTATGCATTGAAAGAGAGTTTATTTTTACACAACACCGCCGACGCCCGCCGCCATTAGATCCCCGCTGGAGTCGAGTGCATGGCGAAAGAGAGATAGTCATATTAGGTTGTGCAAGTGTGAAGAGAACGGAGTGCTTGATAGACGAATAGACAATGGCTAGCTGGCTAGAGAAACGGTTTCGTCGACGCTCGACCGTCGACTGCACGATGCAAATGTCGTTCACGAGTAAACTAGTTTATGCGTGGACTGTAAACTAGTTTATCAGTCGACGGCAACAAAACAGTCTAAATAAACTGTTCGTTCATTCAACGACCACTCCTACACTCTGCAAAGATTGACACGAACACAACCATTTTACATATTGCAACCATATTTCAACATCTTAATAAATAGAAGAGAGAGAGATATTTGTCATTTTAAATAAATCCTACGGTGCGAATCGACGCTGCGTCTTTTATTAAAGGTAGGTATAAAAGTCTCCACACACAGAAGCCGGAGGCGTGTTCGTGGAGTTGTATTCTATTACTGACATGACTGACAGATAGATTGTGATGTCAATCAATGTCAAGTTAAAAGTAAACAATAAATTACACATACCTCGCAAAAAACCTGCACGTGGATTTAAAATATCCACTCCTTGGTGGGACGCAGAATGTACAGCGGCTGTTACTGAGCGTAAAGCAGCGGAGAGAGCATACTGTCAAAGCATGACTATGGATAACTTTCTTACTTACAAAAAAGCAGCTGCCAAATTTAGAAAATTAACTTGTAAGAAAAAGAAGCTTGGTTGGACAAACTTTTGTGAACATTTATCTCCTCGTACTCCCCCGTCTCTGGTTTGGAAACAGATAAAACGTTTCAGATGTTCTGCAAACATAGAGAACATCTCAACTAATGATCCCGTATCATGGATCGAAGCCTTTTCGGACAAACTGGCTCCACCTTCTGTTCCTTGTAATTCATCATTCCCATCTTCTCCTTCTTTTCTTCCAGCAACAAGCAACTTGGACACCTCCTTTTCCTATAGTGAATTGTTACTCTCACTTGACGGACTGACTGATTCTTCCCCCGGCATAGACGGTATTCCTTATTCCTTCCTACTAAAAGCTTCTGAAAATACAAAAAAAATGTTTCTTTCACTTCTAAATTCTTTCTTTGATTATGGTATAATCCCCGAACAATGGAAATCCCAAATCATTGTCCCAATCCTGAAACCGGGTAAGGATCCTTCGGACCCAGCTAGTCGACGACCCATAGCGCTGTCATCTGTAATGGCCAAAGTTGCGGAACATTTGATCAAGCGCCGTCTCGAATGGTGGGCTGAAAATAGCTCTGTTCTTGCTAAATCCCAGTTTGGATTCAGAAAGGGCATGGGAACCATGGATAACCTGAGTTTGATAATGACAGACATTAATATTGCTTTTAAAGAGAAAAAGTATTTAGTCGGTGTTTTCCTCGATATAGCGTCAGCCTATGACAACGTCCTGCTTCCGGTTCTCAGGAGGAAACTCCTACAGCTGAGAATTCCTGAAAAGCTTGTACGTTTCATATGCAATTTAATTATGGAAAGATCTGTCGTTATTAAATCTCCTCTCGGTCTCCTACCTCCTAAAACAGTTTGGAAAGGTCTACCACAGGGTTCTGTCTTGAGCCCATTACTTTATAGTCTATATACTTCTGATCTCGAGCAAACTGTAGAATCTTTTTGTGAAGTTTTACAGTACGCCGATGATATCTGTCTCTATGTATCCTCTTCCTCTGTGGTAGAAGCAAGTAACCGACTCAACTCCGCGTTGTCGTATCTCGGTGATTGGCTTACTGACCATGGTTTATCTCTATCAGCTTCTAAAAGTTCTGTTGTCGTCTTTACCAAAAAAAGAATCATCCCACCTGTAGAAATCTTGATTGATCAAGAAATCATCCCTATATCTAATAATGTAAAATTTCTGGGTATTATATTGGATTCTAAAATGTCAGGTAGTTCACACTTTATCTCTATTGGTCAAAAGTGTGAAAAAAATATTAACATTATACGATGCCTCTCAGGGGTATGGTGGGGATCTCATCCATACACTCAGAAGCTGTTGTATAATGCTATAATCAGAAGCCACTTTGACTATGGAGCATTCCTTCTTAATCTTTGCAACAAATCAGGTTTAGACAAAATTGATAAAATTCAATCTAGATGCCTTCGTATAGTACTGGGAGCTATGAAGTGCTCACCCATCAATGCTAATTCCAACCATCCCCTTCTTTCAAAATTAAAACACTTGCTTAGTTTATCGGGTCCATGTGATAAAATCCCATGTCTCCTTCATAGTTTTAAAATATTTTTAGGTCTACCAAATTCTATCAGACAGTATCCAATATACCCCATTTATCTAATTCCCTATGATGCACTAGTTTTCCAACCCCATGTCATTTTAGATTTTGGTATCGACAAGAATTCTGTTGATGCTAGAAGAATTTTTAATGCTGAAATGAATATGCATTTTCAAGGGTGGAATTCCATTTTTACTGATGCATCCAAGCTATCAAACGATAGTGAAGTTGGAGCTGCGGTCTGGATCCCCTTCACATGCATAACTCTAAGCTTTAAATGTCCTTCGTCTTCCTCAGTTTTTACTGGCGAGGCTGTTGCACTCCTAGAGGCAATCCGCTTTGTTAAATCTCATAACCTTAATAAATCCATCATCTTTTCGGACTCTAAAAGTTGCTTGCAATCTATTCTGTCCAACCCTTTCAGATCAATTTCTCGTCTTCCTATCATCCTTGAAATTAAATTTATTCTCTATGAATGTCATAAACTAGGCATCAAAGTAGTTCTTGCATGGATACCAGGTCACTCTGGTATCCCAGGCAATGAGACAGCAGACGCTTACGCAAAAGACGCAGTCCAGTTAGGTTCTCTTGAGCATTTTCATACATACTGCCACGACCTATGCTTACTACCTAAATCGATACTCGATAAATCCTGGAAGGAATTATGGCAAGCCTCAAGTCTCATTAAAGGCAAGTACTATGGCGAAATCCAACCAGATATCCCCTCTTCCCCTTGGTTCTTTAAATTTCGCAAAGCTAGTAAAGTAGTAACTACAACTATCTGCCGTTTGAGATTAGGTTTCTCATGCACACCGGTGTTTCTTGCAAAGTTAAGGATAAGGGATCATTCAATGTGTGAGTGCGGGCTTGAAGAAGGAAATGTGGAACACATTTTCTTCAATTGCCCAAAATTACAATACTCCCTTTATGACATCCTTCCCTATGATATCCCACGTCCTACTTCTTTCAAAATTATATCTAATTATATTATCCCTAACCTTCTCCCCCATAATAAATTTTATACTTTGTAAATTTGTAAAAATCAATAATATTAAGTTATAACAAAAATGTAATATAGATAAGTGTATAAATTGTAAATAATATGTATTCTACTATAACCGTTATGCTTTTCATGTTGTGTTGTTTTTTGCCTATATTGTGTTGTCCTTTTGTTTTAGCAAAATCACTTTGCAAAATTTTAATAACTTTATTTGGTTAAACCGATCAAATTCTATTTTAGAAGTTTATGACACTCTAACATAGACACTGGCAGAGTCGTGGCGAAAAGCAAGCGGAGCCATAAAAAAGAAGTTGAAGTTGAAGATGAAAACTCGAAATTGAAAACTTACAATAATAAGAATTCTATAAAATAATAGGACTAGTTACCAAATTATGCGATAAAAACTAACATAGAATGAGTCAAGTTATTGTTTTGTTCGATGGATACTCAAAGAATTCAGTAGACAACACCATGGTTTCTAACTGCAGCTGCACTCTGATAAAAGGAATGCATAACATTATTGTTGATACCATGACCGCATGGGATTCAACAAAAATATTAAACGGTCAGTTCGTTTAAACTATCTATAGGTACTTGCCTTTATCGTTGTTCGCCCGCGTGGAAATTTATTAATAATAATTTTAATAATAATTTTCCATACAAACTTTACCACCCTATTATTATAGCCTCCTCAGAGGTTAAAATTTCCAAAATTTAATAATATAGGATATTAAAATTTGGAAATTTTAACCTTTTCTGATTATTCTAGGTTCTAAACTATCTACATACAAAATCTTTCCCATTTATTTTAATAGTAGGATTGTTTTATTTATAGTTAGTCCTGGTTAGTCCCTTTGATTATATACTTATAATCAAAGGTTAGTCCATAATCTGCTAAAATATGTTTGACATATTTCATAATTTCGCTAACCTGCAGAAATCTGAAACTCAATAGTACTTTCGACATCATGGTGAAAGCAAGTAAGGGCCTTCATTCGCCTTTGACTGTGCTCCTTGGCGGGCTTTCCCTGGGGTACATATGTTTTTGTTTAGTGTGGATATGACGAAAGCGTATTATTGTATGGTACCCGTTGTTGAGTCCCACTTGTTCGCTTTTCCAGATGCTTTAAAGATGAGATGAGATTGAGAGAAGTGGAAGAGATGTATATGATAAGATTTTATTAAATTTTAGCTTTAAAGGAAAACGAAATTCAACCAGAGAAAATAAACTTTGTAATATCTACACATGGACATTCTGATCATATTGGAAACAACAATCTGTTCTTGAATGCAAAGCATATTGTTGGATTTGATATGTCTTATAAGGATACCTATTACCCACAACAATTTTCTGAAGGTTAGTCTCCAATTACTCTCTTCTGTTGAGTTAGTATTGGCTGTTTTTAAACCTAATAAGAATATTTATAACTTCTTAGTACTTATCTGCCTGTGGCTTCACATGCTTTTTATATGGATATATTGCAAGGCTATTTCTATGGCATGGGAACTGATTTATGAAAAGTAGCCTATGTTTTAAAATAGGCCTAATTTATATCCTATGTTCAGTACTTTTTTGCATGAT
The DNA here is from genome assembly GCA_944547425.1 of Eupithecia centaureata. Classification (NCBI taxonomy): domain Eukaryota; kingdom Metazoa; phylum Arthropoda; class Insecta; order Lepidoptera; family Geometridae; genus Eupithecia; species Eupithecia centaureata. Next base: position 6,197,655 of record OX155677.1, on the reverse strand, counting down.
AGATTAACAAACATCCATACATAAAAACCAAAGACATAAAAACTCATTTAAGTAAGGATTTATACCTAAGTACTTTACTAGATTTCATCTTTTATACCTTCAGGTGGAGAATTTGTTATAGACTTATCAGTCAAGGTTATACCTACTCCAGGGCACACCCTAGCAGATGTTTCAGTGATTGCCAGAAGCAATGAAAACGAAACTATAGCAATAACAGGTAGTTAACCCCTAGTCTCTGCACTCATTATTAAGGCCTATTCTTGTTATCACTACATAGTATAAAATAAAGTAGTTTTCTCTGTCCCTATGTCATTATGTCCCTTTGAACGCTTAAATCTTTAAAACTACGCAACGGATTTTGATGCGGTTTTTTTTAATAGATAGAGTGATTCTAGAGGAAGGTTTATATGTATAATAAAACCGTGCGAAGCCGGGTCGCTAGTAATAAATATAATTTCTGTAAAACAGCTGGTACCTAATTGTCCATCTGTGATACAGGGGGTGATGATTCTCCCCTTGAGACAGATGTTTCTATGATCTTCAGATATTGGTTCTGGGTGTTCTATAGTACCCCATAACATAACATAGTAACTAACTAATATACATAAGTAGTATATAACATAGTACTCTGCTTTGCTTGGGGCCAAATAATGTGTGTTTCTTCCCCAGCATCATTTCATACCATAGAATTCAAAATGATAGCATCCTCAGGCTTTATTTTTAAATTAAATTTCCTTCTTTGATCAATGTGGTATTTATTTTAAGGTGATTTGTTTGAAAAGTTTGAAGACATAGAAGACCCAAGCATATGGCTAGATGCAGGCAGCCAAAGCCCTGAACTGCAAAAGGCTAACAGATCAAAAGTGGCTGATTTAGCAGACTGGATAGTGCCTGGTCATGGACCTAAATTCAAAGTGACTGATGCAATAAGAGATATACTTAAAACTCAGAAAGATAAACAATAGGTATGATGAAGACTAAGAAAAATAAATTGTCTCAGGTAATTTTTTTATTAAACAAAGTTATCCCTCATTTCCAAATCGAAAATTGTACAAGATAAAGCAATGCTTATTAAGATTATAAATTCTAATTACTGGGAAGCCTAGATCAGAAAATATGGATGGTAAAATTTTACATCAAATCAACATGGGCAAGTACTTTTATCTAGGACTTTTTAACAATACATAAGTATTATAAAGTACATTGCAAAAAGCATACATATTCCTTACAAATAACTTTACATTTCAATATGTGAGAAGAAAGTAATTTGATAAAAATACAACATTACACAAGCCACACCTAAAGTACAAAGTAGGTTTTAAAAACCTTAAAACAATTTATTACAAGCACACAAATCTGAATTTATCTATATAATTTTGTAGTTATTAAACTTCTTAATATTTTTGGTTTTTTTTCCTGTACCTATGTTATTTTAATTGTAGTTTTTGTGTAATTAATATGTAAAATCATGGTGTTGAATTCATTATATTTTTGTATGCCAATATCAAAGTTAAATTGTTTATAAAACAGCACTTTTATTTTTTACTGAATATTAGTTTTAATGACAAAAAGTAATGTGCTGTGTAAATATTTGCAATAAATAAATGTCCATTAAATGGACATTAAACCAAAGAATATAAGGAAAATAAGACTAGATGTTACATGCATAATCGTCATTATGTAGGAATAAACGTAATAAATTGCCTAGTTAGTTCAAACTACACACAGTAGCTAATTTTTAAGTGAAGGATTTTTAAGATTTTTTAAGTTTAAAACACTATAACAGCAATTTATATGCATTCCTATACATATTCGATGCTAGTAAGATTCCTTATTTTGTAATCAAATAACATGCAACTAACCCAATGCTTACAAAAAGCTACAGTGTTGCCCCTTAAGTGGACATAGATGTTCTAGCCTAGCAGATCTCTTACATTTTATGTCACAATTTTCATTATCACAATCAATAAATAATACTATTAACTCTTAAATTAAAATAAATATTTAAGTGAAGAGCCAATTTCTATTACAATTTATTTTATAAAATAATAAATTCTTCAAATCTTTGTAGATCAATAAAAATATGTTTTTAAAACGTGGCACACAATTTAGCTATTACGTTGACGTTTGTCGTGTCGTCATTCGTCAATCGTTGTCTAATGCCTCCTCTACACGTCTGCAGATGCGTCTGCAGACGCTGACAGATGCATCCGCAGATGGATCACCTCGAGTTGTCCACACGTCTGCAGGTCGATCAGTCTATGTTTATGCTCGACAGACGCAACGTTTAAATTTAAATATGGATATTGAGACCGTAGCTGCAGCAGTTATTTATTTATGTAGTACATACTTTTAACTACTACGTGAATGTGCATCGCAATAGAGTTATTAAAAAGAAATGGAACAGAAGAAGATGGTGGATGCTGGCTATACATAGAAAAAGAATTTTTAAGCGAATTTTTATTCAGGTTCAAATCAAAACAAATTTACTTTGATTTGATTGAAAAAAAAAATCAGCTTGATATAGGTCAAGAAACTTAAAAGTTTCGTCAGCGCTCATATTGTTAGCAATTTCAAGCGTTTTCACGAGTGCTGCGCAAAGTAAATTAAACCGCAGGCACGCGTGCACTCTCGATCGCAACTCCGATCAAACTGATGCGTCTGCAGACGTGTGGACAGGACAACGCACGTTCGAGCCAAAACCCTTTGATCCGTGCCACAAAGACCGACAACAAGCAGATAAGTGGCAGACGCACCTGCGGACGTTAAATACCTACAACAGACGTACAAATTACCCCCTCTACACGTCGGCGGACGCATCCGCCGATAACGTCTGCAGACGCATCTGCAGATGTGTAGAGGAGGCTTAAGGTAAACCCGGTCGATGGTTTGGCAAAGGCAATCGGTCTATTTTACCGTAAGCTGGTGACCAAACAATGATAGAACCAGAAGTGAAGGTACAAACCTGCGCCTTGCAGAAACTTTAGCACATTACACATTTACGAAAATTTATCAATAACACATAGAAGCTAAATATTGCTTCCCGTGATCCCTTCAACCGATATCCTTGTGTCCACGACTCCAGGCCATAATTGCTGCGTGCAATTATTAAAAAATCCTATTAATCAACTTAACTAAACATATGAAGAGCAAAATTTTATATCACAGCCGAGGGTCAAATTGATACAAAGCTCAAACATGCCCATATCCGTTCCGAATATTTATTGATAGCTGCAACCAAAACAAAAAGGAAATATGATAATACACATATACATAATTACGCGGATATTTTCTTTCATATAAAATAGAAGTAAAATTAATTCTGAGAAGGTATCAAACAAAAGAGCTAAAGGGCATTTCATATTATACTTATAACAACATTGTATTTACCTGAGGATCAATACTGGTAGGGACCGGTTGAGGTTCATCGAGGCACAGATCCGAATCAGAATCAGTTCTTCTTAGAGACCTATCCTGTAAAAAAGGAAACAATTTTTTCAATGTCTGAGCATAGTTGTTCAACATTTAGTCCTACATAAATTAGTTTACATTAAAAAGTTACAATCTTTTAAATACGGAGCCAAACTACGAATCTCAAACTTTATTACACCATTTTACCCCATTTTCAGGAGTTTTTTGTAAAATACTGAAAAAAGTGTTCATTAATTTTCTTTAAGTTTCAAGCAAGTTGGGCCACTTGTTACAAAAAACTGTTTAGTACAAAGTACATCAAACAAACTATGTATAACTATAAGGTTTATATCTACACTCCAAATTTCAGTTCTCTTACTTCAACGGTTTTGTCTGGGCTGGGCGTTGTCTCCGAAAAATGGCTTTTATATTAATACGTAAAGTATTAAGTAGTATAAAGTTACGCTTCTACTATATTCTTTCAACAAACAAACTTTCAAATGAAAAACTTACTCCTTGCGTGTACTGGTGCGTAGTAGTTAGCACTCGTGCGACCGGCATACAGAAATCCGGCAAGGTCTCCGTCAACGGCGGTCGAGCGTGCGTCAACAATGGTTTGAGTAGCTTGGAGTCCACGGCGCCCCATAGTCTGGCCAGACGGGCTTTTTGTCCCGTGGCGCCGTCGCCGCTATCTCTAGGAGTCTCCTGAGACATAAGCAAGGAAACGGTGAAACACTACACTGCCGACGCGGCAGATCCACCATGCACTTTTATGTTATGGGCACTCAATTTGATAAAGATTACATTTACAAAGTTGAGTTTAAGATAGTGGAAAACAGGACAAAATTCTGCTGGTCTCGACCCGCCCTCAAAACAAAATACAATCGTTTACTAGATGTAGATGTACAGGAGAGAATTCTACAACTTTTACAGTGTAGGTACATATTTACAACTGTGTCCAAGAGTATGAGCCTACATAAGTGTTTATTTTTTATTTTTGTATGTTGTTGTTTGTTATTTTCATTGAGGATAACTGATGATTGTTAAGTTAATGTGAAATTAGATTTTTTTATTATAGCCAAAATGTAGGTAGCTTATTAAATAATTATTTACAGGAATTAAGTATAAAAACTCAATTCACAAGAGATAACTATATTATGTTAAGTAATAGGTAGTAACGAAGAAGATTTAATGATTTATTTTGTTTTGCTATCTCTTATGGATTGAGTTTAGTCTCCCATGAATATATTTAAATTAATTCAAATCCAGTTCATGCTGTTGTAACGACAGCCATTTTTCATTACGAAAATTATTATTATTTATGTTAAATGTGGCATTCGCCTTAAGCTATGATTTGTTTAGAATGAAAAAGAGCTGCAGTTCTTTTAAAACCATCACTACATAGTGTAAAAAATAAAATACATACATGATCCAGTTGCCAAGGCATAACCACTTGTTTCGCGCCATTAGCCCATTTAACTACCATGCGGCCGTTCTATATTTCAAAGGAAAAACCAAAGAAAGCGATAAAGTAATTAAACATGCTGAGTGCTATTTATTCCAAGGATCAACGAAGGGGTCTAAATTATTTCGATTCCCGTTAGTATTCATCACTACAAATTATTTTCAATGTCTCCGTAAGCGTAGGCTAATGCTGTTGAAAAGTAAGTTATTTAGACTTGTCTTTTTCTTATTTGTTACCTATAGGTTAAATAAACGTAAGATTTAGACCCGAGTTCACCAACAGATGGTTAAATTTTAAACAGTTGTTTAAACCGTAAACGGCTGTTTACCAATATTTTGCTGTTCACCATGAATAAACCATTGATTAAGTGCTGTAATCGACTGTTTAACATAAACGAAGTCATCAACCTAGGTTAACCATTGGTTATTATTGCGTATAACGTGAACTTTTGCTGAATTACCTAAAAGCAATAAAATGCAAGTCGCTTTGAATTATATTTTGGAAGAAAATAATGTGTTAGACGATTTTGAGGATATTGAGCGAATTATAGGTACGCGCACCCCGTTTATTTCAAATACGGCGCAATTATTTTGAGGAATATGACGAGAAGGCATTTGGAACTAGATTTCGTTTATACAAATGTAGTGCATTGGAATTGCTTGATTTAATTAATAATAATATAATAATAATAATGCTGGACAATCCACACAGCATCAACTAGCTCCAAGCTAAGCAGAGCTTGTGTTATGGGTACTAGATAACTGATATACTTAATACAATATACTACATAGATAGATATTTTTTATTATACATTTTGTAAAACATTGAAAGGAAGTTGGAATATCAAAGCCACAGGTAAGTTTTATAACGGGTACTTACTTCTAGGCTACCTATGTACCTTCCTAATAAGCTATTCATGAATAAAATTATGCTAATAAATAACAAAGACATACACGCTACCTAAATAGCATTGACTAATCAGGCATTCCGTTTTGTCGTATTATAATTTTACCCTAACATTTTTCGTTGTCGCTTGGATGCAAAAAATGTAAGCAAAAACATAGCCATTTTTACTAAGTAGTATTATATCATTCGTTCATTTACGGTTAATTCTTGCAAAAACGCTTGATTTGCTAACCGTCCGCTTTCTAGTGATGGTGAACAGCGGTTTGTTTAACCAACTGTTTAATTTTAACGCTGCATTTATGTAATCATTGGTTATGTTCTAGTTGGTGAACTCGGGTCTTAATAGAAGCGTTTTACATAAAATAAAACGCATATTAATTTACTTACCTTATTCGAAGCTTACTTTATGAGATAGAGCCTACATTTCCCGCCTAATATTCAAATTCAAACCTCGTCCAATCAGAGGCTTCGCCAAGTGAAAGGCCGACCAATCAGGAACGTTGTCACCCCACCACAGTCGTGGCGCGCGCGCGTTAAGCGGCGCCGACATTATTTCTTCATTGCGTCTTATATCACCAGGCAGAAATTAAAGTGTAAGCTTCGAATAAGGTAAGTAAATTAATATGCGTTTTATTTTATGTAAAACGCTTCTATTAATTTGACTGTAGCTTATTCGAAGCTTACTTTATGAGACATGTTTGTTATCGCCTGGTGGTGGTGGTGACACTGACGCCAATGTGAACATCAATGTGCAATTGTGCAGCTTATAATAATGGGTAGTGAAACCTAATTTAAAAATAAAAATACTGTATGTAACAAAAACTGAAATAGCATTTATTCTCCATAATAATCAATTATTAGTAATAATCATACAACAGTGGGCTTAAATAATTTAGTTACAGAAGAACTAGTAGATTCAGGCAATACAGTTCTTTTATAGAATTTACAAAAAGTATTTTGAGAACGCCAATTTCCTCTAGAAAGGATTTCTTCAATTGGCAAATTATCAAACCAATTTTTGGACGCCACTGCAGACCTAATACTGCCAGGGGTGGCATTTATACCTGCATCTTTAAATAAAGATCTAATCCATCCCGAAATTAGAGTTTTTGAAGCGGCTCTTGGCTGACCTCTTATAGAAATAAACAAATTATCAATACCAGCGGACTTTCTACGCTCACTCAGTAAATCAACATATTTAATAATCCAAAAAACTGGATCTAAATTTCTATTTTCAGGATTTGTGAAAAATTTCCAACCTGATTGTCGATAAAGTGCCGAATCAGTTTTGGATCCAAAAATAGGCCATAACACAATAGATCCTCCTTCTTCATTGGTATGATTAAGATGATCATCATCTACCCTCAACAAAGTTAGATCATGTATCCTACGACCAGAACATAAAAGCAATAGAATCGCAGTATGACGTTGTACATAAAAAATATGATCTTGAACATTATAGCTGCCCAAGTAAGAAGCGAGACTGTCAATGTTCCAAATAGGTGATTTATTTTTAGGAGGTTTTTGCAAAGCGATAGATTTTAAAACCTGTTTTACCAAAATATGAGAACTTATTTCTCCTGCCTTGTCTGGACTACAAAATGTTGAAACAACAGACTTGTGTAAAAGAATTGTAGCATACGATAAATTATGTATTAAGTGAAGATCAGATAAAAATCTAGCAACTTCATCCCCGCCGGGATTCTGAGAATCTATCCTGTGTTTTTCTGACCATTTCAACCATCTATTCCAGGCGACGTTATAAGTTTTCTTCGTTGAATCACGCCATGATCCTTTTAAGAGCTCAAGCTGGTTGTTATTCCAGTTACTTAATTTCGCAAACCACCCCCACATTTCCACACTTCGAGAGTCATGTCCTGTACCTTTGGAGGAGGAAGACCTGTTGAGACATCGATCAGGGCTTGATTGAGCTGCCGTATCGTATAAGGGGGCGCTACTGCTCGGTTCTTCAGATCGGCGCGCCAGTAGACCTTGTGCCAACGTGGTACTACTACTAGATAATTTCCCTTCGCATTGTTTAGATGACATAAAACTCTGGGTATTAGGAATGGTGGGGGAAATACCCACGCTAGGGGATAGTTCCAAACTAGAGAGAGCGCGTCGTGAAAAAGGGCTTCTTGGTCGTTGAGGTCCAGGGATACATAATTGCTCACTACGTGCGCTCGACTGGAGGCGAATAAGTCTATTACTGGAGTGCCCCATTTTGCAAATACTTTCTCGACGCTCGCAGGTAAAAGGTGCCATTCTGGTTCGAGACGCAGCCGAGATAGGTGATCGGCATGGCTGTTGTACATACCAGGAATGTAACATGCCTGTATCTGAATCTGATATTCTTCTAGGATCTGAAATATCTGATATGTCAGGTTCATAAGGGGTGATGACCTCGTCCCGCCCTCGTGGCGGAGTGACAGTCTGGTTGTCGCACTGGACTAGTACTGTGCTGCGACACAGGAGCTGACAGTGACCTTTTAAAACTTTTAATATAGCAAGCATCTCTTTTTGATTGCAATGTAGAAGCTCTTCCGCTTTTGACCAAAACCCTGTTGCAGAAAAATTGTCTAATCGAGCTCCCCAAGCTACGTCCGAGGCATCCGTCGTGAGGAAGTGAGACGGAGGGGATATGTGAATATTGGAGGAGACCTGGGAGTTTTTGAGCCACCACTTCATCTCGTTCCTGACATCTTGGGGAATGTACTGCCATTTTTGATTTGATTTTAGTAATCGGTTGAGTAGGTACAGAAGGGCGCGATAGTGTAGGCGACCCTTTGGTACAGCGAAGCTCGCAAAATTTAAGCAACCCACGAGACTCTGTGTCTCTTTGATATCTGTGCGCGAGTGCTCCAACATACGAGTCAGTTTGGATCTCAGAACAGTCACTTTTTCGGGCGGAAGACATTTTTGATTGGTCCACGGGTTCCACTGAATCCCTAGGTACACCAAGGATTTCGTGGGTACTATGACAGATTTTTCGAAATTTATCATCCAACCCAACGTTTCTAATCTGTCGATGACAATCTGAAGATGAACCTTTAGAGTGTTTTCGTGTTGATGAGCAATTAGGAAATCGTCTAAATATACTAAAATTCGAATTCCTTGTCTTCTGAGGGTTTCCGCAACCCAGTTTGTTACTGTTGCAAATGTCTTGGGAGACGTGCTTAGACCGAAAGGTAGACAGGTCATTTCCCACATTTGTTTTTGAAAAATTAGGCGCAAGAATCGTCGATGATTTGGAGCAATACTTATGTGAAAGTAAGCCTGTGACAGGTCGATCTTGCATAACCAGTCTCTTGGTTGCAAGAAGTCTGGTACGCGATTGACATTCAGCAGACTGAATTTTTCGGTCAAAATAAATTGATTCAGGGCTTTCAAATTGAAAATTGGACAAGCCGTACCGTCGCTTTTGGGGACCAGGAATATGGTGGAAAGAAAACTTGGAGAGGGATGAAGAACTCGTTCCAGCACACCGTCGTCCCTCATTTTTAAGATTTCCTTGGACATCTCCACAGAATACGGAACCTCTATTGGTTGCTTTTGCCATGTGGGATGTATAAGTGGAGGTTTTAGGCGAAAGGGTATGCGGTACCCTAAAATAATTTTTATAACGTGTTTCGGGGCTCCAAGGCGTTTCCACTCGTGTAGAAACTGAAGCAGACGGCCTGCTCTGAAGCACTTGTCAATACTTACGTCGTTGCTGGTGTTTGTCATTTCGACCCCTGTTCTTGTTGGATGGGGAATTGGCACGCCTTTGACCAGAATTCTTCGGGTGCTGTCTATTTTGTGACGTTGTGTAACGGCCACGTCCACGAAACGACCCACGATTCGGTGCGGCCGAATCAAAACCATGTTGCTGGTAGTGCCGGTCATTGCGGCCCTGTTGAAAACCCTGCGAGGGCTTCATATGTTTTGCGTGCTCCCGCGAGGAGACGCTAGCTCTGTTTGAGGTGACCTGCGAGGTCGAGAAGCGAGGCTTTTTTGCAGGCCAAAAACATTTGTTTACTCCACCTGCTTTTTCTAGAGCTGTTGTGAACCTTTCAGCATCAAAAAGATTTGTAGACGTCGGTGGTATTTTCCGCAGAGCGGATTTAACCAGCGGGTCCTTTACCTGGGAGATCACGGAATCTCTTCGCATTTCCAACACCTCAGCCCTATGTCCACATACTAGCTGTAACAAATCTGCTGATGTTTTCTGGAAATCACCCTCGGAAACAAGTTCTACCAATTTTTTATTCAAAACCTCACTATCAGGTGTGATTTCTTGAGAAAATTGCACAAAGTCGTTGCACAGTGTCTGAAGAGCTTCCCTTTGTTTAAGGATGCACAAGGTTAAAGCAGCGTACGCCCTATCCGCGTGTATGAGATAGCTAGAGGATTGAAAGACAGCGATCTCGTCGTTTATATCAATGTCCGTAAAACCTGGAGTCAGGTTATAGCTTTTCTGAGTTTCTGAATATCTTAAATCATTCCAGTCGCTGCTACCTAAATGCTGAATTTGATTCAAAAGCTTTAGCTGGGAATCAGAGCTCCTAGGAATAGGTGGCTCTTTGAGTTTTGTTTCAATGCTTAGAGACACTTTATTTTCAATTGAGGCATTTGGGTCAGAAACCCGTTCATTAGGTTCGAATTCATTGTAAAGCCTGCCACTTATACCCGAAATGATAGACACAGCGTCATCCGCGCAACAATTAGAATGATCACTCACCTGGCGGTCATTACCTTGACCGGGCAAGAGCTTTTGCAGCTCATGAAGCTTCTTTTCCAGTTTTCGATAGTTCTTGTTCGAACGGCGGTGCTTACGTTTGCCCCCCTTTTTCTTTTTATAATGCCGACGATGCTTTGAAGAATGGGCAGAAGAACCGTTACTGCTACTAGTGGATGAGCTACTGGTACTGCTTAAACTCGACGTACTCAGCTGCCTTTTCCGTGGTTTAGAAGGTCCAGGTACTGGATCTCTTTCTCCGCTTCCATCAATAACAAATTCGTTTTCCATACTAAAATAAAAGAGTACATTTAAATAAACCGTATAAAGCAACCGCTTACATACCGAAAAACAGAAGAGACAACCGTATCTCTATTTAAAAAAAAAAAGAGGGTTGACCGTCAATATAACGGTAACGTTACATTTCCTAAGTTAAATGTAGGTACGTACGTTGTAGGTATAAATTAAACAATCGCTTACATTTTTGTAACCGAAAACCAGAAGTAACGTTGTAAATTAAAAGGGTTAACCGTTAATATAACGGAACGTGCATTTCAAAAGTAAAACTAAAAGTAATCCTAATGAACAGGCATCCAGCCTGTGGTATGTATAACGAACGGAAAAACCGTTAGATTTATTATTTCGAACTAGAGACCACCCGCTTGAAATTACGGCTAATGCGTAAATACCACGTGGTGATCGTTACACATCGACGACGACGATCGTCAATAAAAACGCTTACCCTTGTGTAATACGGAATACCACGTGTTCAAAATTATAAGAAAAGTTAGATTGCTACCCGCACAAAGAAAAAACAAGGTGCGAGCAACCACGTTGTCCAAGTTGATTGTAACTCGCTACAAAAACAGCGGACGTACCACGTGTGCAATTCAAATTTAAATTAAAATGCTACACAGAACAGTTTAAAACATGGAGAATTACTTACGCGATAAGCTTCGACTTTTATAAAGTCCGTATATCTTTGCACTTCTTTTCAACGCAAAACTTTATTAACTATAATGTGAAGTATTCCATGGAATATTCCTGTAGCAAACTGGTTAGTGCTAGCTATTGCTGGCACGTGCGAACACGGCGGGAAACAAGACGCCAATGAAGAAATAATGTCGGCGCCGCTTAACGCGCGCGCGCCACGACTGTGGTGGGGTGACAACGTTCCTGATTGGTCGGCCTTTCACTTGGCGAAGCCTCTGATTGGACGAGGTTTGAATTTGAATATTAGGCGGGAAATGTAGGCTCTATCTCATAAAGTAAGCTTCGAATAAGCTACAGTCAAATTAATACACCAATGTTTTAAACATGGCCAACATGAAGCCTTACAACTATTCACTATGTAGTAGTTGCAAGTTAGTTATGTATATAGTGCAAATAATTTGTAGTGTGGTTAGTAAGTCATTCAAAATCCGTGCATTACTAGAATAATGCGTGCATGTTTGTATTAGTCTTACTGTAGCTCTGTCGCAACTGGCCGGTTGCGTTGGATCCAAGTTCCGAAGGCCGAAGCCAATTTCAGCCTGAAGAAACGGTGATGTTTAAAAAGAGCATAGAAGGAACGCAAAGGCCAGAACAAGAGAGCATTTACACAGGACACTAGCTTGCCAATCAATTGAAATTTGTTCCGATTTGTTCAGTTTCTAATATATACAGTTTCGAATTTAAGGGTCTCTCATACAGACGACGCGGCCTGCGGTGGTATACATTTAATACATTACAATTAGATAGATATGTTGTCGAATTGTAGGTACGTTCTGGCTGCTAGCGCTACCGCAAGCCACCTCTCGTTTGGTAGACCCTTAATACAATAAATTATAGGCATAGGGCCTACTTTTAAACCGGAAACAATACACGTATAAAGGATCAACTTGGGAGTTCAATTGATTTGCATAGACACTAAAAAGGGTTGTAACATCAATTATTAGTTTTATGAATATAACTGTACCTAAACCTGTGTTTTACGATACATGGAATGAACGGACATGAATACATGATACACCAATTAATAAATACATTTTGGTTGTGCACACTTGTCTCAAATATCAACTAGTTGATATCGCTATCAATTATTAATCGACAGTTTATACTAAATAAAATTAAATTTCAGAGTTATTTTAAGTTAGCTAAAACAATTTTTATTTTCTAGCTCAAACGCCGTAAAGTTAATTTCTTCTCGTGAACCTGCGTAAGATGGCTAGCGCTGTGCGAGTTGCAATTAACTTAATTGTTTTTTTTCCTGACTTAGCTAGCCAAGCTAGCACTACTGGCAGTAAAGAACCCTTGCTCCGTGTTTGGTAACGGCAAAGATAATATTATTACAAGGGTTTATTGTGAAAGAAGGTATTTGAGAGAAGTGTGCATGTTAGAACATCAAAAAGCTCTATAAAGCACCGCTAAAGAGCGCACAGGTGCATATACGTACCGGTCCCGAATCCGTGGCGTGGTAGAGCTGCCACAATAACGTTTCATTAATACATGCGAGGCATCACCGATATGGCTGTTACAATGCCTTCGAAAATGAATGGCGTAAAACGATTGTTCCTCTGCTAATAAATGTGGCAAACATGTACCCACTCAGAAACAAAGGTAGGTACCTAAAGTTCATCAAAATATCGATATATAGTGAATGTGATAATAACATATTCAGCCTTGTCTCATTAATTCTAATATAATAAAAAACCAATAACACAAACAACCTGGGGCTGAATTCTGCTAACCAATCCCTTTACTATGACAATGGTATCAAAATATTCCATAGATGAAAGAAACAAACTCGATAGCGTGTGCTATTAGTACCGCGAGATGAAAAAATGGTTCTAGGTTTCAAATTTGTTTCTTTCATTTAAGGTCAAATGCCATTTAGTGGAATAAGACCCTTTATTTTTGAAACATGGCTTAACGAGTCGCTGTTTTATCCCTACCAACGTGAAAGGGTAACTTGTACACTGTTCGATGTTGATCATCTAAAACCAAGTTTAATTTCAATTTAACTTGTCATCGAAACCGCCGTAAAAAAAGAAAGATAAATATACTGAGAAATAAATAAAAATAACATAAATAAATGAGCGTCTGTTAAAAAACACGATTGTTTTAGGAATGAATCACTGCATTATTTTCAAATTAATTTTAAAATGTCCTAGGTATGAGTAGTAAACGCATGCGATATTTTCTCACTATACTCACTAGTCTGGTGAGATAGCATACATATCGTCTCATCTGCCGAAGAAGGCCCTACCTGATTTCATAATAATCAAATTAGATTTCCTTTGTACTCGTGAAAACAAATTAATTACATAAAATTTATAGCAGGTTTTTGTACTAATTATTTGTTTCCTCAAAGCTATGCTTTGCTAGCTTCTATTCTTTTAATAAAAATCCTTAATAAAACATTCAACTTGGACTGATATAAAACTACAGCATAGTAAACCAATATGAAACGATATGACGAATGAAACGATTTTGTACGTATTTCCTAAAATAAAAAAATAAAACTCTTAGTAGGTACACCTAGGCCACATTTATTGCCAGAGGATATTTATGGACCTATTGTTACTGCTGGCTTTATCGATCAAATCTACGGCAAAATGCTGTGATTTAAATCTTTCAATGTCAGTACGAATCATATGTGCAGTTTATCTACAAAAATTTACACTATTGTATTTATATTATCATCTATCTAGCGATTTCATCAAGTATTTAAATGATCTTGCTTGAAAACGTTTCTAGTCATTTCTAATTAAGCTTAAAAAAACTATTTAAAATAAATATAAATTTAAAACATAATTTTCAAGTTTCGTTGACAAATTACAGGCGTTTAAGAAAATATTAAGACAAAGCAAAGTGAATTAGCCACATAAAATGTTATCACAGTATATTAGGAAGCAGAGAAAACCAAAAGATTTGTACTTACAATACCTACTTAAATGATTGGAAAAAGGTGGTAGGAAGAATATAAATCAAGAAGCGAGAGGTGCGGAGATAAGAAAAATATAATTATTGTAATACTTACACTTCTGACATCTCGATACGGCAGCGCTTCGCTTTCCTCATTATTATTTTCGCTAGAAGAAAGAAAGAGTTTCAATTATTGTCTTTTATGGTCTTTCGAGCCGGATTTTTTAATAATGTATTTATGCGTGGTCCTTTTTATTGCTGTGGGAGTGGGGTATAGCTCTTGTTAGGCTTTCAAAGTTTCCTTAGGCCACTTCACTTACTAATGTGAGATGGAGGCTAAATGCTCGACCATTTAAAATATTTATATACGATTAGCAATAATTTTATTGTTCCGGAGTTCTGGGTGTATTATATGTATAATAATAAATATCTGTGTAGTGTAATGTATTAAGTATATCATTCATCTAGCACCCATAACACAAGCTCTGCTTAGCTTGGGCTAGATGATGAATTTATATCATAACATACCCTGTAGGTATGCGAAGATAAGCGAGAGCATGCGAAGCGGCGCCGCCTTGTAAGATGACAGTCGCGATCACTATGAGAGAGGTTGTTGTTAACATGGCCTGTCTCGCTTCAGACACTGTGTTGCGGATCGCTAGAGCAAATGACATTGCGCCTCGAAGACCTGGAAAACACAAATTTGGTTGAAGAAAAAAGTATGAAGGGTGGAGTATGATTCTCATGATTTTTTCATGTCAGTTTTTGTTCATAAACATGAAGTACATGAGACATGATTATTGTGTATCTCATTAAAATTCTATCGAATTTGTTTGGTATAATTGGGCCAAAGGTTTCTTCGACAAACTTGAGCCGTTAATGCTACGTCTAGCTATTTTACATCAAATTAATTTCTTTCAATTTTTTCACATTTATCGTATATACAATCTTGGTTTTGCTGCTATTTTAGCTGCTTGACTGCTGAAATGGCAATCAAAACTAATTAATTCATCAAGTATTTATTTATTAATAAAAATACTATTACAAGAATACAAACAAATTAAAACGATTAGGAGATAAAGATTTACAATTAACAATTACGCTGCATGCTGCATGTCTTTCTAAAGACAAATAATCTAGGAACAGCTCAACTGAGCACTATTATCACACTTAAACGAACGTTAACAGGTAACAAACATCCATCCATGTTCCTCTTAAGTACTGAACGACTCGGGCTGAAATTTTGAATATTTCTAGGCCTGGAATAATACATAGCCTAATTTCAAAGTTTCCAGCTATTTCATGCGGGTGAAGCCGCGGGGCGCATCTAGTCAAAAGTCACTTAGCAAAAGCGCTTACCTGAAAAGAACAACATATGCTGGAAGTTCATAGGGATCGGCGGTTTGCGACCTAAGTTGAGTAGAAACGAGAGCGGGTAGATGTTCACTGCACGCCCGAGCGTCGATGTTATCTGTGACTTCGATAAGGAATTTATTTACAACCCGAGTCTCTTCAATACCAGAGTAAATATGTGTCTTCTAGACCTTTCTGACACATCTTCGGCGTCGTCACTTAGCATCACGTGAGATTGTGGTCAAACGAAGGAAATAGACGTTTAAAAAAAAGATTTTTAGCCATTACTGTCCCACTGCTTACCAAAGTAATTAAATGCGTTTAATAATTTGATTTGAATAACTAAACTACTGTAAATAAATAATGCTGGACAATCCACCCACCATCATCTAGCCCTAAGCTAAGTAGAGCTTGCGTAATGGGCACTAGATGGCTGATATACATAATACAATACATGAACACATCTGCAATCGTAAAAACATTTTTCCAAGGAGGGACTCGAACCCACAACCTCCTGCGTCGCAGGCGTATCTTCACTCGCCGAAAACGTAAAAAAATGTATGTATTTCAAAAGGATACAAAACCAGCTATGATAAACCACGGGTCGAAATGGTGCTTCGGGAATGTGAACATAGACACGCCGATGTATGTAAATATGAAGTTTTCAGCTAAGAAGTTGAGGAGTTCAAACAGCTGTTTTGTTCTGTTGCGGGAATCCGATGATAGGTTGTTGTATGTGTAGTGCGCTTGGCAGATTCCGCAGAATAGCACCGCAACCACACCTGGAATTTATAAAAATGGAATAAAGGAACGCGACCATGCACGCCTGGAATTTAAAAATGGAATAAAGGAACGCGACCACGCCTGCAAATTAAAAATGGAATAAAGTACCGCGACCACACCTGGTATTTATAAAAATGGAACAAAGGGCCGCGACCACACATGGAATTTATAAAAATGGAACAAACGGCCGCGACTACACATGGAATTTATAAAAATGGAATAAAAGACCTCGACCACGACTAGAACTTATAAAGGAAAAATAATGAAAGGAAGAATGATTAAACTACAAAATTATCTATATACGTCTGTGCTGTTCTTGTAAAACTAAATAACGTATTCTATTCTTAAGATTTCATTTCATTTTTCATTTCATTTATTCAAAAACAATTTTACATCGTGTATGAATATCATTAATTAGACTACTTATGACTATTACAAAATTGGGAAATTCAAATTAAATTAAAACAAACAAATAAAGGAAATCAATTAAATTAAAAGCATGCATTTCCAATGTCATCTTATATGCTATTTTATTTTCGTGTCATGAACTCGTCAATTGTGTAAAAACATCCCTTCAGTAAAAGCTTTCTTAAATTATTCTTGAAAATGTTAGGATTATCAATTGCTTTCATCTCATTAGGAAGAACATTAAATAATTTGACTGCCTGATACCTGCTGCCATGCTTTGCTACATTAAGCCTCGGATAGACCTCGAGCTCTAGGTCTTTCCTTCGTGTCATGAGTCTATTTGTTCTCTTCTCTGCAGTTTCGTATTTGAGAGGGTTCCGTACGATATCCATCAAGACAACTAATATGTATAGGCTGGGCAGGGTAAGTATTTCAAGCTTTGTAAAATAATCTTTACACGATTCCCACGGAGGGATGCGCACAATAGTTCGAATGGCTCGTTTTTGTATGACGAATGCCCGATTTATGTTATACAAGTAGCTATTACCCCAGAAACGTATACTATATCTCAGTTTAGACTCTACTAAAGCATAGTAAACTGTTTTTAATTGTTCTAGGCTTATTTCATCCCTCAGACTTCGCAGCGCATAACACGCGGAGCTAATTGTGCTTTCGATGGCTCCCAGTTCGGTTTTCCAGTTTAGGAAGTGGTCAATGTGGACTCCTAGGAATTTAACACTATTCACAAAGTTAATCATTCCACCGGAGTTCGTTAAGGTTATGTCAAGATTTTCGTTTTTATGTGCTGTTGTTCTAAATAAGATACCATTAGTTTTAATCATATTAAGTTTTAAATTATTTACAGAAAACCATTTATTAAAAGCCTCTAGAGCAGTATTTATTTTATATTTTAAGTCTTCTAAATTTGTAGCCGAAATAATAGCATTTGTATCATCTGCGTAAACTACTATACTTATACCAGGAACTGCATTATTCATAAAATTGATCAGATCATTTAAAAATATAATAAAAAATATTGGTCCTAGTATGGATCCCTGTGGAACTCCTCGTTTTACGCTCATTATCTTAGATTTGGTCACAATTTCTTGTCCATTAACAATATTTCTGATTTCAATAAACTGTTTTCTACTATTAAGATAAGAATTCATTAGATTTAGTGCTTTTCCTCTTATACCACAGAATTCTAGCTTCGTTTTCAATATATCATGGTCAACCATGTCGAACGCAGATGACAGGTCGAGGAATAGGCCAGCTACTTTCATTTTGTTATCTAGATTGACAAGTACTTCATTAATTAGTAAATCAACCGCGTCTACTGTTCCTACACCACTCTGGTAGCCAAATTGCCTTTTATTGAGGATGTTCTTGACCCTCAGATGAGTCACTAACCTTTGTTTAATTAACTTTTCAAAAATTTTTGAAAAAATAGGAAGTAGCGAGATAGGCCTAAAATTTTTTGGATCTGTTCTTTTTCCTTTTTTGTAGATAGGCAAAACTTTTGCAATTTTTAGTTGATCAGGAAAGTATCCTAGACTAATACATTCATTGAAGTAGTTGGCCATTGGTTCCGCAAGAATGTCAATATTTTCTTTAATTATTAGAATGGGTATTTCATCATATCCATAGGAGTGTTTTACTTCCATTCTCTTTACAATAATTTTAATTTCACTACCATTTGTGTCATCAAAAACCATGTCATCTATAATTCTTTCGCAAGAATCGGTCATAAAATGTATAGCTTTTATCTTTTTGTCATTTACGTTAGGATCTTCAAAGCTATAATCATATTGTTTTGCAAAAATTTGAGCTATATCTAAAGAGTTGTCTATGATTTTACCATTATTTTTAAGTACATAATTCTCATATGTTGCTGATTTGCATTTATTTCTATGTTTATTGATTATATTATATACATTATTATTATATTATATTATATACATTATTATATATTATATACAGTCTGCGTCCGCGCGACCTTGGTGACGCACGTACGTACGCGCCTTTGTGTATTTAGTTCGTGCGCGTAGGCCTAATTTAGAGGCAAAATCATGTCGAGTGCAATGTGTAATAGTTGCAAAGTAGTAATTAGTGAAAGCTTGGCATTTATTCAAAATAAATTACAAGTTATTGACCAAGTTAGTTTGATGCAAATCTGTTCGAGTGCCTTCACAGCGGAGGAAATTCATTTGGCAAAAAACCTTCTATTCGATTGCGTGAAACCAAACAAGAAGAAATCAATGCGAATGAGAGATGGCAAGGCCCAGAGAGACCTGGAAGACATCATTGGGCTGTTTCGGGAACTGGATCCCGATGATTTCCCAATCTTTGTCGCGAAAGATCTTCATAAACTACCCCCGGTTACGTTTGATCATGTTGACGTAACGAAGTTGTTGAAAGATATTTTATTAGTACAAAAGGAACTGACTAGTATAAAACAAAACTATGCTTCTACGGATGAATTAAATGCTATTAAAATGGAATTGGAAAACTTAAAGATGACATCTATAGTAAATAATTTTGACTTGACTACCGTCAACACTGTGCGCGGTTCATCGGCCCATGTTAAGAATATTATGGACAACTGCTACGATAGTGGACCTATAGGTTTGCTGCATATTCCTGGGACGCAGCTTGAGCCTGAAAATGTGGAGACTTCAGCAATCACATCTGAACTACATCCAAAACCTAGTGCTGTAAAAGTTTCAAGTTCATCAAAATGTGGAACACATAAGGAAGTAGTCAAATCAGCGTCTGTGACGCCAGTTGTTACGCGACAAAAATCTTTCGCGCAGCTGGCGAAAGATAAAGGAGAATGGCGAGATAAGCAGCCATCAGAGGAATGGAAGGTGGTTCAGAGGAAAAGATATAGAAATAGATTAGAAACAACAAAAGGCGAAGCAAAAATGAAACCGAATCATAGATTCAAAGCAGCCGACATAAAAGTACCGTTATTCATAAATAACGTTGACAAAAGTACCTCAGCGCATGATATATCTAGTTACATTCTACAGAAGACAGACATAAAAATTTCCATAGAAAAAATCGTGCCAAAAACTGACAGAGACTACGATGCCTACAAAATAATGGTGCCTGGAAGCAAACTACCAGTTTTTTTGGAGTCAAATCTATGGCCTGATGGTATCTCATTTAGACGCTATGTCAACTTTAAAAAACGGTATGATGACAGCGGGACGAGGTATCTTACTAAACCTAAATAATGGATTGCAAGTTTATCACTTTTAATTGCAAGTCGGTAAAGAGGTCAGCGGCTTGTATTCGCCAGCTGTGTGACACAGCTCATATCATAGCACTGCAGGAGACTTGGTTGCTTCCATACGACATTCCGTTCCTGGGAACGATACATGATGACTTCGAATATACCGGTAAATCCGCAGTGGATACGTCGAAGGAAGTTCTACGTGGTCGGCCCTACGGAGGTGTGGCGTTGCTATGGAGAAAGAACGTGTTTGATTCTGCAACAGTCATAAACTGCGCGAGCGCGCGTTTAACAGCTGTCCGCTTCGAAACTGAAAACCGGTTCTTTATAGTGTTTAGCGTGTACATGCCGACGCAGTGTTTAGACAACCTTCCCGAGTTTACCGAGTGCCTTAGCGAAATAAGTGCGATAGTTGATAGTAGTGGAGTGGAATCCCTTTATATTCTCGGTGACTATAATGCGCACCCGTCTGAGTTATTTTGTGACGAGTTAAATAAATTTTGTGCCGATCAATCGTGGTGCTGTGCGGATTTAATAAAGTTAGGTTCAGACTGCGGTGACTATACATTTGTAAGTGACGCTCATGGCTCGCGAAGATGGCTGGATCACTGCGTTGTGACACAATCGGCCTGGGACACTATTAAGGACATTAAGGTTTGTTATGACGTAATGTGGTCGGACCATTTGCCTGTATATATGTGCTGTGACTTAAAATTAGTTCATAAGAAATTATTTGTAAATGACAGTAATTTAAATAGTAAAATTATTTGGGGAAATCGTCAGTTATCACAAATTAATAAATATGCAGAATTTTGTAATAATAATAATTTTAAATTAATTCAATTTCCAAAAGAATTTATATTGTGTGCAGATAAACACTGCGACGACGTTTCACATAGATCCATATTAGATAATTTGTATATTGACATTGTAAAAATATTGAGTGAGGGAGCTGTTCTGACATGTAATCTTAATTGTAATAAGCGTAAAAATGTGATAGGCTGGAATAAACACGTAAGTTTAGCCCACCGTGAAGCAAGGCTTAAATTAAATTTATGGTTTTTGTATGGAAAGCCAAGTAGTGGTGTGGTCTACGAAGAAATGTGTGCTAGCCGCAAAATATTTAAGTCAAAATTAAAATGGTGCTTAAATCATCAGGATCAGATTAAAATGGATATAATTGCTAGCCACAAAAACAATAAAAATTTCTCCATGTTCTGGAAGAAAATTAAAAAGCTGGACCCAAAACAGGGCCTACCATCGAGTGTAGCAGCTGTCTCAGATCCTAAACAGATAGCTAACTTGTTCAAAGACCAATTTAATGTTAGATCCACTTTAGTACAAGTAAACGAGCCGCGGGTGAGCGAGACTCATTCTAGTCATGTTTCCACTGCTTTGACCCGATTCTCTGGGAAAGAAGTAAGAAAAACAATTAAATGTATGAGCGGCGGTAAGTCACCAGGGCATGACGGGCTGAGTGTCGAGCACCTGCGGCACGCGGGCGTACATCTACCCGGGGTGCTCGCCATGTTTTATTCTATGTGTGTTAGTCACTCGTACCTACCATCAGAGTGTATCAAAACCATTGTCGTACCAATAGTCAAAAACAGAACCGGTGATATAGCAGACAAAAGTAATTATAGGCCTATTTCGCTTGCAACTATAATTGCTAAAGTGCTGGACCGGCTTTTAGATAATCACCTGGAGCAGCACCTCCAGCTGCACGATGGACAGTTCGGGTTCAGGCCCGGCCTGTCCACGGAGAGTGCTATCCTCAGCCTTAAGCACACGGTCCACTACTACGTCAATAGACGGACACCGGTCTTCGCGTGCTTTCTCGACATGAAAAAAGCATTTGACACAGTATGTTATGACATACTGTGGAAGAAGCTTAGAGACACAAAATTCCCGGAGGAGTTAAGTTCTGTTTTTGAGTATTGGTATGCACATCAAGTGAACCATGTTAAATGGGCTGGTTCTCTTTCAGACGCCTATGGACTGGAGTGCGGAGTGAGGCAGGGGGGGATAACTTCTCCGAAGCTCTTTAATTTGTACCTAAATGGCCTGATAGAGGGCCTCAGCAGCCTACCAGTCGGCTGCACCATCGACGGCGTCACGGTCAATAACTTATGCTACGCAGACGACATGGTGCTGCTGGCGCCATCTATCAGGGCACTTAGAGACTTATTGTGTTATTGTGAGGCTTACGCTGCTAGCCACGGCATGCAGTATAATGCCAAAAAAAGTGAATTCATGGTTTTTGGACCCGGGGGTAGAGCCCCGGTATCAGTGCCTCCCCTTATGTTAAGTGGGAAGGAACTCACTAGAGTGTTTAAGTTTAGGTATCTGGGTCATCTGATTACTGATCACCTAAGAGATGAAGAGGACATGGAAAGGGAGCGAAGAGCGTTGACGGTCAGAGCGAATATGCTTGTCCGCAGGTTTGCTCGTTGCTCCACAGAAGTAAAAATTTTTCTATTTAAATCTTTTTGTCAATCTTTTTACACGAGCGGCCTGTGGTTCACATATACGAAAAAATCCGTCAATACTCTTCGCGTCCAGTACAACAATGCTTTCAGGATGCTGCTGGGGCTCCCACGATTCTGCAGCGCCTCCGGCATGTTTGCGGAGGCCCGCGTAGACGGCTTCGCTGCCTGCATGAGGAAGAAGGCAGCCTCGCTGCTTAGTAGAATACGCGGGAGTACCAACACCATCCTGGCAGCAATAGCTGATAAATTAGATGGAGTAATGTACAGTCACTCCATCTCTTTATTAATTAAATAGACCATATAATTAAATTCCTACTAACCTAGTCTAAGAATGTACCTACTAACTATATTATGGATCTTTGTAATCTGAAAATAAACAATTATTATTATATTATTATTATTATTATGTTCCATATTTGCTTTGTATTATTATTTGCTAAGTTGACTTCCTTCCTAACTGCGTTCTTTTTAGATTCTTTGATGACCTTCTTATAAAGTTTTATATATTTATTTCGATATGTAATCAAAGATTCATGGCTATTCCTCTTATTCATGGTGTTTAAAAGCCGCTTCATTTTGCTTGCTGTTTTTATTCCTTTAGATATCCATCTAGATTTGATTTGTTTGTTTTTGTTTACATTTACTTCCTTTTTTGTGAAAGAAATATCAAAAATATTTTGGAAGTTTGTCAAAAAGTTATTACTGCTAGATAGACTCTCCCGTAAGCTCTGCCTAAATGCTATTTTTTGAGACTCAGAGAAGGATCTTTGTTTCATCTTAAAAGTGTTGTTATTGTCACCAGAGTCTACACCTTCCAAACAGAAACTGCAGAGTAGACCTGCATGGCCATCCCCAAGACCATTTTGATCAACGTTCAAGTTTATGATTTTTTCTTTAGCAAGATTTGTCAGAATATTGTCAATACATGATTCGTGTCCATTTCGAAAAAAAGTTGGTGAGTTTACTAAGTAGCTGAAATTAAAGCAATTGAGTAAGTACTTTTATGTTTACTTTCTTTTAGTAAGTCTATGTTAAAATCTCCGAAAATAATACAGCTTTTGTTGAAGAAATGTTCTAATAAAGATTCTAGTCTGGTTATAAAATCGCTAAAATTTTTATCATCCGGCACTCTGTACAGACAACAAATGTTTAGATGTAGATTAGTATCTCTAGCCCCACATATTTCAAAGCAGTCAAGTTTATACAATTTCTTACATATTTTTAACTCTTCGGTTTTGTTTTTAAAGTGTGATAAAATAAGTGTTCCCCCCCTTTTTTTGTTGACTCTACAATTAAACGTTGCCATCTGATAGTTTTCTAAACTAAATACATTAATAGATTGTTTGTTTAGAAAATGTTCTGTCACGCATATGTAATTTATGTCAATGCCCATGTCATGTAAATAAATTCTTAAGTCATCTTTTTTGTTCGATATTCCACATAAATTTTGGTACAATAAATTAATTTTTTCATACTGATAATTTTTATTACATACTTCCTTTTTAGGCTCGAAAAAACTTTTCAATTTCTTCTGGTTTATCGACTTGAGAAATAATTGTTTCTTCATGAGTCTGTAGGTTACAAAAACGTTCCTGAAATAGAGTTAACGTTTTTCTCCTAAGATTATTAATTTTATCGTGCTTGTAACATATTTGTAAAATATCTTTGAGAATGTACCTACATACAGTCTCTTTTTCATACTTGTACATATTGTTTCTTCTATATTCTCCTCCAAAAAAATTATTCAATTCAAGCATAGTAGAATTTTTTAAATTAGAGCATATAAGGCGAAAAGCTTTGTTTACATTATATTCATTTAAAATCGAATTTTTATGGATTGTGCCAAGCAGAACGTTTGTATGTGCGAGCTCACTGATGCAACAGTATAAAGAGGATTGTAATTCCATAAGATTTGAGTCATTAGTACCAGTCAATAAAATAACAAAATCCTCCTTTGTGTAGTCCTTACAATAGTTGCCCTTACATAACTCTATTACATGTTTGGTACTTGCATAGGATTTTATGAAAGAGAATACCAGAAATCGATCCCCTAGAAGTTTCTGCATCGTTTCGCCTATGCGCCTACCATTTTCATCCGCAAGAATCAAAACACGTCGGCTTGATGGGGTGTTGGTCTTGCTATTAGTTTTTGTACAGGGGCTGCTGCGGGCCTGTAGTTTTTCCATTGGTTTTATAGTCGTATTTATTTTGGGATTAATCGTGGGATTAGAAACTCGTCGCTTTTCTTCTTTATTTCCGCTTAAAGATTCTATTTTTCTGTTCTCTTTATTTTTTATCAATGTATTTTCTAAGTTATTTGTAATTTTCTGTTTTTGTTGGTCTTCCTTTGAACATTCATTCTTGCTGTTACTGGTCTGATTTTTGTTTGAAAGTATAAGAGGACTACTCATAAAACTATCAGTTAGTCGCCTTTTGGCGCTTTTTTTACTAGTTGATGATATGTTTCTACGAAGTGAAGAGACTGGGCTACGGCATATTTGTTTTAAAACTTGTACTTCCTGAACAAGTAGTGAAATTTGTTTCTTTAGGCCATTATTTTCGATGATAACATTCTCTAATTCCTGTTGTGTGCTAAGTAGGTTTATTTTTAGATTGCTGATCTCTGTATTCATGTTTTCCATAGTGCTGGCAAAAATATTATGTGATGACAAATC
This sequence comes from Eupithecia centaureata, assembly GCA_944547425.1. Taxonomy (NCBI): domain Eukaryota; kingdom Metazoa; phylum Arthropoda; class Insecta; order Lepidoptera; family Geometridae; genus Eupithecia; species Eupithecia centaureata. The sequence goes on along the minus strand of OX155677.1, from coordinate 6,172,304 downwards.
AAGGCTCTTGCTCAAAATACCTGAGCTAGGCGAAGAGCTCAAAGAGCCGCTGTCATTAACGTCTTCTAACGACGTGGCTTTGGTCGGTGGTTTCGCCTTCCTCTGGGTAACATTGTCTGTGTTCTCCATAATTGTCTACACCTTTAACTTGCAAATATCGGTGTACAAAAATCAAAAATTGCAAAAACTGAATCCTTGTAGATTTGAACTAGCAACCGTTCAGTTAATGTATCAATTTCTTGCACTTAGCGCGTTGAGCCACCGTGATCCATGACGCAGTCGTCGAAAATGTAAATCCGTATTGTGCTTATAACGTTAGTGTAACCAGACAGTTACTGTACAATCTGTGCACGAGTCCAAAGGTCAGTTTTAACTGAGACAAAGAAAGTTGAAGTTTGTAGAATGGCAACGGCTTTTTTGGGTGCTATATTCAAAAATACACTTACTTGCTGATGTTGTGTAACTGTATTTTGTGCGTCAAATTTCACTGTAGATTCATGGGGTATTTATGAATATGTTAGGTTTTTAGATTATCACTTATTTAATGAGTTTGTCTTCAACTTGATTTTTTCTTATTTTCTCCTTTAATACTTCTTATTTCTCATCACAAACGCTACACAGCGTGAATTGTTTATTTAGTGTCAGATTTTTCCAATAATTAGCACGGATACTATAAATTCACTATTTATTTTTAAATTATTTTACGGAGCCAATGTTTACCGTGGCACTAGCGCCATCTGTCTGTGTAAGACTATAAAAGGTTTAGATTTTGTGAATTCGACCGGTTTCGACCGACATTTGACCTGTGTATCTGGCTGTGATATTGTAACCCCAATCAGTTAATCAACTCAGTGGGTGACGACTTCTCGGTCCTTGGGTTCTTGCGAAAAAATATCTTTTTCCCTTACTTACCTACCATATTATTTTTTTTAAATTCAGCAATTGTTTTTTTTTCTTTATTTGTGTTAATTTTTTGGTGGTGATCCAGATTCACCTCCTACCTTAATGTACCTGTAGTTTTAGATCCATTTAGACCTCCCTAACCTAAAATAGCACGTAGTTTTAGGTTTTATTTAGACTTACTATTATATTGTTATTTAGACTTTCTATTAAGTATATTGTTATTTAGACTTACCGGTCAGCTCGCAGACTTCAGCGATGAGGAATGCCGCGTATGACATGAGCACAAATAGCGCAGACTCCAGTAGCGCCCACTCGCGCACGTGCGTGAACTTGGTGATGTGTGCTGAGTTATGGAACATTACTCGTACTATTATAGCCAGTCTAATAATAATAAATAAATAACGCTAGACAATTGTGGAAAAGTGTGGGTTTATTTTATGTAAAACTAGCGACCCAACCCGGCTTCGCACGGTTTTATTATAAGTATATAAACCTTCTTGAATCACACTAACTATAAAAAAAACCGCTTCAAAATCCGTTGCGTAGTTTTAAAGATTTAAGCATTCATAGGGACATAATATGACATAAGGACAGAAAAGCGACTTTGTTTTATACTATGTAGTGATAAAACATATCTTCCTATGTAATGTATTGCATTAGGTAAGTATATAAGTCATCTATTGTCTATAACACAAACTCGTACTAGGTTATATAGGTTATCTAACACAAACTCGTGCTAGGTGGATGTTGTGTGAATTGTCCTTCATTATTTATTTATTGCCTTTGCTATTAATTAATCGAATCAAGTCATTTCAAAAGGATATCAATGCAGTCAAACATCCAATCAGAGCACCGACGAGCAGCGACAAACTGAAGATCCCGATGAAGTCACCAATAGCAGCCAAGAACGCTCGAATCTCGAAGCCACCGTCATGGGAATACCGCTTCTCGTAGTTTTGGATAGCACTAAAACATAATGTTTTCAAGTAAGAAATCGGTCAAAGTGAATTATAAATAATATTAAAGCGGCGATTAAATATAGGGTAATAGATAAAGAAAAATATTAAGCAATAATATATTTTAATATGGCATATTAATTAAAGAAGTAGGATAACTCACTAACTACAGGTCAGATCTTGAACAAATTGATATGGGACCATATGAGAAGCACCAGCTTTTAAATGAAAAAAGAATGATCAAAATAGGTTCACTTAAAATGTTCTCATACTGATGTATGAAGAAAAACACAAATTAAGGTGATTTCTGGTCCAGGACTAAGCATAGCTCCGCTATTAGATGGCGCTGATTTTCTATGTTGAAGTTTTTCACTATTTTCTTATTAAATTGTGCATAATTGTTTAATTGTAATATATTTGCCGCAAATGGGATGTTGTTTTTTATGTACCAAGCAATTTTTCAAGTGTTGAAAGCATCTATGGAGCTTGTATTTGGGAAGAGCAAAAAAGATTTTGCCTGTGTGAGTGATCGGCCGCTACGAGTCACTCACACAAAAAAGATCTTGCCCGTGTGAGTGATCGGCCGCTACGAGTCACTCACACAGGCAAACCCTATAAATTCAGTGGAACTAAAATAACTACTGTTCGAAAAATAACAGAGATAATTGGAGACGCCTTAGGACTAAATATTTTTCGGACCAATATTTCCGTTTTCGGGACATTACTAAATTACATCTAAAATTAATTCAATAAAACCACTAGTTAACGAACTAATTTTCGACTCTTGTTTTTTTTAAGAATAAAAACAGGCTCTATTTACATTTTAAAAAAATTGGAAGTAATTTTCTTTTATCGTTTTGAACAATTTAAGTAAAAAGGCGCAGAGGGTAATGTTATTTACAAACTAGCTTATTAGCTAAAGAATATCTTACAAATCATAGGTAAAAAAAAATACTTTTCATGCTATTTATTAATTTCGTTAAATCATTGGAATTGACAAATAAATTGAATAAGTTCACAATAACAATCATTAATTTTAAATGTACTCACTGTGAAAGTTGTTCCAATTTTATAATAAAATTACATTAAAATTATTAGCGTAAGGAAGTCTCCACTTTTTTTGACTCTGTTCTTTGTGTACTTAGGTATTTTAGCTCCGATTTTACGACCACTTATAAAAGATTAAAAGTAATACAAATTTTCACAGTATTTCAATAACTCACTTTGGACTAGCGGTTTGAACAGTCGGGTGGGTGCGACGGTGTATAGTCGTACCTGGGTTCGAAACCACCGAAAATTTAATTTACTTTTTGCTTTTTGAAAATAAAATATCCACAAAGTTTTGATACATCCCGTTAGTACGGGCTCGAATCCCTTCAACACTACCAAAATTTTTGATTTTTATCATTTTTATTCTTTATATTTTGAACAATGTCATAGACCTAGTACAAACAAATTCATATTTGTCATAAATTACTTATTGTAAGCCTTCCTAAGTCTATTTGATTGTTATATAAAACTTTGGTAGACTGTTCTGCGTAGGTACATCCCACAAAGGGTCCTGACCTCGTTTCTAACGGTATGACAAAAATAAAAAGAAACAATTATGTACTATCAACACCAACTGATTTTTATTTTATTTTAGCTCTTACGCCAGCTAAGTTCAGGCATTTTTACAAATCGCTCATTGAATGCAAAACGGCCACATTTCAAAAATTTAGAAAATGGTTTTATTTCTGATAAAGTATATTTTCTTTTGAGAACATTTCATAAAGCTAGTTTAATTTAAATATTTATTTCTTTTTATTGGGATAATTATCTTAACTTTGCTTCAAAATTTTAATGCAAAATGGGCTTTTGTAGTTTTTATCAAGTTGGGTGATAGCTATAACAGCGACCATTATTTTAAAAAATAGAGCAAAAAATTACGAAAACAATGATGTTTTAATATTAAAAAAGAAAAACTTTAACTTTTCAAAAAAATCATGTTCAAAATTTTGTTTTGGCTCTCTGTAAAAAGTTACGATTAGTCCAATAAAAAAAATATATATATAATTCCGGACAGTCCACACAGCATCATCTAGCCCCAAGGTGAGCAAAGCTCGTATTATGGGTACTAGTTGACTGATAAACTTAATACAATACATTACATAGATAGATTTTTTTTATAAATACATAGAAAACACCCAGACCAACGGAACAATTTCATGTTCAATTTCTGTAGATCGTACACAATTTTTTCCGACACGGGAATCGAACCCACAACCGGTCGCAGGCGGACCTTCGCCCACTGCGCCACATCGGTTGTCGCTGATGAATGATCGAAATGCTTTGCATACAATCTGACACGTCTGATGCTGGGGCCACACTACCGTGATATGCCGATAATTATTTTAATTATAACTTATACAACACCTAGGTGTAACCACGATTTATGGCCATAATTTTACAATGCCAATCAATATGGCAAATGGCGGTAGACAATAGCTCCGGCGGCGGTCTTTTTTCGCACATCAAAGAAGATTACCGCAGTAATTAATGCGTTTGTGGCCACTACCGTTTGTCCAGTGTGCAATATGAGCTCACCGGCGACGCACGTGATATTTTTACCGCCTTATTTATTGACATATCTAGGTAAACTCTAGCGTAACCACACCAGGTCATGCAGTAATTTAAACGGTAATTTAATGTCATAATTATTGCGGTAACAGCCCGGTAGACGGTAAGGTAGTGTGGCCCCAGCGTAAAACTCTCTAAACTGGTATCTATAAGCAAACATTTTATCTGTTTACATAGTGTCATTTATTGTTGTCATGGAAACGGAACGTAGGCTTCCTAGATATTATTTGACATGCAGCAAAAATAGATAGGAATAAATACTTGGACGATGGAAAAACCCTTTGAGAACGGTAGACTATGGTATTATTAGATGATTCTTTAGATAGCACACAGATGGCGATTCCGTCGCCGCCATCACACTCACATGTTCAAGTAAGCGGGCGTACGATACTATCCGTGTTCACTCACGCATTGATAGAAATGGCCTAAAATTTTCACGTTATTTCTAATTATACCGAGTGTTTTCATGAATCAAACACAATTTGCCGCAAATAATGACGAATAACAAAGCCAAAAACAGTTATTTATTTGTTAAATTATGTCCACATCGCTCATATTTGGGAAAATACAAACGTATGAACGATCGAACGAATCGAACAACCTTAAGTCGAATTGAGAACCTCCTCCTTTTTTTGAGGTCAATTGAAAAGGGTTGCTGTTGCTAAAGCTTGGGAATTGACACAATTTCATAATCATTAATCAGGCAGTTAGGGGTAAAACTTCGGTAGTGTCATCATTTCATTTTTTTAGAGCTTGTTAAACAAATCCTGAATAAACAGTTTTTTTTATTTGATAATTAATCTTCTGAGCTAGTCCACCACTGGTCGTAGTAACCCACTTTCCTATTGCCTGTTGCGCCATAGGGACCTGTCTAACTACGTTAATCATGTTGTTTATACACCAAACACCCAATTAATGACTCCAATAAGCCTCAGTCAACAGAAATCAATTTTCTGTTTATCCTCAGCCGTAAAATTTATGAACGTCTGATATCTCGTGTTTACTACCAATGCTATAGTTTTCAAGGTTAGGTTTGTTGCGTATATGCGACTGTAGTGTAGTATATATGTATGTATTATGTACCTACTTATTGAACAGGGGATCAATAAATAGTCACATAATACGTAGGCAATTCATTGATCCATGGGATAAATATACGTCATAGACTTGTATGTAGTATACGTATAAGAAACTGGACTGAACAGTCTCATTTTGGCATCAACCCCGTCGCACACCCACAGAAAAGCTAAAATAAGAAGCTGTCATCACTAACAAGCAATGCTCCGGTTTTTCAAGGACATGGGCTGGTTAGGGCCTGGGTAGGCAGGGGGATAAGACTCTCATGCGAGATTTCAGTGCGGATCCTAGTTATTGGTGTTATATTACTTAGAATTTGAACTTGTAATAAATGTACAGTCAGCTGCTCAGATATGTATAAACTGGCAATATTATTAGACTAAATGGTGTATTCATTATTATGATAATAAAAAACTTATTTTAAAATTTGTGGCAAACACTTATAATTGAAAAGTCTCATACTTATGCACAAATGTTAAAATTGGAGGTTAGTATAATGTAACACTTCCAATTTTCACATTTATGTATACGGAAACTTTTCCAAATTTTCTTAAGAAATAATAAATCCCCGAAAATAAGGGATAGGTACAGATATATATCAGAGCAGCTGACTTTACCTGTACATATACACGTTCCAATGATGGAATGGAAATTCTTTCTACTGCATGGCCAATTGTGTAAGGAAAATGTTATTTATATTTACCCGCTGAGCACCAAAGCCACTGCATCGTTCAGAACGCTTTCCCCGAATATCATGGCGTACAGATTGACATCCACCTGTAATAGATAACAATACGTGAAAGGTGCCAATAATTTGATTACTCCTAGAATAGCGAGGAATAATTTATTCCAATTTCAATATAGGGTAAGTCAGCTTTATCTAAGCTTTGGGTTATATTCGATTTTGCTAAAAAATTAACTCCATTGACTCCATATTACAATGCTGCATTTGTATCTTTTTTTGGAGATGGTTTGGATCCTCTCTTCTAGTCACCTTATCTGTAAAGTACTACATTTTCACGTGTTTTGTCATTTAACTTTACCATGAAAATTTCTTTAGAAGATTTTGTGATCGTTTAGAGAATTCTGATCGTAAATAAATATTAACTCATTAAGAGGAGGATTATTTCAAGATCAGAAAGATTTCCAACATAGCGGTAACACAACTTGCAGACAAGAAATAATTTAAAAAGTGAATTCACTAATTGGATATAGTTTTTACTTTAATTTATCAAAGTAAAGTCACAGAATAGATGTTATTATCTACTTACTTACATTTTGTAATTTTGCTATGACGGTAAGTTAAACAAATGTGACGTGTTATTTTGGAAATTATTGGAATAAATGATTATTGAGTATAGGTTTTTATTGTACCGTTTAGTCACAATGAATTTAATATTCTATGAGACTCGAACCAGAGCGTCTTCGTCGCTTTACAAAATGACCCTGTGCTCATGGTCTCATATTTAGAGTGATCATAATTGACACTAATTCAAAAACAGAATGCCGGTATGCCGTGCTACTAACGACGTTATGTTACACATTATGAAGGATGTTTTAGCAATTCTGTGGTTGTAGGTACAATATTAGTGTACGTACATGCATCGTGTTGGACACCTAAATATATACGAGTTTATGATTTAGCTCCAGAATAGTTCAATCTGGTCTGAAACAAGTGGAACGATCGGAACTTGTGATACAATCCAACACGGATACATAAATAAATAATACAGGATAATCCACACAGGATCATCTAGCCCCAAGCAAAGCGGAGCTTGTGTTATTTTATTTGACGAACGATGTGGTGCGTTGGGCGTAGGTCCGCCTGCGACGCAGGAGGTTGCGGGTTTGATTCTCGCCTCGGAACAAATTTGTGAACGTTCTGCAGAAATTCGTTCCGTTCGTTGGTCTGGGTGTTTTATGTATAATAAAAAATATCTATCTATGTTTAGAATGTATTAAATATATCAGTTATCTAGTACCCATAACACAAGCTTTGAGTAGCTTATATTATTCTGATAAGCTTACTTTGGGGCTAGATGGTTCTGTGTGGATTGTCCAACATATTTTATTTATAATTACCAATGAAGTATATGATTTAGTAAAATAGTAAATGATTACCTTGTTTTTTTTTTTGCTTAAATGTCTCATTTTGTATTGTTAGTATTGAGAGAAATTAAATTTACCTTGTGTTTTTTAAATTTAAGGCTCTACAATATTTTATTATAGGTGTAACTATTTAAAATAAACGTCGTGTTGTATCTACACTTATGAAAGTATACATACCTACCTAAGGTAGTGTAGAGAAGTATCTTCATAAGGGTATTATATTATTTACCATAGTTAATACAAGTTAATATGTTAGTACATCTGATTACTGAGAAATACCCGGTTAATATCATGTTTTAATTCTAAAGCTAATACAAAGAGTGCAATATATGCTTTATTACTGTTATGGTTAAAGATTTGCTATTGTTATATTGTTTAACCTAAAATAATAAATATTATTAAAGCTTATGGTTTCTGTTCGCGGCCTCGCTCTTTATTATCTATATTAACTTTGACATTAATTTAAAGCCTTTCTTAATTAATATCTGTTCAACTGCAAGATACATATACATACATATAGCAACACTGGTATATATAATTTATTGCTTGTTTGTTCCACTAGCGGACAAAACATTGAAGCAAAGAGAAAATCAATTCACACTAAAGGTAGCTCAATTGATCCATGTCAATACCAGTCGGAAACGTCCCCAAGACACTGGCTGCATTACCACGCTGTATGGCAATGCTGATGCGCTGAGCCAGATATTCACCAGCTCTCAGGTCACGCGTCGCATCGACCAGACGCTCAGACTGTTTGCAACCGTCTGCAGTTAGCTCAATGGTTTCAATTGTAAATACTAGTTGTAATTTTTCTATTCCTTGCTTGTAATTTTCGTTGTTAATAAAGATATAGTAATTCACACTTTATTTATATTATTTTGATAATTATGTATATTAAAATTGAACATGTCTTAGTGCTTATTTTGTATAGTTTATGTATATGTAGTTTAAAATTCAAAATGTCTTAGTGCTTTTTTATTTTGTAAGCCTAAAGAACAATAAAAACTTTAAAGTTATTAATTTACTGATTCAACTACACAAAACAGAGAACAAGACAAAGAAGAACAAGAAAAACAGAGACAAAAAACTCTTACCTTCAATTGCGAGAAAATAGCCAGCACAGTCAAAGGGTCCGTCGGCGAGATCAAGGCACCGAAGTACAACGTATCCAGGAAGGTGAAACTGGATGCGAGGGACGCCGGCATCAGTTGTACACATCCGTACATGACAGAGCCTATGAAGAGAGCGGATAGTGCCGTGCCAACCATTGCAAACGTCAGGATAGCTCCCAGGTTACGGAAGAAGTATTTCTAGAAGAAATGCAAGATATTGAGAGGGTTTGTTATAGATATCTTTACTAATTATAAATGAGAAAGTTTGTTTGGATGTATAAATGATTGTATATGTGGATGTTTGTTCCTCTTTCACACAAAAATTACTCGGATCGGGCTTAAATTTGGAAAAGGCGTGGTACTAGCCCTGTAATAAATAACACAAAGGCTCCTTTTTATCCCATAAATCAGTTCCAACAGGATAGAAAGAAATAGCCTTTTAAGGCTTTTCCATGAAAATAACGCATCCAAAGCCGCTGGAAGATTCTATTATGATTCTATGTATATTTAAAAATGTGAGTATTTCACTTGATCATGCCATCACGCGTGAACAGCTGGACCGATTTTTATAATAATTGCGTTTGTTATTGTCAGGAGAAGGTTCTTTTGAAAGAAATAATTAAGAAAATTGAGTGGTAAATTCTAATTTAATTTTCATAATTAAGACAGGACAAAGTCTGTCGGATCAGTAGTAATAAATAAATAATAGTCGACAATTCACACAGCATCAACTAGCCCCAAGCTAAGCAGAGCTTGCATTATGGGTACAAGGTTACTTTGGTTTGGATTGATAAGTTCAATAAATGCTATATAAACAAAACAAACAAAAAGCGTAACCCTTTACTAATATTATAAACGCTAAACTTTGTATGGATGTTTTGTATATGTATAGCATTTTTTAAACTTATCAGAGAAATAAATTGTATTGTTACATAATATATTTATCCTTATATTTTATCAATGCAATATTTACCCAGTTACTCAGAAATGGTCAGTGTACCTACTAAATATAGCATAAGGACTCCTATTAGGTACCTACTTATTACATATAAGCCGGTTCATTAGAGAAACGAATCTAAAATGGCGACTTGTACTTGCGTTGACAGATAGTACAGTTAGCATCCAAAATTTCAGATCAAAGAATTTTCCAAGTTATAAGTAATAAAAACAAGACCGGGTCGTATTTATTTCAAACTAGCTGATGCCCGCGACTTCGTCCGCGTGGTTTTTTTATTCCTTGAATTATAATAATTTGTAGATCGAAATACCTTATAATGCTTCTTTGAAGACAACATTCGAAAACTCAACAGAATAACAATAACAAACAAGTAACAACGGAAAGATAACAGAAAATTATAACAACGAATTCATAACAGTTCAGATCACTAGGCGCATCAAGACAGCGTGAAAGCAAATCAAGACTGTTTTTTTTCTGCATACTGTACGCGCGTGAGTGAGTATAGACGGCACTAGTGTGCAAGCGAGAGGCCATGATAAGTGCCGCCATTTAAGATTCGTTTCTTTATTGAATCGGCTTATATATATACTTATCATACAGTTACTAAGCTATCTGCAAAACATGTCAGCTTAGCATAAACACATTTAGCATTGATGACGTCAACTTGCGTGCTCGTAGTTTCTATCTGTCGTCACACCTAAAATACTCACATTCAAGTGCGTTTTTAATGAGGGTAAGCATGAGTTATATTATAATACTTCTGTGTCATATTCAAGGTAATATGACTAGACAGACATTCGCTTATCAAACTAGTTGCCACAATTTAATTAGTGGGAAACCCAGTTGTGACTTTCAAGGAAAATGTTTTAACCAATGCAATGATGGGATATTCCATGCATAAAGATATGTATATTTCGTAATATAATTTGTACATATTCTTAATCTATTTGATTAAGTATATCCGTCATCTAGTATCCACAAAACAAGCTCTGCTTAGCTTAGGGATGCTGTGTGAATTTATAGAACTTTTAAGAATTTATTATATTTACATATTTTCTTCAAAAAGTAGGGATGTAGCTTTCCAAAATGTTTTTTTGACTGACCATAGTGGGATTGCAAAAAAGACACTTTTGCATAATTACTTTGTTATTATTACTGAACAACGGGAAGTATAGTAACTTTTCAAAATAAATTATTGGCCAAAAATAATCGCAGTCACCATGGATGGAATTATTATAAATCAGATAATAGATACAATATATGAACATCAAGAGAAAAAGGAATGTGTTCAAAAAACTTCCCTGTTGCCTGTGATTTACCCAGGAAAAAATCCTAGTTCCAAGCTGCTATGATATATTGTGGCGAATTATGAAATGGCTTCAAGGGTGAAGACAATGTGTGCGGCCATTACTATAGGACAATCATAGCTGCAGTGACATAAAGCCGTATTTAATATACATACTCAAGCCATTCCCAAGAAACTGTTTGTAAACAAATCACAAAACAAAAATTCTGTTTTTGCATCAAGTTCTAAGCATCCTCAGAAAGGAAAAAAATAGGCCATACTTACAAACATAGTGCCTCAAATTTAGCCAGAGTGTAGATATTATTTTGACTTACCCTTTTCAAGCAATATCCAGCATGGAATATAATTGGTGGTAAAATGATGTTGAAGAATATTTCTGGATCAAATGTTGCTTTTAGGTCTATCTCATTTTGTTCCACATTCACTATCTCTCCTCTGAAGCTGTATGCATATGTCTTGTTTGGTATAGGAGAGTCTGTAAAACAAAAACATCTTACTTCCCTCAAGCAGCAAAACCCTGGTCCTCCTATACTTAGTCAGAGGGTTTTATTATGTTAGTGAGCCATAGATTTAACTTATTTGGTCTTATAGATGTGAATATGTAGACGAGGCACCCAGGTTATATCAGTACCAAAATAGGAAAGTTAAGGTAAGTATATTTATTTTCAAAGAAGTTTAGAGAATAGAGGTACATACATGTCAGCCTAAATCATTCACTGCTGGACTTAGTTAGAAGCCTGCCTTTGTTAGAAGTCAAGGTATTAGAGAATTGAGATTGCATGTCAGTAGAGATGGTATAGTTTTATTTACCTCCTCCAGATATTTGAATTTTGTCAGGAAAGTGGAAGCGCAACATATCTGGAGGTACTGATTGGTTATATTTTGTGTCCGGTGCAGGATGCACATCAAGGTATGTAATTCCATTTGTACTTGCTCCATAGCGGATAATAGCTCCAACTATCAATCCTGGGAATACAAAATAAACTGTTACAATTATCATTTTAAATTTAATACAACAGTTTCAGATTTTGATAAATTACAATAATATATTGTCTCCTACTGATAAGGAAACAGTTAATTACTGATTCTTGATTAATACCATCCAAAGGTTGCCTACAAGAGATTGCTTCTAAGGCCCACCCTATTAAATACTTCTCTTTTTTTTCCTGGAGTACAATAAAGTAATTTTGTATTGTACTATAAATCTATTTCATACTACAAGCTTTTATGACTTTATTATGATTCAGCACATTAAAATGTAGATGGTTTTTACTTAATTGGTTTTGTAATAAGTTATGCAGTGCAGGCAAAAAGTACAGGCATTCAGTATGAAAAGAACTCTTCAAGGTCTTCATTTTGTAGGTAGGTATTTAGTAAAAATGGTCACATGATAGTTCTGACTGTCATGCAATATTTGATGAAATAAACAATTTATCTGACTCATAGTAAGATAATTTAAAAGTATGTACATTTAACTGCTATGATATTTAGAGTGTAATGTTGTTGCATGTGCTTTCATGCAAGTAATACTCTTTAACAATTATATTAGTAGGAAGTTCAATGTAGTTTGAGCTTGGGGTTGTAAATTTAAATTACCAAGGAGTATGTGCCTTAGTACAAATGTTTATAGGAGAAGTACATTTACAATAATGAGTAGGTATACTACCGTATATAACAGCCAATCCCGTTTCGTGGAGCCAGCTCACTCGTCGGTGTTTAAATACCCAAATTGTGAGCACTGTCAGTGTAAGAAGGCAGGTATATATCAAAAGGTTCAAGCTATCAATTCTATGTAGTAACGTTGCTTTTGCATCCAAGGCAATATCAGCTCCAGATCCTCGGCATGCCGTAGTCGTGCACAGGATGATAAAAACCAAAACAACTGCGGAATTCATGGTTTTCGCTTTGGTATTTTAGCACGGTGTCACATTACGAACTTGCGCGTAATTGGAAATATTCATCTACTGGTACACTGTTCTTGTGCATGCCAAAAAACATATTCTTGATAATTTTAACGCATCTAACAACCACGAAGAGAAGCACAATTCACAAATACAACAGAAAATCGAAAGCGAGCGAGCGACGACGACGAAAAATCGATCAAATCATTGACAACTGTCAAAGAAATGACAGTGACAGTTGTATTTTTTATGAGAATTTATCTTGGACATATTGGAATAGGGCTTATTTTAGATTGATGATTTTTATAAAAACACAAGGTGAACGTTTCATTTCATGCACATGTTCGCTTTTGATTTACTTACACTCAATCAATGGATCATAAGGTTCAGTGAAACTGTGAAACATTAAAATATGCAATGTACCCAATTTCATTTGTAAAAATAAAACTAAAAATCACTCAATCAACTTACCTTCATTAGTATAAATGAACCAAGAAGGATATTGGATTTATAAAAAAAATTAATAAATAAAAGTGCGTTGTTAGAAACGTTCTTTATTTTGAAAAAAGACAGCGCGGCGGCGGCGACTGCAAAATTGTGGACTGTCCGGAATTATTTATTTATTATATTTAATTTGGACAAAAGAAATAAAAAATAATTTCAAGTAGGGATATACGTTAACTACCTACTAAAATGCACAGAATTGTAAAAATTCTAACTTCACCCGGGAATCAAACCCATTAAAATAAAGAAAAATACATAGGAAGGCAGTTTTTGGCTACCTACTACACCGATATTGTGTGGAACAATGCAAAACTAGAATGAAGGAATGTACATAGTTATGGTATAAGTATAGGTATGGTATTGAGTTAAAGTAGTAGGTACCTACCTACTAAATAGGTAGGTAGGTTTCTTGAGATGGGGCTATAGGTATGTCAACCCAAAACCGCAACGATCAAATCCGATTAATAAAGTTTACATTAAAGCTATAGCTAAATAAGTATGTAGGTACCTATAAATCTAAATTACTTATGTATGGGGTAAGTTTCCAATAAAATCTAGCTAGAACATCTACAGGTAACCGTTAGTACTTATCGTGCGTGAATCACTCGACCTCGCAGTGGATATGGCGGAGCGGACGAAGGTCCGCTGCGGGTTCGATTCCCGCCTTGGAACAAATATTTGTAGGTACGATCTACTGATATTTGTTCAGTCAGGGTGTTCTGGTTGTTTTCTATGTAGGTACCTAGGTACCTATAATAATGAAATATATTTTTGATTCCGACTGGTATTGACATGGATCAATTGAGCTACCTTTAGACTGTTTGCAACCGTTTGCAGTTAGCTCAATGGTTTCAATTGTAAATACTAGTTGTAATTTTTCTATTCTTTTGCTTGTAATTTTCGTTGTTAATAAAGCTATGTAGTGATTTTATTGATATTTTTGATTACATGATTATACAATCATGTAAAAAAATACTAATAATGTAAAAAATAATGCATTTGCATATTTGCATAGGCATTTGCTTATTTTTAAGCCATTCTCACCGGTAATCACATTTACATATTATGATCTAGTTATGGTGCATAACATTCTCGGTATTAGGTACATTCACAATATTTTTTCGGGTGCAGAGCATTCACCCTGCCTGCATTCCGAAATAATAAATAATAATAATAATAAATAAATAAATAATTCCGGACAGTCCACACAGCATCATCTAGCCCCAAGCTAAGCAGAGCTTGTGTTATGGGTACTAGATGACTGATATACTTAATACAATATGTATAATATGTAGTATACATAGAAATGCGATAAAAATGATAATATCGCGAAATCGACCCGGAACCTTAGGAATAAAATAGGTAGGGTGGGTGTACCAGTAACAAACTGATTAAGCAACATTTTAACAGTAATTTTGATGTTGTGACTTAATTAAATATTACAACAACCATTGCAAAAAAAGAATAACCTGCTTCTAGTCTACCATAGAATAAAGTAGCTTATTCGGATGTGGACCAGCTTGTACCAGCAATAGACCAGACCTTGTGCCAGTAGTGAACCAGGAAAAAACAATTGCTTTAAATGAACAAAATTATTATAACAAGTCCTGAACTTAACAATCACCACAAACTGTTCATCAGTCTACAATCATCATCATCAACGTATATTAGTCCACAGCTGGACTCCCCCAATGAGCGCCATAGCGCCCGTCTTCAGTTTGACGCATCCAGCATCTGCCAGCAGTCTTTCGCAGATCGTCAGCTCACCTGGCCGAAGGGCGTCCTACACTACGTTTACCGAGTCGCGGTCTCCACTCAAGAACAAATTTACCCCAACAGTTGTCGGTTCTTCGCGAGATATGACCGGCCCATTGCCACTTCAGCTTGCTAATTCTTTGAGCTATGTCGATAAATTTGGTTCTCTCTCGGATGTATTCGTTACGAATTCTATCCTTCAGAGAATCTACAAGTTTCATGTAAAACTTAAATGCTATAAAGGTAATAACTAATTTGATAACTAGATAATTATTAAGTGAGCATATTTTAACGTTTTTTCGGCGTCATTAAGTCTGTTAAAAATATAGGTGGTCTGTTACTGGTACAAATACTTAGTAAAGATATCACCAGTAACAAACCGGTCTACAACAGGAGAACATTGTGGATATTTTAAGATTTTTTTTAAATAATGAATACAGTGTTATTAGGTAAACATAAATGTAGAAGAAACAATAAACAAATTTTCAAAAAGAGAGCGTCCAGGAGGTGTCTAGGATGATGGAGAGCATCCAGGAGGTGTCTTTGATGATGGAGAGCATCCAGGAGGTGTCTAGGATGATGGAGAGCATCCAGGAGGTATCTAAGATGATGTAGAGCATCGAGGAGGTGTCTAGGATGATGGAGAGCATCCAGGAGGTGTCTAGGATGATGGAGAGCATCCAGGAGGTGTCTTTGATGATGGAGAGCATCCAGGAGGTGTCTTTGATGATGGAGAGCATCCAGGAGGTGTCTATGATGATTAAGAGTATCTAGGAGGTGTCTATGATGATTTTGAGTATCTAGGAGGTGTCTATGTTGATTGAGAGCATTCCGGCAGGCGCGGAGTCCCCCGCGGCCGACGCCTTCGGTCTGGACCTGCAGGCCTTCGTCCAGCACCAGCGCAGGGACACGCGCCCGCTGCTGCTGGGAGAGACGGAGATCGACAAGTTCATGTTGTAATAATACATTACAGACTTAATCACGAGTTGTAGACCAAATGGAATACTACTGGAAAAGCATTGAATTCGTGTTCCATTAATTTTCCAATGACAACTTTTGATTAAAATTAACATTTTCTGATGAAAGAAAATTAAATTTGATTGCTTTACACATCATATTACGCAATTAATTGGAAAATAACTTAAAAACGATTGATACAAACAAAGATTTCAAAAGATTGAAAAAACTTATCGTTGAAGTGTAGCTTACTAATATGGCCGCCCAGAACGAAAAGAATGGTTTTTGTTTTGCATTATGCGTTTTTTACTGATATAGATGGCATATTTACCGCTTTTGTTTTTTATTAAACGATTGATAGAAATACAACAGTGCTACCAAATGTAAAAAAAGTGGCGTGAAATTTGACAGAAGGTTAATATTTTGATGTGAAGGTAGAAAAGGTCTACTACTGGTTCCTGGTGTGGCACTGGTGCACCACCCTACCTAATTTACGATAGTGAAATGAAAGAGACAGAAGAAATTTTGTCAAAGTGTCAAACTGATAGTTTCATTAATGGGACAGTAGAAATTTTAACAGAAATTAAAGGTGCTAGCTAACATTAGCACCCAAGTTCAAATTCTGCCCCTTTACCTCAGTCGATGTGGAGAGAACCTTTTCCACCAGCAGAAATATCTTAAATGTTCGAAGACACAATCTTCCCACGAAATTTTGTAAATAAAATTTTATGTAATAAGTACTTAACATTACATGACATAAAAATATTATATATCACCTATCAAAAAATAATGTTTTCATTGTATACTGACTTTGAAATAAAAAAATGATAACATACTTTTCTCTTGTTTTTGGGGGTTCCTAAAATTTATCATTTACTTTCGCATAGGTACCTATTCTGCCAATTTTCGTGAATACCTATTTCAAGCATCCTTGCATGCATATAAAAAGCTTTTTATGTTGCATATACCTACCGAATTACTGGTTACTTCACAGGCAGACCCACTAAGCCAATAATAGCTAGATAGATAGGGCAGAGCTCTCGTATCAATAAGTATATCAAACTAATTCTATTTAAATGAAATTACCAAAATTTATACCATTCGCTTAACCGTTAAGGTCGACTAGTCTGGTCACGAAGTTGCTGTTAACAACGGAACCTACATAATATAACTTGCGACCACTATGTTGAGCAATAGTCACTCTGTCAGCCATTTCATTGTTTATGTAGGTAGGTATACATTAATTTCCTACCTACATTTACAAATACTTTTCTCATCGGAAACGAAGAGTTTCTTAGCAACTTTTTAAAGCCCTCCTCAATCCTTATAAAGTTTTAGGACTGTGGTGGTGAGGTTTTAGACTAACAAATACCAAGATACCTACTTATCCCTAGTTTTAATTATATGTAGGTATCTTGAATTTTCTGATGTGATCTCAGGGCTCCCACACAAAACTGCGATGCGATGCGAGTTCGCACTTTTGTGTGGGAGCCCTTACCTAGTAAGAGTTCTGTAAGGCTCAAGGAAATTAACCCAGTTTGACAAGGGGGGAAAAAATTATGGGACTTTAGGGATAAATAGCCAAATAATAATAAAGAATCATCAAAATCTGTCCCCAATTGATGGAGAAATCAGTGAACATTAAAAAACCTACTCAGAAACTCCTCGTTTATTCAAAGTCAGTTTAAAATTACCATGTCTGAGACACATGCCCTTTCTCACCAGCCTAAAGCAGGATAATAGTAAAACTTACAAGATACCTACGTACTCGTGCTTCGAAAGATTGTGGCTGCGTTTCTCGAGCGGGGACTTTTTTAAAACAACCTGAAATCTGAATCACCCATAATTTTCCTCCATGCTGATAAAATTCTAGAAGGGTAATTTCATAGCAATAGTGTTGGTATACGCGTTTTTTTGTCAGTTTTCAATGAAAATCTGGTGATCGTTTGCGACTTGAGTCTTGATTAAATTTTATTTGCGTGAGTATTCCGAGGTAATTCATGAAATTTGGTTTTGGTAGAGTTTAAAAATAATACTTTTATATAGATACCTATAGGAATCTTGTATCAACAATGTAAGTTTTTGCATCCCCGAGAATTTGGCAAAATCTACAACTATCTTATTTAAGAGAAACTTAACTTATAATATTAAACAAAACGTATAACTCTATATATTTTATAAAAAAATATTTATTACTACCTACACGTCCCGAGGCTTCACCAGCGTGAAAGTTGATGAAAGCCTATGTTTTATTTGAGGCCTAGAACTAGGTAGGTACGTCTATTTAAAATTTCAGACCGATCCGTTCAGTAGTTTTGGCGTGAAGAGGTTCACGTTTAGCCTACGCAAATAGAAGTATGTTAAACTTTTATCCATCCATCCAAACTTTCGCATTAATAAAATTGTAGTGTAATTTTTTTTTCTGCACCGGCACTCACTCTAGTCTTCAGTTGTCTAGTACCTATAACACAAGCTCGCTTGGGGCTAGATGATGCTGTGTGGACTGTCCGGAATTATTATTTAGGTACTAGCGACCCGCCCCGGCTTCGCACGGTTTTATTATAAATATAAACCTTCCTCTTGAATCACTATCTATTTCTAAAAAAACCGCAACAAAATCCGTTGTGTAGTTTTAAAGATTTAAGCAGTCGAAGGGACATAAGGATATAGGGACATAGGGACGGAAAAAGCGACTTTGTTTTATACTATGTACCTAGTGATTTAGTATCCAGTAAATAAACGGCTTGTTTGCCCCCAAATCAGAAGCCTAGCCGCGAACAATCAGCTAATCAACAACTTGTTGTTACTGATTAGCTGAGATGGCTGCATTTACCTTTATCATTGCCACCATTCACCGTCTCACGTAGCTTCAGAGTTTTACATTGCGTTTGATTGTCGGCGCGGGCGCAGTGTCTACTGATTTTCCGCGTACGCTTAACGTGAACTCTAGATTGTATGACCAAATGCCAGTGATATAATTTTTAAGATAAAAAATAAGTGATATTTAAAAGTGATTTGTTATTATATTTTTTGTGCAATATGATTTATTCCTTAGTTTTTATATTTGCTGTTATATGCAAAGGGTAAGTTTAAAGATATTTTAATTTTTTCGATTATCACTAAAATAATAAAAAAAAAAAAATCTGATCAGGCTCACTAGACATTTATGTTGTGGTTTTGATGAAAAATAGTGTGGTGTATTCATCATAAGTGACTGTGTAATAGTAGAAACGGTGGGTATTCCTCAGATATTGAAAAGATAGGAACCTTTAAGTGATTTTAATGGGCGGTTAACTAATTATGAGTGATTTAGTGAAGGCAGGTATAAATGTGGCCTACATATACCTAATCTAAAGTATTTCATGCCGGTTTGAACGATGTTTACTTTAATTACAATATTCATGTTATCTGACAATATAATTGTCGTTGATAGCTTAATTAACGTTTGTTAAATGACATTAATAGCAGGTAGCTTCTTTTAAAATTTCATGTAGAGAACTGATTTTCTCATAAAATAAGGTTGGTAACCTAACCAAGATTAGCTAAGATAAAGAAAACTTTTCGCCTTTATTTAGGTGTATAAACCTTACTAATCGAATAGTTTCAGGATATTTGATTTATCTTATTCTACCTACTCGTAGTTTCATCATTATCATCATGAACTTATAAGTAAATCCACAAAGGATGGTTTATAAAGAGTAATCTTTGCTTGTCGGCTAGGTACAAACCTACGCTATCTAGTATTTTAGTTTAACTTTCCAAAAAATTTTCTTCATCACTGTTTTGATCTCAAATAGTAGAGTTTGAATTGCTGTTGTCCTAGAAACCTTTTATAGATAGATACTCTTAGGGTACTACTTTTAGGGTATCTTAGCCGATTTGTTAATCGAACCCGACCTAGATCTCAGATATCATGGGACTCGGGGTAAAAAACTTGAATAAGCATGATTTCTTTGGTGTGGAAACGCTTGAGAAAAAACTTGTGTGTAATTTTTTTGACTTTATTTGGTTTCTTGGACATCTTCAATACAAAAACCAGCGGACTATCGAAGTAAAGTAAAGTTTCTTAATTAAGTGTAGTTTTATTGTATAAACAACGATTTCTATTTTTCTCTCAATCCTAAGTAAAAAGGTACAAAGTGCTTTGTCCCACTCTTATTTCTTCCCTATTCACATACATACTGCAACGTCTTCTCTTAAAGCTTGTAACAGGCAATAAGCCCCCAAGTGCCTTGTACCTAAGTAAGTAGGTAGGTACTTATAGCATTTGAGAATGAAGCCGTGGATGGTCCATATCCTCTCGTTGATTGAAGACATGTCAGGTCTTCTTAGTACCTAATGATCATAATGGATTGTTGCTTGCATGAGACTTGGTTGCCATGTCCGTTGCTTGCTTGCTACATAGTTATATAGAACAACTAGCTGGTGCCCGCGTCTTCGTCGTCTGCGCAGGATTAGTATTTCGAGTATACTCGCGGTTTCACCTGCGTGATTCTCGTTCCCGTGGGAATTCCAGGATTAAATATAGCCTATGTGCTATTCCAGACTACAATACATCTTTGTGCCAAATTTCATCCAGATCCGTTCTATAGTTTTTGCGTGAAAGAGTAACAAACAGCCATCCATACTTACAAACTTTCGCGTTTATAATATTAGTAGGATGTTTTATTGCACACTTCAATAAAATAGAAACAATTCACAATAAAAAGGCACTATTGACGATCTTAACGCTCAAATCTCTACAAGAAAACGTAAATACCACACTCAGTTCATCCTAAGCCTAGGTACAACATAAAAAAGCCAGAAATGTAATGGGACTCGAACCCACAACTGCTCACTGTGTTACGTTAATATTTCGAAAGAAGTTCCAGCAATTTATCTCAAATATTTTACTTGAGGAAAAGTGCTGGACAATTCAAGAAGAATCGTAGTTACAATACAACCCTACAACAGTTTCATATAGGTATTTATAGTCTGACATATAAGTAGATTTACTAGGACGACTTCGACGACGAGTAGTTAGGTAATAAACTTTGATAATTATTTTTAAGATTCAAATAATAACGGCAATTGCTCAGCCATACCA
Organism: Eupithecia centaureata; assembly: GCA_944547425.1. Taxonomy (NCBI): domain Eukaryota; kingdom Metazoa; phylum Arthropoda; class Insecta; order Lepidoptera; family Geometridae; genus Eupithecia; species Eupithecia centaureata. The sequence continues at coordinate 6,151,061 of OX155677.1, read as the reverse complement.
ATTATTCATAAATATTATCGACTTTGGAATTATTTTAACAAAAAACGTCCTTACTCAAAGATCATTGTTCAATAAAGATCGTCACACGCACACAAACCTTGATATTGTCATTAATTTTGTACTTTCCACCTTGGAATAACATTAAATTGACACCCAAAAGTCACTAAATTATTGGGAAAGTTGCAGGTTCATTAGGTAAATGAGCATTGCGCGCACGGGGTGCGCGTTTATGTCTTTTGCTCGGGATATTCGTCGAATAGACCTCAATCTATGCCGAGTTTCAAAATTATTTTATTTCTTCATATTAGAGAGTGAAGCCCCGCAAATGTACTAAAGAACGAGTACGAGTATTAGAATATTCAATTATCTAAATCCCCACTTTAATGCTTGGAGAAAATACGTGATTAATAAATGAAATGCGTTTAGATTTATTATTAATTTTATTTGTATTGATTTTTATGGGACGGTGTGGTCGACAAAGTACTTGTTTAAAAAAAAATGAAATTTGAATTGTTTTAAACCTTTTTTTTTACTCTTCATACATTTGCATTAAATAGATTAGTTTAAGTTTGTAGTAGTTCGAAAGGTAAATTAAATTTTTTTCTTTTCTTTTCTTTTTTTCTTATTTGGGAGAATACTGAATACAACTGGACGTGTTTTAATTTTAAGAGCCATAAATTTATTTTTATCCTGGCAAACAAACATTTTTTAAATCTTTAATAATTAGGGAGTGTCCATAACCCTATAGATACCCTCAAATAAAAACTGTATCGCGGGTAAGAAGAGGATTTATTATTTATTTACTTCGAAGGTACCTAATTAATATTTTTGGTGCATCAAGTAACTACAAGGAAAATAGCGAAAGCGACTCCACTCGACTCCGCGGGGAAGTCCAATCATTAGTTCATAGGACCAGTTTATTTACCACAAAACACTGATTCTTTAACATACTGCAAAATTACTGCCTATTCCAAATACCTAAGACAAGAAGGTATCAAACGGACAGTCATAAAGATTGTATAGGTACTAAAATTGTAAAACAATAATTGCCTTTTCATTTTAATTAAATAAAATTACGGACTTGGGAATTACTTACCAGCTGACCTCACGAAACCTTGCAATTTTTTATTAGGGTCGAAGTATACAAGTGATTGTACTGTGGCACCTTTTACCTAGTTAGGTTGCTATAGGTTCCCTATTCGTCAAAGCCTCGGAATGCATATTGTCGACTTTCCGGTATTTTTCCGTCTTGATACGGTGGATTGAAGGTTTTCCGGACGGAAACAGCTGTTTTATTAGCCATGACATAGCCTGCAAAGTATCAAAGGTTTAATGAAAATCTTTCTAGTCCTGGGTTAAATTGTACAATAGTTTTTATTTTTATTTGTAGGTGATTTCATTTATATAGAATTTTTTGCGGAGCTGAAAGCTGTAGTCTATTAATACATTTAATAAATCTCGTAATAAATAATCGTAATATATTTGGGCTATTTTTGCCACTTTAACACTAAATTAAAAAATAATGCCGATGAATCTACACAGCATCTTACCCCTGCGTAAGCTTGGGGGTAATGTAACAATAACACAAGCCCATCTTCATATCATTTGTATTATTTTATAAATAGACTAGTGACCCGCCCCGGCTTCGCACGGTTTTATTATACGTATAAACCTTTCTCTTGAATCACTCTATCTATCAAAAAAACCGCATCAAACTCCGTTGCGTAGTTTTAAAGATTTAAGCATGCATAGGGATATCTATATATAATAAGTCAAATATATAAAAGAACGTCTCACTCAAGGGCATTTACAATTTGTCATTCTTATCTTTAAGATATTAGTGATCTTGTCTATCAGTGAAGATCAAGAGCGACCTTTGGTTGATTTTGTCTGACTTGTTTTTACAGAATTATCAAATACGACTTTTATTATTTAATCAAAATAAACAAAGAATCAGAGAATTTAAACAAAAAAGAACTACTAAGTATTTAAAATTGTAACAAACTAACAAACAAACTTTTATATGTTCTTACCTACCTATCATTATCATTAACCAGTCATCAACCTTGTTATAATGATAGGTTAGTTTAAATTTTCATTCTAGATCTGTATGTATACTTAGATCTTTTTTGCATGAACAAGATACCTACCTACTACTTTAGATAACAAACTTCAAAATTTATTTTTTATCGAAATTATATTGTCGAGCAAATACCTAAACTTGGATATCATAGCAAAGTAAAAAAAAAACTCAAATATTAATAAATTATAAAACCAAAAATCAAACGTATAAACCAACTGGTTTATAGGTAAATTATTGTTACAAGTGGTAGGTAGAGCTATTTGAAATTTGAATACATCTAAATTATCATATTATAAATTCCTTTAGATATAAACATAATAAAATTTTATTTTTTATTAACTCCTACCCGTAGCTTTGTATACGTTGTCTGTGTTAAAAAGCCTGTACCTAATAAATTGGCATGAGTGCAATTTATCACTATAAAGTATAAAACTAAGTCGCTTCCCACTTCTATCTGTCCCATAAGCTTAGATCGTTATAACTACGAAACAGATTTTGATACGGTTTTTTTAATAGATAGAGTGATTCAAGAGGAAGGTTCATATGTTCAATACACCCGTGCGAAGTCGGACGGGTCGCTAGTTTATTAATAAAAATTTGTAGGTACTTTACAAATGTAAAAATATTTACTTTGTACATAATTGTTAAAGATTATAATTAATAACACTACTATTGTTGTTACTGAAATTCCTTTTATGTAAAAAACTACCTGTGTTAGGGAATCTCGCTTTTCCAAATCAAATTATATAGTACTTAATAGATTACTTTAATAAAAGGAAGTTATAACTTGTGAAAGCTGAGACAGAAATTGTTCAAAGTGCTCTTTTAATGTCGTTGAGTTGCCATGTTGTTTGAACTCCATTTCAGATTTTTGTTTAGTACTTTATTAACAATTGTAGAGAATTGAAACAAATTAAAGCTAGTATTTAATAGAAACTATCAGGTGAGATTGTGGTCAAACGAAGGTCTATTATTGATAAAAAAAACAATTGAGCTCACTGCAGAGAACAGGTAGCTCAACTGATCGATATCAATAGGTACCTATCAGTAGGAAGCGTCCCTAAGACGCGCTGGCCTCATTGCCTCGGCTGTATGCCAATGCTGATGCGCTGCGCCAGATACCTACTCACCAGCTTTCGGGTCACGCATCGATTCTTCCAGACGCTCAGGTGCCCGAGGCCCCTCGAGTTTTTGAAAAATATAGTTTAATACCCGATGGGCCTCGGTACTTCACGACTTAGGGTCATTAATAGCATTTTTTTCCCATCAGAAATGGCGAAACCTGGAATTTGGCTGGAGGGTCCAAAACGAACTACACATTTCCGAAGTCATTTTTATTCGGTGTCTCTACTGCAGCTTTTCAAATAGAAGGAGCATGGAATATTGATGGTAAATTCTGTTGTATAGCTTCATCTCAAATAACCAACAAACCAGCTTTTAATCTAGTATAATCTAGAATCAGACTTGATAGCCCAGCTTAGACTGATAAGATAATATTGCATCGATAATAACTGGAACAACCTACAATATACTATACTAATGTTATTCTTATTTAAACTTCATAAATCGTTGGATTGAGCCCTAAGGTACACATGTAGTACCTACACACGTGTTGTTTTTGTTTATGAAACTAGCAGCGCCTCGCGGTTTCAGCCGCGTAATTCCCGTTTTCGTGGAAATTCCTGAATAATATATAGCCTATGGTTTATTCCAGACTATAATATATCTCTGTGCCAAATTTCATCCATATCCGTTCAGTAGTTTTTGCGTGAAAGAGTAACAAACATCCATCCATTCATCCATAAATCCTATGCATGGGCTATATTTTATCCTGGAATTCCCACGGTAACGGGAAATACCGCGGGTGAAACCGCGAGGCGCTGCTAGATATTTATAATTTCTTAGAAATGACGATGAATGTGAGGGCTTTACGCTTACCCATTAGAATAACAAAAACAATAATCTGAAATATATTTGCAGGCAAATCGGAAAGCATATGGGACCATTTAGTCCATACAAACAAAAGCTTCGTGAGAGACGGTAGTAATGCAGACGTCGCTTCCGACTCGTACCATTTATACAAACGTGACGCAGAAATGGTACACGAATTAGGAGTGGACATCTACAGGTTCTCTATATCATGGCCACGAATCTTGCCAAGCGGCTTGACGAATCACATCAACCAGCTCGGCCTACAGTATTACGATAACTTGATCGATGAGCTACACAAATACAACGTAACACCAATGGTGACGATATACCATTGGGATCTACCTCAAGGATTGCAGAACATCGGGGGCTGGTCTAACCCTCATTTGATAGATTACTTTACAGATTACGCGTCGGTTTTGTTCAAGCACTTCGGTCACAAAGTGAAGTACTGGGTGACGTTCAATGAGCCCATGCAGACTTGTTTGGAAGGGTACGGGGGTACGTACCGGGCACCGGCCCTGAACCGCCATGGGATTGCAGAGTACCTCTGCACACATAACCTCCTTAAAGCCCATGCGAGCGTCTACCATCTCTTTGACAAGGAATATCGGCATTTACTCGACGGTAAGTACCCTTTAAGACACATCCTTACTAATATTATAACCGTGAAAGTTTGTACGGATGTTTGTTCCTCTTTCACGCAAAAACTACAGAATGGATCGAGCTGAAATTTTAAATAGTTCTAGCCCCGGAATAACACAGGCCTTTATCCTATAAATCAGTTCCCATGGTTATAGTAAACGTGAAACTTCAGAAGCTAGTTATTATTTTGTAGTTGTAGTATTATTAAGCAGTGAATTGTACCATACACCATAACAATACTTCGTCATAGTCATACTGTTAATAGTTTTGCTGCCTACCCTATTTAATTTTGTTTTGTTGGCTTGTCTATTACATCTTGTACCTTTTGATCCTATAAAATATGTTAAGTAGCACTATTATATAAAAACGACTGTATTATATTTGATTATCTACCTTTTAGTATACCTAAGTCCTAGAGGAAAAATGTAATTTTAGCATTATTTTAGCGAATAACTTATTCTCATTGTGAGTGAACTTTTTATAGTTTTTATGACAAATAAAGCTTCTTTAACCTCAATTAGATCGAATTCAAAATGAGATCAGCATGAAAGACATCATTTTCAATCCCATTCTACATTCAAATTGGTACGCAGATTGTACACATCAATAGCCTATTTTTCCAATTTCGTGAATTCCAGGTAAGATCGGAATGTCTCTGGACTCGAACTGGGCTGAGCCTAAATCGGAAACAGATCAAGATCGCAAAGCAGTCGAGCTCTATTTGCAGACACATGTAAGTTTGATAAAATAATGCTTTTGTTTACTATGGATTTGGATGCACGGCTTTTATATCGATCTAATCATCCAAACAAACAATAAAACTATAAACTCTATCAATGTTTTAACAATTGATAGAGGATATTAGTTAAGATATAACAACAAATAATAAAACAATGATTTACAATTATTTTACTGTTTGTTCATTGTTAAATCTACACACAGACGTCTTATTTTCTCAGTATACTTATGTATATAATAATAAAGATAACCGCAATTAATGGTATCGCATAAAATCTGTTTAATTACTTCGCTGGTTATTAATCAATTATCTTAGTAGGTGAGACCTCATAATGACTGGGATCTAGGTAAATGGCTAAATCGATTATGGATACGCCGCTCTATGGATAACATTGGGTTTTTTTGTAAAAGGGCCTCTAATAATGCCTCACAATACTGTGATTACTTAGCCTTGACACGACACTCAATGTTATGAAGTAGGTAGATATGCTTGCTGTAGCATGATTTATAAGCTACTTTACCACACTTACCCGTAGGACTCCTATACCCTAGCCTAGCAAATTTTTTTCCGTAACTATTATCTCTCCCATATAATATTCTCTTAATTTTACAGTGTCGTCGTCATAATGTCGTGTCGTTTTCATCAAATACTTGATTTTTATAAACTCGTTTTTTCTAATAAGTAATCCAATTGGAAATTTATTTATCAACACAAAAAATGACAATCAAAGAAACAAATTCAAAAAAGAAACAATTGAGCTAACTGCAGACTGTTGCAAAAAATATTTGTTTTCACCATTATCTGTCCGCTCTTAATATATCCTCCTAATTTAATGATTTATTTTATTTTTGTTACCCTGTTAGTATTAGGTATATGTAAACGCTCTTTTTAGTCTCTGTTTGTGTAGTTTATGTTAAGTTAGCTTAAATATAATATTCTTTTTAAATTTTTGTCATATCAGTTATGCTACCGTCAATTTAGTAAATTAACCGATCCTGTCCATCCAAAGGTTGCCTGGAAGAGATCGCTTTTAGCGATAAGGCCGCCGATTGTGCCACTTTAGATGTAGTTATTAGTGTTTAAGCTTATATGTTACTACAAATTTTGATGGTGCAATAAAGAAGTTATCTATCTATCTATCTATCTATCAATTTACCAGCAGCGAACAAGGACAGGGGAATAGGGGTAATAGATAGATACCCATATTACCTTTGATGTTTGTAAAACATTTTATCATCCTATAACATTATTTTCAATGAAGGCTCCAAGTCAGGTGCGATGATTTGGTTGCACAATTTTAAACTTAACCCTGAAACTACCAAAACCGGAACAGCTAGTCCATATTAGTGAATAGAAATTTTCTTTACTTTCAGTTAGGCTGGTACGCAAACCCCATTTACTCATCTGAAGGCAACTACCCAGCCGATCTCATAAAATTAGTAGACGCAAAGAGCGCTCAACAAAACTACACGACATCCCGTCTGCCAAAGTTCACACCAGCTGAAGTGGACTACATCAAGGGAACAGCAGATTTCTTCGGACTGAACCACTATACGACGTATCTTCTCAGTATGGCTGAAGGGGAGGTTGGGGCAATTCCGTCTCACCAGAACGATGTCGGGATTGTGAGGGTGCAGGATCCTAAGTGGCCTTCGGAGTCTTCTTCAGCGTGGCTCAAGGTGAGCTTAAGATATATCTACCTTTTTAATTTGACCAGAACGATATTATAAACATTATTGCTGTTATTATATCCTAGCCAGTGTCTTGGGGACGCTTCCGACTGGTATTGACATGGATCAATTGAGCTACCTTAAGACTGTTTGCAACAGTCTGCAGTTAGCTCAATGGTTTCAATTGTATATACTAGTTTTAATTGTTTTTATTCCTTCATTGTAATTTTTGTTGTTTATAAGATTCATTTTATCCTTATATTCACAATCTGTGGGAAGGTCGGCAAGAAATGGATTGAAAGAAACAATATTAAGTATTGTGTTTATTAAGGTTTAGTTGCACAACTTTATAAAATTCCAAGTGATAAGATGGCCTTTGAACTCTACCTTGAAACTGTGACTTAACAAATTTGGAATTGCTTCATGAATAATAATACCTATCAAAGATAAGAGAGACCTTATACTGTTGAAGTAGCTGTGAAATCAGAGCAAGTCTCAAGAACATAGATTATGCCATGGAATGTATATTCTGGAAATAAAATAAAGCTGTAAAGAATAATAATCAGCTGCGATCGAGTTTTAGCGATAAGTCGTGATCGATTATAAGGTATTAAATGCTAAAACACTTAATAAATAGGTAGATATTTATGCGAAAACCTTGAAACTTATAAGCTTTGTGGTTTCCTACAATAAACTACGAATATCTGTGTACCTATTGTCCATATTTTGGTTTACATGTAAACTATCAACACCGAAATTTTACAATCGATTATTTATTTATTTATTAGGATTTTAGATTTATTATGTGGAAACCTATACATCCCATTTCATCCTTCTAAAAAAGTTTGTTAAAAAAATACTAGTCGGTTACAATTAAATTTCAAGTAGGTACCTTAGAATACGAATTCTCAAAATCCGTTCATAGCGAGTGCCTTCTTTGTAAAAGGAACTCCCACGCAAAATTTCAGCTTCGTGTCTCTTGTAGTTACAGAGATCTCAGTTTTCCCATTTATAAACATAGATACATCATAGATATCTCCAAAGCTACTAGACATTTTCAGATCACGAACAAAATGAGGGTGTGGTTCCTTATTTTGTTCATGATCTAAGTGTAGGCGCAGATTTTACAATACTAACGTGAAGGTAAGTGAAAAGCATCTGCTTTAAAATAAAAAAGAGAGAATCATCAAAAGTGGTTCACAACGTTCTGGGATAACGAACTGAGAACCTTTTCCATGTTTTAAAGTCTGTTGGAAATTACTAATCTTCGAAAATTGTTCTGGCCATTCAAGTAAAAAATTCTATGTCTATGGCTAATCTCACAGTGTTAGAATAAACAAAGCAAAACGAACAGAAAACTTGTTCGACTTCTTCTACAAACCCGGTTACCCCTAGATAAGACACGACCATCGGCGTTTTTATTTGTATGCAAACGTGTCTACTATCCATTTTAACGATCTCTATTTTGCTGATGCAACAATATTTTTTCTTACACAATCATAGCAATTACATGTAAAAATGTGGACTAAATAGGTACTTCTCCACCTACTCAGGTAGGTACTTTAAAAGGTCAAAGCAACACCCAATCCTACCAGGTAGCTAGGTTGATTATGACTTATGGTTTCGAGAAGAGTGTGTATGATTGACTTTTATGCAGTGTTTAAACAGGACACTTTGATATGAAAATGTTTCTTGCTCTATTTTATATAACCTTTGTATGTAAAATTCTCTCAAGGCGAAAAATATCAGGAAATTCCAAAATCATTTGGACACATTATCAGATGATTATTCAAAAAGATTTTTGACTTTAAAAAGCTTAATATAGTAGACCTTCCTAGCTCGCAAGGTTTTTGGAATTTGGTCATAATTTCGTAGTTCCATTAGCATAAAGTCATGGATAAAGGTGTTTCCTCGATTTTCTTGTTGGGAGACAAATATTTTGTCGTCTTGAGCCAAAAACGAAAATTTTCCATAGGTAGGTATCGTTGATTGTCCATTTTTATTATTATTTTATTTTACCGACACTTGCTTTTTAACCGACTTCAAAAAAGGAGTAGAGGTTCTAAATTCACCGGAACATTTCTTTATGGATGCTCCTGTTTGGATGCTGCAGCGAAGTTATGACCTCTTGACGAATTTGGAATAATCTTTTAATTTAAATACTTTCCAGGTGGACCCTATAAATTTCCCATGCAAATTTTAAAGAAATTGATCGAGTGGTTTATCAACAAAAGCTTTAAAATTACTATTACTACAGTCGATCATGGATTTATGAATTCCTAAATCCATACAATCGATGTTATTTTTGTTTACTCTGAAACCTCGCTGACTCTTTGGCTAACTATAAAAGAGGTCTCATTCAAGAGAAACATAATTGATCATGGAATTTTAGACCTTTTTACCCTTAGAGTAATTAGACAGCCTAATTATTCTAAGTTTTTACTCTTTTTTAACCAAGTTTGGTTTTTTTTCCTTTCCTCCATCACCTTCCTCCAGCAGGCAGTTTTTTTGAAAACCTCCTTATTTGTCAGTCTGTTGAAAACAGGAGTCATTTAACATTTTTTTTAATTCCAGGTCGTACCTTTCGGTTTCCGTCGCCTCCTCGCGTGGATTTCCAAAACCTACAACAATGTTCCTATAATCGTCACAGAGAATGGCTACGCTGATTTCAATGGGCTTGACGATAAGACGAGAGTTTCCTACTACAGCCACTATTTGAACGCCTTACTGCATTCCCTGCACGAGGATAAGACTAACGTGATTGGTTATTTCGCTTGGAGTTTGATGGATAACTTCGAATGGGACGATGGATATGTGTAAGTATCTAGATCTATTGGATATGTTAACGCTGGCGCTGCAGTTAGGGCGGCATTAGTCATTGCGAGGCTAGTAAACCTGTGTTGAGGTTTATTACAAGGCGCAAACAGGAGTTAAATCGCCACTACTAATTTTATAATATTCTTACGTTATAATATGCTATGTTGTAGTTTTATTTTGTTTAGTCAAAGAAGAGATACGTAGTTGCTCTTGGGGACTACCAAACTCTGTTTTCGTATCCCATAAGATAGGTTTAACAAACTGAACATTTGATTTTTGAAAATTCGTAATCACTACATAGTATAAAACAAAGTCGCTGTCCCTATGTCACTATATCCTTATCTATGTCCCTTTGATCTTTAAAACTACGCAACGAATTTTGACGCGGTTTTTTTAATAGATAGAGTGATTCAAGAGTACGTAAGGTTTATACGTATAATAAAACCGTGCGAAGCCGGGGCGGGTCGCTGGTAATTTATACGTTCAGTTTGACATAGGTAAGCTTTTTTTTAATGCATCGGTAGTAGTTTTATTTTGTTTAGTTTAGGAAGAGATACGTAGTTGCTCTTGGTGACCACCAAACTCTGTTTTCGTATCCCATAAGATAGGTATAACAAACTGAACATTTGATTTTTGAAAATTCCTTTGTTTAACGTAATTATATGTAAGTGGTGGCGTAAGTGTACCCACCTCCTGTTTGCGTCTTATCGAATTTTTTATTTAATTAACTTAAAACAAAAGAACACTTTTCTTGATTTTTCACAGAGATAAAGACGATATTCAAAGGTTCTTACCTTGTTTCGTTAATACTCAACAAAGCCATAAGGCTTTTGTTGATAAGGTAACGCATAGAAAATGTATGCTTGTAAAATGGCTTGGGACACAATGTAGTTTTTGTATTGTTTATATATTAGGTATGTTGTGATGTATTGTGAACTCACAAACCTATAAAATTTACCCACCATTGTGTTCTGTTATCTATGCAGGAAATTCATAGAAGGCATTTTTTGGCATGTTGATTTCATCACCATCGACGTAAATTAGTCCAATCCTGGACGTAGGCCTCTCCTAAAGAGCACCATATCGCCTTGTCTTCAGTTTACCAAGGTTATCGACATAGCCCAAAGAGTTAGCAGCTGAAGTTGGTCGGCCATATCTCGCGAAGAATCGATACTGAAACGTGTTCTTGAGTGGAGGCCGTGACTTGGCGAACGTAGTTTAGGAAGCCCTCCAGCAAGGTGGGATGAAGATCTGCGATCTGTCGCAGATCTTCAGGCAGATTCTGTATAAGATTTAGTTCGTAGAGTGAGTGGGGGCAAGATGAAAAAAGGGGTAAGACAAAAAGTCTTCAATAACACCAGATTTATAGTACTTATTACAGTGCTGGCAACATCGTTAGGGCCACCAATTTGTTACTTATCACAACTCAGTCAGTGGTTGCGGCTGAGAACGCCTGGTTGTGTGTAAAGTGCAATTTTCTAAGACAGTGTGTTTTTCAGGATTCACAAAAGTGATTTCATCTTGCCCCGTGTCTTGTAAATTAAATTACAAGGCAGGTACGAGTGTTTCATTGAAACATCTGCCTATTATTTTTTGTAACATATTTATGTAATTATTACTAAATCTCTCTAATTCTCGTATTTTAGAATTTATTTCAACTTTTCATCTTTCCCCATTTACATTTAACGGGGTAAGACAAACATATCAAAGTCTTAATCTTGACCCTTTTTCAGATTTCATACTAAAAGCCAGATATCCTCAAACTGTATCTTTGTGTAAGTCTCAGCAAGAAAAATAAGAAATAAAAAAAATATTGCTAAAAGTAGTAAAACAAAAAATAACAAGAATGGGTATGCTAAGAAATGTGAAATAAAAAAAGAAATCCAATAGAAAAAGAAAATACTTTAAAAATTACAAAAGAAAAAAATAAAGAATTATTTATGGTGATAAAAAAAATATTCATATAGGTTTCATGTGAAATAAAAAAAGTTTTCAGTTTTTATATGATTTTTCAAAAAAGAGAAATTTTTTTTTTCTTCAGTCAAAACTTATGCAATTTGGCTGCAAAGTTTGAGAATCTCTTCTTCAATCTTCCCCCAGTGGGGTAAGTTCGGAATATATTATATTTTTAAATTTGTTATATCTTTGTTAAAAATAGGTATTTTGGCACTACAGTCAGTTACAACTTTTAAAATTACTTAACACTATAGACTTAGGACCATAAACTTTGCCTAGGACCTGCCTAAGACACGTTTTAACGATTTTTTGAGATTTTGAGAGTTTTATTCGATCTTACCCCGTCACCTTTTCATCTTCCCCCTGTTTCAATTAAGTAAAAATAATATTTTTAATTACAGTTTTCTACTTTTTGGACAGCTTTATCAGGCTGTTATTGACATATTATAAAAATCTAGTCTTTACCCTTTAATTATGTCTAATTTACTTTTAGCTAAAGTTAATATCTATTCTTCTACATGGATTCAAAAACAACACTGACCATCTCATCAAAAAACCGTTCGATCTTGCCCCCACTCACTCTACAAAATTCTAAGATTAAAAAAAATGACCTGATATCTATTGATCCCTCCTGGGATTATGCTCACGCTGCGTAGATAGACAATAAAACATTTTACATTAGCACAAACAAAAAAGTTTCACAGCGACATCTACAATCAGTTCATGAAACAAATACCTTTGGTAGGGTGACCACTTACAGGTTTCAGAGAACATAACATTTTATTTAATCATATTTGTCCTAGATGTCGCTACTACCTGAAAACATTCTCCAAGTTATTTATTGTGAGATCACAAAAGTTACCCAGCAAAATACATCAGTGTCATCATTTTTCTGTCTTAGTGATTCAGTTCGTACAAATATAAAGCTACGGAAAAGGACCTGACTTCGATTGTACTTCGACGTAGGAAGTTTCGGGTTCGATTCCTGCCTTGGGACTAATGTTTGTTCCTAAATATTTGTTCCGGGGTTGTAAGTGTTTTCTATGTAGATAATATAAAAAATATATCTATCTTTGTAATAGTATATCAGTCATCTAATACCTACCCATAACACAAACTCTGCTTAGCTTGGGGTAAGATGATACTGTGTGGATTGTCTAGCATTGTTTATTTACAAGGGGAGCTCTAGGTTTAGCAGTCATAGCACAAACAAAAAAATATTCACAGCGACATCAATATGACATCACTACCTGAAACGATTAACTTTGACAACTGACAGGTTTCAGAGAACGTCACGTTTTATTTTCTCTTATCTGTGCATTTCTCATAGATGTCGCTACTACCTGAAAATGGATATATGGATTGGGTAATAGCAAAGACATTGTGAAAAATGTCTTTGGGTAATAGGTCTATTAATTTTATAATGAGTGTAAGTATATACCAATTATTGTATACTAGCATCTGCCCGCGGCTTCGCACGCGTTGTTTCTTTGGAAACGTCTCAAGGTTGTTTCTATCCCATGAGAACTGATGTACGGGATGAAAAGTCGCCTATGTGTTATTCCAGGGCGAGAACTACGTTTATTCCAAATTTCAGCCCGATCCGTTCAGTAGTGAAAGAGGAACAAACATCCATACATGCATAAATCCATGAAAACTTTCGTATTTATAATATTAGTAGGTAATGATTTATTTTGAAAATATTCGAAACTACATTGGATACTTATTTCACAGTATAGGTCTCCAAAACACCTTTGACCTCTTTCATACCTACACAAAGTTCAAATAGCCATAGGTATTATTGACCAATGACGTTCATTATTTATTTATTTATTATCATTTAGCAAATGGTTCCATAGATTCGATGAAATGTTATCTCAGTTGGTAACGAACTGCGGTAATAATTTAGGTAGTTATAAACGATACTGGAGCCCACGCGAATTCATTTAATTAAAGTACCTACGGATTCATACCTACATACCACCTACTCTTATCTATAACAGAGTTTACGTTGTAGGAATTGTAACATCCATTTAAATTCACAAGTAGACATAATAATAGAAAAGGAATCGTCAGAACATAAAGAGTAAAATTAATCATTATTTTCTATCACTTTAAAATCGTAGAACCTCTACGAAAGGTCTACGAAAATGTTACAGAGAAAATACCTATTTTGGTGTACATTACTAATTAGTATGAAAAATTACCATACCAGTTAGATATTAATTCAGATTTTATCCAGTTTATTTTCTAAGTTTTATCAGATTACATATGATTAGGCATAGGATTCAAAAGAACAGCTACAGTCGTAAATAAATACAGTCAAATTGAGCACCTCCTCCATTATTTGAATTTATCTTAAAACTGCGTATGACCTTTACTAATAACTGCTTGCCTATTGAATGGCACCTATTGAAAAGATTAATATAGGCGACAGTAGGTATATGGCGTTTTGTGAAGATGTTTGGCTGAAGACAACACTAAAACTACTGAGTGTATTGGGAATTTTTTGCACATATGAAAATGGAACTGTAGTATCATATATCTTACCTATCATTCTAAAAAAACACGTTCGAGGTCGCGACCATAAGCTGGTAAACAATACTATAGTACGGTTATTTCAGTGTCGCATGCTTCCGGCTAATGTTTTTCCTTCCTCCTATTAAATTAATCGTAAAAGCACGTGTATCGACTATAATGAACCTATAGGTTATTCATTCCACTCATCCAATCAGACTTAATCTAAGTAGTAGGTATACTTATTTTATGACTCTTTCGATACTGAACGATAAAGTCGACCATTGTAAACAAGCTATAGGTACCGCATATGGTTACTCGTATGATGCAATACTAAACACCGTGTGTGTTACTAATCGTATGAATTTATTAAACACTTCACCGAGTACGAAATACTATACTTTAAATACCTACGTCAAATAGTAAATTATATTTTGCGTTGCAAAGTCTGAAATATTGGTATTTATACCAATCCACCTTAATTACCTTGAAACTTATTTAATACTTTTATATAGGATACGGACTTATCTTTCCTCCCTACCAAATGATTTAACAGATATCCAGTTTTAGAAATTTCGAGATGTGTAAATAAAACAAAGCGTCAGTCAATATCATTCACGATATAATTTCACTCATCATGTTTGTAAATGCATTTACAGGTCGCGCTTCGGTCTGTACCTGGTCGATTTCAATAGTCCGAATAAGACGAGGACGGCGAAGGATTCCGCCAAGCTGTACTCCGGGGTCATCGCCACCAGAGCCCTGCCTAACAACTACGATCCCCAAGACTTCTCGGCCTTCTCCTCCGCCAGCCTTCTTACGCCTACCTTACTCCCGATCTTATCTCTTCACAGGCTTCTAATCTGATCTCTACAAACAAAACTCTGTATATAAAGCTATGCTACGGTTACATTAAAGTTTAAGTAATATCCTTAAGTTTCAATTCAACTTGATCCCTTAAAGTTAAGCTTACGCTAAGTGAGAAATCGAAAGTGAGAGTGTCCACTGAGCTGTCGAAAAGTTCAATGCTCGACTGTGGCAAGTTTTTTCGCGTTGTCTCGAGCTACTTCGCGTTTCAGCTGAGCTTGGATGCACGCGAAGGACTTGCCCTTGGTCTCGGGAAGCACGACGAGCATGAACACCAGACCCATAAGTGAGAACACGCTGAAGCCCCAGAATACTGTGTAGATCTCGTATGCATCTCGAACCACCTGAAAAGATGGAAACAATGGTTTAATCAAATTACAAATGAACGCGAAATGGTAATCAAATACTGAGAGTAGCTCTAGAATCTTCTTTATGGATTGAAAGTCAATATGAGCGCTCGACAGACCATGTAACTTAAAAATTCTTATTAAATACCTACGATACAGAGATTTGCTCTAACGCCGTGCTCACTTTGGATACGTTTTAGTTTGAATTTGATTCGTGCGGTAATGTACCTACGATTACACTCGACTGATCCCGACCTTCCAAGGAATAGTTTTGGAAGGTCAGGTTGGTAGTGCTCAGACTGCATGTGATTCGTATGTAAACGTGCATTCGAACACTCATCGTACTGTGATTCATACGTAAACGTACAAATTCGTATCCAAAGTGAGCGCGGCCCACTCATGCCTAAATCAAAGTAAAAATATATTTTACCTGGAATAGCTTTTGTACGGCGAACATAGCAATGCCGGTGTAGATGTGGGCGATACAGGACGCGTACAACTTGACATTTGTCGGGAATATCTCTCCTATGATGACGTAAGGCACAGTAGACAATCCAATTGCGTAGCACACGATGTAGATGAGGAGAGCAGCGAGAGGCAGCCAGTGCAGTGAGTCAACTGATCCCTTGTTTGTGAGGTCGAAAAAGAAGTACGTTCCTATAGTTCCGTTCATAAGCCCCACGCCCAGAGCGGACAGAATCAGGAGGGGTTTCCTTCCGACGCGGTCCACCAGGCACACAGAAAGCACGCAAGTAGCTACTTGTACGCATCCCAGGATTATAGATTCTTGGTACGGTTGTATTCCTTGAGAACTTGCTGTGCCATTCAAGGTAGAGTTTACAGCGGAGGTGTTAGAGCTTCCCTGGCTGGCTGAGAATATAACTTGCGCGTATGCGACGACCGCCGCACTGCCGCATAGCTGTTGAATGGTGAAAACTCCCAACGTGATCCAAATAGCTTTCCTATTAGTGGCTTCAGTAAGCAGGTCTCCCCACGAACCTCTGTTTTTCATGTCCTCTTGCACGTTGAGTTCTATGTTTTTCAGTTCGGTTCGAATGTCACCGCTTCTTAGACTTCTGAGGGATCTTTCTGCTCTCTCAGTTCTCTCGAATTTTAAGTAGTAGTAAGGAGATTCCGGTAGAAATATGAAGGAAATGACGAAAGAGATGGGCAGGATCAAGTTGATGCCGGCTAACGTCTGCATCGAGACAAAGGGTCCGATGCAGTACTGGGCAAGAATGCCGACCTGAAACGAACAAAAGTATTGTTTTAAAATAATAGGAAAAAAAGAAAGCATTAAGAAACTATCTAAAGATCTATAGTGCCTAGTCTTTAGATCTATAAAATAGAAAACACCCAGACTAGTCTTTAGATCTATAAAATACATCTAAAGACTAGACTAGACAGGCGCTTAAATTAAAATTAGGTAGCTCAAAAACAATAGGACAACAACGGAAATTAGCAATCAGCATTTCGCTAAGCCTAAGGCTACTCTGGTTAATAAATTTAGTCATTCATTGAAAGTAGGTACCAAGATAAGACTACCACAAAGTATACTACTATATTACTTCGAAATGATCTCCAAGCCAAGGACAGTGTTCAGTTACTTTTATGAACTTATCAAGATGATGTATGTAGACAGTTTACACTCCACTTCAGGTTTACTTTATGGCTGATTTAACACGATTTATCAACACGAAGATAGACTAGACATATTTATAAGCTTATTGGGATATTAGCTTTTTAGATAGTGAGATTGTTTTATAGCCATTCGGAATACCTACACATGCGTCATTTAATTGCGTTGTAAGAACTCATATAACTGCATGGAAAAACTCCAAGCATCGTTGGTTCAAGCGCCGTCTATTAAACTGGTTTTTGGTAGGTATGAGGTTAATTAAAATTTGCAGAAAAGGGACAACAGGTAGATCTAGAACAGAATTAGCTTTGAAAACTCAATCTAGAATATGGAACTGCATTCTAAACAGCAGGCTAGGTAGGTACGTGTTTATATGAAAGTGCGGGTTCTACTCTCAATGCGTAATTAAGGAGTGAGTCACGTCTGACGTTCACGGGCCGTGTGTGCTCAGTAATTACGTGCCGTTGCACAAATATTGTTGCTTGATATGAATATCATCGACTAGATTAGGTAGATGATAGATATCATCAGGGTCGGGTGACCTATCTGCTACACTAGCACAGCGTTTGTTGTCTACACAGACAACGAACGCTAAATAGACTGAAGTAACATTAAAATGACATCTAATCATTATCCATTGCTTAAACTATTTAAAATTTATTCCTACACTTTAATAATTTGCGCAATGTATAAAATTGTTTTTATTCTATGCAAGGAGAGAGGTCTCATTTCTTTACGAGTCGCGTTGACTTGATGACATGAAAATAATCCTAGCAAAGATGACGCGGTTAGGTTCTAATTAAAATTTTGCTTGAGTTGGAGGTGGATATTACCGAGAAATGCCTAAAATAGCACGACTAAGGACATACACAGCTAGCTAAAACAACCTCACCAGGGAAACCTGTTAATTGTGCAACCAGTTTTGCCAGCTTTTCGCAAAGAAGTGTTTCTCGGAAAATTATACTTAAGTACTCAGAATACTTCTAAGCTAAGGCTCGTATGAATGGAAAATGTGTGTTGCTAGTGTTACATGAACTTGTAGCAGCTCTTTTTTCAAGGTGTAATTACGGTATTCATTACTTAAATACGTAGAGTTGATAGGAAGCTCAATGTCAAGTGTTGTCCGTTGTTGACATTGTTCAAATAACAGGATATCGGCCAATTGGAGTAAACGAACTAAATGGATAATTATGGATAGGATTAGTAATTGCACGTCTCCGTTTCGAAACTACTCTGACTCCACATCACATCTCATGTCTAAACAGCTCTAGACATCGGACAAGTAAACCAGTAAACTCTGAAATTTTCTATAAACTGATGAATAATGTATAGAAACCGACATTCAATATGAAAGATTCTTGGCAACTACTTAGAAATTGAAGGATTTATATGGAGATTAAAACTAATTTATTGGTGGCAGTAAAATGTCGCAGAGGCGAAGGCAAAATTGAACGACGAAAAGGACGTTTAGGTAAATGTGCCACAAACCTCTAATTTACTACATAAAGTCTATTGGCTAATAGCCATGTAATTATCGGAGTTATAAACCCTGGCATTAATGTTTATTACACGCAAGTATAATACTTACTTTATTCATTAATGTGATGAGAGTGGAGAGCGCGCCCCTGACTTCGTTAGTGGCGATTTCTCCCGTGTACATAGGAGCGACAGTGTAGACGATGCCGTAGCCGAGGCCGGAGAACATCCTCGCTACGTACAGCATGACGACTGATTCGGCGCGGATGACCAGCACCCATCCGAGGATGAAAGGAACCGCACCCAGGAGAAGCGTGGTCTTCCTCCCGAAGCGGTCCGCGAAGTAAGCAGACGGTATCGGCGTCAGCGCCGAGCAAAGGATCATGATGGATGTTATCCAAGACCCCTGGTCTGAAGTGGTCGGTATCTTACTTTCGCTGGACGTGAGGTATGATAACGTTGGAGATGGCCAACCATAGCAGGTACCCGCTGTTGCGGTAATAAGCGTAGCTGAAATAGAGGAAATGATTCTAATTAGTTTTTGGCAATCTGAGGGTATTCTCAGGGTGAGTGTGGTGACATCAAGGCGATTTCGGAAACGATTTAGAATAGTTATGGCTTTGACGGGCTTATTTCCTTATTCTAGATTGCTGTTAAGATGATATGTTCAAAAATAGCAAGAAAAACACTATTCTTTGTTTCAAAAATAAATATTCAAGGAAAAACAAAGAGCTTCACCGAGCCAATGGTGTTAATGAGGTAAATAATGGCTTGCCAATTATGTAGGACGTCTGAAATTGTTGCTAAAAATGTTCGTGCTTGGATTGATGGTGGTGCCATTAGCAAGGAGTGCAATGCACTGATTTACAATATAAGTATAGATACCTATTATCTAATGTTTGCTATATTTATCTTATGTTCTTTGACTTTTCAACGTTATTGTTTACTCGATAGATAAAGATTACGATACCAACGCTTTAGGTAATAATCAATAATATACTTAATTGCTTCCAGTAGTTCTATGTATCTAGGTATTTGTAGTGACGTGAGAACTTTTTCATTTCAATTATTTTCAACTAGCTAAACTAACTAACTAAGCAGTGTCCACGGCGCGTCGGCGTCGCCTGAGTAGAATTTTATTATTTGCACGGAACCCTAACTGTTTGATTGTTATTCTGTTATTAGGGACGGAGACAAATCAAAGATCTTTGAAATCAGTTCAGCCGTTCTTGAGTTAGTGGTTTAACTAACTTTGCTATTAATTAGGTATGCGATAAAACACACAGTGCAATAATATAAGTAGGTCCTTTCCTTTTTTTCTATCCTTTTTGTAGACTGAGTTAGGTTCAATATTTAATCTGAGATTCACCAATTTTTTTTTTGTCTTGTTTTTCCTCATGTTTAAGATGATGTCTCTTAAAACTCATTTTTATTTACAAGCCAATCGCAACATAATCCTTGGCCTTAATAGATATGGGAAAAACCTTGGAAAACTACCTATAGGCGATTCCATGTGCGTATCGGCCAGATATGTCTGTTTACCTCAGAGTAATGGAAAGTTACATTCAAAATATCAACATTTTTGATAGCATGTCCGCTTTCTTTGATGCTTCTAGGAATGTACTATCTCTTATACATGGTTTCCTGTCATTGGATTTGAGTAGAAACAAGTTTGGGAGTGGCGCCGCTATCGCCTTATCGAGGCACTTATGGAAACTTCTGACCACTTCAACGACTCTTGGATCCCACTTAATAATATAAATACTATTTATATGGGATCATCTATTTTATCACAACGCTCTTGAATAATAATCCTATACCTTAAGCCTCTTATTTACTAAGCTGAAGGTTTATTGGATTCTTATATTTTTTCTCTGCTATCTATAGATTTTTCCCTTTACTGTCTAGAGGGCACGTTTGAAATTGAACCCAGATAAGCCAGACTATTTTTTGACAAATTGTCTAGTTATGTGGGTCGATATAGTAAACTATTAAAAGAACTGAAAAAATATCGGCTAAAAGTTTTTCACGATAACAGCCGTCCTATAAGTAGGACAGTAGGATAAAAGGTAACTAAAAATCTTTTTTGACAAATCTGCATTCCTTAAAGAAAAAAGCCGTACTTATGCTAAATAAACTTTGCCATATTGAATGTTTATGAATGATAAGTTTCGAACACATACATCAACACCTTTTTTCATCGGCTTTAAAAATGTTGGACTGTGGGTATAATTTTTTTTTTGGATTTGACGGCAGCGGGGTAGTTTTGTTTGTGGTATAGCCAAATAATTGGCCTGGAAGGTTGACTGGCTCTCTTTTCAACATTTTTCGATTAGATTCAATACAGGCTATTCCTACCCTCACGCGAAAGCCTAGGTTATTAAGTTTTCCATGGTTTGTTTTGTACGTGTGTGTTCATTGTGTTCAACAAGATGGATCATCATTGATTTGAATGTAATATATCTTTTCTTAATATTATATTCATATAAACATAAAGAAAATTACAATCAAGGAATATAAAAACAAATTCAAATTAGTATTTAAATTTGAAACAAATGAAATAACTGCAGACGGTTGCAAACAACCGTCTAGATATAGCTTCTTTGATCTATATCAATACCAGTTGGAAGCGTCTCCAAATCGCTGGCTGCATCATCATCATCATCATCAGCCTATATTAGTCCACTGCTGGAAATAGGCCTCCCCTAATGAGCGCCATAGCGCCCTGTCTGCATAAAAACACGCAATGCTGATGCGCTGAGCCAGATACTCTCCAGCTCTTGGGTCACCCGTCGCATCGTCCAGACGCTCAGTTTTTTTAACCATGTCAATTATTTTATTCTAATTCGATAATGAGATTTGTATTTTGTCTTCTCATCAGACCGGTAGATATGTTTTTCTCAGATTGAAACCAGATGGTTTGGTTTCCTCTATGACGATATTTCTCATTTCGCTGTGTGGAAACCGTTTCGCAGGTTGTAAAGGACTTATTCTGACAGAATTTTAAGCAATACTTAATATATTATAATCATGCCATTTATCACTTGAATTTGTTATCATGGGTCATTCTATACCTAATCTCAAACTCCTCGTTCTTTTTTATTGAGTTGGTTTCTTTGATGAGTTAAGAGGTCAACTTGACGTTTCTTCTACGAATAGTTCCTTTGTATCGAAGGCCTTTTGTGCTTTTTCCACCAGCAAAGGAGTTCACGTGAAAAAGTTATCAAAAACAACGCAGTCAGGCAGGTCAATTCCGAAAAATTGGCACGTCACAAACGGTCAATGCGCACGCTAGCACCTAGTCCAAAGTCTTTACTGGATTGGAACTAAACTTTTACGCGCAGTCTGTAAACAATAAGTTAACAGTTCTATTCGAATTATAGATTAAACTAATACTAAAACTATAAACAAAGAGGTAAAATCAAATTAAAGTTTGGTAAAACAAAAACTATACACTACATTTCATTTCCAGCTCTCGAATAAACACCGCTACTTATTTGTCTCCTAGAAATAACCAAATTTACTAGATACTAATAAACGTTCCAGACAACCAGACCATTCCGTGCATCCAAAACTAGTTTCCATATTCAACCGTCCGTGTTACAAGTAAAATATAATTAAAAGGCAACAAATAAACACGGGCAGGTTTAGGAACGCGACGCGATGCCAATTGGCACGACAGCAAGTCCGGAATCCAATGTAAAACACAACACAATGATAACAAGTTAGCGTCGCGTCCAGACGCAAACCCGACTCAGCGTCTCGTCGTCAAAGAATTCAAGGCGCTTATTCGACTAGGCCGTGGCTGTCGCGACGTAACAATCAACCTCTTCAACTTAACCCGTGGAATGCCGTGGATATCTCAAAACCCGTCTAAGAGAATCATACAAAGGAAAGGTAGCAGCTTCCTTCTGATTATTTTTAACAACTTCACTGCTATCAACATTCTTCCGGCCAAGCGTGGTGATCATGGCAAACATTCTTTTGTTGGCACGTTGAGCAACTTATGAGGAATGTTAAAGGAACAAAAATGGTCTTCATCACTCAACGGGAGCTACGGCAGTGGATTTCCGTGAAGGCAAGATAAAGTACAATTATTATGCTGACTGATAAAGGAACCAAATAAAAGAAAAGAAAGTCTGTAAAGGAATTACACAAATGCCTGGTTGAACTTAGAGGTTTACCTAACACGTGTAGGTACTTCACAAAACCCTGTTGTTGTAATTATTGTGCTACACTGCTAAAGGTACGGATGCATCTAAAGGAACTACAAAAATACCTTTTATTTTTTGACTTTGGTTGAATTTAAAGGGTAACTTAAAAGTAATTCTCCAAATGTAGAGTCAAACAAATTTTCTAAAATATTTAAATTGGAACCAAGAAATCTATAAATCTAGATACCACAATATACCCTATGTCATAAGTTCAAAGCCTAGGTACTATTTCTACATCACAGTTTTAAAAACCAGGACCTACCTTTAGCGGTAATTTTACAACGCAACAACTTCTTTGATTTGGCAGAGCTTCTTTGATAATAAAATTGTAAATAATATTTTATAAAACTTCCCGATGTTAGCTCACGGTATACTAATGGAAAAATTAATCTTTTAATCAATCAGGCCATGGCTCAGAGACTACTACTACAGCTGACGTTGAAAAATAGATTTTTTTATAAAATATTTGAATTTAAATAAATATTGAGAGACTTTTTATGACTTCTATTCCTTCTGCTAGATCATTTTCACGTTGTAAAAAGGTGAATCATGTTGATTCAATACATACAGGGTGAGTGGTCAACAGTAGCTCAATAAAGTAGGTAGCCAGACCGATGTTACTGTTTACTTGACATTGCCTGGACTTTACGTGTGTTTCTTAATAATCTATGCTAAAAGGTCATGAGTGATAGTGATAGCTTTAACACGGAACGCCGTTGTTTTTATAAAGTTTTGGTATTAAAAATCACTGGAAACAATATCGCAAATAAAAATAATCTTAAAATTGAAAGATTTCCTAAAAATAAGAGGATATAGGTTTGGATTTTTGAGGTGTAGGTATGTAACGGCTGGATAAACTCAAAACTCATGGAACGATTTTAAAAATCCTTTCACCTATGGTATGCTACATTATACCTCAGTAATAAAGGCTATATTTAACAGTAAAAATTGAGATCCCTACTTGAACTTAAATTTAATAAACTGCAAAGCAGAAAAATTAACCACTAAGTGTTGTTTTTTGCATGCGCCGTGTAAACTAATGATGATAAAACAAAAAAAAATCTGCTATACAAATATATATCAAATATAAATTTTCAAAAAAATTTGTATAAAGCTGGTTAGGTCCAGCGATGCCAGATCTACCGATCTACTGATTTATTTCTAAAATTTAGTGAAATTTACCTGATTTTCCCGAGTGCCTCCTAAAATTTCAATGCAAAAATGCAAAGTGGTAACGCTTTCTTTTTACGATTGCAGCTAAAAAAAAAAGGTCGCCGACCAAAATGCGAGTGAAAATACTCGCGAAACACAATACATAAGGTACCTACTACAATTTTCAGTCATTAATATCTACCTACTGATTTTTATTCCAATCTACTGATTTTTTACTGAACTATCTACTGTTTTTTCGAATTCCATCTGGCAACACTGGTTAGGTCAGCCAACAGAGCATATATAGAGCAGCCAGTCAATAAAAACACATCACATCTTCTGACAAAACAACAGGAACACTCATTGACTTGGTTAATTTGATGAGTAACCATGTATGTACATTTACCTACCTACTTAGGTCTATGTTTATTTGTAGTAAAGTTGGATTATCACTTTCTCTGCCTTTGCGATGCGACCGGCAAGAGCACACGGCGGCAACAATTTGTGATAACAGCACATGAACACCATGGGCAACGAAAGTGTTCAGCGAATCCAACTGAAAGACAAGTATAGCCTTCTATTACCTAATAGCCTGCTTACTTGTTCCATTTATTTTCACCTTCCATTGTTGATTTTAATCCTTGTCTGGTAAATTTATACGATGCATGTGATCCATTCATCAATTATATCAACCATTCATCATTTACTTTGATATTTCAATCTAGTAAGTGAATATTTATTCAATGTTTCAATCAGTCATAACCTAAATAAAACACGAATATTAAAACCAAATCGTGCTATTCAACGCTTATTTTCATACTGAAATGAGAATTACTGTGGAGCTCTACATGTTTCTATAACATACATACCATTAAAGGATATTAAAGGAGCTAACAGTATAACACTGTTAGCTCCTTTAATATCCTACATAAATTAAAAAGTTTTAGTTTTAGTCACTAGCTTATTATTTTTACCTGCTGTGCATCACAAATTTGACATGATACTTATTATCTTACTAATAAAATAAATAGGAAAGTCTGTGTGAATATTTCTTATAGGTAATCTCCGTAACTACTTAAGTTATTTCGATGAAATTTGGTAGGTAGATAGATTATGTATGACCTAGAATAACATAATAGGATAGTAGATAAAATTTTGAAAATTAACCTTTGAAGGGGTTAAATGGGGTGGCAAAGTTTGTATGGAAAATACTTATTCTTTGGTTGGATTTACTCAAATCTCGGTAGGTATACATAAATAAACTATGGAGTGAATAATTAAAATCGTATTTTTTATTTTTCCACAATAACCCCTAGGGGCTGTGCAATAAAACTCTGGTTCGCGGAAGAAGCCGCAGGGCGCATCTAGTTATCTTTATTTAGATGATTCTGAAATGGGTTACCGCTACCTATAAGAAAGTACTACACGTGTCCAAGACATCGATGCTTCTAGAAAACTACTCAGATGGTATCCTACGAAAAGTAAACTAAATCATTCAGATTCAAAGGAAAAAAACCAGGACAAGTAGGCCTTGCTGGGTATTTTATAATAAAAAATGTTGTTACCTAGTTTTTGTACCGATAACGAGTACACATGTGTGTGTGAGTTGTGTATGACCTGAAGGGAACGGGGAGGGGGGAGCGACGCCGGTGACGCAAACCTGCCGGCATGTTTATTAAAAGGGTGTATTCACACTGAACTGAAATATTAATAACTTGGTATTATTAACCAGGTAGTGGATGAAAAACGTGATAAAACGCGTCAACCCATTTAACGGTCATATGAATAGATAAGTTACTTTCCTAGTGTTAGCCAATCCTGATCTCTACAATTCATAATATCTTATTCGTAATATCATAATGTTATGATATTATGAATATTGTAGAGATCAGGATTGGTAGGTATAGAAATCAGCGATCAGAGGCTGAAGCCCTAAGAAATTTTATACTAACTTAAATGAGTCACAGCGTAAACAAGTGTTTATCACCTACCTATCAAGATAAAAATGTTGCAGACAACCTAGTATGAAAGCTTTGCCGATGTTAAATATTTTATGTATATTTATTTGAATAAACAGCTGCTGAGGGTAATTGCGAAAAATAATTTTATTTAAAAGTTTCGCGGTTACAAATGAACGTCGTTTGACTGTCAAGTTTGTAATATTCATTCGTTTTGTTTTGCAATAACATTGTTTATGATGTAGTCTTTTCAAGGAAAAAATACAACTAACCGTAATTCGTTAAATGGTCATAATTCAGCAGTTTTTGAAAATTAACATTCAACATAAATTAACATACAAAATAACATAAACTAGTTTTACAAAATTTTGCTATGAACTTCTAGAATTCAAGTGAATTATGACATATTAAATTCTTTGCATTTTTAAGGATAGATCAAAAATGACCGATTTTGATCAAATTTATATGATCAAAATCGGTCATTATGATAAGCTGTTTAAATAAAATAAGAATTATCAAAAAACGAGTTATTTAAAGTTGATTTTATAATTCAATAACTTCTCATTATCAACTGCAATTAAAATAAGGAGATATTTATACATGTAGATTTGAGATTTACAATCTTCATGAAATTTGGCAATGCTCTTTACATTGCTGAATATAAGTGCAATTACGACGCCAAAATAGCTATTTCAATGAGGATATACATATGTATCAATTTAACGGTTATTCAACTTATCAATAAATGTGAATTTTCCTTTTTATATTATACTGAATCACTTGATTTAAAAAGAAAATTACAATCAAATAATAGAAAAAAAATTAAAACTAATGTTTATAATTGAAACAATTGAGCTCACTGCTAACGGTTGCATAAAGCCTGGAAAAACTCTAAACTGATCCATATCAATACTTCAACACAAAATAAATAAATTAATATTGAATATAAGTTAATATTTAATACTTCAATTCGATTTGGTCTGAGTTGTTGCCTAACATGAAAACAAAACAATTTTACAGAAGACACCTTCTTCTCGTTCTTCTTCTGCCTTCGTTTCAGCAGTAGGTACGTATAGTGCTTGTTACGTACCAGTAATTCAATGTGTGTATCATGCAATCACGTGATCTGAACACGTGTTTGTCCAAGACGGTATAGCAATTAGTTTCAAGTCTTCATAAATTATTTAAATATCAGTACTCCGCGACCATTGGCACCGGTAAATTGTAGTTTTTTGTTCATTTATAGTGGCGTTATTGAATAGCTAGGCTAAAAACCTGCAGCCTACCAATAAATGGCAAGAGGAAAAATAACAAGTTTGCTTTTATATTTTAAGTGACCGAAATATATGCTTGACTTAAAAATCTTTTTGGTATTTCGTTTTTATGGGGAGTTCATCCATGCGCCGGCCCCTTTAAAAACAGTGTAAAAGTGCAAAATAGTAAAACTGACTCAAAATGATTTTGATGTTTCATTTTATTCCAGATTCTGAAAGAACCGAAATATTTGTTTTAAAGATTGGCTTGAGTTTCTCCAGGTAACCATTGCGCTCTTCCGAGAAATGTGGTTTGAAGTGGAAGCGATTAAATAGTTACTGCTTAAGTGTACCATCGGTGTCCCAGTGTTTATAAACATTGCCACAGCTCTCTCTGCGACTCGACCGAGCGAATCACAGAACCCAGAAAACATAACCGTATTATATTTTGTCATTTGTCTTTAAACCTCTGTCTGCCTGTAACTAAAATGTACCGAGGCTCTCCGGGTTTTTGAAAATTATCCGAGCGTGGTCGATGCGACGCGTGACCCGAGAGCTGGTGAGAATCAGGCTCAGCGCATCAGCATTGCCATACAGCGTGGTAATGCAGCCAGTGTCTTGGGGACGCTTCCGACTGGTATTGACATAGATCAATTGACCTACCATTAGACTGTTTGCAACTGTCTGCAATTAGCTCAATGGTTTCCATTGTACATATACTAGTTTTAAATTATCCTATTCTTTGATCGTAATTCTCGTTGTTAATAAGTATGTTCTGTAGTTCCACTATTGGGAGTAAAACTTCGCAGAATAGCTTCCTATTTACTTTACGGAATAGAGCAATAAAGCTAGTACATACCTAACCATAGTTATTTACTGTTTTCTATGGGCCTATTCAATATAGTATGGTCTGTGCTTAGATATACTGGAGATTGAAAATGTCAACTAAAATAGTGCCGTCGAATGTGTTATTTACTGCGCGTCGTTAAGGAACTGCCACGCATGCATTGTTTCCAATAA
This sequence comes from Eupithecia centaureata, assembly GCA_944547425.1. Classification (NCBI taxonomy): domain Eukaryota; kingdom Metazoa; phylum Arthropoda; class Insecta; order Lepidoptera; family Geometridae; genus Eupithecia; species Eupithecia centaureata. The sequence continues at coordinate 6,122,779 of OX155677.1, read as the reverse complement.
CAAATCTATAGGTCATGCAAAAATGATTCATTGACCAATTTTGTTTAACTTTTCATTACGGTTTATAAAACAAATCGTGACTTTATTAAACTTTAATTTAAAACTAATGATTTTAATGTATTCTACAGAGACGTATTGCCTTGTGTGAAATAAGTACGCGCTGTAATAGATTCTTGTGTATGTGGATTTCAGAGCTGAATTTTATTTGAAGTTCGATACAGCTTTGACTGACAGTGAGAAATATTTTAATATTTTTGTTTAAAATGTCGATAAAAATGTGCTAAAAGAATAACATATGTAACAAACATAATACGAGTAATAAGGTTATAACTTGCAAATAATGTGTCTTGTTTATTTTTCAAAACATGCGGTGAAATTGAAACTTGTTCAATTGTGCACTTTTATTAAATACCTACATAATATGAATTAAAAATTGCACACAAAATTACATGCTTTCAGACATCTTTATATAAAGTCAAACCGAAGTAATAATTTTTTACCAATAATCTCGTATAATTTATTTATACAAATGTATGTATTGAGTTGTTGCATTCGTAATGTACATATTTATCGGATCATATCTTGCGAAAGTTATAGCAGAACAGGGGGTACCTAGCTATCGTAAAATTTGATCCAATGAATACAAAGTATATGAATATTTTTATAGCGGTAATTATTATACCGTTAAATACAGGACTAGCACTATGGTGCTGGTGGGATGATGTTACTATGGTACACAGCCGCTTGGCGCTCATTAGGAGAGGCCTTTGTCCAGCAGGACTTTTATAGGTTGATGATGATGACACTTAAATACTTAACCAGCAAGTAAGCAGCTACGAAAATATACACCTACTTTCTGGTATATATAAGACATTAGTAGAGAGAAAGACCTCACGAAATTTTAATCTTACTTGTAAGGATTTTTTTCATGGACTTCTAATCTTTGAAAGGCGTCTTTTCATTCGCGTGATTCTCGACTTTTTTAATTATTTTGTCACAGATTTTCAAATCATGTAATTTTTTAGTATCCTATCCATGAGTTAAATACGATAAAAGATTATGATTATGTAGGTAAGTATACTAAGGACCCGCTATGGCCCATGTTACCGCCATCCAGATTCCGTCGGTCATTTTACCTGAGCGTGGTCATTGGAATTCCCGGAATTCAGACAGATAACTGATAGATGTCTTGTCTTCTCGAGAAATGCATTCTTCGATTCACGCGCAGTTCATTTGTTTGTGCGGTGATACCGGATTCGCATATAAGATTTTCTTATCTATGACGGCTTTTTAAGGCGCTCACAGCGGCTAAAAATGCGGCAGAAAAACCAGGAGAGTTGACAAGGGCTACCTCATAGATGGCGCATGTCTACCGTTAATGAGTATATTAGTTTTTATAAGATCGCGTTGCTGGTACCTGCGTAGGTAGGTAATAATGCTTTACTATGGGTAACTTTACCCTGTTTTGTACCTGATGTAACGACCTCCCCAAGTTCCTAGGTAATGCATAAGTAAATTAATAATATGTATGGTTAGGCATACCTATACTACATTTCATCTTTATCATTGTAAAATATAATACTATAATCGCGAAGAAACGACAACCGTTGGGGTGAACGTGTTCTTGAGTGGAGACCGCGACGTACCAACGGTTCAGCAGTGTTTCATATATCAGCCTATGCATTTTATAAATTCATTTCGAATATCACTTAGGGTCATACTACACGGGCGGTTCTCCCGTCGCGGGTATCCGCTCGACAAAGCTGCCGTAGACCATCAAACTACAAGGGATACGCGGGGATGATAAACCCGCGCAGAATGACGTATAGCGCGAAAGCGTCCATGTAGTAAGAACCGGTTATCAGCGGTGGTTTGAAGCTACTTGCGGCGCTCGTATTGCTCCCGCCTAGCTGTGAACCGCGAAGGAAAATCATATCTTTCATATTTCATATTAAAATGTGATTAGTGCGGTCCAGAAGCGTATTCCCGCAGCGGGAGAACTTCCCGTGTGGTATGAACCTTAGAAATCCGCTGTCAGTTTAAAATGCTGAGATTTTGACAATTAGGGCAGAACAGGGCAACAGGAGCCTACTCCAGGAAAGTTTTAATAAAAATTTGACAAACTTGTCAAAATTCTTCCTATTATTATTATCAATTTCATATATTTGTATAGAATACATATAGTTAAAATACGGGACTGGCATACAAGAGTCTCGAAATATGAAGAATTAAAAAAAAACTTTTCTTTATTATAAAATAGTACTCAACTATAGATATGTATTAAGGTACAATTTACAGTTTAACAAGTCAGTCGCTCCTTTTGCCTGTCAATTGCATTGAATGAGTGCCCATTTAATGCTAGAGAAAATATAATGATTTTATATCAAAAAAATTGCAAAACTCTAACAGTAACACCAAACATAACATTTTTACAATCAAAATTAATCAATTAATTTTGCAAACAAAATGGAGAAAATAAATATAAAATTATTGATGGAAAACAAAAGATCCAGACTTTATGGATCCAAACAAAATGTACAAAATATCTCTCGAATCTGGACTATCACTGCCAGAACACTTTTTCATCATCGGTACCACTTATCTCTACTTGTTTCAGTGAGGTAAAAAAATTGCACATAAATTTATCTTCTTCAAAATATTAGCTAGGCTACCATCAATTCAATTTTACAAAAAAAGAGAAAATAAATATAAAATTATTGATGGAAAACAAAAGATCCAGACTTTATGGATCCAAAAAAAAATTACAAAATATCTCTCGAATCTGGACTATCACTGCCAGAACACTTTTTCATCATCGGTACCACGTATCTCTACTTGTTTCAGTATATAAAAAAAATGCACATAAATTTATCTTCTTCAAAATATTAGCTAGGCTACCATCAATTCAATTTTACCTTATCACTCATTGCCCGACCGCTTTCGACCTACGTTCCCCTATGCCCGTCATTCTTTAGCATAGAGCCTATGCTAAAGAATGACGTAGCTCGGTCACTAGAGTGGATTCGAGTTCAAATTTAAGATTTTACAGAATGAGTCAGTGACCTGCAGATATAGATAAAGAAATAAAATAAGGAAATAAACAACGAAAATTACAATCAAGGAATAGAAAAAATTACAACTAGTATGATAATATACAATTGAAACCATTGAGCTAACTGCAGACGATTACAAACAGTGTAAAGGAAACCTCATTTGCCATTTAGGTAAATTCAGGTAAAATAAAACATATTGCGAAATATAAGAAATAGGAGGTATGATCCCGTGATCCCAGGATTCTCTATTTTTAATAATGAGAAAAAATTATGTACTCAAAATTCAAATTCGTTTATTCCTTATTTTCAAATTCGATCAAAGCTAACTGTCAGCTGCAAAATAAAAATGCGAATGCGAAATATGAATGTTAATTTCCATTAATTGGTTCCGTAGTTTGAACACTGTCAGTTTTGGTAGGTATATCTGCCTGTGTGAAATATTATATTATTCATTTAATTTATAAAAAAATAATATCTCGTGATTAGAGCATTATTCAAAATTCTTTACCCATGTTTTAACAAAAATGCTCTTATATTCTGCAGTGGGTAACTAGTTGCCGAATAACTTACAAGACACTACCTTTGACAATGTTTAAGAATAAACTAAATAAAATTTTGACATCTAAATGCTATTATAATATAAATGAATTTTTGATAGATGAAGGACATTAACTAACTGAATAACTAATAGAAACCTTTTTATTCTAAATTTTAATTTTATGTTAAGTTCATGTTGACTTGATGTTTATATTTTTAATTTTTATCTCTTTTTATTTCCAATCTTTTATTTGTTATTAAATTTTGGGTTTTAGTCCTAAAAAACCTAAATTTGCATGCCCTATGACTAAGGCAAAACATGTAATGGTACTTACTATTTTCTAACCACCACCTTTGTGACCCTTGTTTGCAAATAAATGATTGTATTTGTATTTGGGTACTGATAATTTTATGAACTAAAGTCAGTTTGAACTAAACGCAACAATAGTTATATTACACTCATTATGTTGTTGCTCAGAATAATGCGGATACTTTGTTTTGAGTGTGTGAAACTGGCATCGCTCAATAAAGCATTAAAAACCATAAGGCATTAACACTAACACAAAACACTGATATAACCCTAAAAATTTCATACCTATTAATTTTTACAAATCATCACTACATTGTATAAAACAAAGTCGCTTTTTCTGTCCCTATTTCCCTTTGACTGCTTAAATATTTAAAACTACGCAACTGATTTTGATGCGGTTATTTTAAGAGATAGCGTGATTCAAAAGGAAAGTTTATACGTATAATAAAACCGTGCGAAGCCGGGCGGGTCGCTAGTAAGTAAGAGATAAAGCTCCAACTAACATACCTTATACCGCGAAGGTATGAATAAATCCGAAATGCTACAAGATGATGGAATGGATAAAGTTTAGTTATTTCGGTACTGTTCTAAATGCTAAAATGATTTTCCCGAAAGACCCGAAATTTTCCGAGAAATTATTTACAATAACCAGGTTTTGAAATCATCCAGAAATTTCGGGAAATCCTGGGAAATTTAGAACCTGGAATCCACGGGACCAAATCCTAATTTATAGATTTCCATCAAAATACCTATTTGTTTGTGCCATCTCTATTATGTTCCAGTTCCACTCTACGCAAAACGATATGATATCTCTGGATGCTAAATGAAATTTAGTTCTGATAATTTGTGTAGCGTACTGGTATTCTATATTCAAAAATTTGATTTTCCTAAATCCTAGTTGTCAATCGAAATGAAATATCGAGTAATAGTCAATCTGTCAGGGAACGTTAGCTAAGAGCTTGTCCAGATGGAGCGTTCCTACGCGAGTGCTCTCGCGTTTAAACATTCGCGCGTTCTCCAGATACTAGAGCACTTTAACTACATCCCGTCCAGATGCTGGTGCGCGATTCCTCGTCTATATAGTGGAACGCGCAATGCGAGTGGACGTATTTCGATCGAAATTGGAGAAAGATATCTTCGTTACCGTACTTTTTATAGACAAAATTGAAAAAAGAGTAGCAATATGGGAAAATTGAATCAATCAGAGATAATTCAATAGAACCATGAAACGTTAAGAAGAATTAGTAGAATTGGATGTATGTTACATCTTTGAAGTTCTTTTTGCTTCCGACGTTTCCAGAACTATTTTATTTGGTTCCATGTTTTTATCTGTCTCCGAGTCCCCCTAACGTAACGCGCATAGGAGCGCACGTAAAACGCGCCATCTGGACAGGCTCTATTCGAATATTCACGATAAATATTACGTATGGATTGTCATTGAAGTCTGAGACGACATCAAGCACACGTCCAGCCTTGACAGCGGTCACGGTGGTACTGAGGTATGGGCGGCGGGCTCAGCGCCTGCTGTTAATCGAATAAATTAATATTTAACTTTATTGAGAATCTTCATCAAAAGACTAAGCTAACCAGATTCTAGATAAAAATGTTACCTAACTTTGACAATAACTCCCTAGTTGATGTTTATCGTAGCTATCAATATATTTTTATATTAAATTCTGAAACGTGCCATTTTGAAAACATATATTTATTGAGAAAAGTTTCTGCTGTTATGTTTTCAGCTTAGCTGTTAATCTATGTATGAACGTGAAGTAATATGTATTTATAAATTTGAAATGTAACTTGCTCAGAAACATTTCCTATTTCTACTTAAAAATGACCAATTGTCGACATACAGGGCCTTAACTGGCAAACCGATTAGATATTCTTCCTACATGTATACTTATATGTGACAGATTTAATTTTGAAAATGGAATACCTGATCTTTCTAAATCATAAGTTTTGGGTCGCATGGATGCATAAACTTTATAAAATATATCTAATCTAAATATGTAATTTAATGTATTAAATCTATCAGTCATCCAGTACCAATAACACAAGCTCTGCTTAGCTTGGGACTAGATGATGCTCTGGGATTTTCCTGCATTATTTATTATCATTAATGAATTTAGCTTAGCCTCAATAATTGTTCACGAATTTTGCAGAGGTTTAAAAGAGTTATAGGTTATCCTCGAGTGATACATATTATATTCAATAAAATCTATACTGCGAATTGATTGGTGGAATCCAATGAATGTTCTGGATGAATAATAAAGTTTCAGCAGTTATAATGGTGACATTGTTGTTGTTAGACTTGGAGACCTCTGATACTGTCAATACCATTGTGGTTAATCCATAATACATAATGGAAGTGTTGAATCGTTTCGTGCAAAACAGCAGTTTGTTACTTTAAGAATAATAATTATTCATATGGAGAGGAGTTTACCGGCAGTGCATAGCACTTTCACGATTTCACTGACAACTGTACTTTTAATGCCTACTCGGACTTCTGGTCGATCTCATATCGGTTCAAATAGCAGAGTTTGCAATGCTAATATTGTATTTAGAAGTTTGTTGTAAATATGTAGATACTTTATTATTATAAACTTGACGTATGTGACTGTAGATAACCTATAACCTAAGTATAAGAGTAATTGGATTTTTTAAATCATACAATAACGTGGTTTTTGAAGTTAATACAGTTTCCTCTGTCATGATAAATTTTTATGATCGCGACAATGACTTCATTGTAATATCACTATCACGTTTATGATCCATGTATAAAATGGTTTAAATTATATACTTATAAAGTCTACTGGTTTTAGATCTCTTTCGCAGAATGTGAAAGGAACCATTTTATATAAGACTCTACATATTACGCTACTTAATCTAAGTCAAACACATGCACTTATTAGAAAAACAACAAATCGATAGATTACCTAGTTAGGTAGACTATTTGAGGTTATGGAAAACGAATGATTCTGATGAAATGAATAATGTAACGCATTAACTGATAATTAAGAAACAGTAAATAGGTGAGTTATTTTTAGTGATGCGACAGAGATTTTCGGACAAGTTTGGATGTCTTTAGGAAAGACAAATGTCTAAAGCGAGAGAGATTTTTGAAACAAATGATTCGGCGTTTTCGTGGGCGGCGAGGCAGAGTTGTAAATACCTACGATATGGCAACAGTGGACACATGGCCGCTCACATCAAACGATAGGTTATAAAGTCTACTCACCACATAGTGCTGTTCCATATTCCTTCCAATGTGAACGAGTTTTGGCTGTCATCGCAAATGTTTTGATTTATACTTTTAATTTACTGCGCTTTTTGGAATGAGATTATATTGAGCACTGACTTTAATTTTAGAGAAAAATATTATATAAAATTCGAACCCATAATGGTTATAAATAATAACAAATATAAAAGTAGCTAACTAAATATCACAATGTAATATATTCAATCTAAAATGTAATAGGGTGTTGTTAACGAAACGTTATAGCCGATTGCGCTTCATTTTGGCTGGTTTATGTGTTGTTGGTCTGGCTCATGGTGCGAGAAGGACGCGTGCAAAGTCGTGTGGTCGCGACGGAGACGAGTGAGCAACTGACTGAACGAGAGCGAGCGAGTGGCCGCGGGTGAGCGAGGCGAACGAACTAATCGCGAGATACCAAGAGGGATGGAATGAGGCAAAACTGCGCGGGCGCACGCTTTTGCTGGCTGTTTATCGGGTGGTTAAGTAGCTCTTGTGTTGATAAGAAGAAGGTCGATAACGGGTCGCGTCTGCCACGCGGCCGCGAAGACCACTGCCACGCCGCGCCGCACCAGACACCCTCGCCTCTCTACCACCCAGCGTCCACAGACATTTGTAGAGACACATGTATAAATAGACTTATTACAAAAATAGTTGTGACTGACAATCGTTAACGGTATACAATACTAGACTATTGTTGGCATAGCTGACAATACAGCAATAAAAGGTTATTGTACAATACAATACAACGATCGTTGAAACCAAACCAACGCTCTCCTGTTCGTAGATTTTTCTGATTTGGTATTATATTAAAAATAATAACAATTCAGATTACAAAAGGTTGCCGAGACATATTTAAAATTTAGTTATCATGGGTGCTATTTAATTGATATAGAGTTGAAGTGTCTGTACTGTACATCACTTCATCTAATATATCCACAGAAATCGAAGTTTAGATTTCTGTGAAGTTTTCAGCTATTGCTGCCAGGTTGGTTGCCAGGTTATTCTGCTGAGCAGTGAGGCTGCCTTCTTCCTCATCACAAGCAGTGAGGCCGTCGCGTCGGTCGCAAGAACACTAGTGCTACAGATTCGCCGGAGGTCCAATAGCATCCTGAAACATTGTTGTACTGGACGACTCTACCAGACGTCGGATTGCAAATGTTTCTAATTTTAAAATTGTCAATGCTCACACGCATACAGGTGAGGTTGTGACAGGTAAATAGAGATAAATCTGATTTCTGTAACAAGGTCTAGACATGTTTTCAAAGATAGGTAAACTTTTACAAACAAGATTATATCATTATGTTCTGGTCATATCAAAATGTGAAAGGTAACATTATTTTGTTATAAAACTGAGCTAGGTACCTAATGTGCAAAATAGATGCTGACAAAAATAAATCCAAGTCTTGTATTTCCACACATTAAAACTTACTTAGCTTATGTAAAACGATCAGTAAACAGTCGTGAAAACGTTTAATAATCTTTCAGTTTCTATCAATTTCTAAAGCCTGCAATGAATAACTATAAAGGTACCTGTATAAAATTGTTATATTGAAAACTTAAACACTGCGGTTACCCTGCTTGGTTTATTTTCTTGTTACTACGATTTTTATTCATAAATTTATTCCTTACGTTACGTCGTATTCGCCATTTCAAAAATATTTATCGTCTAAATCCTTCCGAATATCTAATTTAAGAATTTTCACCTGTTTTTTAAGTTAGATATTTATCTATCCGTTACGTTATGCTCAAAGAACGAAAATTCACACTGAGAAAATACCTGCTCCTAACGCCATCACTTAAAAATATAGAAATATATCGCGAAATTCGTGTAATGGCGCTTACAACGTCTACGATAACACGTTGTGGGAATCAAAGAAGGACCACATAGCGATATTCCTGCCGTGGCTTTCCGCTGTTTTGTCTCTTGAGCAAGCAGAATATAAATCCTAAACATTAAACAACTTTATCCTATGCCTAACTCAGTGCCAATTTGAATAAGAAATAACATTTCTACGCGTGTAGTTTTAGAAAACGTGGGTATGGTTTCAAAACTTCACCAGTCGTTGAAAAGTTTAACATTCTTTAGACTTGTTTAAGACCGCTTATATTCCTACATACGGTAGGTATGATGGGATTATGGGATTGGGACATAATATGCCTTGAATAAAAATTAAAAGCTGCTGATTTAAAACTAAAAAAACCTTTCTCACGCCAACTTATCTACGTCTTAAAAGAAAACAAAAGACTCGTATTGCTAGGTATTACATGTAAGACGTTTAATCATATTTATCCTGGAGCGTTTTGAAATAAAGATTTAATTATACATCACTACATAGTATAAAATAAAGTCGCTTTCTCTGTCCCGATGTTATTATGTCCCTTTGAACGCTTAAATCTTTAAAACTACGCAACGGATTTTGACGCGGTTTTTTTAATAGATAGAGTGATTCAAGAGGAAGGTTTTTACGTATAATAAAACCGTGCGAAGCCGGGGCGGGTCGCTAGTATATTATAAAGAGATTACTGCTTATGGGTAAAATAGGTAGGTACTTAGTATTTTATATTATTAAATGAAATATAGAATTTGAACCAAGCATAGATAAACCAGTGGAAGAGTTTCAAGAAGTGATATATTCAAGTTGTCCGATAAACGATTATAGAGTAGGAATTGAGAATCACCGGAATAAATATAAAAGACGGCTGATAATAGAAAATGAAAGGAAACACGTTGCACAGCATGTACAACTTCTAAGCTCCGAGAGATAAGATAAAAAGATGATAGAGTATGATATGAAAGAGAAAAAGGGTTTCCTATAAAGTAATGACTATTGCACTTTACCTGCCTCATAGAGTCTATATTATGATGTACATTGTATATACACTCGAGAGCAATGAATCCGGGTCACTCAAAGAATCCAAAAAATCTCGGAAAGTAAGAATGCTAGGTTAATGCAATAAATTGTATTTAATAGACAATTTAATACTCCTTAAATGAAAGTATTAAAACTTCTTAGTTATTGTAAAGTTATATCATAAAAAAATCAAATTTGAAAAGGGAACACTGTCGAAGATGGAACTACGAAATTACAGGATTTGTTTTTGCTTTTGTTTGTAATCTGTCATTTATGTTGGTACATAAACCAGGTTGATAGTGCTCAATATTCATTATTCAAGCTGAAATCATGTCGCTTACACTTGAAGAATGCACCAGAATACTTACATTGGTGGAAACCGGCCGGAGTCAGCGCGATACAGCCAGGACTGTCGGTGTGTCGCTGTCAACAGTACAAAGAGTTCTCCGACGTTACGAAGAAACTGGTTCTAACCTACGCAGACCAGGAACGGGCAGAACTAGATGTACCACAGCACGAGAAGACCGATACTTGGTGAACACCATGCTTCGAAATCGCTTTCTCACAGGAACTGAACTCACAAATCAGTTTCGACGCCTCGGAGGAAGCAACCCAAAAGCATGGACAGTAAGACGTCGGCTTGCTGAATCTAACTTAAAACCCCTTAGACCTGCAAACGGCCCTAAACTGGAGCGTGGCCATCGTATTTCAAGACTAAGATATGCCCAGAACCACTTAAATTGGAGTATTGAAGATTGGTCGAAAGTTATGTTCTCCGACGAATCAAAATGTATGCTCTACAAGCACGATGGAAGACACAGAGTGTATAGAAGACCAGGGGAAAGATTCAAGCAAGCATGCATCGAAGAAAAAGTAGCCTACGGTGGTGGGTCTGTACTTGTGTGGGCCGGAATTTCCTCTGAAAGTCGCACAGAGCTGGTGATCATAGAAAACGGCTCTTTAACTAGCGTAAGATATGTGGAAGAAATCCTCAACGAACACGTTGGTCCATTTATGGTCAATTTGGGTGAGGATGCTATATTTATGCATGACAATGCCCGACCTCATACAGGTAGGATTGTGAATGACTACCTTCAAGAGATGAACATTACTTGTATGGAGTGGCCAGCGCGCAGCCCGGATATCAACCCGATCGAGCATGCTTGGGACGAGCTAGGGAGATGCGTAAAACAACGAAACCCTCCCCCAATCACGCTTCCTGAGCTCAAAATTGCTCTCACAGAGGAATGGGAGAATATTCCCCAAAATCGTATAAGGAACTTGGTGTACAGCATGCCAAACCGCGTAAACGCAGTAATGGAAGCACGAGGAGGTAATACGAAGTATTGAAATTCAAGAAAATCGTCATAAAGTTCAAAAATTTCATGTTCCTTATTTTTGTTTTAAGGAGAGATCAGCAGTTTTTTTTCTTTATGTAATTTTGTGTAAATAAAATGTATGGTGACTCATATTTTTTTAACTTTCATTTAAGGAGTATTAAATTGTCTATTAAATACAATTTATTGCATTAACCTAGCATTCTTACTTTCCGAGATTTTTTGGATTCTTTGAGTGACCCGGATTCATTGCTCTCGAGTGTAGTTGAATACTCATAATATATGTTAAGTTATATTTAAAATTTCAGTCGAAATCGATTGACTCTAGGTCCGTGGGGTACTAAGGTTCTCCGGGTTTTGACAAAAATATCTGAGTATCTGGTCGACGCGATTCGTGCGTGAACTCGAGAGCTGGTGAGTATCTGGCGCAGAGCATCAGCTTGTTACATAGCATGGCATGCAGGGCGCTATGGCGCTCATTAGGGGAGGCCTATGTCCAGTAGTGGACTAATGTAGACTGATGATGATGATGATGATGATGTGGCAATGCAGCCAGCGTCTTGTATATGGATATGGAAGGAATAGGGATCAGTTGAGCTACATCTATCGACTGACTGTTTGAAGCCCTCTGCAGTTAGCTCTATTGTTTTAATTATTAGTTTTAATTAGTTCTATTCCTTGATTGTTATTTTTGCTGTAAATAACTTTTTGATTATATTACGTCATTATTCGTATAAGCGTTTCATTTCAATCAAGCGTAAAGACTCCTACGCAGCAGAGATGACGTAAGATTACTATCATCTCAAACAAAAGAGTACTAAAGCGATATATATCATCAATTCACGGCATAGATGATGAGATTTGACCACCCATTGTTTGCATTACATTATCAAACTCGATATTTTTAAAATTTATCACTTAGGCTTAAATTTTTACTCTCTTTAGTCATCAGTCACACTGTCATATTAATATTTACTTTTATTACTTATAATGCGAAAGTTTGGATGGATGGAAGTTAAATTTTTATAAATCATTTCTCAGTTTTGACAAAACGCACACACCTCCTGCAGCCTTGATTTTCTCCTCAGCTGTTTTTATTACACGCTAAAACTGCGAAGGGCTCGAATTGAATTGATACCTATAATGCACATACCTAGTTCTTGAGCTGCCATTACTTTCCATCTTTTCGTTTCTTTACCGGTAAAGCCCCGAACTGAACCTTTTGATCATTTGAAACTTTAGAGATTCAAATGATTTTTTTGAATTACCTAGAGTTCATAAGAAATCGGTTACCTTAGCATCACTTATTCATTCATAAGGTTGGATACGGGGAATTTACATCTTGAATTGATCTTGAAATTGACCTCGGAATTACTACCTTAATTCTTGTAATGACGGGCTCCTATCCTTTACATTTCGCTTCTCGTATAAAACTGAAATGAGAAATAAGAAACTCAATAGAAAAGACGATCATGGATCTAATTCATCTGACTTTGACAAGGTCAGAGCGTCAAGCAGTGAAATCTACTCACTACTAATATCTAAGAAAATTGCTACTCTTCTACTTATTTCTGGAGATCTTGAAAATCATTTACCGTCATTAGCAATCCATCATCACTATCCATCATTAAGATTACCTTCGAGATGGCACGTGGAAGAAACGTATACCTTTGAAACCACGAGACTTCTTGTTCTTGTGGGATTATGCAACCATTGTATCATCTTCCATAATTTAACACCTACCGGTAATATGTAAAATAATTAAAAAAGGTACAGACATGAGGAAATTGAAAAGACTACAATGGCTATGATAAAATTTGATTACTAAAAAGTAGGAATGTACCTACTTTCATTTGATTTGGTAAATTGATGATAGGGAATACAGTGATAAACTGAGAAAGAAATCTCATAAAGTTTATTCGTTTTGAGATTTGAAATTTCATAGCGATCTTTCGTAATGAGATTTGAACGGATTTGAAGCAGAAATGATTTGATCAAAAATGATTGATTCAAGTAGTGTAAATATTTTTCCTTGTTATCTTGCAATCACAAATCATAATACATTGCACTAAATTATCGGATATTTTTTGATTGCGTAGGTAATAAATAAGTACCTAAGTAGAAAATCATCGTTATTATTGTTTTGTTCCTTCTTAGTCAGACTTTATGTCAATTAATCACAAGAGCGATTACGGTCAGTTATCCTTATGCAAATGCACGAAATTGAATGTATTTGTGAAAACATGAAAATTACTATTATGATCAAATCAGTTGAGTTCTACTCTGAAATGCATCAGAATACCGAAAAGCACTGAACCAGGAAACTACAATCGGGGATAGTATACTTAGACAGGGCGCTATGGCGCTCATTAGGGGAGGCCTATGTCCAGCAGTGGACTGCTGATGATGATACCTAAACGATAATTATATCCGAATGTAGTTTGCTTATCTGCATTTCTGCTATCTAGCTAAAATATAATCATAGTTAATACTAGCTTTTTTTCCTTTAAAACAAAAATACCCAAGTAGATTAAATTAAAATAACATACTAGTTAATAGATTTACTGAAATGTTGGAGACGTCTCTTCTAAATTTAGCGTGTTAAGTGTCTAATTGTGTTTGTCTCCAGCCTGAAGCCCTAATATAGTAATGTAAAAGAGTCTGTCAGTGATCTACCAAAGCATTCTTTGTAGAAAATCATTTCATCGAACAGGTAGCAAAATGAATATGGAAAGTAAAAATGGTTTTATTAACATGATTATAGTTATTGAGACAGTAACAGTCAATATTGTTCAGTCCAATGTATATCAGGAGCCAGCGCTGGAGCAGTTCCATCTTATAGTCGCATAAATAGAGATGAAATCTTTTACGATGGTTCCTAGTTTGAAGGGCACTAAAAAGTACTTACATTGCAAAGCTTTTTCCTTAGTGAAGTTTTAATTGGTTTTTAGTTTCATGTTTTAAATTATACTGGTCGATGCGACCCGAGAGCTGGTGGGTGAGTATCTGGTAATGCTGATGCGCTATCAGCATTGCCATACAGTAGGGCGATGCAGCTAGCGTCGTGGAACTCTTCCGACTGCTATTGATATTGATCAGTTGAGACATCTCTAGAGTGTTTGCAACACTGCAGTTACCTCAATTGTTTCAATTGTAAATACTATATAGTTTTTATTTATTTTTAGTCTTTGATTGATATTTATTTTCTTTAGTAAAGGCACCTTAATTCGATCGCTGATAAAGTACACTATCTTTATCAATTTTTTCATTATTTTAAGGAACGGCTGTGGCACAGTGGACAAAGGTCCGCCTGCGACGGAAGATGTTACGGGTGTGGTTTCCGTCTCGGGACAAATGTTTGTACGATCTGCATAAATTTGTTCCGGGGTTCTGGGTGTAGGTACCTATTCCATGTCTAATAAGAAATATCTATCTATATAATGTATTGTATTAGTATCCATAACACAAGTTCTGCTTAGCTTGGGGCTATAGATGATACTGTGTGGATTGTCCGTCCAGTATTATTTATTTATTATTATTATTTATATTATAACATGATCAGGTTGTGCAAATTTTTGGGCTAAGTGATGCTGTGAGTAGGGAATGGACACCGGTATTCGGTATTACCGAAAAACCGGTAATACCGAGTTATTTATGGCACTTCGGAATACCGGTATTGAAATTGCTAATACCGGTTTTTCGGTATTTTGAATTAAACGTAAAAATAAATGAAAAAACTCATAAGGCGGCTCCGGATTACACAAATTTACCTTATTATACTAATTTATATTTATTTTAAATTTATAATGATTGTAAAATTGATGGACAGTCTACGTTTTCGCTTCAGCATGTCTTCACGTGGTCACAAACCGACTTCAAAATAAATAAACGTACAAATTCCCGTAGGCTAGTGTTAGACTGTTTGTTGATTTAAATCTTTACTTTTATAGTACGAGCAAGCAGATAGACGGACGCGGGTGGCTTTGAGCTAGCCACCTAGCTAATAGCGAGCATAGCGTCAGGTACATTATTTCAGCATGCATAAAGCTTGACTGGTGAAATTAACGACGAATGCACGTGCAAGTGAAAAAAAGTATTGTACCTGTAATTTCTTTGACCCATGCGTCTTTCTTTGTCAGGCACATTTTCAATCGCATAGTGCGCTCTCGCACGGTAGGCGTTCTCTATCAATTGTTATTGTTACTACGCACGAGCACAAGGTTCAAACGGTAATCAGTGTATCGTATTCGGCAGACAAGTTCAAAAACAGTTTGGTTGTTGGTTTGGTATTGGAGACGAAAACAATCACCGAAAGAATAAACGGTAAGTAATATTTCGTATCATTTCATCTATTAATTTCTCAAACAATTTACCATAACGGAAGTTTTGTATTGCACGTCTTATTGTCTAGAGCAAATAAATAACTATTATACTAAATTACTGATAGATGTCAATAGGCATAATATGAATGAATTCAAAACATAAATGTTTTTCAACCGCTGACCGACCGAAATGTAGGTGGATCTCAATTCTACTGTATTTATTTTAGTTTTTTTGTATGTTACCTCCGAATTTTTCTCTAGGTGAAACGCTTTTGATGATTCTTTCGTTATTTGAAAGTTATTGCTTATCTTGTGGTCTTGTCGATTACTTTCCTATTTAAAAGACGTCAATATAAAATAGAGATTATTAGAGATAAACTTTCTAAAATACCTGTCCTATTTTCAGTTCCATCCAACCATGAAGTACGAGAAATATAAAAAAGAGCACCACCAAACTCCCGCTCCACGCCTTAGTTCCACGGAGTTCTCCCACTGTGGAGGACGGCATTGAAGTGGTTCTGTAGATCCTGTATGACAGAGGCTCCTCCTGCCTTCAGAAGCTCTGCTGAAGTAATACCGTCCTCACCGGGGGCTTTTCCATTCTTAAGCTGCCTCAAAGCTAACACGATTTCGTCTTGACTGATGTCTGGCACTTCATCGGTATAG
This sequence comes from Eupithecia centaureata, assembly GCA_944547425.1. Taxonomy (NCBI): domain Eukaryota; kingdom Metazoa; phylum Arthropoda; class Insecta; order Lepidoptera; family Geometridae; genus Eupithecia; species Eupithecia centaureata. Next base: position 6,106,446 of record OX155677.1, on the reverse strand, counting down.
TGGTTAATTCAATAGGTAATTATAATTATTTCAAAAAAGATTTTTGGAGTTCTAAATGTTGATTATTTCGAATCTTTATTAATGTGTTATTAGGAATGTTTAGAGTTCTAAATTTTTTATTATCTGTTTGATTTCATCGTGATTATTTTGTTTCATTGGTGTGTGAAAACCTTCGATTTATAAATGTTTAATAAAGGTAAGTTTGTTGAATTTGTTTTTTGTTGTGATAAATATTTGATTGTTATGTATGTTTAAGTTAAAGAAAGACTGTATAGTAGCACCTAAGTACCAAAAATTCCCAATTAAAGTTCAAGTTGATTTAAAAGTATTGCTTTTTTTTAAGAACCCTTTTTTAATAAGTACAATTTAGATAAACATCTTTATTAACAACGAAAATTACAAGCAAGGAATAGAAAAATTACAACTAGTATTTACAATTGAAACCATTGAGCTAACTGCAGACGGTTGTAAACAGTCTAAAGGTAGCTCAATTGATCCATGTCAATACCAGTCGGAAGCGTCCCCAAGACACTGGCTGCATTACCACGCTGTATGGCAATGCTGATGCGCTGAGCCAGATATTCACCAGCTCTCGGGTCACGCGTTGCATCGACCAGACGCTCAGATAATTTTTTAAAAACCCGGAGAGCCTCGGTTCCCCACGGACCTAGGGTCTCGAATCCAAGGGGAGCAAATGCGTAGGTTCTGTCGAGACCTGCATATTTGCGCCTCTTGAGATCCTCGGCCAGATCTGCCGCCGCACCAGCCCTAGTGGATGTCCTTGAAAGATGGGAAGGTGCAAGTGTGTCAACGCATGTAGCGTCCCACACAATGGGCCTCCCCAACTCCCATGGGACTAGTGTCATACCGTCGGGCCTCTTGCCATCGTCACGGAACAGACCATTCGGTTCGAGAATAGCTGGTACGTTAGCGCTGACAAAGGCCCGCCGGATGATGTCATTAAGGCTGGCATGACGAGATATCCGACCAGCGAGATATTCGACTGCAGTACCGCACTGGCATTGATGAGGCGCACAACACCTTGCACCTAACCGAATACATGTTGCGATACGGAAAGTAGCGGGATCCAATAAAGTGCCAGTGTTATAAGAAGGAAGTGCTTGCAACCAATGTCCTGACTCCCATTTAGAAACGGCTAGGAGACGGGCACGATCTGCCGAGCTGGAGCACGTTTGTAACAAACGTTTCCGTGTCAACTCACACAAAGGCCCGTCCCATTGCCGTTGGGACGAAAGAGATTTTGGAGGAGCAGCATCGGGGCAAGCACTATGCAAAGCCGTTCTAGCTTCGTCTACATATGAAATTTGAAAAGAAATTTGTGATCGGACCAAATCAGACGTGTTTAAAAATTTTTCAACTAAAGAACTAGCTGTAGACGGAAGAAAGGAACGCTGGTAGGGCTACACTAGAAATTTTGCGAATTTAGATATACTTATTCAGTCTAAAACCATAAATAACACAGAAGAAAATATGTTTTTCAACTATTTTAATATTTATAGTAAAATACCGAAAAATTACCGAAATACCGGGATCCCGGTTTTTAAAATATTAATACCGAAAAATTACCGGTATTGGCAAAACGTCCAATACCGCTATTCCCTAGCTGTGAGGCATAGAGCTGTGAGGGTTGCCCATCATTACAATTTTTTTAAACTCTCATTGTTTCTCGTCATCGTTCAAAAGCCTCTTTTATCATTAAATTTTTCTACTATAAAAAGCCACCGTAAAAAACTTACTTTGCACCTTATCAGATTTAGTAGTAGAGCAGCTACTTACAAAGTACAAAACTCGATTCAAATAATCTTATTAAAAGATTGGTCATCGTTCAGATACTCGGTCCGACCGAAATGGACTTTTGTCGGTGGTTTCAGTACTTTTAAGAACGTTGGAATGTGGACATTGATCAGCAGGGCTAAGATGCGCGCCATTGAAGTCGTCGCGCGCGCGACGACTATTTTGACGTCGTCGGTAGACATAATACTCGTTGTCGAGTAATCCTTCTCGCGTAGAGAAAGCAACCCAGACGAACATACGTTTAGTTCATTCAATTGTCTATGGTTTTTGTGAACTGCATCCCAAGAAATAAACTAACCTTTTTAGTTTCACCTTCATTTTGGTAGTTTGAACATTTTTACTGGTAGTTTTTTTTTATATTAGTTCATCTATTGGACAAGCGAAAGCCTTAAAACCATACTGCCTAATTTTCACCGGTAGAATGGTGGTAAACAGTCGAAAAGGAAAGAAGAAGAAAAAAAAGAAGAAGAAGCTTTTCCAACATTTGCGCGCGATTTTCTTGTGTATGTTTGTTTGTGTATTAAAGACTTAAGAATGATATTATAAATAATATTTGCCTTAAGTTCTGTTTTGGTAGGCACGGAGTGCAAGATGACATCGCACAAAACGTAAGTACCTAAAACTAAAATATTTGTTCAGTTTAGTCGCCACAATATAAGTATCTTTTCTATAATGAACTTGCTTGACCCATAAGCTCATAATCTATCTTCTCTTACAACAACTTAGACCAAGGTTTACCCGTTCTGCCACTGAGATTGTTAAACAATAATATCTGTATAATTTAGTATCAAACTAAAAGGTTTCTTTGTTTCAGATGGTCACCAAGCTAACACTGAAATATAATTTTATTAAAGTACACAAATATATCTCACCATAAATGTGTCTTATTTTTAACTCTTTAATTAACAGAATATAAACCGTAGCGTGCACTTGTTCTCGTAGTTACAGGCGAGCACTCCTTTATTAGAATACTTACATACTTAAAATTTTGTAATATTAGGTATAAGTACAAAGGTTTTTTGTAAATTCCATACTTACCCCAATAGGAAGAAGTTTCGAAATCTGTTGTCGTAAAACTATTCGGCTGCCAACCGAGAAATTAAATAAAGTGAATAGCCGTTGAAAAAATGAATCTGACAAATCCAGACAATCGCAAACACATCTTATTTTTGAGTAAATTTTCTTTCTATTTTTCTTATTTTTTGTTACTATACAACGCTAATGATTAATTAGTTCTTGATACGGGACCGCCATGAGCAACAAAACTCGAAGAAAAATATCAAGAAAATCTTCTCGTGAGTTCTCGTCCTCAAATTGAAAGACGAGAGTTTTCTCGCGTTATGCTGTCAAAAGTTGAGAAAATTTGGGCGCGCATCTTAGCGTTTGACGAGAAAGGTTACCACAGATAATATAACCTTAGTTTCCCTATATAGTTTGTGATATAAACATTCACCAAATCATTCACGTGACGTGACATGACGACTATTTGGTGTCGCATGCTAACATCATCGGTCGACAAATCGAGATAGCGCCATTTTTCTCGAGAAAAAAGACGAGAAAAGCTTCTCGTGGGCGCGCATGCTAGCCCTGCAGGCGGCGACCGCGTGAATCGCGCACACACTTACGCTTGCTCCTCTGTGTGCCAAATGCCATGTACGCATACTTGGCACATGTATCGGTGTGAAACTTTACAGAGGTTACACACACATGGAGACAATGTGGATGAGTAAACTGTAAATATCGTGTTTGATATTTTTTCAACATTGATAAAAAATTCACGGTAAAAAAAAATACAAATACGGTTGAAAATCTGGCAGTTGAAAAATCTTTATAAATGTCAAACTGTTACCTATGTGTAAAACCGATGTTCTGAGTGGAGGCCATATTTGTCATAAATTCTGCTGCGCACAATTAAAACTGTTATATTTTATCTAAATGAGTCTTAAGTTGGTGTGCAGTAGTAACTGAAACTTACGTAAAAATATAATCCAAAATAACGTTATAGTATTTTTCAAAAAAGAAACCTAAATCGACTATATTATTTTATTTCATACGCACATACCTACACATACATAACACCATTTTCTTTACTGATGTGCCACCACTCCATACGTGCCACATACTATTTAGGTTGTCCACAAAAAATATGATACCTACCTAAGTGGTTTTCATTTACAGCAAGTATAGGTATAAAAACTTAATTATAAATATACGGTACGTGCACTTTTAAGAGCACTAAGTAGTACCTAAATAATATCATAACATCTACCATTAGCTACATTTGCAAAAGTACGAAAGTAGATCAGTTATACATTAGTTCACGTCATCGCATCACAAGCAAGACGCAAGCAAAGCATTGACATGTATTGCGCACGTTTTGATCACCACCTTCCTTGTTTCTACATCTTGGAAGGTGTTTTGAAAAATAGTGACCTTGTTTATGTCTTTCGTACCAACCAAGGATTTTTGATATCAATTGTGAGTCAGTTCTTAGAAGTGCATAATCAGGTATCATTTAGGTATAGTTGATGTACACAGATTGATGACGTGCGCGCACACCCACAGAGATAAAACCTACTTTGTTAATTAATACACTATTTTATATTATGTTATCACGTGGTTGTTCGTCGTCATTTCACAATGAAATGCAAGGAATAATGACTAGCTCAAGTTTAACCTCTACCTACATGTGGGTCTTCTAATATCATGAAACCCAAGCCAACCTGAGCACTGATAAGGCTATATCTATCCAGCATCATTTCGCGGTGGCTATATCACTTTATGACTCAGTTTACGTTGATGATTTATGACAAATACAAGGGTATTTACAATACGAACAAGCTAGTGCTAAAAAACTTCCTTGAGAGAGCCATGAATGAATGCTTTGTACTGGGAGCCTTTTTACCGGCGGAACGAGAAAAACATAAAAACTTATTTGAAGTGTGATCAAGTGCGTTTGCTAAAGTACCTAATTTAAGACTTCATTTCATAGGATTTAGAATTTATAAGATACATTTTAACCTTATTACTTACTAGCGACCCGCCCCGGCTTCGCACGGTTGTATTATACGTATGAACCTTCCTCTTGAATCACTCTATCTATTAAAAAATCCGCATCAAAATCCGTTGCGTAGTTTTAAAGATTTAAGCATACATAGGGACATAGAGACAGAAAAAGCGACTTTGTTTATACTATGTAGTGATATTGTTTGTTTTAACAAAATGAGAAAAGTTAAACAATTGTTTTTGATGACGGATTTACAAAAGGAGGTTATATGAATACTATTGTCCTTATAGAATAGAAACAAAACAAACAGTGTCACATAACATGATAATTGAAGCAAAATGAAAATCTTATATATAGGTACAATGTGATTTTTCGAACCTTGATCAAAAGAAATGTGCGGATACACGACACATATTTATCGGTAAAAATCGGAAAATAAAATTATATGTTATTTATCTCAAAAACAAACCAATTTTAATATTTTTTAAAATGAAGACTACTTCATCTGGTTTTTTCTTTGTTTCTTTTTGAGTAGGTAAATGGTGTATTTTATTCGAAGTAGTCTCATTTGAAAGCTAGAAAGTTTACCTAGCTAATAAAATAAATAAAAAATACAAATACGATACATAAGCGTAGTAAAAACAGTATTTTTTTAGAAATAAGACAAAAAAAAAACGATTTTCATTTTATTTTTTCTCTGTAACTTTAAAACTGGGTAATTAAGGTGTACTTTTTTGCATGTTGTATTAAACTTCATAATTTATTGTACAAATCCTTCAAAAACTGGGGGTCTATCTCTTTCCGTTGTCATGTTATTCACCATTTAAATTAGGTACTTTCTGCCATTTAGATTAAATCAGTTGAGATTCCTGTTGATATCTGTACTTGACTTGTGTTTAAAAAAATAACATTATTTTTTTTTATCTCGGTTTTTATCGATAAATATGTGTCGTGTATCCGCACATTTCGTTTGATCAAGGTTCGAAAAATCACATTGTATAATAGAATATTTTTATTTTTTATAATAAAATAATAATAAGAAAATTTTTACTTTTATTTTTTATATATAATAATAAGATAAACGACAAATAATAAAAATAACATAAACGACAGATAAACGGGTCAGCAGATGTATGGGTCTGCTGACCCAACTTTTTTAGCGCCGTGCATTTGCTAGACCTTTCATAACTTTCCATCCCAGCTTAGCGAGGAAATGTCTCAAAGGCGCGCGCAAAGTAAATTCAAGATATCAAGGAGTTACCTAGCAAAGCTTTTGCATTTAAGTTAAAAAAGTGGCTTATTGACAAATCTTTTTATAATGTATCTGAATTCCTTAACAATCGATATTGACATTATATAAATTCGCTGACATTCTAAAATTAACTGACTTTTTATATATTGTTTTAATAATTTAATTTACATTTAATTTAATTTCTGCTCAATATAAATTCATTTTTTGTGTTTATTTTGCATGCCGAATCAATAGGTGAATTATGTGCACTAATTTTAAACTTAAGACCTTTATAATACCATATTTCATGCAATAAAGTGATTATGATTATTAAGGAAAAGTGTATAGGTACCAAGAAGGTTCCGAATCTTTTTACAAACGGTGGTATGATAAATTCGGGCACCATGGAGGTGGAAGTAAATAGGTTTAATAATAGACTGTTTTAAATTCAATTTCTATTGGCATTGACAGTCACAAAGGAAGTCACGTTCTAAGCTTTATGTTGGCTACCATTCATTCATTTCTCGAAAATTCCCCAAAATAAAAATAATATTATCTTTTGACTTCTAAAATGTAAAAGAAGGTTAGAAAAACCGATACAAAATTAATATATCTGGCAGTAGTTATAACATGTCTTCTTTCATATTACATGGCCCATGTTTATTTTTATTCGGGGTGGGTCGGGCATTGCCATCCTTTAGTTGTTTGTAAACTGTTTGTAAATAGTTTTTTTGTATCAATTAAACAAACGAATGATTGTGTAGCGGCGATGGTGATCGCATTTTATGATGTACCAGATGCACCCCGCGGCTTCGCCCGCGAATCATAGATTTCTATTGCACTCCCCCTAGGGGTTATTGTGTAAAAATAAAAAATACGTGTTCAATTAACACTCTTTAGTTTATTTATACCGAGTTTTTAGTGAATCAAACCAAGGACTAGTTATTATCCATATAAATTTTTCCACCCCATTTAACCCCTTCAAGGGTTAATTTCTCAATTTTTATCTATCCTATATGTTATTCTAGGTCCTAATCTATTGACGTACCTACCTTTCATCTAAATAACCTAAGTAGTTACGGAAGTAATTACCTAAATAACAAACAAACTTTCCCATTTATAATAATAGTAAGATTGAAATATAGATAGAGTGAAGAAAAATGTCAATTATTTTACTTATAGAATAATTTTTGTATTGGCTGGTAGAGTATTTTTTTTTTGGGGTTAAGCTCCCCTTTGCCATAACCTGTATAGTTTTATGTTTTACATTTTATACATACCTACATACTGATTTTATTTGTGCAATAAACAATGATGATGTATGATATTAAATGTTTAGTGAATATTATAGTTTTATATGTGGTCTGTAAGAATAGAAGTTTAGAAGAATCACGGAGAAGATACTTTGTGAGAAGAATAGATCGGATCTGAATTTTGAAATATTGTCCTATGCATTTATGCCGCTGCGTCTAAAAAAAGATTAGCCCAAAAAACTAGCTGCCCGTTCTATGAAGGCATCCAGAGTTATATCGAGAATAACAGTAATTATAATAAGCAATTGGAAAAGCATGATCATTATGATCAATCAAGCCCCAGGTTATGAAATTAACAAGCTAGGCAATGTCGCGTGCGAAAGGCTCTGTAAATTGCAACGAATAAAATGACAGGGTATAAAATTGTTAAATAGACGTAATAACTTTATTATTTAATGTGATTTTGGTGTTTATACTGGAGTAGGACGTCCAACTACAAGATGGGCAGATGACTTGATAAGAACCGAAGGTCGGCGTTGGATGCAGGCCGCTTCCAACCGCAGTTCCTGGAGATCAATGAGGGAGGCCTTTGTCCAGCAGTGGACGTCTTACAGCTGATATGATGATGATGAACGGAGTCATCTTGATAATAATAAATGGGATAAGCCCTGTATTTGAAAGATCATTTTATATGTAAAATTAACAAAAAAAATATATACTTATGAATAACAATTCTAACCAAATATAATTATTATTTTATCGACGACCTTAGTGGCGCAAGCGAGAGTCCGCCTGCGTTGCAAGAGGTCGCGGGTTCGATTCCCGCCTCAGAACAAATTTGTGTACGATCTGCGGAAATTTGTTCATTTGGTCTGGGTGTTTCCTATGTATAATAAAAAAAAATATCTATCTATGTATGTATATGTATAATGTCTTAAATATGAAGTTATCTAGTACCCATACCTAACAGAAGCTTTGAGTTGCTTACTTTGGGGCTAGAGTTGCTGTGTGGATCGTTCAGCATTATTTATTTATTTTAAATGAGCACGAAGAAAACTACATTGTAGAAGAATAATACATATTTAATACAAACATGTTAATTATTAAGGTAACTTACACTTCTTTTATAAATTCATAAACATTTCCCAATACCCATAGCACGAGCACTCGAGGTACACTAGGAATGTTTAAATCACAATATTATATCGGTAGTAGGTAAATGCACTTAGTTACATTAAGGCGAAGCTTGCCAAATTTGCATTAGATACTAAGCTAAGGCTTATAATTTTATGCTAAACTATAATGTACTGTTTACAAATATTACAGTTCGATACCGCATGTACAGAAACTGAGCTTCGTCAAGAAGCGATATAAGATTTGCTTTGTTCTTTGATAAGGCTTCTTACAGGGAGTTATAGTCGACAAGTCTCATTTTTGAGATTCTCGTCGTGAAATCCCCGGTTTCTGAGTAATCTACGATGAGGTTCATCTTTGTTGAGTTGTATGTCTAATATTTGCAGGTTTTAACTCAGTTCATGAATAAATGTATCAAACTAAGTTTATTTGTACGTAAGTAAACTGTCCTAAAGTTTACGTATCTTTTATATTTTTCCTGTTTACTTGTGTTGGCTTATAAAGTATCTATATACTTTACTCTTATATTAATTGATAGCTCTGCTTTTGAAAACTGTTGGTAAAAACAATAGTTTATTTAGTTTTTTTTTTATAAAATGACCTATTTGTTCAGTTTAATAAACTCTCTTAGGAAGTAAATTTGCCACACCGTTTTAACAAACAAGCAACCATTTATGTCATGCTTACACGCCAACATTTTGTACTTATTCGATTAATAAAATTTAGTATAAATATTTACAGTACTTAAAAACTAGGTAACACAGACACTGAGAAATACCTAAACCATCACAAATGACGGCTTGCGCAAAACGCGTACAATCATATTACAAAAATATTTAAGTAGTTCAAGCCACCTTCACCTTATTCTATACATCGTATCATTATCGAGATTTTAAGTACTTTGAGTACAAATTAAGTATCTTCAATATTTTTTGTTGCGTTTATATAATGGAACACTTGGAAACCTGAACCGTATTGAACTAATCGAAACTATCAGTTATATCACAGTCTATATTTGATTTCCTGTACCAGAACCATGAAGATAATGTTGCCATTTATCACCTTTTGGTTAATTGATCATGTGTATACCGAACCTTTATCCATCTATTATTACCAAAATTAGAAACTTGGGTACAATAACCCTATGGTGTTTTGTACACAATACCCCGTTTGGGGTTTGGTTTAACTGAGTTGGTGTTTTTTTTTTAATTACCAGTGATTCTTATCTAACGATGGTTAACACCTTTACGGACGGAATTTTACACAGGAATCTGAGTAGTTCTTAATGGAAAATAAGCTCTTAGATGATAAAATATCACAAGTTGATTTTAACTCTGGCCATATGATCATCGCTCTTCTCATACATGACTTTGTCACTTCTATACAGTTTCTCTTGTATAGTGGCAAACGATTGCCCTTTGGTCTCTGGAAGCATCAACAGAATGAACACCACTCCTGCGATTGACAGCACACCGAATCCCCAAAATGCCACGTAAGGCCCCAAATTATCCGCCACCACTTGATATAATTTTGTCACCGCAAATGTCATCAGAGCCACGAAAATTTGAATCACACACGTGGCTTTTGATTTAATATTTGTGGGGAAAATTTCGGAAGTGATTGCAAACGGCACTGTGGCAAGTCCTATCGTGTACGAAAATATGAATATGGCAATAAAAACTATGGGAATGAATTTTATACTGACAATGTAATCGCTACTTTCGTGCTGTAAGAAGAAGTAAGCTCCTATGATGATGTTAGACACCCCGACGCCTACAGAAGAGATCAGTAACAGCGGTTTCCTTCCCAATCTGTCCACCAGTTGAGATGATATTGCTGATGTAAGTAGTTGTACTGAACCAAATAATATACAAGCTTCTTTGGCATCCATGACACCGTCCGCGGCTCCGAATATTTGCTGGGCGTAAGAAATAATCGCTGTGCTTCCACAAAACTGCTGTGTGAAGTAGACCCCCAGAAGTATGATGAGTCCTTTCCTGTTCCCGCCAACGGTGACCAAGTCCAACCACCTGCCTTTTTCCTTCATGTCTTCTGTGACAAGGCTGGTCATGCTCTCTAATTCCTCTCTAACGTAGGATTTCCCCCGTAGTTTCCTGAGAGAGGTCTCTGCTTCGTCCCTCTGCCCTTGTTTGATGTAGTAGTATGGAGACTCCGGCATCGTGCTGAATGTGACCACGAAGAGGATTGGAATGGCGATGTTAAAGCTGGCAAGCTGCAGTATGGACACGTACGGCCCGATGCAATACTGAGACAGGATACCGAACTGGAATAGATAAAAATATTTTTATTTCATTGTTGTCTTATTATTTCCACCCTAGGCATTTAAACCATATCAGCTGAATCTATTTATTTATACATCTTACTTAATATAATAATCGAGAAAGTCTGTGTGAATGTTTGTTATAAGTATCTCCGTAATAATTACTTAAGTAATTTATATGAAATTTGGTTTGTTTAGGTATGTTTATAGATTAGGACCTAGAATAACAATAGTAATAATTTGAAAAATTAACCTCTGAAGGGGTTAAATAGGGTGGTAAAGTTGGTTTAGAAAATAATTATTACTTGCTTCGATTCACTCAAAATTCGTATAAATAAACTATGGAGTGAATAATTAAACACATATTTTTTATTTTTACGTAATAACCTTTAGGGGTGAGCAATACATTTCTAAAATTTGTATGAAATATAACTCTGGTTGGCGGGCGAAGCCGCGGTACCTTAATGTTCTCCCTGTTACATAGTTCTGAAATGGTCGAACGTTTGTCTATCACACTAAAATAAGTGAAGATGTGACCAAAGATGGAGCATGCTTTCCCAGAAGGAACTTATTACTGAGGATTTGAAAACTCCATGATTGTACTCTATGTATGATTGTATTTTTGTACTCTAGCAGGAAAACAGATGCAGGAAGATAGATAAATGATTTATATGCTTCTGCAAAACACAATACAAGCTCATTCCGGCTATAAATAAAGGTAGAGCAGATTTTTTGGCAGATACTGAGGAATTTCGATCAGGTACTTAGTAGGTATTTATAATGATGTCTCTCTGTTTTATTGTTCTTTCACACCCAAAAGTAATTACGTCCCTCCGTTAGATATATGGTACTTTAATGCCCGAACAGCTGAACGATTTCAATGTTTGGTTGTGAGGTAGACCTTCTGGAGAGGGACTTAGCCTACCAAATTAATAGTGCGTGTGAAGTCAAAGAGCTGAATTTCCTTCAAACCCTACAGGACTATTGGACACGTCACAAAATTCATTTTACAAATAATTATAACTAGGAAATAAAGTGCTCACTTTGATTTTTGTTCACTTCAATCTTTTAAAGATAAAGTAAAGAAGCGAACAAGAAACCCTAGTTAGGTTGTTAGTTTTCGAGGCTAAGGGCAATCATCATAGTAATTCATCAATTTCATCATTGACCTATATTAGTCACAGCTGGACATAGGTTCCCCTAATGAGTGCTAGAAAACCCTGTCTTCAGCAGACCGCATCTACCTCGAATCAGCCTTCAGTCTTTCGCAGATCGTAGGCAATAGAAATTCGATCCGATATAATCAGTTCCATCAATGCAGGATTCATGGTCAAAGGCATAAATATAGAGCAACACTGTAATGACTGACAGATTGTACCGAGGACGTGGTTTAAAAAACACATATGAGGATAATGAATATAAAATCAACGATTGATAAAACAAGTTCGCAATAGCGCCGTCTGTTATTTACATCGTTTAGTTTCCATTTATTTTTATGTAATTTAATTTGTTTCTAAATATTTTTCATTAATTATAATAATATCGTTTAGTATATTTGTGATAGAAAGTATCCACACTAGGAAGTTTTTCTCAAATATTTAATTTAGTACACTACAGGAATTATTGTGATATAAAAAATTACGTTGTAGGTATTTTAAAATCATTATTCTGCGTCATGCATAAAGCTTAGGAATTCGTATCATTGGTAACAATAGAAAATAAATAGTATTTTTTTTATCTTTATGTTGTTGTTAAACTTTGTTGTAGTGCCCATGGCTGTAGCCAATTTACGTAGTATCGAAAAATTATTTACTACTAAAATTCATGATTTCCATACTTTTATTTGCAACAAAAGGTAACACAGGTACAATATATGTATATATAACTAACATATATACTAGTATCTACAGCGGCTTCGCACGTTTTGTTTTTTTGGAAACGTTTCAAGGACATTTCTATCCCACGGGAACTGATTTATGGAATTAAAAGACTTATCATTATCTAGTATTGGAATAAAACAAAGACTACTTTCCGTCAATTTACACACGGGTGAAACCACGGGGCGCAGATATTAAAACATATATATTAGTAACGCTTATATAGTTGACTAGATTAATATCTCTCATTTAGCAATAACGTGAAACTCTAATGTGCTCAGTCATGTGACTATTATAAACAGAAAATGATTCTGTGATGATGTAATAGCTCCCATTTTTGTAGTCTCATTTTGGTATGTTTTTATGGTCATCTTTTTGCCTGTTGTTGCATATTGATAGACTTTTTATAACGTTTTAGTATCAGTTGACAACTTTAGTTTTTTGTGGCACTTAAATATCAACATGTATAAGTAGACCTTTTATAAGGTTATATTATATAGATCTGGTTGGTTTTATTATAAAATAAAAAACATCCATGAGTTGGTTTTCGACGTGAACCACGGTTAGAATTACTTTTTTTTATGTAGACTTGTCAAAGATATCTAGTAAAGCTTGCCTACGGTTTTTAAACTTTTCAGCGTCAATAGGCAAAATAGAAAAGCAAGATTAATTAATAACATCTTAAAAAAATCTTTAATAAATCTACTAAACATTTAAGAGTAGATACCTAATTCATATTTGTACAAATTATTACTCTACTAAACCATAGTCCAATAGTAGGTAGGTAACATTGAACCGATGTATGTATGTGATACCTTGTCTATAAAAAAGGGTTGATTATTTGCAGTAAATTACTTATGGCTAGTGTGTTCTTTACGCAGAAAATTAAAAAAAAAAATTACATACCCTGTAATTCGGTCCACTCTCGATCAGACGTACGATACTACGTCAAAGTGAACATTTTACGACTCATTTCTCTAGCTGTACCTTGTATTAAGCTTTATATTTACCTAATAAGATACGAAGATTAGTTAATGGTGAAGATTTATCTACACATATTTTCTTTAACCAGGAATTGAATAATAATCTTATGATATATATGGTAAACATAAAAAAAAGAAATGGTTCCATACCATTCAGATCGCGCGTGTTTTAAACTAGAACCAAGAAACACTAGACTTCCATTTGGATTCGTGAAATACTTAAAATGAGTATGCGGGCGTAACCTACTTAAAAAGTAGGAAACCAGGTAGATCCATAAACAATAGGAACCTATCTAAAAATAAATACCTACACATCTATCTGCGTATCATTTCCACGTTTATTTTAGGTGACAACGGACGTCACTGTATGTGCCAGTTTCAATGCAAGATAACTCAAGATAAACGCTTTATCTAAAGAAAATAAAAGCAATTTCTGGCATTTACCTATAAACGTAAGGTAAATAAATAAGATATGAAATAATTAAGGTAACTGACCTAATTATTTTTAGGGAAGCTTATGGTTCACCTTGGGGATTATAAAAATATATATTGTACTCAATCTTCGCGGAAATAGCTTTCAATTTAGCACGAAATGTGTTAAATTTAACTTCGTATAGTCTGCTAACGAATGATTCGTTCAGTAGTTTTTACGTGAAGAGGTAACAAATATCCATCCTCTGAACTTTTAGCATCCAGAAATCTACTGTTTCGTATTTATAATATATTTGGGTGTAAAATTTACGTTGTTAATAAAGGGTGTAAAATGATTGAGCGCTTATGTTATACATGAAGCTATATACTTACAACATATTTCAATGGTTATCAGCGAATAGATGGTGCACTTTTCTAAAATTACTCGGGGAAAATTTGGCACCACAACCGGTTCTTTAGAGATTGCGGTAATATTTGTTTTAGTCGCTTTACCAACAGAGAGAAAAAGAATATAGATTTTTCTTTATGAAATTAACTTTGAATACAGCCTTTGTATGGTGTAGGTACTGAAATTACGAGCTATCTACGAGTATGTAGCTCTACTCAATTAACGAAGCGGAAGAAGATGTCAACTCATTTGTCATTGTAAATGATGGCTCTGAAACCTATTTCCATGAACCACAATCATCAATTTAGACTAGATGGAAAACTACTTGCACGAACATTAAAGCGCGAGAAAATATGCGTGAAAACTTTTTCTGTGTTTTCTGATGAAACATTTTTGCTATTGTGCAATATGTGCTTTTAATTTCGATCTAATCTATCCGCGTAGTGTTCTTTCTGTCTCGATAAAATCACTTCCTTATGATAAGGCGTTCTTATCTTTGGAATATCAAACTAATGCGAAAGTTTGGATGGATGGAAGGATGTTAATTACCTCTTCAAGCCAAAACTACTGAACGGATCGAGCTGAAGTTTTGAATAGACGTAGTTCTCGACCTGAGATAAAACATAGACTAGATATAGACTTTTCAGAAATTTTCACGTGTGTTAAGCTGCAGGGTGTAGCTAGTACAGCAATATATACGGAAAATTGTCTGAGTCGTTTGTCCCATGTTGTGCAATACTGTTCCGAGATCCCAATCAGAAAGTTGCGCAATCATTTTAATGAGTCAACAGGTCACATGAGAACATGTCCCAATCGCTATGGAGCCAATTGATGAGCTGAACCCTACTTGCATTTTACTTTCTCTAATGAGACATGCCTACAGCTGTGCTCTACATATTTTTTGTCCGATAAAAGTTCGTCATCATCATCATCAGCCTATATTAGTCCACAGCTGGACATAGGCCTCCTAATGAGCTCCATAGGTTCGTATGAGTGACTAATTTTTAAAATTCGCCATAAAAAATTTGCTATCGGTGCAGACGGGATTTTTAAATCACAAAAGTTCGTTAAGCTGACCCGATATGTCAGTTTGCATTCGATCATAACTAAATGGTTCGTGGGATAAATCTGGAAATAATCGACAGCTATTTTTATAGAGTTTTCCACGAGTGAGTTTTAATTATCGATAAATACGGTTAGGTTAGAATATAAAAAAATGCTATCATATATTTAACAACGAAAATAAATTAACCATTGCCTTTTTACTGTTGAAACTTAATATGTACGGAAGTTTATAGCTCTGTTTTAATTAACAAAGTATTATTTGTGTCAATTATAAATGAATACGCCTTTTTATCACTCTGATGATAAAATTAAAAAAGTGAAAGCTTGGATGCATGGATGTTTGTTACATCTTCACGCAAAAATTACTGAACGGGTCGAGCTGAAATTTTAAATAGTTGTATTTCAAGACCTTTAATAAAATATGGGATACTTTTCATACATTTTCCCGCGGGTGCGCCGCCTGAAATTGCAGCTAGTTATTATATAACTGCACTTAAACAATAATATTGTATATTTATGTTCAATAGAGAATTTATCTTCACTATGTTGGAATTTAAATCCCGGAGGTGGGCGTTGCAATCTGCCTGACACAGGATTTTTAATTCGTTTCTCGTTTCCCATTTTGCTATCGCTCCTTGTATACGTTTCGTTTCCCAGTTTTGCTATCGTTCATACATCACACACACGTCGTCGTCTCAATAAATGGATGGATGTTTGTTACTCCTTCCCGCAAAAACTACTGAATGGATATGGATGAAATTTGGCACAGATATAGATTATACTCTGTAATAACACTAAAGCTATATTTTATCCAGGAATTCCCACGGGAAAGAGAATTACGCGGGTGAAATCGCGAGGCGCTTCTAGTTTGTTAGTAAAGACTTTACTGTACGTTTTTTACGAAAAATGTAATTACCTTCGACATGACAGTGATGAGTGTTGCCATCGCGCCTCGCACCTCATTGGACGCGATCTCTCCAAGGTACATGGGAGCCGCCGTATAAGCTATCCCGTAGCCGAGACCTGAGATCAGCCGAGACACGTAGATGGTAGGCACGTTGCCGGCCAGCATCACCAGGATCCAGCCGATGATGTAGGGAACCGCAGCCAAGAGGAGCGTCTTCTTGGTACCGATCCTGTCTGCTAGGTATGAGGCGGGGATTGGACTGGCAGCTGAAACATTAAATAAGGCATGTCAACGCCAAAAACTGGTGACATGTTGTAGTTATCTTATGCACTCAAAATGGGCCCCACTATATGGGATGACCTGTTAGGTGACTCAGGTGATTTTGAGAGGGTTCTAAATAAAAAAAATGTGCCTTGATTTGCAAGCCCTCTTTAAGAACTTTAGTAACCTACCTCTCGTCTGCCTATTAGAGAACTTTGCCTTTTTGTTAAAACAATTTAAAAAAACATAACTAAGGTAACTTGGAAAACAGATCAAATTCAACAATTTGCTCTACAATCTATAAAATATACAGTCAATTAAAATAAGATAATACACAGAATATTTGCACGCATACGTGCATGCTGAATACAGTTACTAAAAAAATTATGAGACCTGACATAAAAAAACATATACAATCATAAATACTTGGAAATAAATGATTAGGTAATTATAACTTTGTTTTAGGGAGATTCACTTAAGCTATTTTTATCTGTGACTGTACCGACTTCTAAAATAATAATAATTAAAATGTCATTTTCCCGTTGCTGTGGTTACTTTTGGACATGACCTAAAAATGCAAAGATTCAATGACCTCATCATCACGATAGGTATGTGGTATGTTTATATGTGTAATATAATATTTTTTTGAAAAAATCACCTCTGAGGGGTTTGAAAAGGATGGTAAAGTTTCTATGGAAACATATTATTACAAGATTCGATTCACTCAAAACTCGGTATAAAAATACTACTTACTACAAAATAAGTAATCTCAGTCTTCTGTTTCCATATTTATCTAAGTTCCGCACGGGCGATGACGCGGGGCGCATACTAGTCTTAAATACTTTATTCCCTAGAGAGTAATAATCTAAAATGACTGTCCCCGTTCTTATTTAAGTAAACACACTCAACTCGGAGTGGACGTTAACCACAGTCCACAGATAGCATTCTGGTGGCCTGTGGTATTAACCTACTCAATGCAGAGTCATTCAGTTCTGCGTCATTTAAGATTCAGGGACTGTATTTAGAATTTACCAACGAAACGGCTAGAGCTTCAAAATTGAGCATTTACATAGGTGGGTATGAAACTTCAGAACTTTAAGAATAACATTTCAGCATTCGCCTTTTCACAGGCTTAGTTTTTATAAGGAAGATACCTTGTTTTTTCATAACAATACCCAATTCAAAGATTTATTCCCAAGGAACAATACTTTTCTTAACTATGCTGAAACGGTTCTTAATGAGGCCAACAACAAAAACTAAAGAAGTATTTAATATGTTCTTGTAGGACTTTGATACTAAAACCAGTCCATTCTAATAACACTCTCATATCATAGTTTTGATAACGCTATCAGTGGATTATTTGCATTAGAAAATAATCCACGAAAATCAGCTTCACTGTAACATTCCATAAATTGAATTTCAGTCGATTCTTTCACTGCCACTCAACCGGAATTAAACCAATTCGGTTCGTTCGTTTGTAGATAGAAAATGCAAGATAAAATGCTGGGAAAAGATCCGCTCCAATTTAAATCATGCATCTAATTGTTTTGTTTGTCTTTTGATTAGTTTTATAGTACTGTTAAGGTTGTGCCATACAAGGGCCGCTCTGCTATCGCACAGTACAAAAATGACCAATCAAATATGGACCTTTACATGTAATCCTTAAGGCGCTACCCAAAGAAAAGAGCGACACCGTAAAAAGTAAAATTTATCGTCGCCGGACTGCGACATATTACAAGCCCAAAAAAAATTCCGTGTATAGTCAAATGTATAGAAAAAAGACTTATACAAAAAAATCATCAATACGATCTAGGATCGTGAAAAAAAAATCACAAAAAAGAACAAAAAAAAATTTTTTTGTCTCGAAATGCTCAATATTTTGAGTGACAACCATTAATAATTTTAATACCACATAAAAAGAAAATTTTATCAAGTAAAGACATATGTAAAAAAGTCTTATCAAACTGGTGTATTTATTCTTAAATTAAATAGAAACTGCAAAAAATATTGATATTGCCGAGCAAGAGATTCAACTAAAATCAAACGCATCGCCATTTTCAACCTTATTTGTATAACGCGACGAACTCCCTAAAATATCTAAATATTGTCTTCATACCGCGCCTTAAATATAATTTTACAAAGCATAAAAAGCAACCAGCCCGCGAGCATTTCACAATTACAACTCGTGGGTGTACGCTTGCTTAAGTTCATGCCTGGTTTACACTTTGTTGCGAGTGACATTTTGACTTCCGATAATAGTTCTCGGAACATTTTGAAATTAGTTGCATGCCATCTTTGAAACAGATGCGTCTTGAGTTTTGCGATTGGAAGGCCCCTCGTCTACAAATCACGCATAAAAACGCAGGTTTCACTTGCATTTGTCACTCGCACATGATAATTAACAAAGTGTAAATCAGGCACTAAGCTATGTGGACCGCTCAGCGAAAAAATATATTACGTGTCTTGGCCGAACTTGCGTGGTCGTACGTGGGTCGTACCTACAGCAAGCTTGCTGCTAGCTATCACCGCGTGGACAGGTTTCCGTCATCCTGTATGTGGCAGTGCTAACAGATGTACTTTGTCCTTTATATGCGATTAATATAGAGTTGGAGGTATATCTATTGAAGTCTTATTGCCAAGCTAAGTTTCGATAAGATCTAACTAGATAACTAAGGTTGTTGAGCCTGAAAATGATACTAAAGGACAAAATTCTTGCTTGAAAGAGATTGTCCTTTGTGATATGATAAGCCATCTTATGTTCCTTAAAATTTATTCGTTATAAAGCTAATAGTTAAACTATGTTTTGCCTGTGCAGTTAAGTTTTGATGAAATATAATTTGTACTCTCATTTACAAACTCATTTTCGGAATATCGTTATAAAATTTAATGTTTATTTTATGTAGAACGTTGATTATATTTATTTTTACAATGAATATAATGCAAAATAATGTTTATCGTTGGATATAAAAATGTCTAACAAACTCTATATTGATCGTATAATTATATGTACTTTAGGGTTACACGCGTTGCACCGCTACGCTGCTTGCTACGAATTTGCTACACGCGTGCTACATAATGCATCTGCTACATCATCGTTATTAACAGCTACGCCAATACTTAACATTCAGCGTAATACGTAGCTGTTGCCGCAATGATATTACTACGCCTGTCTTCAAAACAATTTTTTTTTCATTAAATCGAACTTAATTTACTTATACCTCTATAGTAACTTTTACAAATATACATATAGTGTAAATTTTTCGTGGGTAATTGGTATAATGTATGTCTAAATATATATAAATCCTCCTTATGGATTTCGATGATGGCGACCTTACAATAAAAGATTCTTATATCTATTTTTAGCCCTTACATGGCGCGCCGTACTGATCTTGGCCTTAAATACCCTGTATCACTTATGGCAATAGAGCTGACCTGCAGTTATATCAGTTATAACTGTTATGAGTGAATGTTTATAAGGTCTTGGGTATCTTTTTTCATAATTGGTGTGGAAAATCACTTTAAGATTCATCAATGTTGTTTATAAATGGTGGATCGCCATGATGACTTTAGTGAAGCAAGCTCCTCCCAACACTCTAATACAAATACAAAATCTTTATTCATAAACTTAAAATATACGATTGAAATAAGATGTTACCTGAACACAGTATCATAATGGACGCGATCCATGAGCTCTGGTCGGGTGATGTCTCTATGGGTGATTCTTTGCTCAGCAGAATGGGTAATGTCGGTGACGTCCATCCCACCGTGGTGCCAGCCGCCGCTGTGATCAGGGTAGCTGGAAGAAGGAAGACAGGTTATACTTTATTTTATACCTTTAGATAGTTACAACCGTCTGCGGATAGCACAATTATTTCAATTGTTGTTCAATTCAAGAGGCTCTGCTTAGCTTAGGGCTAGATGATGCAGTGTGGATTTTCCAGCATAATTTATTTATTTATAGTTATTAATTGTAACAATAATTTAATTCATATATTTGTATTATTTATTGACATGGATCAATTGAGCTACATATGGACTGTTCGCAACATTCTGCAGTTAGTTCAATGGTTTCAATTGTATTTACTAGTTTTATATTTTCTATTCTTTGATTGTCATTTTCGTTGTTAAAGTTTATTTGTTTGAAATAAATAATATTTAGTTTATACTAGCAGAACCAGTAGGTACTTTGCATGAATTACATTTATAACGCTAGGTTTCAGAAAATCTATTTTTTTTCACCTGAATTGAGACCATTCATGGCAAGCTGAAGACAGGGCGCTATGGCGCTCATTAGGGGAGGCCTATGTCCAGCAGTGGACTAATATAGGCTGATGATGAGGATGATGATGATGATGGGGATTTTATTGAGCCTTTCAACAACACCAGTTATTATAATAGTAATAATAACGAGGCGTCGAACGAAATTAAGATGTTCGATCAGGTGGTTGAATTGGTGGCGTAATGGGCAATAGCAACTCATTCCCGTAACGAGTGAAAGAAGCGGGTTTAAGTCTTGTTTGCGTCGTAAAATTTCGGGATTTATACACTCTTAGAAGTATGTAGTATGTATACCTTTTAAGAGACCCTGTGACGGATTCTACGGGTCATGTAGAATGGAATAAAAAATAACGTCACTCCTACATTATACCGTCTTGACTTTTACGAGTCGGAATATCAAATGAACCAATTTTAATACGTAACAACGGATAGGAACTGAAGTAATATAACTATGTACATGTACCTTACCTACTTATCTAAGTGTCGCTGACCTGTGTGTATCTACTCTATTTATTTTATTTTATTTCATTGTATCTTACTTTATTGTAAGTACCTAGTAGGAGTTAAGGCACAGCCTTGTTAACTCCTGGATTTTATTATTGTTTGTGTCAACCAAATATAGGCAGTTATATGCCTGTATTTTGTTGGGACCATACGCATACGCGAAGTCTATGATTTTAATCAATACTAGCATCTGTCCTCGGCTTCGCACGCGTTGTTTCTATGAAAATGTCTCAAAGCTATTTTTATATAGGAACTGATTTATGGGATGAATACGACCCCTATTCAAAATTTCAGCCTGATCTGTTCAGTAGTTTTTGTGTGAAAGAGGAACAAACATCCAAACATTCATACATACTTTCGCATTTTTAATATAAGTAATGATTTTATTTTTATGTATATGGCCAAATCTTATCTTATTTATTTGTTTGAACCACCTATCAAATAAATAAATAAGATAAGATATTTTTTATCACTAGTGTCTAGAAGACACCTACTATTGCCTTGAAGTGAGATTATAGTTAGTAGGAAAAATCGAAGCAGGCAGCAATTTCCAACGATGCGTTCAGTAGTTTTTGTGTGAAAGATGAACAAACATCGATACATTCATACAAACTTTCTCGTTTATAATATAACGAAGGATAAATTTACGAATCAAAGTATCAAAGTACCTTTAGACTGTTTGCAACCGTCTGCAGTTAGCTCAAT
Organism: Eupithecia centaureata; assembly: GCA_944547425.1. Lineage (NCBI taxonomy): Eukaryota > Metazoa > Arthropoda > Insecta > Lepidoptera > Geometridae > Eupithecia > Eupithecia centaureata. Next base: position 6,084,325 of record OX155677.1, on the reverse strand, counting down.
GGTTTCAATTGTAAATACTAGTTGTAATTTTTCTATTCCTTGCTTGTAATTTTCGTTGTTAATAAAGATTTATATTCACAAAAAAAAAAGTATAATTAAACAACGAATTAAGTTGTCATGAAAAAATTAATTCGTTTACAGTTTAAGGTATTCAAGATAAAAACTGGATTAGCCTTAAAAAAATTACGAGGTGATTTTTATCAGTTAACGTGCCTTTACTATTTTAATATGCATGACGTAAATGCACACATACGCTTCACGGACATTCATCGTGTTAATTATATGAATGACTCTACGATTCGTTAGGAACCAGATAAGCAAGGCAAAACCTACTTAAACGTAGGTACATTTGGCCTCTAAAGTGGTCGGCAAAATAGCATTAGAATGCTGTGAAGGTTAATTTCTAAAATCATCAAATTATCTAAACTAAAGAAATTTGTAAAATTAACATAGCAAAATTCGGTGTTTTATTTCATCTTGACCGAGTGTTAAAATATACTAAACCCTATAAAAAAACTTCGTTAAAAAAAGAAGTAGAGGTTACAGTAATTATTTTGTATTATCTTTAATAAAATAAATACTAACATAGATGTAAGTCCATTTAAACCTTTTTTTTAATATTCGACTAGGTACTTCTCTTAGACGACCATACAATGGAATATTACCAGAAACTTATTGATGACCCAGGACTTATCAGATACCGTTATGTGTTACAAGGCTATTGAACTCAATCTCAAAGGTAAATAATAAAAAACCTGAAAGAGATAAGTCAAAGATATGCTACTGTTTTTTTTTAAATAAAATAAATATTTTGGAGCAGATGATATCAGCATGAATAGCTTGGAAGAAATCTCATTGAAATCAAAACAATATCTAGATACTATAACAGTAATTTTTTTCCAATACTGATTTAAAAACTGATTTATAAAAAACTCAAAACTACCTCTACTTATACAAATTATAGCGTTAAAAATTATAATGCTATTTTGTTCAAGCAATATAAATAAATTAAGAAAAACTATTGTAGACCAAAGTTGTTCCCAACCTTGTCCTTGCCTTGTCTTAGTCAAGTGTTTTCATAATTATATGCTAATCTTTTTCATTTTATCAACAACACCTACACTAATTGGATCTTGATTTACGGCTTTACCTCTATATTTTAAATGGATTAAGCAGCTTTTCTGCTGAGAAATATTTATTTCAGAGCTGACTGACATCCATCTTGTAGGCGTAAACTGTTAAAGAAGAAATAATTAAAGAAATTCCTTAGTGTATTACAAAAGTGTGTTTGATAAGATATTATTTTTATGCTAAAGTGTAGTTAGTATCTCTCTAAGGAAGTTACTATGAGAAAACGATATGCTTCGTTAAACTGGTAATTATTTTTTTCTGCCGAAGCATCAAAATTAATACTTGTTTCAAATTACGAGACAGTAATTGCGACATGCCAACAGCTCTTCCCTTGAAACGAATCCTACTAATATTATAAACGTGAAAGTTTGTATGGATGGATGGATGGATGTTTGTTATTCTTTCACGCAAAAACAACTGAACGGATATGGATGAAATTTGGCACATAGATAGATTATAGTCTGGAATAACACATAGGCTATATTTTTCCCGGCATTCCCACGGGAACGGTGAAACCGCGAGGCGCTGCTGCTATGTTAAATGTTATTTGTCCGCGGCATAATCCGCTTTTTTCAGGATTATAGTAGCCTATATTTTTCCCCAGAATACCTAGAATAATCTATCATTCTGACGAAGTTTCGCATCACGTTGGTACGATATATCTGCAAAGTAGGATGGTGATTGCAACCATGAACATAAGTCTACTGAACAAATTAACCTAAGTTAGTAACTAGTTTGTTTGTTTGTTTGTTATTCTATAGCAAAGAACCTATGGAGTTTGTAGCGGTGCGTGCCTCTTTGAATTAAAATATTCTTGAATTTTAATGCTAATATTGAATGCAAATAAAATGAGATGTCGTAGCAATATTGAAGTGAAAAATTAATAAAGGGGAATTTAATGTGGTGTCAGCAATGTCGCCTGCGAGGTTATTAGCTGAGGACGGCGATAATGTTTTTCGCCACAAACGCTGACCCGCCTGTCACGGGGCTTCATTAGAGCCTACCAGTGCTACAAAATTATCTGTCTTTGCAGCAGCGCCATACTTTTATTCTGATAAGACAATAGTAATCAATATAAAATGTCAATAGCTTATTCTACCCCACTGTTTGACAAAGTTCTCCATCTTAGATACATGTCTATTTAGCACCACTGAGGTCTTTGAAGAAGACAATTTATGAAAAAAACCTAAATAATTATGAATGATAAAGAATAAAATATAAAAAATAACAGTGTCGATGAATTAATGTGCGGTAAAATAATATCTTATAAAACCACAGGGAAACATTAAACGCAACGCGCTGGAGACCGCAAAAAATTGCGTATAAAAAGCGACGTAGTTAGTATCCAAGAAAAGAGAGATGTTGATTATATTATTTAAAAGATTACTAAAACATTTTTTCTAAACAAAAGTATAATTAATAAAACTATAATATATAGCTATCTTCACATTTTTTGAATTAAACGCTGTAAATGTCCGCCTTATCATAGTTTTATAAAATCAACATGAATTTTGCTAAGTGCTACTTTATTATTGTGTTTATGTGATTCGGAGGGATTCACCGTTGTAGTTTGCAAGAGCCGTAAGTACTACAGCCGGAACCAGTGCAGTACCAACAGAGAAAAGATCAGAACTCTGGTTTCTGAGAGGAAGTACCAACTAACCAGCTCTACGTCTCACGAGTCCACTACTCTACTCTGTGCAGATCAAGGCAGTGGAGAACTCTCTGAAATCAAGGACTGGAATCTCGATTCGCGTCGAGAAGCTAGATTCTCGCAATGTAGCTTCAATTCATTTACGATGTGAGTTCCAACTCAACATCTTACGATAAACATGAGCGAAGAGTTTTGGCCCAAGAGTGTTAAGTTCCGACTGTTCTTCGGCTTCCTGAAAGGAGAAACCGCCAGGCGTTGTCTACACTGTGATTGACAAATATACGTCGCGGCAATTAAAATCTGTACCTACTGTATGTGATGACTGATGTGCATGTTAGTCTATAAGTTATTTATTTATATGGGCCCTAGAATTACTTTCTACTACTAACCTAAGCTTTTCTGATCTGAAATATATGATTTTATTATTATTATGGAGTAGCCTCTACAGACAAGTCGGTGGCACTTAGCCCTACTGACCTTTCGCTTACGTCAGCTTTAGCTGAAGGGCTGCGTCGATTTTTCAAACAAATGTTTCGTTGATATACTTTTGTAATCTCATAACAATTTTGGCACAACTCTCACGCGGCATGATCTAGTTTTTTTACCAGCGCAACCGAAAACGTTTTGTTTTGCTAGAAATACAAGCTGGGTAAAAATAAATAACGAAACTTGCACGAATCCGTAATGCCTGGTTAACACTTTGTTAAGTATCAAGCGCATTATGATTTCCGTTGATTGTTCACAGAATATTTTGAACAAAGACGCACGCCATTTTTCACGCAGCGCCGCCGCGGGCGCCGTTTCTAGAAATCACGCTTACAAGACGCAGGTGTCTCTTACACTTGTCACTCGCACTTGATACATAACAAAGTGTAAACCAGGCATTACGGATTCCTACGTAGATACCTACTAATGAAAATAAACAATCACTTTGTTTGTTATATAGTAGCTATCGGTTAGGTGTAGGTAAAGCTAATAAAAACGCACTTGTGAGATAGGGGCACGATATTTTTTTGTACCTACCGAGTGCTCTACATTTTTGCTATTATTTTCCAATGTCTCAGGTTACTCACCTCGGAGCCAATTTTTGTTTATAGAATTGCAAATGAATTTGAACCTTCTCTTCGAAGCAATAAAGATTCAACACGTCTTGTCGATGTGTGCTGAAAACTTGATAGGCAGGTCGGTACTTGTCGAACGTATCGAGTTGCTCTAATCATTATCAAGGTCTTCCTACTTATTAAATTGTGAGTCACATAAAGCAGACATAATTTTAGACTTGACAACAAGAATTATTTTTATTTGTTTATGATATCCTATGAAATCTGGGTAGGCCTTTGCCCAAGTAGGACGTGTTGGGCTTAGTGTTTTTTCATATCCAAACTAAAGAACTAAGGCTCCAAATTCAAATGGCAAAAGTTTTCGAATACGCTTTTTTCAAATAGCAATCATAGTCAACAACTAAAGATTGAAGCGAAGGGAAAAACAATTATCACTTTATTTCTTACTTATATTATTTTGATAATTATGTACCTACTTATAGTAGGTATTAAATTTGACTTGTCTAAGTGCTTATTTTGTAAGCCTAAAGAAATAAAGATATTGATTTACTGAGTCAAAAGTTTCCGATATCGAGTCCAAAGGGCTTCCCGATGAATTAATACCCCTCTTAATACTCTTGGACACGTCAGAACATTCAAATAAGTAGGTACAGGCTTCTGAGGTAATTTACGATAAAACAATCTAATTTGACAACATCAATAAGAATGTTTTTTTGAAGACTGGCGAAGTTCTTTGAATCCCAGCCCCACTATTTAATGCCGCGTTCATAAACAAAATCAATCAACATTCGTACACATTAGCAAGACAAACATAATGATACTAGAATTTACCTCCTTAAAGTTGGGAATAATAAAATATTACATGAACAATGAACGAAATTAGGTTATAATATTTCCTACAATAAACAACAAAAACTATTTTGTGACCATTATCTTGACTCCTAAAAGACTTTTTCATTAAAATATGGCCCTACAGTTATCTAAAATCGGTAATAAAATCAATTACTTTTGCTTTTCATGAAAAAGTGGTACCTTCCTACTATTTTTGACTAGGTACTTTGTAAAGCTGTACCGGATGTACCTACCTATTTTTAACTAAGTAATTGACATTTTTATCTAAAAATCTAAATGTTGTGCAAATTCAATCAAGCAATAAACTACAGTTTACACATCTGAGACTAATTTTATCAAGATCCAATTGAAATAGATATCAAAATCAACATATATTTATCCTTTATTTATCATCTTTTAACATAAGAGTCATCGCTTTGAAGTTAGAATTTTGAAGTTCCTGTGCCATTTTAATGTCCACGCTGCACGGGAGCTTTTTAACGCCCGTTTAAAAGCCGTACAAATAGAACAAAATGCTTGTCCAAGTACGTATTCAGTGTTCATACGACAGCGCTTTTAAAACGCGACGCTTATTTATCGAGCAGTGTTCCATTTTGAGCGCTGGGCGTTGTGCATTAAAGGGTACATCATAATTTATGAAACTTCATTAATTGTTTTACTTATCTCAATGCCAGTCGTTGTATAGTATAGGTGATATCGCAAACGCAGTAATTTAGCAGTATAACCACTTCGACGTCGTCGTACGGAATCGTGAGAGGAAACGTAACTAATTTGTTTAAAAAAAATATTCGAGAACGTTATAAAAGCTAACGTTGGGATTGAACGCAAAGCTTTTTAAGCTCTCGTGCGAATGAGGCCTTAGATTATTCGAAAACAAAATCAAAGTCAAAACGTTGCACGCATGTCAAACTGACTTTGCCATTTTACACGTAGTTTGACGTATGAACGTTCCATTATTGGCATTTATTTTATTTCTGTTGCTTTTTGCATCATTGATATCGTTTCGTTATTACATTTTTGAAAATATTAAAACGTTTATAACTTACGATTCTCAACTTTAAAAATTATGAGATTTTCTGATTAAAAGCCCCATAATCAAAGGAATGAATGTTCCAATTTCTGACCATGTACGTTTCCTCAAATTTTTGGGTCCATTTTCGCCATTCTTCTTTCTGTCAGTCTAATTTCGTATGTGTTGGATCTTTTTGATATAGGTACCTCCATTGATAAGTTACATTTTGAAATTCCTTATTGTCTAAGGTAAGAAAAACGATGATAATAAGGCTATAATAATGCTATAATCGTCTCTCTGTGCGATGTGACAGTACTCGTCTCTGCTCTACTAATACTCATACTATAGTCGAAACAAATCTTAGTATTGTGTAAATACAATGTAGGCATGTGGTTATTTCTTCAGCTTGCATTAGTAAATTGAATTGGAAATAAGATAACACATCGTCACAACGTGACCTTTTGTCATCGATACCGATGCATCAAGGTTGTGAAATACCTATCCGTCTAATAGATTATACGTAAAAATACCATTCGATAAGCAGCTGGCTATTTTTTACATCTTTTAAGTGTATTATATCATCTAAAGTTACTTATATACCACAGGGTCACGGGGTTGACTTATGACTGAGATAATTGGAAGCATTTAATCTTTGTGTAATTGTTGTTCGATTATGTTAAGTACACCTTTATCAACTAAAAATAACGAGTAGAAACAAATTAGAAATAGGTTTTTACCAATTATGTACCTATATAGTTATTAAAAAAAACATTATAATTAAAATAAGCAGGTATGTAATTAGTAAATACCTATTTTAATTTAAACTACAGCACGTGAACGTAAAGCCGTAAATATGGCAGTTAAAATAACTGCGAGCGGAGCGAGCTTCAAGTTTTTGTGATTTATTGCGTCTCTTGGCATAAACGTTTGGAGGTATTAGTTAGATAAACAATACCTTAAAAGAATGGCGAGCGCAGTGATTATGAAAAGCGCGATACGGCGGTGTGTCATTGGATAAGTGTAACTAATTTGCTACTTTGTAATTTAATAAGGTTAAAGCACACATTAATTGAAATACTTTGATATTAATAATATTTATTGACCAGATTAATTATATTTTACTGCGTGAGTTTATTATTATTTGTAGATAATTGTGTTGTTCTCAATAATTTTGTTTATGATGAGCAGGTAAAAACCTATAAGATTTAATTTACCCGCCTAATGTATTCTAGCTTAGTCAGTTGACATGCCAATGTTAGTAGTCAACTTTTTTTTTGTTTTTAATGAAAAATAATTTATTGAGGATATTCATCTGTTGGTTGGTACGGCCGAATCAAATGTCCATTGTTCTTTCAAACCAATATTAAATACCTACCAAAGGTTCCTAATATCGACTGTGAATAAACGATTTGCCTCCGAAACGGTCCAATTGTAGCTTCACATGGCTATTTTACTTTATGAAACGGATTTAATTTAGCATGCAAAACCCTTGTTATAGAGAATTAATGTTTTTGTTTTTCATGAAAACATTTTCATTATGAGTTTTAATTGAAAATTACTTGCCCGTGACTTTCCCATTGAGAATAAGTTTAGAAAGGTCGTAGCAATTCGTATCTTTTCGGCTGACAGTGGCATATTTTTATATTACTAAAAGTTTTTTTTCTCTTTATTTACGAGCATACTCGTACATTACATTTGAAATATACTTGTGTAACATTACAATCTAGCCATAGATTTGGCTTTAACTGGTTTAAACTTACTTTTATAAAAACATATTACTAAGAACGTGTCCATTGGCACTTTACTTATTGTCTCTAACTAAGGGGAAGACACTTTTTTCATGTGATCTTTAAATTAGCACTTATGCACACTATGATAATCACTAAACTAACTCAAAAGGCTTATAAAAGTTAGTATTAGTCAGGCATGAGTAAAAAAAAAGTTTGATACTTGGTTTAACATGCCAATGTAGGTTTTTTGTACTATGCTGAATGATGATAATTAAATACTAACTAGGCGTCGTCGCGTCATTACTAGAATTTTGTATTTTTCTCTTGGGACTGTGAGCTGTGTACAAACATTACTTCTCAAGAAAGGCTTGGATAGGTTCTCGTTTCTACGAAAATAAACAAGGCTTGATTATCGTAACTTAGCAACACACTCGATACCTATCTACGAGTAGGTACGATTATCTTAAAATACCTACCTATTGTCGCTGTCGCCCATCCAGAGTAAGTAGGAGACGAATTAACGAATTTTTCACAGTATTGTATATCTATGTCTATTAACTTCTAGTATCTATTGTATTAAGTTCTATTAAAATCATGGCACACTACAACACTGATTATTATGGTACGAAATAACGACGACGTATACACATAATATGATGATTTTTACAAAAAATAAAAACGACTTTTTAGATATTTTTCTGAGTTCAATTTTTCGGGATAAATAGTTGTACGTTGTAGGTATATTGTATACAATATGCCAATTATACCTGTCTCTTTATGACTAGGTACTATTAATGGTAAGTCTTCTAGATCATTAATCAAATTATATGGGACCATAATAACAGCTTTCAAATAAAAAAATAATCAAAATCGGTTCTCCTAGAAACAAGTTCTGTGGCAAAAAACAGGTAGTCAAATAGAAACCCTCTTTTTGAAGTCGGTTGAAAAAAAACTTGCAGTGAACGTCGTGAAATTTTTGTCTTGAATTTCGATATTGGGTATAATTTTGTACATTATTTTAATTACATCCAATTTTATCCTGTATATGGGATTGGAATCAATATCCATCAACCTAAAATAAATACCTAATCGTATAAAATTTTAAAGGAATTAAGTTATTATTTTTATATTTAACTAGCTTTCCGGCACCCACGGCTCGCTTAGATTACGATTTCTCCAGCTCTTCCAATTTTATTAAACTACAAATCTTTGTATACAGCCATTAACTTAATTCTTAAACTTAATACGGAGCTAAACTACGAATCTCAAACTTTAATATCCTGTATTACCCATTTCCAGGAGTTTTTTGAAAAATGCTAAGGGATGTGAAATTTCTAAAAATCCCGTTAAAAAAGTTACGTAAGTCCTACAAATTTCAGATTTCTGGCTTCAGCGGTTTGGGCTGCCCGTTGTCTACAAAAAATAGCTCGTTCCTTTATTTATTGAGATTAATAGCCAATTTGTTCGTATTAAGCAAAATCGACCATCAAAATAGCTAAGCAACAAGTTTTTCAAGTTTCCTGTTTTTTCTTAGCAAAGTCGTATGAATATTAGGCTAGTAAGTACCTAGTCAGTTTTTGCGAATCAAAGCCTACCCTTTTAAATAGGTACCTCTTACAGTACTTACCTAAGGCACTTAAAAATAAATAATCATGTTTTTTAAATTTGTTTCACTAGTATCAGTCCGCGGCTTCGAACGTGCTGTTTCTATGGAAAGGTTTCAAGGCTATTTCTATCCGACGAAACATACCTTTTTTTTATTCCAGGTCTAGAACTTCGTTTATTCAAAATGTTAGCCCAATCAATTCAGAAGTTTTTGCGTGAAAGAGTAACAAAAATCTATACAACCATACAAACTTTAGCGTTTATAATATACGTATAGAAGGATTTATGCAAAATAAGATATACTACGACTGTGTATCGTCAAAGGAAGTGATTAAAACATATATTTGCAAATCAGGGTCAACTAACACGAGGCAGAGGTTTATATTGAGTGTGCTTGTCATATTTAATTGTTTATTTATAACAGTCGAGTTCTTCTAATACTACTTATATGAATCGGGAATACTAATTGTCTTAGCTACCTACTCGTACGCAGGAAAAGAAAATTGAATGAAATTAAAAAATCATAATTGAAGTAAAGAAATATTTTGAATCTAGTTTCGGAATATAGCCCATAACATTGACATCAGTTTCATGTTTTTATCAGTTAGGCTGTGTCCCCAGTAGGCAAACTGTGAGCAGCCGACTGAGTTTGCGGCGTAGGTATCAGTTCAGTACGCCCTTCTATATATTTTAAATTGAGTGTCCACAGTTTGCTAGTTTGCGCTCACTGTACGCAGTTTGCTTGCACGCAGTTTGCAGCGATATGTGCGCCGACTGTCTCAGTTAGCGGCCGACTCCTAGGTTCCAGTGCTTGCTATACGGTGCACGCAAACTGATCTGAGTTTGTAGCTGTTCGCCACAAATTTGCGGGTCACTCAGTCGGCCGCTCACAGTTTGCCTACTGGGGACACAGCCTTAGTTTGTTTTGACAGCTGTGTCAGTTTTTAGTGTTCCATACCCAAAGGGTAAAACGGGACCCAATTACTAAGACTCCGCTGTCTGTCCGTTTGTCTGTCCGTCTGTCACTAGACTGTATCTCATGGACCGTGATAGTTAAACAGTTGAAACTTTAACAGTATTTCTGTTGCCGTAACACGAAATACTAACACATGAAAATAAATTTGGAAGTTTACGAAACATTCATTTTTTTGCCGTTTTTATGGATAATGGTACGAAACCCTTCGTGCGCGAGTCCGACTTGCATTTCATCATCATCATCATCAACCTATATTAGTCCACTGCTGGACATAGGCCTCCCCCAATGAGCGCCATGGCGCTCTGTCTTCAGCTTGATGCATCCAGCATCTGCCAGCAGTCTTTCGCAGATCGTTATCCCACCTGGCCGGAGGGCGTCCTACAGTACGTTTACCGAGTCACGGTCTCCACTCAAGAACACGTTTACCCCAACGGTTGTCGATTCTTGCATTTGGCCAGTTTTTATTAAATTCCGTGTAGTTACATTGAATCTTTTACAACTTCTCGACAAATGTTGTATTGACTTCCAAATTTCTATTTTTTATTTTTCTGTCCTGAGATCTTTCTCCTGACAATAATAAAAACAACAAAATGGAACGAAATCGGTCCAGAGTCCAGCCTTTCACGCGTGATGGCGCGCGTGCGTGACCAAGCCAAATAGGGATTCATTTTTATAGATATAGAAGATAACACAACAACGGAGCAAATAAATAAATTAAATGATAGTATTGAACTTGATACTATCAATGATCCCATAGTTTCAGGTGTACCAAAATATGTCTGTTTATTTTAGTTAATCTTCTTTTGACGGGACTTTCACTGATTGATGTAACAGCGGGTACCGAATAAGCTAATTCTAACTTAGAAAAATAATTATGGTCCATCCGCCCTTTATACTTCCTCTATTTTTTTTCTTTGTATAGCCTATTCAAAATTTTACCCCGATTCTTTAAGTAGTTTTTGCGTGAAAGAGTAAATAACATAACTTCTTACATGCAAACTTTCGGATTTATAATATTAGTAAGTATAGCAAGAAAAAAGGATGTTAGAAAGCGTAAAAAATAAAACTGTAGGTAAGTTAAGTATATAAATAAAGGCTCATTAGGGGAGGCCTATGTCCAGCAGTGGACTAATATAGGCTGATGATGATGATGATAAATAAAAGCATGCAATCAAAGTAGTATGTAGGTAAACAAAGGTGGGTTGTTGTGTCTTTTATTGATAAACTCAAATACGTGCAAGTTCATACAAAGAACTGTAACGACTGATACGGGAACAAAAAACAGATTATCTCGAATTGAGACAGAAAAACTGATCTGTTGTTTTTAAGTTACAATGAAATCTGCGCTTTAAAACTGTATACTGAGATCTTTTTTATCGCGCACTAAAGAAGAACGTAGGAAGTTTCAGTTAAAATAGGTACCTACATTATATTTGAAACTTAAAGGTTTTAACTTATCTTTAGGTCTGTATTAAAGAAAATTAACTTCCTGTGCATTTATTTTCAGCACTGGGAAAAATATCGATTGAGAAGCTGTGATATATGTATTTAATAATCTTTATTAACAACGAAAATTACAAGCAAGGAATTGAAAAATTACAACTAGTATTTACAATTGAAACCATTGAGCTAATTGCAGACGGTTGCAAACAGTTTAATAATTATGTATATGCTGAGTTTTCGCAACCCCAAAATCTGAATTAATTTTATTAATAAGTATAAATCTTTATTTATTATCTCACTACTTGTAGGCATAGAGAATCACATCACAGTAATATTATAAATGCGAATGTTTGGATGTTTGTTACTACCACTTCACACCGAAACAACAGAAAAGAACGGATGTGGTTGAAATATTGAATAGACGTAGTAGGTACAATGCCTGGAATAAAACATCAGCTAGTTTAATAACATTTGGTATCGTAATCTCATTAAACCAAGCTCTGGTAGGTTGGGTACTCATGGAAGATTCACTGAGTCGGCGCCTAGTGATCTAGTTTTAATGTTTACATTGTACTAAGTACGCAAGCATGTCTTGTTTTGACTTGGTTAGGTGCAGTGTTTAGAAAATATAAGAAATGTTTCAGTAAATGGCAGGTCAGGTAAATAATCACCTACCTAGAGACAAAATTTAAGTCTTCAGAAATTGATTACGTTTGTATGGGTCAATAAAATGTGACCTATCATTGTTTATGTAAGTGCTACAATGTATATTGCACATCGGACCTTTTAATTGGTAGGACAATATATAACAACAACATACGAAGTTACTGCCTACTTTTTTAATTATTGACATCAAACTTAGGTAAGTAAGTAGGTATTATTAACAATAGATTTTAAAAGTTCTGATCTATCTCACAGGCTATTTTTTTTTAAGATCTGCCTACCGACACAAACAAAAAAATATGACCACCGATTTAATTCCTATAAACACAACCAAAGAAACAAAACAGTAAATAAACAAAAGACAAACCACTGAGAGCCGTGACGTACTCCCTCCACTTGCGACTGCCGCGGCTGCTGCTCATTGCTGAATCTCACACGCACTTTACAAAAAAAAAACATTTACGTTCTGTCACCTAGTACCGGCATCGGAGCACGCGCCGCGATGCATGCCGCTCTAATATTAGCCTACCACGTGCTACTCGTGTATAGCGGCAAGCGTGAATGCTGATGCGAACGAGCACTGGCTTCCCTTTTTGTTGACGGTTTCAGCTGTCAATGTGCGTTTGTCACGACCATAGATTATACAAGTCTGCTGTGTTCACGCGAGCGCCTCAGATAGTGGTGTTATTTGGTTTATCGTGTTTGTGTGCGTACGGCGCCGCGCCCGTCGGCTCTGATAACGTCATTCGGTTCGCATGAAACTTCAGACCAAAGCTATGTTCGCTCAAGTAGAAATAACTGCCTTGAACATCATCGGAAATTATTTACATAGGGTGGTCCAAAAGTGACGTGTAATCTTCGCATATTATCTTCACTTGCAAATTATCTGAGAAGTTTCAACACATTATTGTAATAAAAAGGTTGATGAAGACTTTGAAGATTTTATCACATGTGTTGTATGAGTTGTTAACCATTATTATACTCAAAATACAGAAATATAAAAATGCAGATATGCCCTTATGTTCGTAACACTTGGACATTATTTCAAAAGGGTCTCTTAAATTTCGAAAGAGTATAATCAGATCCTACTAATATTATAAACGCGAAAGTTTGTAAGTATGGATGGATAGATGGATGGATGTTTGTTACTCTTTCATGCAAAAACTACAGAACGGATCTGGATGAAATTTGGCACAGAGATAGATTTTTTCTATTCCTTGATTGTAATTTTAACAATAGGAAAAAAACGAAATTTGGAACAGAGATAGATTTTTTCTATTCCTTGATTGTAATTTTCGTTGATAATAAAGTATATTTTCTGAAAAAAAAAAGATAAGAAGAACGTTTTAACATATCTTGTAAATATACGCGTGAGCGAAACTCGGCCTTCGACGCAGGAGGATGCGTGTTCGATTCCCGCCTTGGGACAAATTTAATGATTGTTTGATCTACAAATATTATTTCAAGGGTTCTGGGTGTTTTTTGTGTAAAAAACATCTACTTATCTATGTAATTGTATTAAGTATATCAGTCATCTAGTACCCTTAACACAAGCTCTGCTTAGCTGGGGCTAAATGATGCTGTGTGGATTGTCGAGCATTATTTATATATATCAGCGCGTGTGTGAGTAGTAGTGATGATCTTTTCAGTAGATTAGACATGACCGTAGCACATACATAGTAAAGACTTCGAGAGGATTTCAGGAGTAGGTACCTACCTATATGTTAGGTCAAATAAAAATAAGTCTACATTTTCAAACTTAGAATAATTACGCTTTTTCTCATGTCATTGAAATTGTCACCGTCTAGGTAATTTTAAAACCACAAAAAACCCAGTCCACTTTGTGCTGTTATTTACTTACTGAATTAACGTTATTTTATGTACGTTTAGTTGAATGAAATAGCCAAATCCTTGTTTACTTTACTGTGATAACTAACCAAATTACATATCGTATATCCTGTCATAAGTAGGTTTTTCTACTATAAGAACCACAATGTGCGAATTAAATATAATTTTGTACTAAATAAGCAGTTAAGTTTTTCTGGTACCATTTTTATACCTATACGATTTTATTTTGTCGCTTAAAAACAAGAAGTACTTAATTAAACATGATATTTATTATCTTTCACTTAAAAACCGGCCAAGTGCGAATCTAAATAGATACGGTTCATCGGAACTCAATTAGAATTATTTTTTCGCAACCCTGAAAGTTAAATCCGTTGAAAAGAAAATTATTCGGCATGCCAAACTTTAAATAAAAGTGAAATAATTTGCAATTCAAAACGAAGTATCATGGATTATTTAAATGAATCTGATAAAAATTCAGTTTGTGAAACGTAGGAGAGATTATGGTCAGCAGGTAGGTATGCATTGACCTAAATCGACCTTTGAAGGTAGCTAAGTACAACTAGATCCGTACTGTTGTGGGATTGGTTTACCAGCAACAGATAAAAAAAAGTAAACCATTCTCTTAAGTTAAATCTTACTCATTACTCCATAGGAACTTACACAAGCAGTCTTATTTTTTTTACTAATAATAATAATGCGAAAGTTTGAATGTTTAGATGTTTAAATATATTAATTAGTTCTTCATGCCGAAACTCTGAACTAATCGAGTTGATTTATGGGTATATAAAATCAACCCGATTCGACAGGTTGTTCTAAGCCTAGAATAAAACAAAGGCTTTTTATTTTCTCATCTATTTCTTACCATTCAAGGGTTGCCTAGAAGAGATCGCTTCAAGACGATAAAGCTGCGCACTAGTCTTATGTAATTTTTTTGTAATGGTTTTTTTCAAGTGTATATCTTAGGACTTAAAGAAGTCAAACATTACCAAGGAAATAACGTGTGCGAAGCAGCGAGCAGAAGTTAGTTTAGACATAAAATTCCATCTCAAACATCCACCTGTATAAACCTAATTGAGTGGCTATTCAACTGATTTTCTATAGATCCATTCTATAGGTTCTGTAGTGCCATTGACTTTAGTGGCAAAACAAAAAAGGTACGATTATTACAGTCAACGTTTAGCGTCAATAATCTTTTGCTTAATGAAACCAAAACGAAATGCATTAGATTTATTCTACCTAATGTGAAACAAGTTAAGGCTGATATAAACGTAAGAGGAGAAAGGTTAGATATTGTAGAAAGTACTGTATTCTTAGGAATCACCCTAGATAGTAAGCTTCAATGGGGCCCACATATAGATAAGCTATCAAAAAGGCTCAGTTCTGCAGCATATGCAGTCAAAAAAATCCGTCAACTTACAGACGTAGATACTTCTAGACTTGTTTATTTCAGCTACTTCCATAGTATTATGTCTTATGGTATACTGCTGTGGGGGAATGCTGCAGACATTAACACCGTTTTTGTGTTGCAGAAGAGGGCTGTTCGGGCAATCTAGGTATAATATGGGTCCCAGAGAATCCCTACGTGATAAGTTCAAAGAAATTAACATAATGACAGTACCATGTCAATATATTTATGAAAACCTGTTGTATACTCGTAGAAATATCAATAAGTTTCCTAAAAATAGCGATATACACAATGTCAATACTAGAAATAAAAATAAACTCGCTTTGCCTACAACTAGACTAAACAAGGTTAATGTATCTTTCAAAGGGCAATGTATACGCTTCTACAACAAAACTCCAAGTGAGTTGCAAAAACTATCAGTAAATAAATTCAAACAAATTGTCAAAACTATTCTTTGTAAAAAGGCTTACTATAAAGTATCTGATTATTTAGATGATAAAAAAGCTTGGGACGAGTTTTGCTCCAACTCGAAAAATAACAACCTAACAAGGTAAAGGTTTTTGTTCGCTTCTTTACTTTAAAAAGATTGAAGTGAACAAAAATCAAAGTGAGCACTTTATTTCCTAGTTTTAATTATTAATAACATGAATTTTATGACGTGTCCAAGTGTCCTGTAAGGTCTTAAGGAAATAAAGCACTTTGAGTTTGAGTTTGAGTTTGAGTTTGAACTGAGACAATAAAATTTCCAATTACCATGGTACATGAATATAAAAGATTTATAATAATGTGTGAAAAATAACAAACAGTAAAAGTATAGGAACTAACTAAATACCTATAGAGGAATACATTTTTGCAAATTGTTTTACAATAACAAAAGGTATTTTTAATATTTAGCGCATAAATTCTTGTAAAGATAAAATGCTTCAAGTTTTCTTTCAAACCATGACTAAACCTGTAGGTACCCATTAGGTCCAATCCAATACCATTTGAACATGTCGATAAATGGATGTTTGGTAACTCTTTTATGCAAAAACTACTAAACGGACCGGGCTACTATATAGTTCAGGCTATATAGTAGCCCGGTAGTACTTTTCATCCCATAAATCAGATCCCAAGGGATAGAAAAAATTAAAAGTTTCCAAAGAAACAACGCGTGCGAAGCTGCGGGCAGACACTAGTGTTACCATACTTTGAAGGAGACATATAGGTACATTTCAACATATTATTGAGTGTTTCAGAAATATAGACACGGAACTCGAAAAACAAAAGTGTTTATAAAGGATAATAGCTAATTTTAAAATTACCACAAAGTACAGAAAATACTAAACATTACCAAAGATAATAGTGTAGGTGCTATTGGTCGAAGTTATTCCTCATTCCTTCGGGAATTTCCTTTTTAACAATGCTCCAAATATAGCGAATACCTACATTACATGCAGGTTAACATCCATTAGTTCGAAATTGCATTTAAACGAAATTAAAAGAGAAATTCTCGGCCTTTGTAGCAGTTGTTGCCTTTTTGGGCAATAATGGCTCTTTGAAACGGCAGTAAAGAACGCAAACGACCAACGAGAAATCCTGATGTGATACTCAATTTTGTATCCCAGTTTCCATTACATGAGAATGAAGGGATATACTATCTAAACAAAGATAAGGAAATGGAAACTACCAAACATCCGGTCCCTATCCTTATTAATGACGAATCGGGTGCGATATTTTTGCCGCAACAAGAAGACGTATTATTCGAATAGGTACGATTTAGAATATTAGGTAAAAACCGCTGCTGGGGTAAACGGATGAGTAGAGTCCAGGACTCGATAAACGTAGTGTAGTCTGTCCTTCGGCCAGGTGAGATGATAACCTGCAAATTATTGCTAGTAGGTAAATGCTGGATGCGGCAAGCTAGAAACAGCCCTCGGCCAACAACGTCCAGTGAAATATGATATATGGCTTGATGAGGATGATGATTTCTTATAAAATATTATATATAATAAATATTAGATATGCTATGTACTCGTACCCACCTACTTTTAGTTAACTGCAAGAGCTGTATTATGGCATCTTAAAGTTCGCAGGGATATACCTTGAATGGCCGGATCTTGCTGGTCAATCGCTTTACTATAAAATGGTATCGTCGTAGAATCGTCCGTAGATTAAAGAAACTCAAGTTAGTGGATGCTTAACTTTTGACTCTCTGTAGTTGATTTTATTAAAAGTGAAACGATAAGATTAGATTTATCCCATTTGATTTTCAAGGGGGATTTCTGGACAAACATTTTTTTTTAATTCCGTTGCTCAGAAGAGAAAACTGGAATGTCATGGTGAAGTGATTAATTTAGTGAAATAAGGGTCCACATGCTAAAATTAGTCACACAATGGTAGGAAACACCAACAATCCATTAGAAAGCCAGTTTTATGTTCGTTTTCATTGTCGACTTTCGTTCCAAGGTGGAGTTCCATAAATTAGCATACTAGGTGACTGAAATGGACTTTTCATGCACGCTCACTGTCAAAATGGGGTCATAAATAAAACAAATATAGGGCGTGTTTACGCGGGGGCTTACACAAATCATTGTAATCTATGGCGGTAAATTTTGGCTTATCAATGAGTAGTTGCATATTGGACGTGACTTCACTGACCGTTTTGTTATGAAAATCATCGACAATTTAACACTCCAGTAGCTCGATTTAACGCTCAGTAGGCAGATCATTAAAATTAATTCTAAAACTGAAAAAAAAAAATTGCTTCTGGTTGGGTAGGTATCTATAGGTACAGATATCTTAGGTTTCTGTTCAAGATTTTAAGCGATTAAAGACGGTCTAGACTAGAAAATTTCAGGGAAAAACACTTTATTTTCTTTAGCGAAAAAACCGCCTTCACCCGTCTTCAAATTAACTCAGGCTAAGTGAAACACAAAAAGCTGAAATGCGAATCCCTAAAAATATAGCATAGTAAAGCAAAAAGCCTCTATGTGCTTCTTACAGACATATAAAAATAACACTTCTCCGGCTTTGCACGTAACAGTCGTGTAAAAGGGAAACTGTAACCATAAAAAAGTACGAGCATTCTGTACTAAAAAGGAAAATTCAGTTTCATGCAGTAAAGTGAACTGGTTTTGTTTTATGGAAAGCTGCTTTTCCTGGGAATGGCTATGATTCGATCTGAATCCAATAGTCAGGATACTGCAAGGCGCGCTTGCCTGCCTCTTCGCTCTACTGAAGGCAAACCTACTTATCTATTTCCCTAGGAACTCCGAGAAGTGCCTGGACGTAGCCTCAAACTTCTAGTAAAATGTGTGAATCTATCTGCGAGTACATAACTTACATCAGACTTTGTTTGGTTAAGTAAGTTAAGACTTATCGTTATCAGTCTAACTTTTATTACTTTAGTTTTAAGTTCTGGCGGGTTCAGCCACATGGCATAAGCCACTGCTAGTTTTTTGAAATTAATAAATCCAACAAATTATTTTCCTAACTTTAAAAATAGTTCAACTCGATTGAAAACATAGCTATTTTAGCTTAAAATTAAAATGGTAAAGACCTGCACAAGTTGACTTAACATGAACTTATTGTTTTGTTTGTCTTTGACATGACATTCGTCACTACAATAAGACAAAACACCACTTAGTGGTGTGAGAAATGAGAAATGATTCTAATTTTGAATGTGGTATTAAACTAAAATAATGCCTATTACTGGTGAAGTTTACATAATACTTTGCACAGAAAATCTACAGCCAGTTACTAGGAACATCGCTTTCAAGAAGTAAACCTAAGTTAGTTTTTGAACAAACACTCCCTGAAAACTCTTTGTACAGTTTGCGCTCGCTTCCACTGTTGAATTTACTAAATCTTCTAACAGTATCTGTAGTTTATAATGTAAACATTGATATTATGGCCATCAACTCAATGCAGATTGTTATACATGAAAACGAAATTACCCTACACAATTATTTTAACACTTACCTACCATAAAGAAGTTATACCTAATATGAATCTAGGTATGCTTTAATTGGGTTGGCGTCTTGTTTTTCAAAATTTTCCCGTTGAATCTTCTTTCGTCCACACGTTTCATTATTTCTAAATCAATATTGGTGTAAATTGTAATTAAAAGGCGCCTGGCTACGGCTCGCAGTTGTTTCACATAAACAAATGCTATCGGTATTTTGCCAGGCGTTCACTTCGCACGATCACCAAGTGATTCGTGCTCCCAATTTTATTTTAGTGTACCTAAGTTCGTATCGATCATATCCCTCCTTATATCTACTCGATTTTATATTCATGATAAACAACCGATTTGAATCCGAATACGTTTGAAATCTCAATATTTCAACGTTAGCTTTTCTCGAGTGAAAAGCAATCAAAAGGCAAACAGTTCCTTTGGAAAGCACTTTCTAGCGCTTCAATTGGATGGATGAAATAGAATGGACTACGAACACGTCTGGTGAATAAAATAGTTTATATATAAAATAGATAATATTGGTATTTTTACTAAAATAAAGTCCTAATGTTTATGCTGTACAGACTGAATGGATCGAGATAAAGTTTTGCACATATAAAAATCTTAAATTATAATAACATAGAATATTTTTATTCCAAAAAAACGTGTGCTAGGCAAAGGTCAGAAGTTAGTTGATAATACATTTCTTAGATAATGAAACCTAGATGTAATTTCCCATTTGCATTGCACATCATATAATATTGTAAGTCCTCTTTGATAGAAGGTCACTGGAGCTTCGTTGGTCAGAAACAAACATGTAACATAGGTCTGCACTTCACTGAACTGAGGATGGAAATAATATTAGCTTAATTACTTAAACAATGAGAAGCCAAAGTAGTTTCCCCTTGCTAGTATGTAGGTACCTACCTGAGTCCTTAATAGGACTTTCTATGATGCCTCATAGCGTTTTCATCAGGCCAACTCTGAAGCGAGTCTTATACACCGACGCGAAGGATACTTTTGCAAGAAAATATTTCCACGAGCAGACATTTGCGCGAGTAAACATTTGCACGAATACAATTTTCCGCGAGAAGACTTTTTATCGAGTTAATATTTTTCGGAGTAGATATTTGGACGAGCAAACACTTGCTTTAAAAATCACTAAACTTAATCCCTGTATCTGTTGAAATATGATATATACAGGGTTATAGGTATCTAATAATTAACCTCATAACTTGGGTGAATCAAGACTAATAACTTTTGTTCTATGACTTCTGCCAAAACGTAATACATCGACTTTTTTTGAGGTTGCGACTTCTGATTTTAAGCAATCTCAAAACCACAATGAATAAAACTGATCTTAGATAATTCAAAACACCCATGTGTACGTAAGTTACCCTTATTTTCCCTTAAAATTGCAGCTGCTTAAGAATGATCGATGATTTTTCTTCAATCAACTGAGATGATGATCTGCTGAAGACTCCGTGCAGGCCTATGTCCAGTATGACTATCATGGGCTAGTGATGATGATAATAATGCTATAATTTTAATTTACCATTTTGCTATCACCATCCAAAAAAAATAAAACATTATTCTATCGTAGAACGTCGTAGCATCTGCTACGATGCAACACCACCGGTGCCGCGTAGAATACAAAAGACTTCGACGCGCACCTTTTACCTCATATCTCTGAAACTAGCAGACGGATCTATATTTGTGGTTATCATTTTAACACAAATGTGTTTTCAGCGTTACTTTTATTATTAATATCCGCTATCACATACACACCATTCCTTGAATAAAAGATGCAAATAATGTAGGAGATCTACGCTGGCCTGCAAAGTAAAAAAAAGTTTATTGCAACCAGTCGCAAAAATTTCTTTCGCGCATATATCGTGCAAATGTCACTCTGAAGCTGGGAGGATATATTACTTACGGGCGAGACAGACCCGCTGTTAGTAAACAAACTAGTTATGACTTAGTTTTAGATATTCTTAAATTTATTTAGTTTTAGATACCATTCTTTTAATTATATTCTTATTGATACGTCAAGCTGAAGACAGGGCGCTATGGCGCTCATTAGGGGAGTGTTATGTCCAGCTGTGTACTAATATAGGCTGATGACGATGATGATGATATCTTATATATACATAAGTTTTAGATTAAGACTATATAGATTTATATAGATTTTATAACTTAAATCTCATTAAATTGTATAAAAATCGCTTTTCAGTGAAATCTAGAAGGAAAATCAATATTGCTGATGAATAAAGGTCTAGTAATGTGGAAATTTATTCACGGTAACAATATAGCCTGACGTATTGTGCCTGAGTGGAAATCGAAAGGACCCTTTGTGAGATCCTGTATCACCGGACGCCCGTCCGTCACGCCGCCTATAGCCTTCAAGTATCTACTTACCTCCTCCAATTTATCTCGCCCTGACGTGACAGGACTTTCATTTACAACACTCGTCGCAAATCCCATTTCGATCACACCGTGAACTTTGTTTCCTTACCCAAACAGAACACTTATTCAATGTTCAGTAAAAAGATTCTTGAATTTCTTTTTACCAGACAAACTGTGCAAGTGGAATACTTTATTGGTCCTGTTGCCTGGACTGGTGCTTTGTTTAGCTTTTTTACCTACATGCTTCGGATTTATTTTATTTCTCTATCACAAAAGATAGATAGAAGCTTTGTGTTTTTTGCGCAACGACCTGAAAAAATGGTCCATTGGATTATTTGGTTCAACTATTGGTAGATAGCTATTCGGATTATTCTGATAACACTGAAGCCTGGTAACTAATGGATATTGGACATGGTTCAGAAAATATAAATGTTAGGTAGAAAACATCATGTTTTATTGAGTTTAGAAAAGTCGACTCTCGGCACACAATCATACAAAGTATATCGTTATTTTGATGAAAATTATACAGGTTATAATTATAATATTCCGAATTGCACTATGGTCAGTTTCATCAAATTCGAAAAACAAAACATAGTCGTGCGAGGGTCGCTGCATTCGTTGGGATGATAAGCCGGCGGCGGCATGCCGGATGCTAGCTAGATTGCCTTTGTAAAGCTCGGAACATGCATAACACACGGAAGCAAGTTATCAACCAGATGGAACAGCTAGGATTGCAGTTTAATGAAGCGTAAAAGCCGGGAAATAATAAAAATAGACAAAAAGTTAAAATGATTCAATGAGTTACTGTTACTAAACACCACGAAGCCTATTACTTAGCAACCCAATATAGCTTATTCATTAGGTGTAATTAGCAAGGCTTTAAAGTAGGGCATTAAGTAGATTTTTTGCTAGTCATTAAGAGTTCGTTGGAATCCGAGACACTTGACATTTTGAGAGCAGCTTCCATTATGTTGTAAAAGGGGTTATGAAAGGATTGCCCGCTCGAAAGCTGAAAAGATTTTTTGGTCGAGGTTTTAATTTTTAAATTGTATTTATGTTTTTGGAGGTAAGCGACTAGGTGAAATGGAGTTTGGTGTTCATTTTTAGGGTTCGCACCCAAAGGGTAAAATGGGACCCTATTACTAAAACCCCGTTGTCCGTTCACTGCCTGCCCGTCTGTCACCAATTTAAGCTGTATCTCAAAACAAAATAAATTAGGGATAAAAAAAGAATTTGTTTTTAGGAGGTTGCCATACAACAGACATGATCTTTTTGCCGTGTTATAGGTACATACCTAATATATGTACTTATGTCCAAGGCCACACTCGCATTGTTTCTATGAAAACGTATCAAGGCTATTTCTATCCCATAATTTCTGATTTATGGAATTTTGTCTCTATTTAAATTTATAGTCAAAATTTCAGACCGATCTGTTTAGTAGTTTTTGCGTAAAAGAGTAACAAAAATCCATCGAAACTTTCGCGTTTTTAATATTATCAAGGATGGTATACGGAACCAGTCGTGCGCGGGGTTTTTTTCAAAAAACTACTCAACGCTGTTAGCCGACAGAGAAAAGTTTTAACCCAAAAGTATAAGTAGCTTCCAGCGAACACAGACTTTATACCAACTCTGTCTGGGAGTTAACTATGAGTGGAACATAGGTGGTATTATCAGGTGAGGCCACAGTGGAACAAAAGCGCCACCTGCCCGGGAACTGCTTTAAACTTGTCTAACTAATTCCAAATGCCGTATCACGTCGAAGTTCTCATTTTGGGATATCAAGTTTGCGTGATTATTATTATTCAACACGCGTCTGTTCCAGGCGTTTTCATTATCACACCTGACGTTAGATGTGCTGTTATTTGCGTGAATTGTTGGTAAATGTTTGTAATAAATTAAGGTTGAGTTTGGTTTGGATTTTCTAGTATGATTTTGCATATACCAAAATGAAATAAGTTTTCGTTTACCAGCGCTGTACTATTAAAGAACGTAGTACGCACCGTAATTGTAGTCAAAGTTGTACAGCTTAAATGCAACAAATTTTCAAAATCATTCGAAAACTAGGGTCTCCAATCCACAAGCCAAGGCACAGTTTTGATAAACAGTCGCAAAACCAAAGAAACAAATAAAAAGAGAACGACACTTTAGGATCACTGTCATATTACGTAAAGTTCTTCTTTAACCGGAAAGGTGTCGAAGGGTGTAGAAAACTTTTAATGTTTTCCTCAACCATGTACAATTCATTGGCGGCCTTATCGCTTTAAATGGCCGCCGAATCCATTGCCTCTCTATAGGATAAGGTTACCTAAGAACTTAATGTTTAATAATGCTTTGTAATACATTATTAATAATACATATACTTAATAATAATGATACTGGACAATCCACACAGCATCATCTAGCCCCAAGCTAAGCAGAGCTATTATTATTATCGATGCTATCTATCTATTCATACTAAGGACTCAGAGCTTCTAAAAGTAATGGGAATTTCAATGTTTATGCCGACGATGCCAAACGTAAGTTGTGAGTCTGGCGTACTGAAGTTGTGAAGATTGCTACGGTCGGTGCTTTAGTGCGGGAGGTGGCTTTAGAAGCAATTCAGCCACTTAGCCCAATTAGCTTAAGGGGCTGACTAGCTTGACACTTTCTTGGACCAGTGAAAACGAGGGTTTGAGTTTTCATCTTCACTCGCAAGACTTTATTTAAATTAAAACAACTTCGTAAAAATATAGTCCTACCTTATCGTCGGTTTGCAATGAAACAATTCTAGGATAAATTCAACTATCCCCTAATCACTACATAGTTTAAAATAAAGTCGCTTTCTATGTCCCTATGTATGTTTTTATCTTTAAAACTACGCAACGGATTTTGATGCGTTTTTTTTTTAAATGATTTTTATTTATTTGTTCCTCTTTAACACAAAAACAAACATTCAGCTGAAAAAAAAAATTGCCTCTATAATTTTATTTTAGAGCAAAATTTTGAATAGATGTAGTTCTAGCCCTGGAATAACACATGGGCTACTTTTCATACCGTAAATCAGTTCCCATGCGAGTTTGTATAAATGAATGTGTGGATGTTTGCTACACTTTCACACAAAATAAACAAGCTGAAATTTGGAATAGGCATGGAACTAGCCTTGGAATAAAACATATCTGCTTTTCATCCCATAAATCAGTTCCCATGGAATATAAAAAACCCTTGAAACAACACGTGCGAAGCTGCGGGCAGATACGAGTTCATGAATGTCACAACTCTGCCAGATAATATTGCCCGTGTGATCAGATAATTTGGAAAGTGCGGCGAAACGGACACTATAAATCGTACCTTTTATGAGCCATTATATTGCCGATAATTCACCGCCGACGTTACTGATACTTTAGAGTCCGTTTTATATTCTTTGTTTTTAGAACTGCTTCGATGAAAGAAAACCCAGTCAGACTTCTTCTTGCTGGAACAAAAAGTTTACTGAAGGCAACTGAAAGAAAAGTCAATGTTGTTTTGCTTTAAAAGTTAACCCTGTGAAGTAGTTCTGTTTTCTTTCAGCTATTTTAATCCTAGATGTTGATAAGCATTTTATGGATTCGTTACTAAAATCGCGGTAGTGGATATTTTCAGGATACTCGCGTTGTTCAAGTGAACAATGGTCAGATGGTACTGCATAAATGATCAATTTACAAAAATTATTTATTAAGTTTAGTAGGTGAACACTGCGCGAATGTTAATTTTGGATTATTTACGCATGTAAATCTAATAACATAGGTAGGTACCATTAATAAATAAGCAAAAAGCATATACAATAAGATAATACAAGCATAGACATAGACATAGACAATAAGATAATACAAGCATCTAGCTAGCTAGTCCCAAGCTGCTCAAGCTAAGCAGAGCTTGTATTATGGGCACTAGATGACTATGTTTCCACTGATGCTGTTGTTGGATGCGGCAAGCGGAAGATAGGGCTCTATTGGCGCTTATTCGAGGATGGCTATGTCTAGCTGTGGACAGGTTAAAAATGATGATTTTATTATCAAGTATTTTCCCAACCATGTAAAACGTCCCTTCCATAATGTAAGGCATTGTATTATATGTTTAATTCGTGACATTATTTCCAGTTACTTCAGGAAAGGGCAAAGGGAAGCCAATAAATCGCCGCCCCCAAGAGGTCGCCATCAAGAACACAACACTTAATGCTTGTCTCGTTCTAGAGCGATAACAATGGACCAAATCGTCTATTACATAGCCATTTGTGCGCATACTAATACTGAGAGGGGAACAAGTGTAGGCTTGTTTAGGTAAAGAGCGTTTGGGTACAGAGAGTACCAAACCAACTCAACAATATCACTCTAATATTATGAGTGCGAAAGTTTAGTAACAAAATACAAATGTTTTTTTATTTCATTCACAATGTTCATGATTATCTAAAATAACATTTTGAAGTCTCCTTTTTAGTAAGAACTACTTGTACTAGGAGAGATGGATGGATGGTTGATTGTTGAGCTAACAATCATACATCCATCCATCTTCATGCTAAAACTAGTGAACGGATGGAGCTGACATTTTGAATAGACGTAGTTCTAGGCCTGGAATAGGACATACACTACTTTTCATCAATTCTTAGATGACGCCGCGGGGCGCATCTGTTATTATAAAGAAGTAACTGACCGATAACGCACAGCGCAAACCCCTAAAGGTATAGACTTGAAATTTGAAGTGTTTATTCCTTTTAACACTAACACCTTTAACACCATACATGAATCTGCAAAAGAATTTTAGAAAATCGCGATCTGAGACGTTCAAAAAAGAGGTTAAATCTAATCCAAAAATGCTTTATAATTCAGGAACCTTTAATAGTACCTAGACCATTAACCTACATGCACGTTTTCCTTTCCAAATAAACATTTTCTACGTTTTATAAAAAATCCTGTGAATTGAATAAAAATTTATAAAAAAACATTATTTTATTAGGCTTTTTTTAAGCTGAAAATAACCAGATTGAAATAATATTATTTCAGAGAAATATTTATCGGCAAAGCACGCGTAAATTTCACGCGACATGTTTCTCGTGCAAAATCGAAATCAAAAATTCATTGGAATTTCGGCTGGGTGGTGTTTTTCAATTTGAAACTTTTTGTTGTGGCGACATCGCCCCAAGTTTTCTAATTTGCCTCCAAAACAGTTTTCAGGTCAGAAACAAATCTCTTGTTTTTGTGAATTTTTGATTAACTTTTAAAGTAATTTGAACATTGTTATTTTTGACAAAAAACAAAAGAAGAACTATGATTGAAGGATTGAAGCATCTTCATATTTCTCAGAATCCTAATAATTGTATCTATCTTCTTATACTTACAACTTGTACTGACATAATATTATAATGTGTATAACTAAAGATAAATAATGCTTGAAAATACACACAGCATCATCTAGCCTAGCCCAAGCTCAGAACTTGTGTTAGAAATCAAAATCAGAAATCAAAATCTTTATTTCTTTAGGCTTACAAAATAAGCACTTAGACAAGTCAAATTTAATACTAAAAAGTCAAATTTAATACTTTAATAGTTATAGGTACTAGACGACTTAAACTGAATACGAGTATAATACATAAAATAGATTTTTTTAAATATACATAGAGAACACCCAGAACAAATATTTGCAGATCGATCAACCATTTGTCCCAAGGTGGGAATCGAACCCGCAACCTCCCACCTGCAAATGGACTTTCGCCCAACACACCACATCGGTTGTCAAGTAACTAAGTAGGTAGATACAGAGAAAAATGGTGCATACCGCGAGCATTTCCTTGTTTTTGGTGAAAATATAATAAAATGAGGCAAACGTTCGTATGTCACTGGTTGGAATGAAGCGGAGGATCCCCGGGCCCGGCTGGGATTATCTGTTTGCGACTCTGCTTAGACCGACTGAGCCGTTATTATGTCCGTTCCGTGAGATAGCTCGCCAGAAGATCATTAAAACTATAATAAGGATCTTATGAAACTAGGTTCATTCGCGTTTATAAACAGATTCGATTTGGACAGTATTTTGCATTATTTGTGCCAACACGCGAGAGCAAATACAAACATACACTGCACTTATTGTAGTATTAAATGTATCAGTCAAAAAAATATCTGAGCGTCTGCTCGATGCGACGCGTGACCCGAGAGCTGGTGAATATCTGGCTCAGCGCATCAGCATTGCCATACAGCGTGGTAATGCAGCCAGTGTCTTGGGGACGCTTCCGACTGGTATTGACATGGATCAATTGAGCTACCTTTAGACTGTTTGCAACCGTCTGCAGTTAGCTCAATGGTTTCAATTGTAAATACTAGTTGTAATTTTTCTATTCCTTGCTTGTAATTTTCGTTGTTAATAAATATATAAAACCCTTAAGACAAGCTTTAGTAGCTTACTTTGGGGCTTGATGGTGCTGTGTAGATTGTCCAATATTATTTATTTATTTTTTATCAGGCATTAACAGTAGCCTGCTTTAATCCAAGATATAAGCTGTCTAAATCCCTTCCATGCCGCGCGAAGGAGTAACAACTATGGGTATCATTTAATCGGTCAGTGAATTAAACAGATTTTGGTGAACAAAAAAATTAATTCAGTAAGCTGAATAAATAAAACTGGGCTGCGACAAATGGCCTGCAAAAAAATAAAAATTGGGCAACAAGAAATATAACAACGGGCTATTTAAAAAATATTTGTGCTTTAAACTATTTTTCATGCAGCGGCAAATCACGATTAGCATTTATTGAAATTTTGGCCTGCTGTAAAACTAAAAATGGAGCAACCAACTATCAAAAATGATCAGCAGACCGTGGATCGGATTTAATTCAGTGTTTGGAAGCTCAGAAGCACTAATTAATTTTGGTTTGCTAATTTGACGATCGATGTGGCGGCGTGCGAGGCATTATTATTTTTATTATGGATGGATGGATGGATGTTTGTTACTCTTTTAATATGTAAAATATTAGGGATATCGAAGACTGAGAATAACACGTTTGATTTTGTGATGAGATGGGAGGCCACGTTTTGGATCGCCAAAGCAAATTCGGGTTTTTGCATTTAGAGCTGTGGCGAGGCGGCGCGACGCGGCGGCAGGGAGCGGACGCGCGCTACTTGATTTCACCAATCAACTTTGAAAAATGATCAGCAGACCGTGGATCGGATTTAATTCAGTGTTTGGAAGCTCACCAATTAATTTTGGTTTGCTAATTTGACGATCGATGTGGCGGCGTGCGAGGCATTACTATTATTATTATGGATGGATGGATGGATGGATATTTGTAACTGGATGGATGTTTGTTACTCTTTTACGCAAAAACTACTGAACGGATATGGATGAAATTTGGCACAGAGATAGATTATAGTCTGGAATAGCATATAGGCTATATTTTATCAACGAGAACGGGAATTAGCGCGGGTGAAACCGCGAGGCACTGCTAGTAATATATATATATATATACCCAAGCAGCCCGTCCCGGCGTCGTCGCATAGGGCACAGGTAGGTATTTAACGAAAATTTTATATATATTATAAATTTTAACATGTACCTACCTAGTATACACACTCACGCAGACGATTTCAAGCATTAACTCTGACTCCCCACAGTACCCCAGTGACGCCCTACATCACATAGGTAACTTTTATTTTTTTTAAACTTTTTTTATTACATTATGCGCCCCGCGGCTTCGCCCGCGAACCAGAGTTTTTTTATACAACTTTCAGAAATTTATAACACAATCCCTAGGCGTTATTTTGTTTAATTATTTATTTTATAGTTTATTTATACTTACTGAGTTTTGAGTAAATTGAATCAAGGAAAAATAATTTTCCAAACAAACTTTAACCCCATCAGAAGTTAATTTTTGAAAATTTTAGTAGCGTTTTGGATCGCGAAAGCAAATTCTTGTTGCTTGTAAATAAGGTTCCTAACCACAGAAATCCTAGCACTAGAAAAGTTATTTCTCTGATTGATTACATAGGTAATTAGGTACCTGCCTCCGAAACGCTTGTCGCCACCTCTACTAATATTGTAAACGCGAAAATTTGTAAGTATGGATGGATGGATGTTTGTTACTCTTTCACACAAAAACTACTGAACGGATCTGAATGAATATAGATAGATTAAATATAGTCTGGAATAACACATACGCTATATTTTATCCAGAATTCCCACGGAAAATTCCGGTAATTTCGCGGGTGAAAAAGTACCTACCTACTATTTTAATTGGGAAAATAAATAAAACAATGAAAAAATATGAATGATAACATTAAAATTTATGACAGTAAGTGTGTAAGTCCTCGCACTCTGTGCAGCACATTTTGGGATATAA
The DNA here is from genome assembly GCA_944547425.1 of Eupithecia centaureata. Lineage (NCBI taxonomy): Eukaryota > Metazoa > Arthropoda > Insecta > Lepidoptera > Geometridae > Eupithecia > Eupithecia centaureata. The sequence goes on along the minus strand of OX155677.1, from coordinate 6,054,266 downwards.
CTTTATTTCTTTATTCCCAAGATTGACAGATAGAGATCATCTGTAGGAAAGCCCCAAAGATTTTAAACTTTGCTTAGTATTTACTAAGTTATTATCGGTCTTAAAGTATCTACTTACATACCAAATTTCATCTAAAATACTACGTATCTACATACTTACCACCATTAAATTTGTTCTCAATAACTTAAGTATCTACTGAGATTATTTATAACAAACATTTACACAGACTTTCAATAACAGTATCTACCTAAAATAGTAAGATTTCAAACGCAGTAGTGATACGGCTTATTTTCGCTTTTTCTGCTTTACTTTTTTACAATTCTTTTGCCCATAACATTTATTATGCACCTCAAAAATTTAATTACTTTCTGTAACATAATAACGGTTTATTACTGCCCATGATTTTTTTATTCAGTTGCCCAAAAGTATTAATTTCATAGACCATACCGCTATTTATTCACCTACCAAAAATTTTATATTTGTCAGCCAAGTATTGCATGTCGTTTTTATTTTACATCCGACCAAAATTTATTAAGCTGCCCAAATATTTATTTAGCTGATTTTTACCGCTTACCCCAATATTTAAAATAACTACCAATAAATTTACTCCCAACAACTATCACCTTTATTAATATGACAGTGATTGACATTATTGCACGTAGGTAAAATGATCCTTGTATAACACCTTGGTTAGGAAAAAAAAAATTTTTTCCAATATTGCCATTCCGAAAAATATTTGGTATTGGAGTAAACATAGGTACATTGATCTATAATCGCGGTGATGGTCCGCGTGCAACGCAGGAAGTGTTGGGTTCGATTCCCACCTTGGGACAAATACCTGTTCCGGGTGTTTTCTATGCTTAATAACAAAAATACCTATCTTATATATTGTATTATCCTTTGAATAGTCATCCATCAGTCATTAGTAATTAACCTATTAGGTACAAAAGTTTAACTTAGCTTGGAGCTAGATGATGGTGTTTGGATTTTCCAGCATTATTTTTTTACCTATCGTAGTCAAAACCAAAGGAGAGATTACAACCGAATGAACAATTATTTAGTTAGGAAGAAAACCTAAATTGTGAGTTGCAGATTATGAATTCTATAAGGGCAACACAAAATAAAACCAAAAATGGTAATGAGAAAGCAGTCACGGCGAGCGATTACTCGCCTAAGATCCGATAATGCCGTCGTTTCTCTTCCATAAGCCTGAAAAAGTGACGTTGCCCGAGTATTACGGAAATGCTTACAAAAACGATTCTCTGACTAATATAAATAAAACCTTTTGGATTCCTGTTTTAAATCCATTCCTGTCTGGAGAATTCTCTCACGAAGATGAATTGAGGAATGTTAGATGCAAGGATGCTATCGGCATTTTAGAATTTATTGCAAAACACTTCAGATAGGATGTCTCAAGCTAAGCTATAGCAATCAGCAAGTTGTATAGCAGCCCAAAATGGGTAAAACTCTGAATAGGATGCATACAAAAATTCTATACTGGGACTAAATACGAAAACTAGGTACTTACCTAAGTAACCATGAATGTCTGACTTTCTTTTTTCCATTCTATGTAATGTGTTACCTTCTTTTAGTTTCGTTTGAAAATGCTGTTATAGGTTCAGCATGTTTAACAAACTTACTTTTAATTTATTTTAAATGACAAATTGTAATAAAATTCTAGGCTTTCTACAGGCTATCATGCTTTGACATATTCAACTTCCGTTTAATTATATATTTTTTCTTGCAAATTTGTTGTAATTCATTTTTATAACTCCTAAACCCAGTCTTCTGTCAGACTGTTTATCCATGTAAGTATAGAAAGATAGAAAACTATATCTGCACACTTAGCCTTAATTAAGTAGGTAAGTTTAATTAAGTACCTATCTTAAAATACCTTAAAAGTAATAAACCAACCAAATACGTGAAGTGAGAAACATAATTTTATTGGCTGTAAAAGATTTGACTGTTATATACAGATTTTAAGCATGGCTGTTTTATTATTCCAATTATGTTTTTTCTGTGAGAAATATAAAACGTTTATTTTAACATACGTCAGGTCAATTTTTATTATCCGTAGGGCTTTTGAACTAAGAAGACTCATTAATAGATTTCATGTTTCGAACAAGGTTCACGTTATCAAAGGTAACATTATTCAAATGAAAATCAAAACTCAAATACACACCTGCGTTATGAATTTGTTGAAATAACTGGGGATGTTAGGTACGTAATCAGAATGCTACTAGCCCAAAACACCGTGAGCTTTATCAAAAGAGCTAGATTAGTTCTGAAGTTTTTATTTAGACCGTTTTTATTCATATAATTTTATAAGATATAGATATATATAAGATAGAGGGCCGAATGAACAGATGACTTATGAAGTACATCCGAACTCAATCTTTATTTCTTTAGGCTTACAAAATAAGCACTCAGAAAAGTCATATTTTCAGCCGTAAATTATAAATGAAGTGCTAATTGTTTTTCTCTTCTCTTCATTTTCGTCCACTTGTGGAAGTAGATAGGAGAGAGAAGGGTGAATATAGAACACTTTATAATACTATAAGTACTTGCATAATACAAGCTCTACTTACGTTGGAGCCAGCTCTACTAGTGTGTGAATTGTACTAATTATATAATTAATAGGTAATTCTCGCAAGGAAGTAGTAATCGAGATGTCTTCTACACAGCCACCTGTGGTAGGTGTTCATTCTCTTCATAGTAACGATGAATGGGTGTTTTATGAAGCTTCAAGCCCGCTATCCATTTCACATAAGCAGCGTCCCAGATAAGTTCTTACTGCTTTCACGCAATATATATCGACTTAGATTGAAATCAAATGGAATGAATATTTATGTATAATTATTGTAACAAAATAGTTTTGAGTATTTTGCATGAAAAAAGTGACACTTCAAAGAAAAATTCTATGTGAAATGACTCGACGGTCGCTTTAAATTCAGAGCTACCTACAGTAAGATCGTAGGTCGCTCTGAATTTGATAGATAAGGTATGTTTCTACTGAAGAAAGTGACAGAGGACCAATTTCAGTATCGATAGGCTGTGCCATGCTGTTTATTCAACTAGTTATATACGCATACGCACAGATGCAGATCGTAATCAAGGTTTATTAGCATAAACCAGGCTAAATTGACAAAGGCGCCTAACTAGCCTGGGCCCGGCCCTGCAAAGGCTACAGGCACCAAATTAATAATGAATTTGGACCGGTCCGCCTTTGGTATGCGTGATTAGTAGTGCCAATCACATTATACTGAACCAATGTTAGTGTTAGCTGTAAATTTGCATTAACTTGGGAGATAGTTTCGGACGTAACGTGAAAATTACCCACTCGCAAAGTTATTTGGGAACTGCGCTTTTTATCAGATAAGTAATTAATCATGAATTATTTATAATTAATAATGAATTAGTTAATTCATATGAATTAATTAATGAAGCAAAAATAGCTTAAAAAATTCTTGATACTTTTACAGTTATTTTGGGTAAAACGGGACCTATACTAAGACTTTGCTGTCCGTCTATCACTGTCACCGGCTGTATTTCGGTCCCAGTCGACCGATTCAAAAATGTGATCAGGTAACTGGGACCGCAGTCCTAGTTATGTATGGGCCCAGTCGCCTGTATCCTCATTTTATGAACCGTGATAGCTAGACAGTTGAAATAACATTATTATTTTGCCGTTTTTATAGTAAACTAACAGCGCCTACCGGGTTCAACTACGGAATTACCGTTTCCGTAGGAATTCTGGGATACATTATAGCCCTTGTTATTCCAGACTATAGTCTATCTCCTTGCCAAATTTCATCCATATCCGTTCAGTAGTTTTTGTGTGAAAGAGTAATAAACATCCATCCATCCATCAGCGAAAGTTTGTACGGAAACCATCTTGCTGACTCGCACTTGGCTGGAATAATTTAGTAACCCGACGCAAAAAAAAGGGTAAGGGGTAAGTGTGTATACCTTAAAATACCCGTGCAAAGCCGGGACAGGCCGCTAGTACAACATGAAATAAAAATAATAATCAAAATTGATTCGATACTAGGAACAAGTGCTAATGATGACACATTAAAAATACGGAGAATCGTTAGGATAAAAATTTTTTATTATGTTAGCCTGAATAAATAAACTAGATTTAGGAGACCTTTATCATTCCTCTCACAAAAGTGGTTCTATTGCGGTCAGCCCGAGCTACGATACAACCGAAACGCTTTTCGGTTCACTGTGTTTATAATGCTCACCACAAACCAATTTATATTTAAAACGAGCTTCGGATATTAAATAATAAAAATTTGTAGTAGGTTATCATTTCCAGCTGTCTTATTGATAGTCAGAACATATATAAATAAATGACTATCCGAATAAAATGTTTTTTTTTTTTAATGGAAGGAAAATCGAAACTTCACTTTTAAACAATTGTGGATAACTGTTTAAAAACAAACTATGAAGACGATATTTTTTTTCGCGAGATATGGCTGGCCCATTGCTACGTCAGCTTGCAATTCTTTGTCGATAGGTTTATTTTTTTGCTAGATTTATTCGTTGAGTATCGAATCCTTCCTTTATACACTTTGAGCATGGCTCTTTCCATAGCTCGCTAAGTGACTTTGAACTGGTGGACCCTACCATTGAGCGTCCACATCTCAGCTACGAAGATCATTACGGGTAGGACGCACTTTTTGAAATCCTTCGATTTCAAGCTTTGCTGTATGGACTTGAAGATTTGACGTATAGTTTTATGAACTCTGCCCAGCATAACAGGATTATCCGCTTAGCCTCTTTTTAAAAATTGTTTTTGCCGAACACAGCAGGATTTGCCCACGGTAAAATCGTAACTTGTAAACTAGGTGAGATAAGATCATTAAAAAATATTTTACGTTCACAAAATAGCTTAGTTAAAACTTTCCACAGAATTTTAAGTATTATCAATATCTCAAAAGCACTTGAATCTATTAATAAGTAAAGCGACCTTCTCCATTTTCATAAGTGCCTGGCTCATTTCTAAATTTCCAATCATCTTTAGTAATTCAAGGCTTCGTGAATTTTACATTTCATAGGCCATTTTGTCATAATTTAGTCTATTGCTTTTAGCATGAAGATTGGCAGATATAGACCACAATTAATGCTAAGATATTTAATTGATGGTAAAGTTATAGAGCGAATACAATTGGAGATACTTTAGTCATGACGACCGTTGTGGCGCGGCGGGCGAAAGTCTACTTGCGACGCAGGAGGTAACGGGATCGATTCCTCCTTGGTCAAATGTTACAAATGTCTAGTACGATTTACAAATATTTGTTTTCTATGTATAGTAAATAATATCTGCCTACCTATGTTATGTATAGTATTAAGTATATCAGTCATCTGTACCCATAACACAAGCTCTGCCTAGCTTGTAGCTGAGCAGAGAATGACGCTGTGTTGATTCTCTAGCATTATTTATTTATTTACTTAAATGCTTCATCTTATCCTCATATTTAATGCTTCCAAGGTCTTCCATATAAGACTTTAACGGAAGACATTGTCGGAACCAAGCAATAAAAAAAAGAAACGAAATTGCTCAGAAAAATGCATTGAAAATATATTGAAACATTTGAAAAATTAGAACTCCGATATAGACAGCACAGTAAAGTATAAATATTTATTAACTGCAATCGAAAGTTGCTGGACATGAAATAGCGAAGAGCAAAACAGAACTGCAGTAAAGCTTAGAAAGATTTTACGAGGGTAGGAAGCTTCGTTATAAATCGTGTCGGTTGACACTCCTTCCGTCCGCTCGAGCTGTATCTAGAGTTTGTTGCAAGTTTTTATGACGGCTTCCTTTCTCCTTTCCTGAAACATTGCAAAATGCATTCGCGTGTGGATTTTACGTTCACCAAAACTCCGGCCAAAGCCAGAAAGATTTTAGTGTTTATGCTTTCAAATTTACGGCGTTTTACATTACAAAGTGATTTCTTGGCATATTAAATTTACTTTTAACGTATATTTATTTTGTTTGTAATATAATGACTCTACCACACAGTTGTAAAGCTTCGGTAGTGTCAACGTTTCATATGTATTTATGAGCTCGTGAAATATTATTCCTGAATAAATTGATTTGATTTGATTTGATAATTTAATATGAAAACTTATGTAACAAGTGACAGTCAAATAATTAAAAATTAACCTGATATTTACCAGTGAAACTATTGAGCTAACCACAGACTTTTTCAAATAATCTGAAGGTAGCTCAACTGATTCATATCAATAAATAGGTACCTATTAGTTGAAAAAACATCTCCAAGACACATTATTATCAAACATATTGTTTTAGTTACTCACTTATATAAAACATTATATACCAGCTAAAATCACAAAATTCCGTCCTAAAATGAATAAATTCGTTACAAAATATTTTACACAGTAATAATAAAGCAAGCAAGAGCTTAAAAAGCTTCCTGTATGCTCACCTTAATGCAAAGACATGTTCGGGGGTTTGAAAGGGTAATTATGTTCAGCAATGAGGCTATTCCTGGCTCGTTTGAGCTTACAGGCTTCAATATGTAAGCGGAAAATGACTTCTGATGAGGTAAGTAAGCGGTTGTTTCTTCAAGGTAGCTTAATGTAAAGGCGGAGCTTCATTCCTACTTTCAAATATCATGAGCCAAGTTACTTGAAATACTACATGAAACTAGGTTCTAAATAAAGCATTGTTTTTTTTCTAATGCTAAATAGGCGTTTTATATATTTTATTTTACTGTTGAAACTCTCATGCTTTGAAATACAATAAAACGTAGCATATTTGGGTGGTTATTATCTCTGTTTTTGCAGGGCGTTATAAAAAATAATGGATAATTTCCAAAGTATCAACTCCCAAAAATGAGAGCTTTATGTAAAATCAAGGTAGGAAAAGACTAAAATTTATACTAGTAGATACAATTGAAACAACAATTGAGTTAACTGCAGACGGTTGCAAACAGTCTCAAGATAAATGTACTATTAATAATAAAAGAGATACATCATGTATACTGTATATCACACTACCCACTCACAGGTGTTTTCTGTGTGTAGTAAAAATAACATACATTATGTATTAAGTTTAATCAATTATCTAGCAACCATCTGGTTCTTAGCTTGAGACAAGATGTTGAGTGAATTATCTAATATTATTATATTATTATAATATTAATATAATTTATATAATATAATATATATAATATATATAATATAATATAATATAATATATATAATATATATTTTAATATTATAATATTTTTATATTATTTGTCCTGAGGTGGGAATCGAATTTACACATTGCATTGTAAGTAAAATGAAAAAATGTGAAAATAAAAAAAAAGATGTGAAGCGTATAGCAATTTTCCAGTGAAAAAACTCTTCCTACCTAATGAAAATGATCATGTTATCAAAACAAAAACATAATGTTAAGACAGATTTACTAATTTACAGATAACCGAAGATTAAATTTACTGTCTGCCGAGCTTGGGAACTAATGTATCGCGTCGCGTTCATTTGCATGCATAGGAAATATCCATTAAAACTTGCAATTGACTTGAATACTAGCAGTAAAGTTACGATTAGTTTCGCCAACTAAATCATTAATCTTTCAAAAGTAGAGCGTTCTTCGAGCTAAAGCGGACGGGGCATACACTAGGTACAGTCAGCAATAATATTCACTGCACGGTGCCAATTCTACAAGTGTTACTAAGTTAGTATAAACCTAATAGAAAGGCTTTTTAAGGAAGAAGAAGATATGCATGGGATTATAAATTTTGATTTAGAAAATGGACTACGTTTAGTATTTTTGTAGTTGACTGTCCCTACTTTTCTCATATATAGGAGTTGCGTAAGTACTTTCAGACTCAATGAAAAGTAACTTTGGCTTCGAAAGGAATGAATACATACTTGATTCTTGGCGAAATTGGAGTAGGAACGGCACAAATCGTAGTAAATTATCTTAGTGGGCTGAGGCTCATTTGTTACATTAGGTCTCACATGCATATTTAATACATAATTGTAAGACTGAACGTAAAAAACGAGCCTCTCAGCCCTTTAAGTGAATTTGTATTTCTGTTCTGTTTTGTTCTAATTGCATCGAGGTCTGTCGACACAGTTCAATTTATATCAGTTTATTTCTAGTGCCTGCATTTTTAATAACACTGATCTCAATTGTTCAATTTGACAATTGAACAATTGAGCTAACTGCGGTCAGTGGCAAACAGTGTAAAGGTAGCTCAACAGAACTGAATGTATAACACGAAATAGGCTTTCAAATATGATCTTACTCGTTCACTATTAATACATAAATATCTGAAAAATAACACAGCACCGTTACTGTAAAGCACAAAATAAGCTTTCAAATATGAGCTTACTCATTCTCTATTATATATATCACATACATTACACAGCACCGCTAATAAAGCACAAAATAATCTTTCCAATATGAGTAAAGTCGTTCTCTTCTGACACATTTCCAGTGACAAAATGGCATACCAAAAGCTTCAGTGAGTGGCTCGCGAGCTGTCTGTTATCCGATGCTGTCAATATAAAATAGATCTTTAAATTTTATTTTCGTTTCAAATTTTTTTCAAAAATTAAGATCTAGGTGTTAGGGATAGTTATTAACAAAATTCATGCCAACAGTTATTATTTGTGGAAACTTCTAATTAGCCGTTAGTTACCCATCATTTTTGTAATTATATTTACCTAGCTGTTAGTTTCCCTAAAATATAAAAATAAAATAAAATAAAAATAAATACAGACTAAATAATATCTAATATATAATAAATAATATCTGAGCGTCTGGTCGATGCGACACGTGACCTGAGAGCTGGTGAATATCTGGCTCAGCGCATCAGCATTGCCATACAGCGTGGTTATGCAGCCAGTGTCTTGGGGACGCTTCCGACTGGTATTGACATGGATCAATTGAGCTACCTTTAGACTGTTTGCAACCGTCTGCAGTTAGCTCAATGGTTTCAATTGTAAATACTAGTTGTAATTTTTCTATTCCTTGCTTGTAATTTTCTTATATACAGGGTTACAGGAAAAGTCGTGCTAGATCCGTTACGGGCGTGGAGTACCCATCATTTCTGACTTATTTCACTATGAAATACCCTACCCTAAACTTAACCGTTTTCGAGATATTCGACTTTTAATTTTTTTATTGAAAATTGCCGATTTTTAGGCTATTAAAATTATTTTTGGGTATTTTGTATATCTTATTATTATTTTTATTGCATTTTTACATGTGTAATAAGATGCTTTAGGACGTCAATCATTAAAATAGTGCATAAGTTAATTGAATAGACCGTAGTAGACAAGTGAAAGTTAAGAAATAAAATTTTTTTTAGAAAGTTTATTTTCTCTAAAGCATATAAAAAAAAAATAGTATGGCAAATTTTCGGCAGATGTTTTTTAAAATATCTACGTTTCATCCCTGTGGCCTATAAAACTATTTTTCAATGTATTTGAATAAAACCCTAGATTATTATACCTCGTTAGATAGCTGATGAAACGTAGATATTTTAAAAAAAACATCTGCCGAACAATTGCCATAATATTTTTTTTAGATATCCCTTAGAGAAAAATAAACTTTCTAATATTTTTTTGTATTTCGTTACTTTCACTTGTCTACCACGGTCTATTCAATTAACTTATGCGCTATTCTAATGATTGACGTCCTTAAGCATCTTATTACACATGTAAAAATGCAAGAATAATAATAATAAGATACACAAAATAGACAAAAATAAATTTAGTAGCCTCAAAATCGGCAATTTTCAAAAAAAATAATTAAAAGTCGAATATCTCGAAAAGGGTTAATTTTAGGGTAGGGTATTTCATAGTGAAATAAGTCAGAAATGATGGGTACTCCACGCCCTTAACGGATCTAGCACGACTTTTCCTGTAACCCTGTATATATCTTTTGTTATAACTTGTTATGAATAAAAAAAAAATACAGACTCGCATGTGAGCTGAGGATCAATTAAAAGTTTCCGCGCATATATTAAATACTATAAAAGTATGTATGTATAGTGAATGTAAATGACTTAATAAAGTGTAAGGAAATACAAGCAAAAATTTATAATATTACATATAATATATTGAAATACACAACGCGAAACAAAGTCACCTTAACAAGAACAAGAACACCTTCATTGCAGAGCAACGCAGATGTGTTAAATATATCATTAACAGTTTTTTTCTTGAGCAATATGTTGATCGATTGCTGGCTCGTATTAATAAAAAGTAATTTTTACAATAGAAACGTATTTTTTATTTTGTAATCGAGATAGAGCCCCGTTTTTGGATAAACATTTTTGGATTATAAATACTGCGGTCGACATCTGCGACAATCTTTAATGTTATAATAATATTACGTGGGAGGTAAATATATATTTTTTCTTGTGGAAATTATTAACTGACGGTGAATATTCTGAAGAAAAGAATAAGAAAAGTTGATAATTTTGGTATGAATCAAAGGATGCTCTTGGAAATAATCTTCTTAAAATGAATATGAATTTTATTCAAGGTTAATTAATGATAGACCAAAGCGAATTTATTAGACTGCCTATTCTTATTACCTGCTTAAATATACAGGCGAAAGTATAGAAGTGCAAAACCACTAAACCACCCGACATTTGAAAGCCATTTCATGACCTCTGCACGTCTATATATCTATGCAATTCCAAATTCCGAAAGACATGAAATGGCTTTTAAATGTCACAGCACAGCAAATCGGGCTGAAATTTTGCTATAAATATAGGTTAGTATTGCTATTCTAAGCAAAACATAATTGTTTTCCAGAAAAAAATATAATTCCGGCGGTAGTTCGTATTTACCTCTATAATGATTTGCAATGAACAGCAATTTCTTCCCTGCAAATAAATTTGAAAGTCAACTCTTTTCTGCATCAATATAAATCGAGGATGATAGATGGGCTGTCGAGCTTATCGAAAATCGCGCATCGCCATCCCGTGTGCTTATAAGTCATCTAACTCAAGGTTCTTGCCTCGTGTGATGAATTCATAAGCGTCAGTTGATTGATAGGTATTTGGAAAATCTTTTAAAGTGCATCTTTAAGGCGCAAACAGCACCTAAAGTGGCGCCCCCACTTATTTTATCATATAATTCCATTGAAGAACGAAGTTGCCTTTGGGGGCCACCAAACTCTGTTTTCGTATCTCTTCCTAAAATAGACAAAATGAAACTACAACAGATGCATTAGAAAAAGCTTATGATAGGTTTAACAAACTGTACGAGTGAATATTGGAAATTCCTTTGTTTAAAGGAATTATATGATGAGATAAGAGGGGTCGCCACTTCAGGTGCTGTTTGCGCCTTAAAGGTAAAACACATTTTGATATTAAGCGACATAATAGTCGCTTCAGATACAGTTGTATGCTCCGTACCTATATATTTTTGATGTCCCTGGTTCAACAATAATTACCAAAAATAAAATTTCTTCCAGGAGTTCGATCGAAAGGAATATCAATAAAACTCAAACGATTCACAGTTTTACATGATGCAGAATCAAACCAATATCTTAAAAATATTTTTTTATCAATGCTCTTGTTGATTTAGTTTATTTATTCCAAGTTCCAGATGCCGCCGGCTTCCAGGCCTTTAAATGGTCACAAATCGATTTCATTTGATTCGCATTCCGTTTGCCAACGACGAGAGGAGGGCCCTAGAGTTTAACGAGTTTTTCTTCGAGTGTGCCGAGAGCAATTATTTTATTATTATCACTCCGAATTCTATTAAGTGAATCCACTTGTGAGCTTTAATTGTTCTTTTGATATTGCGACGGAATTGACTTTTCATAACTTTCGAGGATGCCTTTAGAATTGTAAAGTAAAACTGGGAAACGGTAAGATTTCCGCGCGAAAAAATTTAGACTAACAATTAAATTTCAGAGTCAAAATTATCGTTTAATGGTTTTTATTATTTGTAAGATCTCCATATGACTTAATTCTCGCCTTGGAACAAATGTTAGTACGATCTGAAAATATTTGTTGCGGGTTTCTAGGTGTTTTCTGAGTAACTAAAATATCTATCCATGTACTGTATTCTATTAGGTATATCAGTCATTTAGTGATCAACACAATACTATATTGTATATCATCACAAGCTGTGCTTGTTTGGGGCTAGAAGATGCTTTGTGGATTGTCCAATATCATTTATTACATTTCATCAACATTTGAAATTTCTCTGTTAACCGCATAACGTTATTTTATAGTTGGTAATCAAAGTTACAATACCTTAACAAATACCTAAAACGTTAGCTCAATAACGGCAACGTACAGAATACCAAAGCTTTATCGACTTCTTTCCGAAGTTCCGGCAACTTTATCGTAAAAGTTTCCGAAGTGCAGCCTAGTGAAATATTCAGCTAGTTAGAAAGCCTGAGCGGATGGAGAATCAATAAGTAGCCACTCATTAACGGAAGCAGCTTACCATTCATTATTTAAACGAACTGTAACTTTAAACACAATCAGTAGCTTCTCTTCTGAAAAGTCAATTCCCAAGAGAAGAAAAGGTAGATTTTTTATGTTTCTTAAAGTCATAGATACTACAAAGCTTTTCTTTAGTTTGTGATCCATTATTATCAACAAGGAAAGACGTCGATAACACTACATCTCTACAAACCCAAGCCCAACTTATTGGGTATCCCAATAAACTACACTTCGAAGGTCCAAGATAGCTTCCCTTTGTTCCACATGTTTCCCAAGGCGTTGATTCAACCCGTGCTTCATCAATTTGCATCTGTCTCATATTTCGACCTATTTCCGAGTTCGGAAGCTACACTTTCGAGGCCCTTTCTTTTGCCCGAGTTATGTGATTGAGCTCATTGGTATTCCGCCCTCGATGCCTCAACTTTTATATTTGATAAAATAGCGAAAGCCGCACAATTGACAGCTGTTGTTAATATACGACCTAGCTCGTGAACACCCCGAATAACCTTCCAAGTCTGAATCTTTGTAAAGATTGGTTAGGCATAAACATATGCAGAGTCAAAAAAGTCGTGACTAATAGGTAGGTAACCTCACGCATGGAAAACCATTTCTCTTCCACTTAAAGGGAAAATAAAGACCCGTGAACAAAAGCAGCTTTTCTAAATGAAAGTCACGAAATAAACTTACCAAGACTTACTTCGTCTTTGTCGTCAAGTACCTACTTATTACCGGAAAAATAATTTTAAAAGGACATTTTAGCATCAGAATAGCTAATAGTAGCCACGTAGGAAAGGAATAAATTCTAAGTATTCTAGAGGGGAGCGTAGGCAGGCAGACATCATCAATTCGTGCTTTTATAGTTTATGAGATTCATTTTTTCCATTTGCTGTATATTCAAGAACGATACTTAATATATTTTCAACCATATCATTTGAAGAGCTGGATAGAATAGGCTATTATAGAAGAAGGTCACCCAGTGGTGTACCTACTGGATGCACAGCTCAAGGGTTGAGTAGATAGTTATCTAGTTTTTTTTGTATAGATGTATACTCGTTCCACTATATGTTTTTTTCTTTACTCTTATTGTTTCTTTTGGTAGATCGAATGAAATTAAGTACCTAATGTACTTAATTTCAATCGATTTGCTTTACCGATTCGATTTTTATGATATTGCTCGATTTGATTATGAAGAAGTTAACGATTTTAATTTTGCTCTAGTTTTTGTTTATGTGTACAACTATATATAGTTACACAAATACAGGCTTCTTAAGGATTCCATTTTAAAATCGAAATATTCACTATATTTGTTATGTATATATTTTTTTCTACTTGCTTCTACACGCGTAAGACTGATTTAAATATATACCTCCTGTGTTAAATTATAACTTTTATACTATTTGCAGTATTTTTTCATGAAATAATCATGTAGATAATCTTCGTTAGATACTTACTTTGTCGGCATGAGAAGAGTCAAGAAAAAAAGACCGTAAAAGGTAGGTCTTATAACTATTGTGGTCCAGATTTTGTTCAGCATTACCATTTTCCATGACTGGACCACCGTAATGTTTAACTTCTCTACTATTGATTCATTAGTAAATTTTAACCAAACAACGTACATTACAGCTATAGCCGTTTTAAATTTCACGCAATAGGTACTTTACTTTACGCAAACATGGGTTCCCTTCCGAGCGCAATACGAGCGAACGTAAAATGGAATTACTTACACAGTAAGCGATGCTTACGTTTTTACGGTCCAAAGATCGGAAGAATAAAGTTATTTTTATTACTGGCTCGTTTTACAGCCGTGGTAATGGTGAAATTTAGAAAACCCGAGAAAAGACGCTCTCGTTACGCTAACAAGATTCAACTGGAAACTCAAAGTGCTTTATTTCCTTTACAGCTTACAGCTTTGACATGTCAGAAAGTTTTAGTTAAGTAGGTATGTGTATGTAAAACTATGAAATAAAGTGATCACTTTGATTTTTGTTCACTTCAATATTTATAAATATAGATAAATAAGCGAACAAGAAACCTTTACTTTGTTAGTTTTCGTGTTGGAGCAAAACTCGTCCCACTTTTATATCAAAATAAGTATTATGTGGTTAGCTTTTTATACAGAATAGTTTTGATAAATTGCTGGAATTTAGTTAACTTCTGGTATTTTTTGCGATTTACTTGGAGTTTTTTTGTAGAAGTTTTTAAATTGTCCTTTTAAAATACATTAATCTTTATAAGCATCGCTTTGCACACAAATGTGTGCAAGGTGAGCTTATTCTCAGATGTTGTTTTCACATTTTATCGCATTTTTAGGAAACCGATTGGTATTTCTATGAGTGTACAAAAAGTGTTGAAATGGTTTAACATTATGTATATTATTTTCTTTAATTTATCACGTACACATAAGAGTAGATATACCATTAGTCGTTAGACCTTACCATAAGATTTATCATTGAAAATTAAAAAGAATAGGTAAGAAAGTATCTAGTGTTCGGAAGTAGATAAATAAACATCATGTTTACATCAAAAATATATTATCATTGACAACAATAAAACCATACACATGAGTAATTAAATCAAGTCAGATCTTTATACTGATTGAAATAGGCTGATGTAGCGACCTAGTGAGTTAGGTGAGTCTCGAAAAAAAAAGTAAAGAGGAATTAGAAGGGAATTCCCTACATAAGATACATTCATGAATGTTCATAAACTTCAAAAGCTTCGGCAAACATGACGTTCAACGTAGCTCTTCATTCAAAACTTCGTAAAAGCAAAATGCGGTGAAGCGTCAGAGCATTGACTATTGAAAGAACCCCAAGAACCTATTCCGACTATTCCTCTCAGTACTGTCTAATCGGCTGGAACACATGCGAGGACGCGGACTGTCACAACATTCACGTTTCCCAGAAATAAACCAAAGATCCTATTACTACGTTCCGACTATCTTTGAAAGCTGTGATTGAAATAAACATACTATTCATGCACAGTTTTCCAACATTTTAAATGTTGTTACATTGCATTATTTAAAATTGAAGAAGATGATTGATACCATGAATTTTCAGAATCAACAGTAATACCAACTTCTTGATGATATATCCGGTATATTTGCTCTCTCGCTCGGCGGTCACTCAATAGGAGCTTTCATTTCATATCATTTCATTCAACAACAACCGGCCTGAATAAGGAGATCTATGAGGAAATCTTTATAGTGAATAAAATTATAAACTTGTTTTCACCCATAGGCGATGTACAAAACCAAAAACAAATGAAAATCTAGTTTCACTCTCATTTTTTCTCTCGCGTAAACGGGTCTTTATCGAATACCTTTCGCTCCCATGCTTTATTATAATGTCTAAAGTTTCATCATGGCGATGACTGTAGGTAACTGGTATTTCCTTATTATTCTTTTTCGTTAAGTACTTACCTTTACATTAAAAAAAACTGACAGTTGAGTAAGCTAGGTTTATCACTATTTTAAATAGGCTATAATTATTTTAAACTTTACTTATTTATTAAGTTTCTCTGTATCGTCGTTTAAGAATACATAAAATAATAGATTGTTTACAGTTACTATAAAATAGCGCGTAAGTATAAATTAGTAATTGAATTGAGTTTGTTGTGTAAAAATGGACCAAGATTTAGATAAAACTGTTCGCTGATTAAAATTTTAAGGTTATTGGTTACGGGCGAACTTCAGCATTCCGTCTTTTATAGTAATTTCAGTGATGTAGGGAAGGGCTGCGTGTTGTTTTAGCACCGTGTTTAGTATGGATAGTTGCCTAACACACACCACAGGAACACATCACACATCACAGGAATCGTAGTATTAGGGGGAGAGATAAATTGGGCGGAAAGTTGCAACTCTTTGGGCTCTTTCTAGTGCCAGTCTATGACAGACTACTGACATGATGATGTAAAAAAATCACCGAAATTTACTGTTTTGTAGAAATTACCTGATTGCTACCAACCCTGAAACATAAATGTTTCTTAACAAATTTTACAGGAAGGAAACAGAATTCCAGAATCCTTTTAAAGTCCCAACAATTTCTCTGTTACAGAGGTGAAAGGCTTAAGGTAAAGGCTGAGTTCAGTCATCTGTGCGAGTCAAAATGCAAAATTCAAGCGGCAAATCTGTTAATTCTCTTGGCGTTTATCTTTTCTAATCTCTTTGAATGGAATCCTGGCAGGTCTTTTAAGTAGTAGGTCCCTAAGTTAAAGGACACGTCCAAACTGAGGGTTGTAGATAGGTATTTGACTTGTCACGAAGAAAATTATTAAATCTGTTAGCCTATCGGGAAATTAATGCAAATTCAATAAGGTAAGTTAAAGAAATACCTTGCAAAATTGAGGCGCGTAATATTTGAAGATTTGTAACCGTGACTTTGTGAATCTCTGTACCTTTGCTCTTAAAATATAGGGTCTCTGGCTTGCTCTTAAAATATAGGGTCTGACCCGCAGCTTTGCATGCTTTTTTTCTACGGAAACTTTTAAGATTATTTCTATCCCATCGTACTGAGTTAGGTATGAGAAAATAATTCGGCGCGTTTTAAAAAACTATAAATCGACTTCAAATTCTTTAAATATAAACTCTGAGAACATCAGCTATGTAGTCGAAGTCAATAAAATGCGCACTAATAAGGATTACTCAAAACTATGGAAAAAGATCTGAATATTTAAAAGACGCTACATCATCATCAACCTATATTAGTCCACTGTTGGACATAGGCCCCAATGAGCGTCGTAGCGCCTTGTCTGCAGCTTGACGCATCCAGCATCTGCCATTATACATTTATAATTTTTTTCTGCTATAAACTTCATACCCGCAGTTTTGATAAAGTCAATTTAAAAAGCACCTGCCGAGAGTCTGATTTCCCAAGGCGCAGAACTTCTGAGGAATCTGTTATTTCTTCAATTAAGTGCCTGTCTACTTCATACAACTAGTCTTTGATCATCGATAGCTCTTTTATAAGATATTTAGTTAAATAACTCACATCTTCTTAACTACCTATGTGTTTAGGTAATTAAGAAGTAAGTCAAGTTACTTACGTTTACTTTTTGGGTTGATATCAGTACGAAACCCTTATGGTCTCGCTCTGTCTGTTTATTTTTCCCTCTTGAATATGTCAGCAGCTACCGAAGTATTGGCCTGTACAATGTACATTCCAAAAAAGTTTTTGTAAAATTTTCTACGTTTCATAATTTTG
The DNA here is from genome assembly GCA_944547425.1 of Eupithecia centaureata. Classification (NCBI taxonomy): domain Eukaryota; kingdom Metazoa; phylum Arthropoda; class Insecta; order Lepidoptera; family Geometridae; genus Eupithecia; species Eupithecia centaureata. The sequence continues at coordinate 6,036,604 of OX155677.1, read as the reverse complement.
CTTTGTTATGAAAAAAGTAGAGAAATAGACCTTTACTCATAAAAATAAAACTTTAGAAAATTTCCTCTGAAATAAACTAAAAGAAGATGAAAGACTGATGATTGCTGTCTCCTAAATAATAATCTCCGAAGTTAGCAAATAAAAGCAAAAAAAAAAAAAAGTCTTTATTTGGAACATAAACAAAGGGTATAAAAACATAAATTGGAAGCGATGCGAAATGCGAAAAAAAAATATATATTTGAAGTTTTTATATTAAATAGCGAAATCACTAAGTGGTCGGTACCGTTTATATAATTGGTAAAAGCTCAAAACCTGAGCGAGTCACACTCGTACTGTACAAATCTCGTTTAAGGCGCCAACTGCACCTAAAATGGCGCCCCCACTTATTTTATCTATAGTTTAATTTTGTCTATTTTAGGAGGAGATACGAAATCAGAGTTTGGTGGCCATCAAAGGCAACTTCGTATCTCTTCCTAAACTAGACGAAATAAAACTACTAGGTACAGATGCGTTAAAAAAAAGCTTATGATTGGTTTAAAATACTGTAAATGTGAATTTTTGGTTTGCGCCCCTGAGTGCCCGAGTCTCACTCATACTTGACTGTTCCTGTAACATAACTTAACTTTATAAATTAAGGCTCCTATCATCTTGAACTAGAGCTTGTTCAGCTTGACTCAACGTTAACTCATAATTACGATCAAAGTTGGAAAAGATTTCAGCTGATAAGTTTAAAGTGATGTTCAACTTAAAGTTCGAGGGTTTACTTTTGAATTTTTAATACTTTCTACTCAAACTCAACTCAAGCATCATCCTCTTCAGAAGTAGTTTTGGTTTAAAAGTAGCGGGGAAAATAATTCACAAAGTTTTGAAGCAGGAAAACTACTACACATCTAACTTAAATATTTTTTATATAACTTTATACATAGTAACTTACTTGAATATGATATTTTTTAGTTTGCTTTAAGTCCTGAAGTTTACCTATACTTAGTAATATAGGTAAACTTCATAAACTCATTTATATGTAGGTAGGTATAGTATGTCTGCTCAATCTCCGAAAACCATAAACCCCTGAAGGCAAACCCGTCTTTATAACTAGTAACTTATAATATACCTGTGTGGACTTGATGAAAGTAAAAACCACAGGTCAAAAAACCGAAGGATAGAAACCATGAAATAGTACATTTTCAATAATTTCCACAGAGTCAGCAAATAGACAGAGCTACATAGATCACATACGGCCAATTACACTGCCGGCACCGACAATTTGTGGTCGGGATTCAACTAAATGCTATGTCCAACTAATCTGTGGCTAAACCGCCAATTAATTGTAGCAGTACAGCAAACAATTATAAATAAATTATCCAAGTCTAATGATATATTATGCTTTCTTGATAGGTACCACAAGTTATTTAAACCTCTTCTTGACCTAAGAGCCACAGACCTCATGAGTGAAATTTATCAAAGTGTGTTATTGCCTGACCAAACTCGACAACTTTCTTCTTACGTTGAGAGTTGTAGGTACCGACCGATTCTTGTGAAGCTTGATAAAATAATATTACGTATTTTTCTGATAAAAAATTCTCTTCATACAACTACTTACACTAAAACTTTTTGGTGAGCAACTAATCTCTTGTTACAATTTTCTTCATATGTATATTTTTAACGACCTATGTGGCGCCGCGGGCGATCAACCATACATACAAACTTTCGCGTTTATATATTGGTAAGGGTACCTACTTTAGGTATTTGTGCTGCCAGAGGAAGATCTGCAGATTAGATTTTGAGATGGACATACAGTAAGGGAAGGTACCTTAACCGTTATATTTTCAGAAAAACGTTCCTATACAAGACCATCCAATTAATAAAGCATTTGAGATATTTTGAACGGAGATCAATGATTTTGAAAAAAATACAGTCAGGAAGAAAATGTTAATTTTTAACATAAACTTTTTTAATGCCTGTTGATCATGTTTCCTAGAAGGATCAAAAGCCTCTATCGAACAGACTGAGGTTGCTGAGAACTAGAACTAGAAATGTCAAAAACCACGATTAACTCTTTCTACAAAAAAATCTAAAAACTGCGATTAATATTTCATTGATTTGTTTGTCTTTTAAAATTTGTACTGAAAATACATTTTGATTTTTTCTTTTAGGTAACTAAACAATATGCCAATCATCTAATTTTCTAAATGTAATAATCTGTTCAGACTATTTATGGTTATTTAATTTTTAGTCACCGTTTTCGGTAGTTGCTTAGATATTTATGAACGAAAGGACAGACAGAGCGAGTTTCTAAGGTTTCGATCAGGTTTGAAACACTAAAATCTACACATCGTTTTGTCCTCTAACAATCCATAGAATTCGATTGAATCGCATAAATTCTAGGATCGCAGTATCCAATTTCATTCTCCACCCATAAACCCTACAATCTAATAAATAACGGACCCAGTTTATTGGTCACATCGTAAATGCATTTTAATACGGTCGCATGACCGCCTCCCACAAAACTTTTATATGTTTATCTTTCTGACCTGTCATCAAAATAAGTATCGAGCTTTTGTAAGACGGCAACTTTAAAGGTAAAAGTGGGTACGAACACTAAACTTATTTAGACGAGCGTTAAGGCGCAGCGGGCAAAAGTCTACCTGCATCGCGGGTTCGATTCCAGTCTTGGAACAAATGTTTTTACGATCTGCAAATATTAGTTCAGGAGTTTTGGGTTGTTTTCTATGTTGTGTTTTTATAATAAACAATATCTTTTTTCCCATATTGTACCTATTAAGTATATTAGTTATCTAGAGTCCATAACACAATTTCTGCTTAGTTCGAGGCTAGATGATGATGTGTGGATTGTACAGCATTATTTTTTATTCCACTGCTGAATGTTCCTCCTAGAGGATTTTGCCACAATACCTAACTTGGGTGCCTGATAAGAAAGCTTGATCTGGTAGGTTCCCTAAGTTAGTTCTAATGGTATCCAAAGGCTGAATTCGAGGGATCAATTCTTTCGTCGTGACAGCAAAGCCTCGGTAAGAACACTTTTAAACATAAAACATGTTTATAAAAATCTGACATTTCAAAATACGAAAAAAAATCTTGGTACTTACAAAACTTTTTCCAGTGAAGATAAAAAAAAAGAACTGAAATCCTATTTTATGGAATTTTAGACGGTCTCATAGAAACATAAGTAAGTAACTACCTACTGCACACATTCCGAGGAAATTCGCCACAAACAGTATTTTTGTTTCCAATCTTTTGTCGACCTTTGCTTTGTTGTTATAACTTGTTGGAGTGTTTTGTCTTGTTATTTTATTTTATTCCGCGCTCAATATATTTTACCAATTTATTTTCAACGCAGTACCTAGCGGTTGTCTTGGGGATAACCCGGCCGATTTGAAAAGGCAATAGCTTCCATAAAATAGGTTGTTTCAGAGGCTGTTCGTTTTTGGTCGGTCTTAGGGCGGTTACATACAAGGAATTCCGTTTCAAAAACAGTTTCGGAATATAGATCCGAGATTTCAAATGCAGAAAATCCACACACATAAATCTATGGACCATTCACATTTGTTCAGCAGTTTTAAGTTTTCCGATTTGAAATTCAGTGTGGTAGCTTGTGCGTTCGGAATCTCGCCCGGAAAAGCCCACTAGCGTCTCTCAACTCAGTCATTCCAAATGGACATACACGTAACTGTGTGATACATTTACGGAATCCTGATTCGAAATTTCGAATCGGAATATATGAACGAAATACTTATGTCTGTGGGTGCCCTTATCGCCAATCTCTCGTTGCGTACGTCGTAGTCGGTGCGTAACGAATGCCACGCCTCCATCTTCGATGGTTCGCACCCTACAAGACTACGAGACGGACAGTGCGCGCGCATTCGACACTTGCGTAAGGGTGAAACCACACAGATTGATCCGGAATCAGGTTATCAGCTATCAAGTGTAGAACAGAGCTTTTGTAGATGCTATGCATTTTTATCTGATTGATCTGATCTGACAACTACCTACATAATTATTTGATAAATTATAAAGGTTAATTTATTAATGGAATCTTTGTCACGCACTTTGCTCTGTTTATAAATAATATACTTACCAACCTACATACGTTTAGTTTACTAAATTACGTACTAACGTAATTTAGCAAACTAAATAATATAATAGAAAGTGGGTAAGGTGGCTGTACTCGATAAACATCTTTAAAATAACCATCCTATTAAATATTCTACACTAAAACGTAGTCCGTCTGACCTAAGTTTCTTATCTAAGGTTAAGCCTTTATACCCTTAGGTACTTATATCATTTAACTGAAAAGTACTAACAAGAACAAAAGTTTTATTCTGACCTTAATTTTAAAGAAAAGGAAATTTTAAGAATCTAAAAAATACTTACAAATTGTAAGTACCTAAGAAAAGAAATTTAAGTACCTATTTAGTTCCAAGCTAAATTGTATCGTTAACGAACTCATATCAACATGTACGTAAAACACCATAGTATTGTATTATTTTTGTATCGTATTATTTTATCTAAGATAAAATAAAAATACATATGACTGTGCCTTTACGTCATTCTACATGACATTCGTGATGCGTTGGAAAAATCTGTAGGAGAATCAGTATCGCAGCGCCACGGTACGGTCGCGGAGACAAACGAACAACGTTACGCAGGCGAAGTACGGCCGGTGACGCCATCTAGCGGGAGCCAGAGAGCTGCCCACCTGCCGCCGCGAGCCGAGCCGCGACGTCCGACATTACTCCGTCGCGCTCGCACCAGTGGCACGTAACAAATAACCTCAAAACGTCCATCGCGAGCAACCAATCATCAAAATATTCGTCTCCGAGACATTTACAACCGAGACAAGCCTCCCAAAGACAAATAACAGTGTTATGAACGTGACGTAATCAGTTAAGTTCCAGGATTTATCAGTGCAGTGGTTGCTTAACAGTGTTTTTGACAGAAATCGAAAGTTTCCAAAGGACGAATGTCCCTTTTGGTGGGCTGTCGCTGGGCAGCCCCCAAACTCTGTGCCAGTATGTGGTGGTTGTTGTTTATTTGTGTTATGAATGTAAAGACATTTGAAGCTGTAGCTTCGAATATCACTGGAGCTGTTTATGACAGTGAGTATTAGTTCCACTATTTTTAAAAAGATATTTTGTTTATTTTACGAGTACCTATCTATAAACAATGAAAACCACCGTAAGCTGATGATTGGTAAGATATAAAATATATATTAAAGCAAACCTTTCCGCGGTGAAGGTTGAGTAAACAAGACTAGTAGGTATGTTAATGACAGATTGGATCGTATGATCATTTCGATGGCTGAGAACGCGACTATTCGTCAACAGAGCCACACTAATTTTATTTATAAATACAAGCACTTACACTGGTTTATTACGTAGATCATACAGATCTCTTCTACATGTGTAGTATAGTGCATGTATTTGTTTACTTCTATCATAAAATACAGTGATTCGTTTGAAATCTGATAAGATAGGGGCTGATACCTACATCAGACCACCTTTATCTTAGGTAAATGAAATTGATAGGAATAGTCCTAAGTAGGTACCTATACGAGTATGAATCACGAGTTTCTTAGTTCATTATGGTTATTGCGCATTGAAAAACAATAAGTAAGGTTCTTTACTATAAGTAAGTAAGATACTTACTTAATATATATATTATAGTCTAATAATATATATTTTCTTTCTCGACAGAATAATATAAAACATTGGAATCAAAAACAAATCTACAAAAGCAAAAACCACTTCTTTATCTACATACGGTAGTGGCAGTCCTGGATTTGTAAACAGGCCGTATAAAAAAATTGTATGTCTACCGGGGGGGGGGGGGTGCGCAGCTAATAATGAACGGCTCAGTACATGGGGCGGCGGGACAAAGTGGCCTACACTCATGAAAAACATAAATCCGTAATGGTCTAAAACTACATATCCCTAAAATATGTATCGATAAAATACGAATTAATTGAAATAAGTACAGGAAAAACCTACTATTTAATAACTAAGATGAAACTAATAATTTGTGTAGGTATGAATATACATATAACATGTTATAACATTTCACTTTTATAACAACAAAAGACAAAGTTACTTAGGTACGTTTAAGACTTGTCAGACAAAATTATATCAATGGTATATAAAGGTCGACCAATACGCATTTCAAAACTACTTCTGATAGTGACTGTACAGTAGAAGGTCTATTTTGTAGGTAAGTAGGTACTTATTTGATAATAAGTTGTCTATTGTATTTTTAAAGATAACTTAATCAATTATTGTTATTTATTAGTTCTTAACATAAACACATCAGAATTAATTTGTACGACGTACCAATGAACAAAATACGCGCTTCTAGAGAATGACCTAACCTAACCCTTACTTCTGCCGTCGCATCGTCGTCGTCGTCGGGTGATAAAATCATCAATAAACCTTTTTATAGGATTCGGGTGTCAGTTTAATCGAATTTACGTTCGATGTTATTGCTTAGGCAAAAAGTTATACGAATGGAGCTGTTGAGCATATTTAATTTTGACAAATAATTGGTGGTAGAGTAATTGATACAGTAAATGATGTTTTTTTTAAAAACACGAATTTCGTCATATTTACACTGTTTTTATGTTTTGTGGGAAAATTTGTTACAATATCATTTTACGGGCACACGCAAAGGATGCCTGGCAGAGATCGTTGTGAGCCGTCGATTGTGCCAATTTATATGATTAGTATTATGTTTTAAAAATAAAATAAATTATTAAAGGACCACACGAAAACAATCGGTCAATCAAAATCGGTTCACCTAGAAAAAAGTGATGATACCAATTGTAATGATGACACATATAAAATACAATCGAATTGAGAATATCCTTTTTTAAAGTAATTCGAAAACATCTTGTTATTCTTTATTGTACACACATACATACAAAACATGAACTTATAAAATAGGATATATACATAGGCGAGCTTAACCCTTTCAGAGTAACGAGTTTACATCATGTTTAAAGCTGAACATAGAGCCTCGCCTCCTTCTTTCGAAGTCGGTGAAAGAGTTATACAAATAAGTTGTGGTGATCGCAATGCGTGAGACGTACTAATATGTATACCTTCCCATTTGTTATCTTTTTTATTATCTGTTTGTAAATTAATGTTCCTTTTATATTTTATGTCTAGTAGTTAGTGTTTTGTTTTAAGACTGTTAGCTTACTGTAATAAATAAAAAAGTATCAACCCAAAGAGGTTACTACATAGCTCGTGGATATCGCAAAAGCCGACTACTAACCTACGAGAAAACAGGCAGTAGTTTTCTTCTGTGTATCTATAAGAACTCCACTCAACTTAAAGTATTTTTTCTTTTAGACCTTACAGAACTCTTGAACAACTCACTGCAAGCTTAAATCCGCCTGTCAAACCGGCGGCTGCTTGTAGCCGCGTTGGACGATTGTACGATCTATATAGATTTTTACAAATCAAGCCATTGAGCACTTAATCAAAAGCAGGGTGTTGTGACTGCAAAATTTTATTCGCATTGCAGATAGCAAGACCACGCTCTGCAAATAAAAATAAACAGCCTTTATCTGCATTGGCACCTAGTGTTCATACATACAAGGTTTCATAAATTATAATTTAACGCAACAGTTACCAAAATGAACGGCCTTATCGCGGCGGAATTTGGCGGCCTTATCGCTTTAAGCTATAAGGCCGCCAAATTCATTGCTTATCTCTGTTAGAATATTTAAATAAGTATTTCCTGTTTTATAAGTGATGCAATAAAAGTATCTATCTATCTAATGAAGTAATTTCTCCCACATAGAACTCGAAATTAATAACTAAAAGCAAAGCACGTCACTCGAGATGTATACGTAAGGATTCTACGAAACTTATTAAGTGGGTAGTGGTGTAAAAAAATAAAACAGCCAATGGAACTTCTCTAACGATTTTTGTTTACGACTGTACATGAAAAAATCTTATTGCAAAATGAAAAAGAATAACAATGCCTTTGCTTTTTCAGGATCTTATCCATAAACAAATCGACGTGACATAATGGAAAAATAAATAGGTCAAATAAATAATTGGATGGCCTAGTTCTTAATGTCACTAAGTCCATTTTGTCATTTTTAGGGTAGGGACGTTTTAGTGATAAATTTTATTTATTAAAGCTTAAACTGTTGTATAAAAATTTGATTTAAAATGAAAAACGTAGTTCTAAGGACACTGTTCAATATACCGAACTTAAAAGTACAATATCATTTATATGTTTTACACACAAAATTTTTATAACAATGGACTTATCAAAAATTCAATGGAGTTGGTTACTTCTTATCAAAATTCGTTGGATTTAGTGACATTTTTCAATAATCGTCTCTTTGGATACTCTTGTAAACATTTAATAATCAAACTGTTTTATCTTTAAAATTACTTTTAATTAAGTCAATGCTTTTAATAATTATGAAAATAACTAATAGACTTGAGTTGGCACCTAATTTTCATCTTCTGATGAATCAATTATTTCTTCTTGCCCCATCTCAGCAGATGTTTCTGCTGTTTCAGACAAATTTAAATAAAAGGTTATTTTCTCTACTGGAACATTAGCGAGAAGCTTTTCAATATCGCGAAGCTATAATGTTTTAAGGGTATCATCCTTTCGTAACAGTTCTCCAGGTCATTGTTGATAATACCAACACGATAAAGCACAAACTTCTTAAAGTTTTGACCAGTCATTGATGCAGACAACTCGGGGTGGTGGTGCTTCTGAAAAAGTGCTTTGCGACACACAGATATTCCATCTAATGAGGGTTTCATATGATTACACACAGTTTCTTATAGTTCTTAACTTTCAAGACACGAGTAGGTTTTTTCCGAACATACTACTTTTTGTCAGATAGGATTGTTGTTTTCTATTGGGTTTGTGCCTGCAAACTAATCAAAACTTCTTTTAATGCACAAAACGAATTGTGTATTTTCACAAAAAAAACTGTATTTGAGGGTAGATAACAATAATAAACATTAAATTAAGCCGTTACTTAAGAGTTTGATTTAAGGATAAATATTTTTAAAGATTGTTCGTATTCAAAGTTTCAAGTCAAGTTTATGTAAAACTAAAGTTGTACATAAACTTATCTTCAAAACATGGATAATACGAACAATCCTTGGGTAGGTACACAAGCGTAAAACACTTAGGTACCTACCTCGTCTCTGCGTGAACATCGACCTGGATGCGTTTATCGCAATGTTTTTGGGGTGTATTTTCTCCATTAGAAGTCCATTCACTGTCAGATGAATTACATGGGTCATCTTCAGCAGCATTAAGAATCCCACATTAGTTTTTATCGTAACCAATTTAAACTGTGGAAAATACGGTCCCTGTTGTAGCCAGGACATAGCCTAAAAACTTTAGGACTTAGTTACTTTTATATGAAAAATAAGTAATATAGTTACTTTTTGCTCGAAATTACGCTCTGATTTGTACTTCGTTACTTTATGAACTGAACTGAATGGAGTTAGGGACTTTAGGAAGTGGGAAAAACACACTTAGAGTTATTTTAGAGAAAAAAGGGTGAAACCCTCCGATAGAGGAAAAAAAGTTAAATATTTTGAATTGAAAATCTTAAAATGTCAAAATTTGGACTTAGTGACTTTAAGAACTAAGCCATCCAATTCACGCTATCTTCCATTAAATTGACTATTGTTGTTTCAAAGGGATCCATCTTCCGCTCCAGTGGCTTCCTTTTGGAATTCCTATCCCTTAAAAGTAACCTGAACGCCTCACTATATTTTATTTGCACAATCATTTTGCAGATAAACAGTACCCAGAAGTAATATTTACGAAGATAGTAGGTATTCTAAGCTTATTCAAAACTAAATAATGGCGGCTTTGTTGAATTAATATTCGAAGTGTAATGTTTAGAAGACCACCAATGAAGACAGTAAAGCCGACTCGTATTGCGTTCTGTAATCGGTAACGTTGAATCAGCCCACTATAATGCTAAGACAATGCTCAAGGCCTTGTGTGGTTTGTGCCAACATGCATACTCTGGTTACTGCAATCCTATATCTTTCCATATATCTTAGGTATATTCTTTCATCAGCAAAATCATGAATACATTATTTTTACCCAAAGAACGTAGGGACATTGCCATATACATAGCCATAATATTAGAGAGAGATTGTTAACGCGTTACTTCATTAATTGTAATAACATCTAAATCTCTCTCATTTTACTAACGGTTTGAGACATGATTGTTTAACGGGTTCAATAAATTAAAACTTCACAAACAGATTAGCTTCACCTGGTTCAAGTGATACTTTACTAAGATAAGGTCAAAATGCTAGTTAAATGTCTAATTATGGTTTAAATGACAGTACTTTATTTTTAATGCCCTGTTCTCAAATCTCTATAAAAGCATTTCAATAATTTTCAATATTGAAATCATGTGCCAAAAGACTAAAATAGAGAAGCAAACAGCCGAAAGTAGCTAAATACAAATATCCTGATTCAGTGCAAAGTTCAAAGCGGTGATGGCAGTTAGCCAATGTTGAAACTGTATTTTAGTGATGTTTACTGTTTTGTATTACACAAAGTTTGGGCAGGGTGAGATTTACTCCAAGTTATTGTTACTAGGTATCACAATGACGTGTAACAACCGGCCATTGAAGCTAAATGGGTGGCAGAGGGAGAGTATTTAGTTACTGTCTCAATTTTGGCGAGCTAGGGGCAGCTGACGCGACGGCCATAAAAGTGTCGCTGATGAAAGAGCACAATCCCATTGTGATAGCTATAAAACGGGCTTTGTGCCCAGAGGACTCGTCATTATGTGAAAAATGAAAAAGGAATAGCAGTTGTCATAGTCCAGTCCGGTTTTATTGGAGAGACAGCCGTTTCATTTTGCGAATTTGCTTGTTGAAATGGATAGGTAGGGTAGTAATTTTCATTTCGTTTTCATTATGAACGAGAATTCCCAGATGTAAGGATAACATTTCCACCTTATTCATCAATTACAAAAACGTCAACGACTACGGGAAAAAAGTACAATTTTTAAACAAAATAAATATATATATATTACAAGCCATTTACTGCCACTTTGTCGGCGTACAATAAGAATTTTTTTTTTTGATTATTAGTAGGCTAAGATAAAGATTGGTGGGCTAAGATAAATTTTGACCAGGGGTAGGCTTTTATCCAGCTGTGGGACAAACCAGACTAATTGTAATTGTATAGGTTCATAAAGCTACAGTATTCAAATCAATCATGAATACAATAATTGCATGCTTAAAAACTGATAACATACATCATAATTCATCGGACCAATTGCCACTGAAAGATGAAATAAATCTACCAGTCAGTACCTACCTTAAGCTAACAATGTGAGCTCGCTTAACTCGTTATACTATTCTCGTAGTTGTTCAGTTCCAAGAGGAAGTTAATACTGCGTTTATCTTGAATCGCACAAGTTAGGTTTTTGTAGGTTTAGAAATTGTTAGATATCTTATTTTTGTAGCTACTAGCTTTCCTCGCGACTACGATTTATCCCGGAAATTCCGAAAAAACTTATTTTAAATAATGATTATATCAGTAGATATATACTCAACATTTCAGGTCATAAGCATTCAAAATTAAAAAGTAAAGAAATATGAAATAAATCAACCAGTCAGTCAATACCTACCTTAAGCTAACAATGTGAGCTCGCTTAACTAGTTATACTATTCTCGCAGTTGTTGAGTTCCAAGAGGAACTTAATACTTCGTTTATCTTGAATCGCACAAGTTAGGTTCTGTAGATTTAGAAATAGTTACATGGCTTACTTTTGTAGCTACTAGCTTTCCGTCTACGGCTACGCTCGCAACTACGATTTATCCCGGAAATTCCTGAAAAACTTATTTTAATTAATGATTATATCAGTAGATACGTACAGTCCGCAAAAAATCATGTCAAAATCATCCAAAATTAAAAAGTAACAGACATTTCAATACGTTATCAAAATGCGAATCTAAAACCTTAATAACCCGATTAACCCCATTTTTAAGAGTTTTTTGAAAAATCCTGACGCATGTTTCCAGTAGATAGTACCTAATTTTATATTTTTAGTAAATACATAGGTACTAGGTACATAGATAATAGTATCTGTAAGTTTCAAGCAAATCCGCTGACAAGGTTAAGAGTAAACAAAACACCAAAAACTTCAACCCAGGGCAGGGCGTTGTCTCCAAAAAATCACTAGTTCCTTTATTTAATACTAGCGACCCGCCCCGGCTTCGCATTGTTTTATTATACTTATAAACGTTTGTCTTGAATCACTCTATCTATTAAAAACAAAATAAAATTCGTTGCGTAGTTTTAAACATTTAAGTACTTATACAAAATGACATAGCGATATACCTAGGGACAGAGAAAGCTACTTTGTTTTATACTATATATTATATTAGGTATGTTAGGCTTTATATATATTATGTAGAAGAATAATAATATTATGAATAAATAATATTATGTGAAGAATATTCAACACAATACTATACAAAATGCTTTATTGTATACCTGAAAATAGAACAAAAAATACATTAAGGACATAATTAATTTATCGATTAATGCCGTGCAGATTTACATAGACGCAGTTCATAAGGAAATTTCGACTCTTGAATTAATTGCAAGCAAAGTTTCACTGTAGTTTCACAATGACTGTGTCCACTTGTGCAGTGATCACTTAGTTGTGTTGTGAATTGTGAACTCTACAGATTGTTGCTAGGTAGGTTATGTTTGACGTAAGTGCAAATTCTTGTTTTGCTTTTCAGTTCCGCGTTGAATTTTTTACAATACGTACAACACTAATCTATTGTGTACTAATCTATTTCATTTTTCTCAATTTTCAGTAACAGTAATAATAATACTCAACTTTTGTTTGTCTGTAAGCCTAAACAACTTTATAGTAGCAATCTCAATTTGTTTTACTTGAGTTTTCTCATTATCCAATTGTGTATAATCTATTTTATTTTTCTCAATTCTCACTAACAGTAATAATAATATTACACTTTTGTTCTGTTTGTTCATAAGCTCAGACAAATAAATTGTGTTTATTTATTTATTTATTTATTTATTCAGGAAAAGCAAACGGCTACAAAATATATAGTTTTAAGTTACTAGATTACTAAGATAAACCTAGGTAATAATAATGTAGCCCACAACGCAATTCACAGATTGCTATATGAGGTAGTGGTAAAAAGTTCCGCTAAAACTTTTTACCACTACCTCATATAGCAATCTGTGAATTGCGTTGTGGGCTACATTATTATTACCTAGGTTTATCTTAGTAATCTAGTAACTTAAAACTATATATTTTGTAGCCGTTTGCTTTTCCTGAATAAATAAATAAATAAATAAATAAACACAATTTATTTGTCTGATCTTTATAACCAAAGAAAAATACAATCACAGAATAGAAATAAATTAAAAATTGTTCATGCAATGCAAGTTTCAAATGTAAAAAATTGAAACAATTGAGCTAGCTGCAAACGGTTGCAGTCTAGAGGTAGCTCAACGAATCTATATCAATACCAGTCGGAAGTATCCCCAAGACGATAGCTGCATGGAAACGCATATGCGCTGCGCCATTGATACTCACCAGCTCTCTTGTCACGCGTCTTATCGACTAAACGCTCAGATAGGTTGATGAGATTTAAAAAAACATCAGTGAATTGTATTATATTCACAAACAGTCAGTCACCCTGGCCTAGACTGAATACTGCATTCTCAGATTGTAAATCTGTATCCATTGTGATGTGTGATGAATGCAGAGCATCACTTTTGTGTGCTTCCTCGCGCCAGAATGAAGCGCGTACTCATATTTCACATTCAATTTTATTCAATCCTTCCATAAACGTATAAAAGCGCGCATTTGGATGCAAAACCGTAGTGTTATTGTGTGCTTTCGATAAAAAGGGAATTAATGAAAATAAAAAGTGAAAAAAAACAGATCTCCTCTTTTTCTCATAACATAATATGTAGGATATGATTCTTAGCATAATATCTTAGCTCAAATAATTAGCAAGCTGAAGTGGCAGTGGGGCGCCCATATCTCGCGAAGAACCGACAACCGTTGGGGTAAAGGTGTTGTTGAGTGGAGACCGCGATTCGGCAAACAGTGTAGGACGCCCTCAGGCCAGGTGGGATGACGATCTGAGAAAGACTGCTGGCAGATGCTGGATGCGGCAAGCTGAAGACACGGCGCTATGGCGCTCATTAGGGGAGGCCTATGTCCTAATAAAGGTTGATGATGATGACGATGATGATTTTTTATTTTATTTTATTTCATAATATGTTACAAAAACAAAGTTACAATTATTTAACTAATTACTAGACTGTGACATGCCCGCCGGACAACCGGAAAGACAGACGGGGACAACGAGATTTTATGAGTTCCGGCTCCGGAAGTCAGAACCAACTTTCGTAAGGGAAAAACGAAGCTGGTATTTCCTGAAAACTAGCTCCCACCCTTTGTAAGCATACACGGCCATCGATGTAATCGTAACAGGCAATTATTGATATTAATTTTATTGGTCTGCCGTTCCAGTTTCTGTGCCTCTATGGTCTAACCGCTCAATTACGGTCCGCTGCCAAGTCCAATGCGACACTTAATGTTGACCTCGATCCTGTATTCGACCGTTGTCATTAAGCCTTACTGCCTCCCTATGCTAGATGATACAGAGAGACTCCAATAACCCATCGCTAGATTGGAAATTGGAGATCGTTTGAATATGCTCAGGCGATTTTAATATCTCACTGTAAGCAGCTAGGTTCGATTGTTGTTTGCATCTCTGGTGCCCTTCCGATGCTTTTGCTGGCGGAAACTATTAGGCCTGGTGCGTGCATTTCTCGTATTTGTATGTGGCCCGGATATTCAAGCGACCGATGCTAATTGAATTTTAATTTTTATTCCGTTGCGAGCGTTGGTAAATATGATGCTTATTTGCTTCTTGTATTTCGTACTCTGGTCGTTTGTCGTGTTGCGGGCTGGTTGTTTTCAAACCTTTTTGTATTTTTAAATTTGTCATAGAATTCGCATTTCCTAAAACTACAGGTAAACGTGTTTTTACGTTTTTATTGACAGTAAAAATAACCAAAGCGTCAAATTATATTATTTCATACTATATTTTGCTTCTCATTTTGGCATAGGGTATAACTATTTCATTGTTATGATTAATTTAGGTATGTACCACCTTTACCGGGTGTCGTTAAAAGCAACTGTTACCTCATCAAGTAATAACAGAAAACTTTATGCTTTTCTAACATTTTCATAAAATTTTGAGAACGCCCGCTCTCTGTATCCGTCAAAAGTTGGCGCATTAGCGGAACCGGAAAAAGGGGATGAAAAAGTTGACGACATCACACCAAAGGAAGTCACTAAAATTGCACAGCATTTTGAAGTTACGTTTAAAGTTAACAGAAAATGTTAAGCTCTTTAAGCTGGCGTGCTCTCTGGATGTTATCTAGCATTCGTTCCGGATCTCGAGAAAGCGCCTGAAACCGTGAATCAGACGAGTAGACTTTTACGAGTGATAAACTTTGGTATCGTTGAGCCGAATCATGCATAAAGAAAATGTTATTTGAAGAAAGGATTGAGAATTTAAAACAAACGGAAAATGCAGACGTTTCGAAAATGAGCAACTAACGAGAATAGTTAAACGGACCTGTAATTTGCATACAGATTGGCTTTCAGGGATAAACGATCCATTTGTATTCAAACGCAGGAGCCCAGCTCAGTGGCTGCCGAGCATTTATCCAGTTTAGGTTTTGGAAGCCGGCTGTATCCTCTGCTTATCGATGATCATCACTCACCAGGCACTGTTCTTTGCTTAAGCTATATTTCTTCCAGGTCCGAAATATCAACCGAATGTCACTTTGTATCTTTAAAGCAAACGTAAAAAAATACCTACATTATGACTTTGGTTTCATTTCTTTGCCGAATAAACTAATATTTTTGTAAAATCTGCAAATTTCTTCAAAGTGTTTCTTATCTTTATAATAAAGGGTTGGTTCGTTAAATGAGGTACACATTAAATCATTTTAAGTATACCTACCTCTAACAAAACTAATTACTACTACTTAATCGGTAATACAGTTATACCTCATATCATGTAAAATTCTAAATTACATTTTTTTGTCTCATGCTTCTGGACAAATTACATCAATATATACGTGGTAAATTATGACTGAATATATGAGCACTTTACATATGGTACGATAAAAACATACTACAAAATATACGATATTCATACAAAATAGCTAGTACAAAGTGCAAGAGAAAAGTTCCGAATCCTATTCGAATCAAAGTTTCAATGGTTTTTATCTTAGCCACAAGATAGTAATCATTTGTTAAGAACCTCGATTACAGTCTATTGTGGTTATAGTGAGTGAGAAGACAATAACGAACAGAACTGCGAGTAGATGAGGTGAATGACACGTCTGATGGTCGAGACAGTCAATAGTCGACGGGGGACGCAAAAATAGTCTAAATAGACACCATTTACCACACTGACAAACGATTTCAATGGCCTTTTTTGATTTTAACTCCATTTATCGAAATCATTCGTGATATTTCGAAAATAGCTTGGTTAATAAGTTGAGAGTAACGAACTCTATAGTAACTCTAACTCTCTATAGGTATATTCAAAACTAAGTGCGGACCCGCGGCTTCACTCGTGAAAATTTATGAAAGTAGCCTATGATTTATTCCAGGCCTAGAACTATACGCGTCTGTTCCAAATGTTAACCCGATACGTTCAGAAGTTTTGGCATGAAGAGGTAATAAACATCCATCCAACCAAACTTTCGCATTTCTAATATTAGTGTGATCTTGTGATAATAGTTTATTTTGATATTTCATTTTTAAATAACTCGTGAGCAGGTGAGTATATGCTCAGGAAAAATAGTCGAACCAAATATTCTTCTTACAAAACGTTTGGCTTCTAACATTTAATTCTTCGAGACTTTGGATAAGTTCAGTATCTACTTACTGCTTATATCATACTGTCAAAGGGTGACACGGAAAGATCCATTTGAGAGTACAGCAATTTCCAGAATTTGGATTCAAAGTTCAAACAGGGTAAATTTCTCGCAAGCTACACATCGCGCTCCAACGCACGCCGCCGACTCCAAAACTCGTGTTTGTTACACGAATTCTGTTTTAATTATTCGTATAATTTGATTAAGCTGCGAGTAAACAAAATCAAGAATATGAACCTGCTTCAAGTTTTAATCAAATATTTTTTGAAGTAATTAAGGCTTTTGCTTGGAAGCCATTTAAAAGTTTACCAATCTCGCTCGACGTCTATTAAATATGAAAAAGCTTGACTTGTGTTGTTCGATTGGCAAACGGCATCACGCATTCAATCACATCCCTCGAGTGGAAATTTCAGATTGACATGTGGGCATGTTCTCGTTCGATCCAATACAGGGGATTGATTTAATCGCCTGCCAACCTCAAAGCATCCTTGCAGGCTCGGTTGATGTAGGTACGAAAATACGAGTATGTTCCGCTTGACCTGGGATTTTGGACCGTAAAGCCTCCAACCCCACAGCCTTTTGAAGCGCGTCTTGTGGCACGCGATTTTGTAGCGCTATTCTTAAGACAGCTGCGTCTTGATAGCGTTTTTTTCGCGACACCCGTCGGGCGCGGCGGCGGCGCTGCTCTGCCAACCGCAAGGAGTCCCGCAAAATCGCAAAATGCAAGACGCAGCCGTATGTAGGATAGCATGATTCTTAGTGCAAAAAATTGCGTGAAAAAAATTGCAAGTCGCGGAAGTCACGTCCGACAACCTATGTAAAATTGTATGCGTCAAGTACTAAATGTACTGCGAACAAAACTTGCAAGAAATCGCGCGACATAACGAGCGCTCTAAATTCGCGGCTGTGTGGTGGAGGCTTCAAGCAGCGGTGGCTGGGCTCGAGTGCGATATACAAATGTGTTAGGCCGATTTTGGGCGAGCGATTTGCTCTCAATGAGACAGACGAGGGCTCTCCACGCATATTGGATGCTGAGCGAACCGCACGCGCGTTATAAACCTAACGACCGGTTCCCGCGAGTACTTAGGCGCCACACCTTTACAATTTTAATGAATTGATTCCTCTATGCTCTTATTATCGGATTCTTTTTTTATTGTGTATAAGTGAGCATGCTAAGCAAGCCGTTGCTTTCCATGGGATTTTTATGTGTATAGAACACGGCCGATGATGCCGCTCCCGAATAGGTCTTTTTCACACACGAATGTGTGCGATTGATTCTCAACTAAACTGATGCTACTTTCGAAAGCATCTTCTTTCGTAGATGTAGGAAGGTCCATGTATATGGAATGTGAGCGAATTAACTTCAAACCTTTATCGTTTTTCAAGATATTTTTCGTAAGATAGTACTATCTTTTCCTCTGCCTTATCTACATTCAAAATGTAGAGGCGTTTCCCTTTAAGTTACATAGTAAATTTAGGAACTCTACGACGTCGAGTGCAAAAGTAAAGAATTTTCTTGAATGGTGTAGTTAAAATTACTCATCTCCGTGGTGTTTCATTAAATCGTCGACTGCAGCTGAAAATACAACCACAGAGCGTTCAGCCTATTTGAATACAAATTAAATTCAGCGTTCAGCGGTAGCTCTTATTTTCATTCTACGACAATCATGGCAATTAATTCATTTACTAATTAGAGCAGTGTTGCGATTTCCGTCCATTACTACAAACAAGGGTACCTTTCGTAGGTGCCTTGTCTAGCTTAGTCCAGTTATCACCCATAAGGACCAAAACTACTGGACTCTTATGTAAAAAATACAGAAATCCCTTTATTTTTTTTTCTTATTTCTCTCTTGCTCTTGAGAGAGCAGAGAGAAAGAGTCTTCAGACTACGTCTTCAGTCTACAGAAGATAGAGTCTTCAAGGGCGAAAAGTGGACTCTAATGTAAGGAGTTCTTAAATTTATCTGTCTCAGAAAATAATCCTAAATGTTTTTCTCATTCCGTTTTTCCACCGATATTTTTTTTCTATGGGGAAAATTATAATAATCCTCTTATCTAAGGTATAAGGAACTCTAACTGTTTATAAGCCCATTTCCTTTTCACTGAATAGGATGAAAAATGTCAAAACCGATATCCTACTATAAGCGTTATTGTAAATTATTTATGGTGGCATCCAATTTTCCCTATGGAGTGGAATCATATCATGGAAAATATTGGAGCATAAATCAGTTGAGTGGACATGAGATAGCCTCGCTATTGTGTCGAATATTTTGACTCTTGTGTCCATTACTTTATGGACGTATAAAGGCTGCTTAGGATCATGGAAACGCATACTATAGGCACGTACGTGAATTATTATACCTACTTATTGAGTTATTCGGAAAGTTTTCAGAGGCAGTTGTCCTCTCTTTTGTATTCTATCTATAGAACATTCATGTGTGTACTTGACAATTTTGAAGATAGGAAATTTTGTAGGGTTACAAGGAATCGCTCATTACGTCATAGTCTGTTTTATACCAAAGGTTTTGCTTAGTCATTTTATTTTAACAGGTAGGTATTTAGCTATGGGTATTTACACCAAGCATTATAAACCATAAAATTAATAAATTGATAGGTACTTACTAGTATTTCTCGGTAGATAACTACTTTGCATGTTTGATATCTATTTTCGAATAAACTTCTTAGTTTTTATTTTTTTAAGTAGGTAAATATTGTAACTGCTACCCGGTTATCTGCCTATCATAGTTTGTGAAATATATAGAGTAAAGAATTCTAAAAAAGTATTCACAATTTCGTCACGATAATATGAAGCAGTCAACAAAGAATATTATGGAAATAACAAACTGTCTGAAATGTTTAACGAGCCTTCCACAGTATTCTCTATTTGAATTTGCTGTACTGCGCACTGAAATTTTCAGCTTTGACTACATAAAAAATATTGTTTGCCACTTACTTTAATAAATTCAGACAACAAGCAAAAAGTATTTTTCCTTTTGTTTCAGCGGTGTGCCCAACCAAACAGTTCCACTGTGCGAACGGGAAATGTATACCATTTTCATGGGTGTGCGAGGGAGAGAACGACTGCGGTGACAACTCGGATGAAACTGTAGCACAATGCAAAGGTCAGTGGAAACAATGAAATCCTTTCATAGCTTTTTGTTCGATCAAGTTTTGATAGTACTTCGCGTTCCAAGGCTATTCTTGTTGTGCTTTGGATGTGTATTGTATGAGTGATACATCCGAGGCCGTTAGCTTTGGATAATTCATTAAGTACCTAGGTAATTAATAATTCTTTACAATCAACACAGCATTATCTAGCCCCAATCTAAGCAGAGCTTGTGTTATAGGTAGTACAAGATATTGTATTACCCAGTTAGATAATATTTTATTATCAAACAGAACTTACAAAGTGTTTAACGAAATTTCCAGCATGCCAAAACAGAATAAGCAACAGTACCAATTAATATCTAGAAGTAATAACACTGAATGCCCAGACGTACAAACGACCGAGTTCGAGGTTCAAGAATTTCTTACATTAATAATAATTAACGTTTAAATATCGACGCTGAAATATGTTCTTGATCATTCTGATGTCTCGGTGCTTGACAAAGCGGCGTTGTATTGCCTGCCTATCAGTATTTATTGGTGGAAATAGCTTCGGTAACTTCGAGGACAGGCTCCTAATTTTAAAATCGATGGGAATATCTCAAGTTTATTCAATTTAATTTCCTGAAGCAATTTACGAAATGGCAATATCGATACTTCACACGGGTGGGGGTGTTTGATTAACTTCGACATTGCTTGGAAGCCTCTAAAACAAAGATTCTGTTCAACTTTCGTAATAATTATTATAAAATCAAGAGTTTTTAATCAGTACCTGCACCAATTTTATATTATACCTACCTACCTATTCCATATATTGTATCTACATTATATGCTTTCCTGACAATTGAAATAAATATAACATTTTGTATTAAATATTTGCATTAAAATGTTGTTTTTTTTGTGCGGTGCGTTTACAAGTTACAAGGTGTCTTTGAATTGAAATTAACTAAATACCAATCAGTAAGTAGGTAGGTACCTAATTTTTTTTAAAATAAATATGTGAAATAATCATTTGTAATGGTTAAATTGGATGGATTTGAACACCTAAACAACCAAAAACACTATTTCTGTACATGAAATGTCTTTCTCGTCTTTTTATTAACCAGAAAATATAAAAACATTATAAATAAAATTAAAAAAAGAAATTACGTACTAAAAAAATTATGTACCTTCTGAGGAGGTTGCGATAAAATATACGGCCTCCTCCCTTTTTCTTTGTATAGGTATTTTAATAAAAATAACATTACAAAGATGTATAATCTCGCTCGATTCCATAATCAAAAAAAATATCTGGTTCGCGATATTATGACTACGCAAGTACTTTTATTATTATTTAATTGTTTAATAAGATAAAACTATGTACCTGCCTGTGATTTATTTTTAATTATTCAGGGTCGGATAATCATATCTTCATGAGTGACTAATTTCATACGCAATCGAGGGTGCGTTTGCGAACGAGGTAAAAAGTTTTTAAATAAATTATTTTTCTAATAAAAGTAAGTAACAACGTTCTTTTTATTATTAATCAAATCTAATTAGGTATAACCTTTGATAAAGTAGGATCATCAGAGTGAAAAAAATCTGTCTATGCGTAGGATCTTACAGACCAAAAATATCTTTCATAGAGTTAAGCATCTAGCTACCCAAAACTACAATTTTGGCAGCATCATTACCTACATTAGAGATAAGATTAAAGTCCTGAGTTATTTTGAAAAAATAAAATAACAAATTATTATTTTCTTTATCTTGATAAATCAGTATCGAGGCCAGCAACAAATGATACAGACCATGCTTTAGGTTTTACGTAACATTAGAACCTCTTTAACAATGTCTATTAAAGCAATTCATTCAATAACATCGTTGGCTTCTTATTGACGAGTGTTCGCGACACAATGGCGCCTCTACACGCGTATTCTGCCTGCTTTCAATGCTTCTATTGGATTGTGCTTTATTTAAGACTAGCGACCCGTCCCGGCTTCGCACGGTTTTATTATACGTATAAACCTTCCTCTTGAATCACTCTATCTATTAAAAAAACGGCATCAAAATCCGTTGCGTAGTTTTAAAGAATAAAGCATACATAGGGACAAAGGGACAAAGAAAACGACTTTGTTTTATACTATGTAGTGATGATTTTCATAACGTTAATTTGTATTTTATTTTATCTTTAAAGACTGCGAATGAACCAAAGACGAAAGCGTTCAAAAGAGGTGTACCTAATACCCACCAATTCTTTAGGTTTTTGTAAAGGGCTGAAATTATGATTATAAAAGCGGAGAATGTTATAAAAATACTCACAGCATCATCTAGCTCTGTTGAGTTAGGGACTATACAGGGTGTTAGTGTGAACAGCGTTATCCTTGAAACCTGAGGTTCTGCATCATGAGTAGAGTCCAAAACCGATGAGATAAGGTTAATGCCTATTTTAGTTTCGCAGTATTTTGATATTTTATGTCTTCGATATTTTACGCGATGTGGTCACTCTAGAAAACCCCCACCTGAGTGGTGGGGGTTTTCTAGAGTGACCCCATCCCCCAACCCCCACCAATCAAAACCCCCCAATAAACAACCATCATACAAATTAAATGGATTCCCCATCAAAAAATATTTATTTAGGTATTTACTAGACATCGGCTTCGGACGCTTGTTTTTAAAGAAACATTTCAAGGCTATTTCTATCCCATGAGAACTGATTAATGTGATGAAAAGTATTCTAGGTTCAAGTTCATTCTAGGGCGAGGACTACATCTATTCAAAATTACAGCTCGATCCGTACAGTAGTTTTTGTGAAAGGGTAATAAACATCCGTACATACAAACTTTAAAATATAAGATGAGATGTCCAAATAGCTACAGAAAACAGCGAACAGAAGGATTATTCGCTATATAACTAGTGCTACGAGGAAAACCACATCAAAGGATATCGAACAATGTAAAGCAGAGTCGGCACGCACAGTTAAAAGTTGTAGAACCGTTGGCTTTTTGCTGTTTCCGCCGCTGGCTGCCATTACTTCTGTGTAATTTGTGGATGAAGCCGGCACTCTGATTGTTCTTTGGTAAATTACAAGATAAACGAATGGACTTTTAAAAGTTTTTGCTTACATGAGCTTAGATGCTTGCGATTTATTCAAAACGATACCTAATTAACCACTAATGAATGATGGAATGTACACCTATATCAGTCCACTGCTGGACATAGGCCTCCCCTAATGAGCGTATCATCATCAACCTACGTCCACTGCTGGACATGGACCTCATCCAATGAGCACCATAATGTCTTCAGCTTATCGTATCCAGGGCCCGAATTCCACTAAATAAATCGCTTCACCGTTTAAATAGTATCGTGGCAAAATGTCAGTGATAAACTCTTTTTGGAATTCTACTAGCCCAAACTTTTTGAGGTTCATTCATAGCTGTGACGATTACCTCTATGACTACCAATTTCACATTCTAATTATGAAAGTCTTCTTCAAGCGCAAAAAATAGTAGAATACCAAATGCACAAACGTCATTTTAATCATCTTGATTGAATGACACTACTATTGAGACCTTTGTTTTGAATTTAGTGGAATTTGGCCCCAGCATGTCCGAAATCTTTCGCGTATCGTCATTCCACGTGGCCGGAGGGCGTCCTGCACGTCATTTGCCGAGTCGCGTTCTCCACTCAAGAACACGTTTATTCCCCCAACGGTTTTCGGTTCTTCGCGAGATATGGCCGGTCCACTGCCACTTCAGCTTGCTAATTATTTGAGATATGCCTATAGTAATTGTACCTACTTGTCTTGTGTTATCTTTTTTTTAGTGTTCTTTTTTCTATTGTACAATAAAGCACTTTTGTATTGAATATGTATTGAATATAAAAAATATAGATAAAAATACGATTACTAATTGTCGAAGGCGCCTAGTTCTAGAACAGGCTACCTGAAGACATTAAAGGTAACAAGCACCTTTAAAAGCAAACTGCATAAATATATATCCGAGAATATAACACCGCTATAAACATTTAACGATGTGAAGACATAAACTTAATCAACCTACGAGTAGCTAAAGTTTTCTCATGTAAGTGGCATTCTGTTGTTATCGAGAATAATATAATATCCTACCTAAAGTAGGTAGGATACTAACCTAATGCAAATTTTTATTTTCATTGGATCAGAATGTTTTACTTCATCCATCTCGCTTGTCCAAGCTCTAGGGAAATCCACTAACTTGCTAAACAAACGAAAAACAAGACCCGAACTCTGATTAAAATATAGATGCCTCTCTCTCTACCTATAGGTTCTCATGTAATGTGCAATGTATCATTCTTGCCGTATTTCTTTCTATTTCGTGTCAATTTTAAAATATAAAGGAACAAGCCATTTTTTGGTGTTTTTTGTAACTCTTTTACCAGTCTTCTGATTTGCTTGAAACTTACAGAGTGAAACTTACTTACATACTTAAAATTTTTAAATTACTAAAAAAAAGTTACAGAATTTTTCATGAAACTCCTGAAAATGGGGTAGGTAATACGGGTTTGAGAAATTTGAGATTCTTAGAGTGGCTCAGTCTGTATCTTTTTATGTTGGATGCTAATGACCCGAAATCTATTTTCGATAGATCCTGAAGTCGAACTTTTCTTTCATACAAAGTTTTTTACTTCTATTAGATTTAAGAGCAGGACAAATCTTATAGTTTACACAAGCGAAGCCGCGGGTAGAAAGCTAGTATACCTATTTTTTTTTTAGTTTTGTTAACTTATATCTACGCAAAGATTTTCTTTGATCGTTATCATGTACTTACCTAATAGGTACATAAGATCATACCACAAAGAGGTTCACAAACGATCCAATATTATACAAACGAAAATCTGAAGTGAATATCCTTCGAATTCCCAGGATCTCAGTCTTCTTAAAGATTGAAAATAACACATTTTGCCCAAACATCTTAGCTACGAGACACATAAAATAGCTTAGGATACCCTATTACGGGCGATAAAAGCATTGCGATGCCAAGTTAAGCTATTTCGAAAGGTGATTCAAAAGACGATACAGGTAATCGCTTTCCCCAGGGTAACATATCAGTTGCGGCCACTGCTATGAAAATTAAATGGAAAAGTTTTTAGAAACTATAGTAGAGTTAGTAATAAGAGATAGTAAAGTTGCCACTGATCATCTTTTTGGATAGATATTAGGTACTAAGTTGAAGTATATCAACTGCCAGATCTGCACTTCTCAAAAAAATAAGAAAAAAAGATCAAAGATGTTATGAACAAACAGAAAAATTTAATTATAAATTTGATTTAATATTTGACGGAGAATTGAGAAAATTTCACTCATTATTTCGCAAGCCAAGCCATAAACTTCGAATGAAACCCGCCCTTTTGAGCTAAAGTGTGATAAAAGTTTTCTCCTATCTGATGGAGGCAAACGCCATCTTGGAAAATTGCGTAGGGCCTTTATTTCATAATCTTTGGATTTAGTGAGAACCCTTTATTGATAAGATTTTTGTCATGTCGCCTGAAATATCTTCTCTCACTTATAAAAACATTGGTTGTTCACTTTTCTTGAAACATACATATGACCTGGCATATTATGATGATGCCTTATGCAAGATAAGAATAATCAAGAGATTCCAACTTTAATGAATTATATTCTTAAAATTCTCCTTTTTTTAAATACCTTTTTTTCGGCTCTACTTTTTAGTGTACCAATAAGGTAAATATTCATTAATTACATACAGTATTTCTGATTAGTTGTCCGAGATAAATTATATATTTTCTAGTTTATAAGAAATACGACCAAAATTTAATGAATTTTATTAAGAAAGCATATCTACATCAGGGAAATAATGCTGAGAATGTCAAACTAAGTATTTGAAACCGTATTTCAAAATCAACCAGACTTTCAGCTGCATCATGCATAAGTTAAACTAAACAAATAAAAACATATTTCCTTGACGTGATCGAAAAAGGTTTGTTTTAGATTTTATCATCATTCTTTAAGGCAGGCAGGGCATGCAATCACTTTGTGTAATAAAGTGGCGCATATTCTGAAATCTGGTCACGCACGAACCTCTACATAGCTTCCCTGTCGGAATATTGTGCGTATAACATAACTTTACCTACGTGGATATCAAGAATATGGTTCCAGGTGAAGTTTCTATCAGCCGTAGGCCTATTTGAGCCTAGACAGTATTCTGAAGTGGGTACCTATTTGTTTGCCAGAGTAGCTTTGGCTTTTGTGGTTCCTATCAAATTTATATTTTAAGACTATACATCTTACAAGCACAAAACATGTAAGCAGAACGTACGTATTAAAATACCATAACTTTCATCCAAAGTTTCATCTAATCCATATCACAGCTAAACTCAAAATACAATGAGTGGTACTACACGGCCCCTATAAGTTATCTAAAATTACATTTCCACATTTTCGATTTAAGGTGTTTCATAGAATACTATATTTTTGACCAATAATTATCTTACCTACTCGGTGCCAAAAAGACGATTTCTGTTTGTTTTATGAGTTGTTTACTGTCAATGTCAGCTTGAAAATAGATTTAGATGTTTATGGCTAGCAGATATAGAGATATAGCATACGAGATGACAGATAGGAACTTCATATTTGCGGAGAAAATGGAAAATTCAAATGGGTATTAGGTATAACCTAGTCCTAGGGTATATATGTTGCTTGAACCTAGTACATCTAAGTTATACGTGAGTTCTCTGGATGATAATATTAGCGTAAATAATATGATTATACTGTGTCAGGCTTACTGCGAATTTTATGCGCCATTAGCCATCGTTTGCGGCAGCGTCAGCTTTAAATAAAGTGACAACCCTTTCCCGGGCTGTCCCTGAATATTACACGCTATATTGAATCTTAAAGCGGGCGATATAATACCGGTTTTGCCGTGAGCTCGATTTAAATATGAATTGTAGCGTTTTAGATACAGCTTTGGGTAGGGGTGGCACAAGTAATGAGGCAGAAGCTAAGTACTTTTTTAACGCAGTTGTCGGTAGTTATTCTGAATGATCCTCGATAAGTTGTTTTAGTCTGGTCTTAGTCAGATAACTTGACTAACATGGCTGGTAGCAGATGATATATATCACCTCTAGGTCAACTCTTAGGTTAGTAAATACTCAAATAATTCAATCAACTGATTGGAAAACGCGTTGACCGGGACCCGTAGAAATTATTTTAATTCAAAACTTTAACTTTTTCGGGCGACGATATGCACCCATTGCAAACGCTTTGACAGTTGTCTTAGAAATGTTATTAATTTATACTCGTACTTTCCAAGAATACCTCTAAAAAAATGTATGGAACATAGGATATTTGATACTTTCTATTCGTTTGTACTGGTAATATGTTAGATATACCTATGCCTACATGGTATACCTACCTAGGTACACAACATTTCAACAGTTCGCTGTTATAATACGTATTCACTTTGAATTATCCTGTAGATAGTAACTTCTCTATAGGGCACGAATATACATTATAACTACTTATGTTTAAATACTGTCATGAACTCTCTGAGTCACTTGATGCAATCAATTGCAAATAAGCATCATCTATCAACTTGTCTCCATACCAAGACGGGTATTCATGAAAAAGATACCTAATAATTTCATAAATCGTAATTTTATGAAAATTACGTCGTGTTTTGTCTTTTTGGTGATCGCCAAAAGAATAACTAAAAAAACAAAATACTATCCTCAAAAGTTAAATAAGAGAAAACTGGCGTAATCGACTTTTGTTTTATGCACTTATACTGGGGTCCCATTTTTATTACGAAACGTCGTCGTCGTTACGTTTCATTCGATCGGTAGGTACTCTAATCGATCAAAAACTGAATTTTCGTTCAATGTTGATCTGCTTTTCAAACATTCTATTTTACACTGATATTGTGGCCAGAATCGAACGGTTTATATGTAAAAATATATTAAAAAGGCAAACTATAATTAGTTAGAAGACCTATCGTAAGTACATAAACGAGAATAACACGTTGAGTTTTGCGGTCGTACTTCCCAATTATGAATGAAGAGAACTAGAGTAGGCCTGGTTAATTATATAAAAAATTAAAGTCAATCACGCTAGCTCACAGCAATTTACCTATTTTAAATATAAGTTATTTACTTTGTGTAAATTACTAGCTAGTAAGTAAGCGCCTAAGTTTTAGTGGCGTTGCCTAAACCTATAAAGTTGAAACCAATCTACGACATTTCCAAGATGAAGGGTAGTAATTGTGGCTCTAAAGTGTGGTATCCTCTGAATTGGACAGCCGATATTAAATTTTAGTGCCCCAAAGTTTTAGGTCTTAAATTTCTTATCGATTCTATTATCCCCTTTGTTGATTTTTCAGCTAGAGTTTCTCCGCTATTCAGGCTGAATTTTATCTACCTACTTACAAAAAAGGAGGAAGTAAAAATGGAAAATTTTACTGTGGATATTTTTAATTTGAAAGCAGGTGCTTCTCGTTATTAAGCTATCCTAAAAAATGCACTTTATTTTATTGGTTTAAACTACATTTGCAATATTTTCATTATTCATCATCATCATCATCATCAACCTATATTAGTCCACTGCTGGACATAGGCCTCCCCCAATGAGCGCCATTGCGCCCTGTCTTCAGCTTGACGCATCCAGCATCTGCCAGCAGTCTTTCGCAGATCGTCATCCCACCTGGCCGGAGGGCGTCCTACGCTACGTTTGCCGAGTCGCGGTCTCCACTCAAGAACACGTTTACCCCAACGGTTGTCGGTTCTTCGCGAGATATGGCCGGCCCATTGCCACTTCAGCTTGCTAATTCTTTGAGCTATGTCGATAACTTTGGTTCTCTGTCGGATGTATTCGTTACGAATTCTATCCTTCAGAGAGACTCCGAGCATAGCTCTTTCCATAGCTCGCTGGGCGACTTTGAACTGGTGGACCAGCCCTACCGTGAGTGTCCACGTCTCTGCTCCGTAGGTCATTACGGGTAGGACGCACTGATTGAAAACTTTCGTTTTCAAACATTGCGGTATGGATGAAGAGAAGACTTGACGTAGTTTCCCAAATGCTGCTCAGCCTAGCTGGATCCTCCTCTTGGCCTCCTTCTCAAAATTGTTTTTACCTAGCTGTACAATCTGCCCAAGGTAAGTATACTCGGAAACAATTTCAAGAAGGTGACCATCAACGACTATGACTTTGGTTTTATCCAAATTCATGCCAAGACCGATACATCGCGAGGCTGAAGCTAGGCCGTCCAGCATGTGGGTCAGCTCCTCTAGCGACTCCGCCATTACGACTATGTCATCAGCGAATCGAAGGTGTGAGATGTAATCGCCGTTTATGTTAATGCCCTTACTTTTCCAGTCCAGCGTCTTAAACATATCTTCCAATGCGCTCGTGAACAGTTTCGGGGATATGACATCCCCCTGTCTCACTCCTCTGCGCAATTGGATAGGTTTAGACTGCTGGTCCTGTACTTGGACACTCATAGTGGCAGCTTCATAGAGACACCTCAGCACTTCGATGTAACGATAGTCTACTTGGCATCGCTGTAAGGATTCCAGAACAGCCCAGGTTTCAACGGAGTCAAAGGCTTTCTCATAGTCCACAAAAGCGAGACACAGGGGCTGATTATACTCTTCGGACTTCTGTATAATCTGCCTCACTGTGTGTATGTGGTCTATGGTGCCATATCCTCCGCGGAACCCGGCCTGTTCCGGTGGCTGGAACTCGTCAAGTCTCCTGGCGAGACGATTCGTGATCACTCGTGAGAACAGCTTATAGATGTGGCTCAGGAGTGTGATGGGTCTGTAATTTTTAAGGAGAGTTTTATCACCCTTCTTAAAAAAGAGCACCACCAAACTCCTGCTCCACATCTTAGGAGTTCTCCCACTGTGGAGGACGGTATTGAAGAGGTGTTGTAGCTCCTGTATAACGGAGGCTCCTCCTGCCTTCAGAAGCTCTGAAGTTATACCGTCCTCACCGGGGGCTTTTCCATTTTTAAGCTGCCTCAAAGCTAACACGATTTCGTCTTGACTGATGTCTGGCAGTTCGTCGGTGTAGTGGCGTGTCAGGGTGGCTCTAGAATCAAGGTCGTCTCGTCGGGAACGAGGGGCATGTGCAGTGTACAGACGGCCATAAAAATCCTCTATCTCGGCTGAAATCTCCGGTTTCGACAGTACGGTCCTCCCATCGTGCGTTTTAAGCTTCGTCAGGTGGCTCCTGCCAAGCTGCTGAGTGAATACTTTGGACCCTCGGTTTCGCTCTATCGCCTCTTCAATGAGGCGTGTGTTGGAGCTCCGAAGGTCGCGCCGTACCATCTTCGCAATTCGCTTGTTCAGGTCTGACCTCTCTGCCAAAGACACTTGGGTGGTTTCCCGTCTTCTTGTCATCAGATCCAGAGTCTCATCCGAGAGTTTGGACTTCTTGCCAGTTCGCTGTTTTTTGCAGAACTTGATGCCCTCATCCCTCAACGTTTCGACCAGATTGTGTAGGCTCTCGTCAGCGTCATCAGTGGGTTCCAAGGCAACAAATCTGTTTCCGAGTAGCTGCTCGAACTTCTCGGTGCCCGCCATGATTTGGATTGGATTTGGTCGGAGCGTGGACTGCATCAGACGGTGTCTTTCAAGCTTCAAGTTGATATTCAGAGTGCCTCGGAGCATTCGGTGATCAGATCCGGTATTGAACCTGTTGATCACTGAGACATCTCTGAATATGTGCATCCGTCATGATGAAGTCGATCTCATTTTTAGTCACAGTGTCGGGGCTTTGCCACGTCCACTTCCTTTGAGGTTGTTTCTTAAAGGAGTTCATTAAGAACAGTCCCTCTTTCTCAAGGAAGTTGACAAGCATTTGCCCCCTGTGATTCCTGATTCCATAACCATGCGGGCCTATTCGGGATTCATTGCCAGTCTGGATTCCCACCTTGCCGTTAAAGTCCCCCATAACAACGTTGAAGTGAGCCTTAGTGGTGTTGTGTAAGGCTTTGGATATGTCTTCGTACATATCCTCCACTTCATCATCCGAGTGTGCCGAGGTCGGTGCGTAGACCTGAATTACCTTCATGCTATACCGCTTGGAAAGCCGAAGGATCAGGTACGCTACCCTGGTCGACACACTGGAGATTTCTTGAACGTTGCTAGAGAGGGCCTTATTGACGAGGAAACCTACTCCACCCTGGGATGTTTTATCACCCTCACGAAAGTAGAGAAGATGGCCTGAGTCTAGGGTTACGGTGTCCTCCCCCTCTCTACGGACTTCACATAACCCGAGAACATGCCATTTAATGTTCTCTAACTCCACTTCCAACTGCGCTAAGTGATGGTCAAGCCTCAGAGTGCGTCCGTTAAACGTTGCCAGGGTCATTTTAGTAAGCGTGTGGTAGCCTAAATACCGGTAATTCTTAGCTCCCCCTGCCCCGCCGTTACCATGACCGCTACCATGGCCAGGAATAGCGAGGCGGCCGGGAACTAGGGGCCGTTTTTTGGCTTTGCTTATCATTAAGGGGTAATGCCCATAATCCCCACGCTGGGCATGCGGGTTGGGGATCGCAGTTTGATGGTGGGGTTGTTCTAGAGGGGTGCTGCTGCCCACCCCCCCGTATATCCCTTAGTCGCCTCTTACGACACCCACGGGAAGAGTTGGGGTAGTGCTATTCTAAGCCGGCACCACACGGCATTTTCATTATTGCTTCAAAGTATTTATAGACTGTTTACAGTTTTCGAAACATGCCAAAATATTAGAGTTAAAGTATATTCTAGCTAATATGTTTTTTTTTGATCATATGAAAGTATAGGAGTGTGGTAGGTTTTTGGAAAGAGAACATTTATTCTCCAGTAAAACTAATTGTTTAAAATTTAAAAAAAATGTTTTTTTAGGCTTTCTGTCCTCAATTATTTTCTCGTTCTATTAAAACTGCCCTCAAGGCTTTTAAAAAGACAAATGGCGGCACTCCGACTTTATTGCCTTGGTAATGATTGTTTTCAATTATTAAGATTAAATTTTTTATGAGTAGGTATATTTTCCTAGGAGAAAAATAAATATCCACCTAAATATTTTTCAATTTAAACCCAAAATGCTCAAAATAAGTCTCATTATATCGTAATTTGTTTTCGAGATCTTTGACTAAGTACCTTCATAATTAAATACTGTTCTATTATTAATTGGTAATTTCATTTCCTGTATTTACCAAAATATTTCATTGTAAAAATTTTATGCTAAATCCTGGCTACCGTATCTAAGAAAGCGTTTAACCTCCTACAGAAGACTACCTACTAGTTGTATTTTTTAATGAAAAGGAGGCTTCAAAATTGTTTAAAATTTGGTAACAGTAAAAACTCAGCCTAAAACTACAAAGAAAGAAGTTTTGAAATAAAGATGGCAAATTAGTCCACTCGTTGCGCAGAACAAGCACTTTAGCTACTTAGTGTTGAGTGAAATGTAATGACACTTTCACATTTGTAAATGCTGAATCCTTAGTAAAGCTTGTAGTTTAGTTTACGACAGCGTAAAAAGTTTTGGTTTCGTTTCGTATATTTGATGCCTTGCAGCCTTGCAGCCTTGCCTCTACCGGAAACAGAGGAACTTATTCTCAAAGATTGATTGCATTGAATAGTTTCATATTTTATAATCTCTATTATAACTATGTACATAGTTTTGAATCGTATTGAGAGATTTAACAAATAGGCTCTATTTGAACCTACGGAATATACAGGTACTTAACACAAGTTTACGGGATGTTTCTGGACATCTTCTAGGTACTTTTTAAACAGATATTTCCCTTTTTCTTCTTGTTTTCACACGCACTCTTGCATTATTTACCATATAAGGTTTTGCTTGTAGTTTTTAGCATAGCCAGTGTTTTGGCAAGAATTTATTATAAAAGTGTATGTATATTATTGGAAAGAAGATTGGCGAAAATGGACCCAACAGTTTGGGGAAGCGTACATGGTCAGAAATTGGAACATAAACGAATTACGTTTGATTATGGGGCTTTTATTCTGAAAATCTCATAATTTTTAAAGTTGGGAATCATAAGAAATAATCGTTTTAATATTTTCAAAAATGTATTTACGAAACGATATCAATGATGCAAAAACCAAAAGAAATTCAAAAGAAGTTCAAAAATCAATCTATGTGTCAAAGGGCAAGTCAGTTGACATGCGTGCAAAAAAATTTGCAAGATTTAGATAAAAATGTCAATTAAGTAGTTATAAATAGGTAGGTACGTACAAGGTACAGCTGTACAAAGTACCCAGTTAAAAAAGTAGGTAGGTACAGCTTTTTCATGAAAAGCAAAAGTAATTGATTTTATTACCTATTTAAGATAACTGTAGGGTCTTGCTTTAATGAAAAAGTCTTGGGGAGTTAAAATAATGGTCACAAAATTGTTTTATGTTCTTTAGTGTAGGAAATGACAATAACTCATTAGGTACCTATATTAGCGTAATTATTCTAAGCCTATATTTTTATAACCTAACTTCGTTCATTGTTTATATAACATCTTTTTATTCCCAACTTTAAGAAGGTAAATTCTAGTATCATTTTGTTTGTCTTGCTAAGGTATACGAATATTGATTGATTTCGTTCATGAACGCGGCAAAAAATGGGTGGGGCTGAAAGTCAAAGAACTTCGCTAGTCTTCTAAGACAATAATAATAATGTACTTAACAAGAATGCGTTAAAGAACACGAACGAAGAATGAAGTCTTTAATTATTTTTTAATACAGTAGATATGTAGGTAAAGACTGGCGACAGCCACATACTTAAAACTTATCTGCTCGACAACTGAATACAAAATGTTTACGTATTTTTAAATTCATTGCACATTCTTTGTTTTAAGTTATTACTACTATATCGAATGGTAGGTAATTATTAACAAACCTATGGGTATTTCCAATCATAATTTTTGTAGAAACACATTTATTTAACTATTGTGTACATTACAATGGTAATTGGCAGATGCTGGATACGGCAAGCTGAAAAAGGGTGTGGCGCTTATAAGAGGTGGCCTATATCTAGCAGCGGGCTATTCTATAATAATAATTATATCATCATAAACCTATGTTGATTGATCTTCACTAAGCTTGGCTACTAAATAATGCTATTTGAAATTTTAATTGCCCAGCATTATTTTCATCTAGGTACTTTTACAGAATATTTAAACAAATGGAAACTATCAAAGACAAAACGAAGCGTTTCGCTCAATTTCAACTCGCTTGATAGTAAAATATACTGAGGGAAGTCACAAAGACATATCGGTCCATCCACCAAGTGTCGACTGGGAAACTCATTTGCCACAAGTCGGAAAACAACGCATAATGCATTCCGCCGCGAGGGTGACTGCGTCGAAACACTTAACCCACAAAATGAGTATAGCGATACCATACAGAAAGCTCACTTTACTGGACTGATACATAGATAGACGACCTCAGTAGCGCAGCCAGCTAGAGTCCGCCTGCGATGCAAGAGGTTGCGGGTACGATTCCCGCCTCGGAACAAATTTGTGTTCGATCTGCAGAAATTTGTTCCGTTGGTCTAGGTGTTTTCTAATTAGAATAAAAAATATCTATCAATGTATACAAGTCAAGTACCTATCAGACAAGCTTTGAGTAGCTTACTTTGGGGCTAGATGGTGATGTGTGGGTTGTCCAGCATTATTTATTTTACTATAGATACCACACTGACAGATAGTTTTTCGATGAACGAATGTCGGACCGTCTCACGTGGTGAAAAATTCTACGTCTATGTTCTCGTTTGTTTAGATAGGTATAGTTGTGTATAAGCAGGACACGTACTTTTGTGATTATATGATACTAGCTGGTGCCCGCGACTTCGTCTACGCATGATTTGTATTTCGAGTACTCGCGATTTTACTTGCGTAGTTCCTTTTCCCGTGGGATTTTCGGGATAAAATAAAGCTTATGATCTATCTCTGTGCCAAATTTCATCCAGATCCGTTGAGCAGTTTTTGCGTGAAAGAGTAACAAACATCCATCCATCTATCAATCTATCCATCCATCTATCCATTCATACTTACAAACTTTCGCGTTTATCAGTTCGCGTCGTTCAGATGCTGTGAGAAATTTTTGAAAACCCGTATAGCCCAGGGGAACCAAACTGAATTCCGGTATAAAATGTATCCCATGTCCAATCGTCCCGAGTTCCATTCGAATTCATTCACTTCCGTCGTGATGCGTGGTAAAGAATTGGTTAAAGAATTTTTCTTTCACCCTCTCTCCCAGGGGAACCTTACCGAATTCCGGGATAAAAAGTATCCCATGTCTTTTCTTGTAGTATGAACTCAAATCGTCCCGAGTTTCATTTCAACTCATTTCAGCAGTTTCGGCGTGATGCGCGGTAAGGAATTTTACTTTCATACCCTCTCCCATGAGAACCTTACTGAATTCCGGGATAAAAAGTATCCTATGTCCTTCCTCGTAATATGACCTATAATCATGCCGTTTCATTTAAATCCATCAAGTAGTTTCGGCGTGATGCGCGTTTACGATACAGACAGACAGACAGACAGACAGACATGAATGAAAAAAAATACAGTTTTGGCTTGAGTATCGATAATAGTGCCCTCCAAAAAAAATTTTCAAAATATCTTCAATGTACAGAATTGGACCTGTTACAGTTTTATTATAAGTAGTTATAGATGGTCTTACCACGACTTCAAGATTAAAACTATACTAAAAACGACAATCTGGTCTGTTGTTAAATATTGATTTTATTCTGTTTCTTTAGTACCTACTTTTTGTTATAAGTAGTGGCAACAGAAACACATCTGTGAAATTCTACTAACTATCACAGTTCAACAGAAAAAATATCACAGTTCGTGTGAATGACACTTCTGTGTGGGTTACTCATACTTTTTTGCTAAGGGGTTATAGTGAGCCCTGTTTGTACTCTTGCGGAGTAACAAGACGTGTATTGTCACTCGAGTCACGTTTTGGGGCTGCCGCAACTAAAATTGTACGCAACTGTTCCCACTCCGTACTATATCGTACCTATAGCTCTACTGTCAGCGTTAGGTTTAAGTATTTGCACGTTGCTTAAATTTTTATATTATCTCGTCGTATAAATTTCTATGAACATTTATAAAAATAAAATAAATAACTAATGCTGGACAATCCTACTGTGTAATACTGTGCCTATACCTATACTAACAATATCCTACACTGAAAGGTACGTACAATACAATATAAATATGCTTTATTACACCAGAAAATAAAATAACTTACATAAGACTACGTAGTTTCTTAACTAATGTTTTTGTCCAGAAAGAATTCATAAAATATACACAAACAAAGGTTATCTCAACGTAAAGGTTGCACCGTCATAGTCAATAACCTCGCAATCCAATAAGATACTCCAGAATATACTGGCCAGTGATCGACTCTAGGTATTTCATCCACTTTATCGAACTAGAACCATTTCGTGAGGATCAGAATAGGTACCGTAATGTGGCTCTTTATTTTGTTGATGCTAGAACAGAATTACTTTATTCCGAACATGTTATTCCAATAAAGAATTGACCAGTAAATTGCGGCTTATTGGAATATGCTTAATTTATAGGGCACACGTGGAACATACTCTTAGAATGCTCAATGTGGCCATAACAAATATTTGGTTGTAGGTCAATCTCAATTTAGAGAGCTGTAATGAAAAAAACTATAAAAAAATACTGTCAATCTCATTGGGATAACGTTTGCTGTCATTTATGTACTTTGTTTTTATAATGTACAAAATTAAATCACACAAATATTATAAATGCGAAAGTTTGGACGATGTTTTTACCTTAATAAGACTCTTATTACCGAAAGGATCGAGCTGAAATTTTAAATAGATATAGTTTGAGGCCTGGAATAAAGTAACGGCTACTACTTATCATTAATTTCCTGCGGATGTTTCATACTTTTACAAAACAGATCATTTGTAAAAAAATCAATGAAATAATGAATAAAAGAAAGCAAAAAAAAGAAAAAGAATGCTAAAGAGCATTAAAAACTGTGATATCGTCGTGAATTTAGTCGATAGATATAATTATCGAGTTTATCTTTTCTCATCTCCACTTCTCTTCAAGTCCGCAAAAAAAGTTACACATTAGTACGAGTAATCGGTGATATAATATTCTACCAGTGGCTACGTTTCGTATAAATTCACCCCTTGGCTCCTTGTGATAATATTGTTTTACTACGTTCCGTTACATTAACGTAAAAATTGGTGGCTAAAACCAGGATTCAATATCTTAAGTGAAACAATTTCAAGATATAGATTTGTACTGAAATTTAACGGTTAAATATACTTTTAGCAGTGACGAACCGTCTGCAGATAGGAGTAAAAAAGGAAATTGGCACGGTTATTATAACTCCTTAGAGCAGCAAATTTTTAGCGAATAAAGTTCAAATTAGCACAAAAACAAGGTAATGTGCGGACCAATGTGCCTACTCATACATAAATAGATATAACTCCAATGAAATTTAAAAGAAACAATGTCTTGTCGTACTTCGCCCAATTTACATGAAATTTCCGTCATGGAGAATATATTCTTTCTTTCCTCTCCTGCAAATGGTAATGAGGGTCGGAAAATTTCACGACCAGATTAGATTTTGCTATTCTTACATCTTCCTACAATAGAATCCAAATGTGAGTAGATAACTAAATTGTCTTAGAAAACCTAAACTAATTTTTAGAAGTCATAATTGGGCATTCAAACTTAATTCGCTGTAGTACTCTTAAGTTCAATAAAAATGTTTTTAACGAGATTAGAGTCTATATAGATTACATCATACAAGTAGGTATATTAAGGGCGATAAGGCCGCCCATTGTACTTGTATTTTGTTATGTTCCTTTTTGTAATTTTTTTTTCTGGTGTACAATAAAGAATTTTTGTATTGTATTGTATTGTATATTTTGTACAAAATTAAGATTATTAATAACGTTCACCAAATAAAATTGATAGTTTTTTCACAACATTTATGAAATAGGTCATACAGCGAGTGCTGTGATCTTAACTTGAAAATTTTACCAAAAACACTTTCATTCAAAAAGTACTGAACAGATCCGACTGAAATTTAGAATAGACGTTGTTGCCTGGAATAAAACCTAGGTTACTTGTCATCCCGCAAATCAGTTCACATGGGATACAAATAGCCTTAAAATGTTTCTATAACTGAATACCAATAACGATAGGTATATCTAGGAATCATACTCGAGGCTATGACAGTAAAGTTATTATTCCGTGGCTCTGTTTTTTTTTCTAATTTTCTAACTAAAGTTTTACCGTTGAATTTTGTGAAGTGTTGTAAAACAGCTAGAACGTGAATAAATCAGTATAAAATTTATGAAAACACTCATGTTGGACGGGAATGGGTAACACAATATGGCATAAATGAGAAATTGTGGCGTAATTTCGCCCTGTGTCTGTTGGACGCCCCTCGTTTATCAACGTCGGGCCGTTTCACAGTTACAGAACATAGCAATTTTTACTCGCAAACCAAATCATATGTCAAAAATTATAATTGAATCGGATATGTTTCATCTGGATATTAATTTTAAATGAAACGTCGGATACATGTTTGGTACCTACTCATCGTGTTGTCTAGTGAACGATGCTTGTCTGAAAAACAAAGAAATGAAACTACATATTGTAAAAATCAAAAGCTAAGTTCTTGTGTATTCTAGTTGAGCAAAGATAGATACATCGTTTATTCATTACAAATTCGTTATATAAGTTAGTTAGCAGTGCCTTAAACCCTTTGTTAGGTTTATCTAAGCACTTAGTTCACTTCTATTTTGTTTAACAATTTACTAGTAAGTAAAGTTTATTCATATATTTGTTTAAGTATAATATTAGTACTGAAGCTTTCATGAAAAGGGAGGTACCTAATCGAAAATAATTTAGAATAGCTTTATCAAAAACCAACCGATTAGGTACCACAAAATAAAGTTTGATTCTATAGAAATCAACGAAAGGTCAGACATAAAACCAATGTAGCTATAGGTGTACGAGTATCTTCATAATACGGGTGCTGAATAAATTTTTGATTACAAACTCTTAGGTTCATTCGTATTCTACGGGAGTATCCGATACGACCTTCGGTACGATCCTGCACTTAGGACTAATTTACAGTTTAATTACTGACTCTTGAGGGGGCTGTACCAGGGTATGTGGGTTACCGAAATTTGTCACTCGCTCTTTAATGGGGCTCTCTCCCATACATGGAGCGACAACTGACTATCTTGTAGCGTAGTACATTAAGGCGATAATTGAATTAAAGATACCTACACTGTGTTGGTATCTTAGCTTGAGATCTTCTTCAGAACTTTGCGTAGAAGGGTTTAGTGCTCTGTGATTCATTTGTAAACTAACTTTTGAGGTACGGCAGGTATGTATAATACGCATAATATTTGTAGAAAGCTCGTGCTATAAAAGCGACAATGTTCTCGTCTTCTCTAAACTCGATAAATGCTCATCTTCTCAAAATGAAAGTTAATGAGACATTTTCTGAAATCCTTTGAGTCTCGTGAAGTTATAATTACAAATTCTAATCAGTTTATACCGGGCTGGGCTGTTTAAAATTACTACTGTTCATCAGAATGTGTATGAAGGCTGAAAATAGGATCATTACGCTTTTGATTATGAATTATCATGGAGCTCTATAAAGTTTCCCGTTACAATGTAATTAAAATTGTAACCGAATAACAGGATTCATGTTCCAGGTACCTTGTTAATTCAAAGGAAACGTATTTTTTGTGAAATCTTCTAGAATCTATCCCCAAGGCTACATTTGTCCAAAAAAGAGGATTTAATCACGTTACTTTGAGGAAAATATTTACAAGGCCTTTCGGAGGGTTATTAAGGGGCTGCCTTTAATTAAAGTGATTGTTAACTTCCCCAAGAACAAGCTACTAAGCCATTTTCGTAATCTAGTGTATCTCTTACATTGAATTCAACACATGAAAGGGATTGGTTTTGGCTTTTGATTCCATTACGTAGATATGGCTGGAGAGGACATGCTACGAATTAATTACTTTGATGAAATCTGTAGCAAATTAGAATTATCTGCTTAAATATCAACTAGGTAAGTCGTAAATTAGAAAATTGATAACTGAAAATGTTAATACGAAAGATATATAAAAGATTGAGGTAAAAACATCTGTCTTCTTAAATTCAGGGAAATTGCGCCGAATTCGTAACAGGTTGAGCCGAAACACCTCGTCACTATGAAAAATCGTCAACATAAGTCTCCGTCTCCGTTTCGACCGGATATACGTCAGTGTCAGTGGTCGGTCGTAGCCAATAAACGACGCTGCAGCTGACTTGTGCCAGGCAAGTGCCAGGTGCCATTGCCTGCCATTGCTGTCAGCTTATGAAACTGTCGTATCGTGTCGCTTTGTTGCGGTATTCATTTTAGAGTGCGCCCGCCACTTTTCTATTCTCGGCTTGATGGTGGCACTATTGATGAATTTATTAAGGTTTGATATGCGCTCACCAAAATAAATGCCTTTTACAGCACAATGACTTAAATATTTAATGCCCCACCAAATGAAATGCAGCTTCAAATCAATGCTCCAGGAATAACTATTAATTAGAATGGTCGTCCAATAAAGTGAACACATACGAAGTTATTGTTAAAATTGATAAGCAAATATTCAAGATACGTCGTTTTATTTGTAACGTTAGTGCTTCTATCGATCACGCATGTAACGTACGAGTATCATACGTTGTATACAAGAACGTGCTTGGACGTTGCTTCATGGCATTTCTTCATCGCAAGTCTATGCTACGCATACATGGGTATGTATAATTGAAGCTTTATTCTAGTTTACGCGTCTCGAACCAGTACTAGCCAACAATAGTTCCAATAGCACAATTAGGTTCCATTCTCCCATTTCGTATGCAGTAAATAGCAGCAGGTCCCGTATCGGATCGTCAGTCAACGTCGGTGGCCAATAAACGTACCACGTAGGACGTGAAGCGACTTCAACTAGTCAGGGAAATTACTTCTGTTCCTACACTTATTTAGTTTAGTCTCCCAGAATTATTAGTTCTAGAATTTCATTGGCAGTGTTTCGGTATTAAAATTCTCGTAGCATAACAAAGTGAATGCAAAGAAATGTCTTTTTGGATGCAATAACAATCTAAATAGAGTTTGCAGTTCGTGGAAAAAATATAAAAACAGTGCGTCTTAAATACTGTGCCGATTTGAAGTTTTCCTCATAGCTACGTTGTGTAGCAACGTCTACAGCGTAGTACGGTGGCGTAGCAACAGAGTTTAATATCAAGAATATTTATAGATAGTTATTTTTTGCAATCAAGATACCAACTCTGCCGTGCTAAGCGCAAAAGCGGTATCTCAAAAAAAATCGAAAATTTGATTTTTATGTCATCGGATAGCTTAAAGAAATACGCATACAATGAGCTAAGCCGAATAGCGGTATCTTATTTAAAACATATAGAAAAAACCTTAAAAAAGTTTTCCCTATCTCAGTTTTACATTAAATTACTAAGAGAT
Source organism: Eupithecia centaureata (assembly GCA_944547425.1). Classification (NCBI taxonomy): domain Eukaryota; kingdom Metazoa; phylum Arthropoda; class Insecta; order Lepidoptera; family Geometridae; genus Eupithecia; species Eupithecia centaureata. The sequence continues at coordinate 5,995,004 of OX155677.1, read as the reverse complement.
GAAGAGGTATATCAATAATACGTAGGCAAATAGCCAAATATTTGAATACCGCCAAAACTACAAAAAAACGACGGTTATTCATTACAATTTTTCGAAGGCAATTAGCGGCAAGTATGACGAACTGAATCGAATACTGAGTTACCGCTATAACGCTTAGTATATTTGTGCAATGTCGTTTTAGAATGATTGAGATACCGCTTACTAGTTGATTAAATTGATCCTTAAGATTGATAAGGCCGGATTTCTAATACAAATTTATGGTGCTGTTGCAGCGGCAAATGTAATTATTCCTTATTTTTTTTCTTTTTTTTCATTCTTGCGTCCTCAATTCAAATTACTTTAACGCCGACAAGTTTGTGGTAAAATACTTCGAACCAGCCACACTTTCATGTCGGCTGACAGCTTCCACCATAGGCTCAAATTATCAATGAAACGCATCAAAAATAAATATACGATTTTCCAGACTTTTTTAAAGCAGTTAGTACAGCAGGAAAAACCGTGAAGCCCAAAGAGAGAGAATTCATGTAGAAGATTTTTATAACTGGGAAGATTACACGACACAATATAAACTTTCACGAATACATTAGTGAATCCACGTCCATACATTAGTGAAATGGTCCAAGTAGAAGACAATCGAGGCAGTTTTGATCTGAAGTACAAAACCGGATTCGATTAAGACCCTATTACTGCAAGCATAGTTGGAAATAAAATCTTGAAAACCCAAGTTTTACCTCCACCCAAGAAGAGAACTTTACCACCCGGCGTTTCCCTAGACAAAAAGGAAAATGTTTTGAAATCTCTTCAAAATATTATACCACAAATAGAACGTCCTTTTGGAAAGAACTTCCTACCTTTAACTGATAAAAATTCATAGAAAGCGTTTCTTTTTTAGAGATTTTCATATGTGATATTAAATAAATATAATAAAAGAGTTTAAAAATATAATTTTATTAATAATTTTCTTTAAAATAATATGTTTTTTTTTCCTACAAAAGTTATATTGTTTTTGTATGGCAGCATGTACGAGAATAGCTAACAAACAAGCGGTAACTCAATTTTTAATTCTATATACACTAAGCGACATGGCGGTATCTCATGAAATAAGGTAATACACTAGCATTTTTGATATTTTGACCATATGAAAAAAAAACATAACCAATATTATGTATAAATTCCATTTAATAAGTTTAAAAATCGACCTGCAAAGTAAAAAGAAAACACTATTTACAAAACTTCAATTTTCTCGAAACTAGCTTTTCTGAGATACCGCTCTTGCGCTTAGGACGGCAGAACTGCCAAATTATGTGCAGTTGCAACAAATTAGGTACGCTACGTGCAACCTCAAGTAGCTCCTGCAAATTCAATTGGACGAACACTATCTAGCGAGCTGGCACTCGCTAGACCGTTAATACTTGATCGGAATCTTTTTAACTCAAAGTAACTTTAATATATATAAGAAGAATTAAGAAAAAAATAACTGGAGCTTAGTTTGATTGCAAAAGTAATAAAAAATATCAGCCATTACTTACTTAGCAGTAGGTTTACTGATAAAGGCCGTAAAAATTTCGTTGGTGCGTGCCAAGATTTTTACTTCACTTCACTTGAAAGAACTGAAGATTCAAGAGGCATCCAGTCGAAGTGGGTCTTCTATAAATTTTGTATTCGTAAGGTAAGATATGGTACCTATCGTTCATCTTATCTGGTAGTATTATGGAGTAGATTGTAGTAAGCTAGGGTGAATCCCTGACATATACAATGTGATTTTTCGAACCTTGATCAAACGAAATGTGCGGATACACGACACATATTTATCGATAAAAACCGAGATAAAAAAAATTTAATGTTATTTTTTTTAAACACAAGTCAAGTACAGATATCAACAGGAATCTCAACTGATTTAATCTAAATGGCAGAAAGTACCTAATTTAAATGGTGAATAACATGACAACGGAAAGAGATAGACCCCCAATTTTTGAAGGATTTGTAGAATAAATTATGAAGTTTAATACAACATGCAAAAAAGTACACCTTAATTACCCAGTTTTAAAGTTACAGAGAAAAAATAAAATAAAAATCGTTTTTTTTTTGTCTTATTTCTAAAAAACTACTGTTTTTACTACGCTTATGTATCGTATTTGTATTTTTTATTTATTTTATTAGCTAGGTAAACTATCTAGCTTTCAAATGAGACTACTTCCAATAAAATACACCATTTACTCAAAAAGAAACTAAGAAAAAACCAGATGAAGTAGTCTTCATTTTAAAAATTATTAAAACTGCTTTGTTTTTGAGATAAATAACATATAATTTTTTTTATTTTGATTTTTACCGATAAATATGTGTCGTGTATCCGCACATTTCTTTTGATCAAGGTTCGAAGAATCACATTGTATATTTTTTTATTGCACTGGTATTGGGAGTGTTGTGCAAGGACACATCGAGTTTCTCAGTAAATTACAAGAAAAGGTAAGGTGTGCGCCGTTCTTGAATTCAGTGTCTCAGTTTAAAATTTGACTGTGCTTATTTTTGATTTCATGTGTAGATGCTTTGTAAATTTTTAATTCATTGGATAACTTAAAAAAAATCTTATTAAATGTATACTAAGATTATAGCATTATACCTTACATGTCTGGCCTCCGATAAGAGAGATACTATTTTGTCTTTCATGTGCAGTTTACCTAGCGCAACACAAGTAGGTACATTATGAATATTGCAACTGATGGTTATGTGAAAGTTTTAAGTAGATAGATTTTTTCTCAGAAAATATTTTCTTTATTCATAAAAAAGTTAGACTTTTTTTAATTCTTAGACACATTTTGCAGTGTACGCGTTCTTAGGACGGAAACAACTCTATAAGGTAAATAAAAAAATTAAAAGCGTCGTTACATGCGAAAACCGTTGAAAAATCGGGGAACATACACATGGGATATTTCAAAGATTGATATTTTGATTGAGGATATTTTTTACAACTTCACTATTTGGTCGACACATTATAATAATAAAATAAGTTAGTGCTGGTTTCTGTCATTCCACAAAGGTAGATTCATAAGAATAAAAATACCTTAGTTTTGGGACTCGGACGAGTTGTACCCCAATCTAAAAATGAAGAGGACATCTCGTCCTCGGACAAGTTTACATTCGGACGAGATGTACCCTAACCCGTTTTATGAAAATAATTTAGTAGGTACCTACCTAATGAATAATTTAATAGCTATTTGAAAGATGAAAAACGATGAGTTAACTTCTGAGAATACAAAATATGGTCAGTAATAATAAGTTCACTCACCGTTTATCCAAAATACTCAGTTGTATCAACTATTTGCCAATTTCGTGGTAAGTTTTATATACAAACTTTTATAAAGTGTTGACAAACGCCACGTGCACGGAATACTGTGTACAATGCAGCCTCATTCTCTAAAGCTTTCCTCTATTCAGTTGCGGTTAAACAAAGCTTTTCGCCACGTAACTTTAATCGCGACTTTAGCTTTGAGACATTGCAGCAATGACACAGCTTATTTTAAAACCGGCTACGATGAAATAAAATAAAATATAAACGAAGGTATTCCACGAAGCGCATCGAATTGATAGATAGATAAAAATTTTATTTGTTTCCACAGACACACACTTATACAATTACATAGACACAACAATTAAAAAAAAGAACAAAAGTACAAAACATTCAATTTCAAACATTTGCGAACATTCAATTTCAAAAGTATTATGAAATTTTTTGCTTCGAAGCAAAAACACTGATTTTCAGCCAAAACCTGATCGAGAACGAGCAGAACGAGTACAAAAGGGCAATGTGTATTATTATAGTGACTGTGTAGTGTAGCAATAGTAAATTGCACAAAGTATTATTACAACGATTCCTGGAAATGTTTTTCAATATAAAATAGTATGCCGAACAAAGCGACGCAGTCATTATTGTCGTAAACACGAAAAACAACAATACGTCCCAAAGGGTCTCCGATAAAAATATGCAAATCTATATTAACCCTACAATCTTCATTCATTACTGTGGGAATGTACCAAAATTACCAAGGGATTACTATTTCTCGTTGACAGTTTTTTTATTTAAATTTAAATGTTTAGCTTGGTGCATGAATGGAACTAAAGGTAAAGGCATCACCATTTTCAAATAAAGCGGTGGAGCCTTCAAATTCCATTACCAATAGATACTGTTGTCAAAATAATAATATTTCCTAACACGACTTGTTCTTGAAATGTTACTAGTTATATTAAACCAGTACAGCTAGAGTTTTAGTTTGTATGAACTAACATAGCTGTTTAAAAAGGCCAACGCTAGCATACATAATGTGTTTGGACAAAGCAAGATTTATTCGAGGTGCCACGCGCCGGATTCACTGCATATAATAGCGGACTACATGATGTATGTAGCTATTAGGTTGCACTAGTTTATTGTCCAAACTTGAAATTGCTTTTGGTTTATCTCTATCGGGAGGGTAATGATGTGAGTAAACTTCACATTAATAATATAAATATGTAAGTTTTAATGTTTGTTACCTCATCACGCTAAAACTTCTGTACGAATTGGGGTAAAATAGGTAGAGTAGTTTTAGTCTTGGAGTTACAGGTATCTTGGATACTCTACGCATTATTTTGTAATTTTCAAAAAGACACTTCACAATACTTACTTGCAGGTCTTGTAATTTGACAGCAGCTTAAAAAACGTGCACTTAGTTATAAATAAATTTGTTTATTGTATTATGGATAGCTAGAAAACAGTATCTTATATAAAATTTGCTTTGGAAACTTCAGATATTAAAAGGTTCAAAACTTCAGATTTTAAATTTTAATAATAATCCATAATACCTAATACCTATAACCGAAGCTATTTATTACATAATGAAGCTTAAAAAACCTTAACCGTCGCATTCACTTTCACATTTCGGCATAATTTTAGGATAAACGTAGAGTAAATGCTCCCTCCCCGTGTTGCCCGCTTCGTTGCGTGGGCCATACCGGGGCGTCGTTATATTTTTCTATTATTTTGATAAGAGTGACATATCAACCCACTCCTGAACGTAGGCCTCACCCGAATAATGACGTCACGAATAGCAGTAACCCAGCCCTATCCATCGTCTATTCGCGACTTCTATAATGTCATAGGTCCAGAGTTATTCCCACAGGTATAATCACTATGAATACATTCAATTTACCTCGCCTCTAACCACCTCTCAGTAATAGCAAATCATGGCTCCGGGGTCTTGTATCACTTAGTACAGTGATGTATACGTGATGCAGAGCGACGTGATACATGCACAGTCGGTTAGCGTAAAGTATGCTCGGATTACCTGATTAATGTTGGTGTCCTGTCCTTGTCTTACATTACGTTGTCTTGCGAGCAAAGTGATCTTGGAGTTGCATACTTAGTTATAATAATCTGTTAGGACGTCATTGTTCTAAACGCAAGTCCAGAGCTTCAGGTTTCGTGTTCAAAAGTGAATGATTTAGTAGGTACTATAGTTACTTCGAACGTGAACCTATTTTCTTTGGATGGTAAAGATTATTAGTTACCCTTTTCAATACTTTACAAATTTAACCAATAAAAAGATGATTTCAGGGTAATTTTATATTAATGCGAACCCATCCGATTGAAAATCTAAACTTAAAAAGCTTTGTTCATTGAAAAACGATAATTCATGACAGTAAACTTGCAAGACGGTAAAGTTTCATAAAAGCGTTTGGAAACATATAATTTAACAATGAACTATCTCACAACGGAAGCTCTCTATACGGAAGCTCCGGTATATTTTGTAAAAGCTTTCCAAAGTTGGCGATGATAAGTTGGTAATTTAAACCATAGTTGGTATTTACACAAAGTACGTGGAAGTTTGTGTTTCGTGTAATGGACTGGAAAACTACGAGTGAAATTATTTTTACTTAAGTAAGTACCTATATGAAAAAAAACATATGATCTCGCATTTTCTATGTCAATAAATGGTTCAACCCACAGTTCAACCAGACTGAAAACATGGCGATTTTAGTATGAAATTATATGGCACAGACCCGGCATAGGTTGATATGGCACTCTACCACAACCATAATTCTTCCGCTAAAGATCCCTTTCATCTATTGAGTACTGAAATCTTATTAATAGATTTTTTTAAACACCTCATTATAAACAGTGTCATTGCCTGGGAGCAATGGAAAAGAAGAATTAGAATTCTGCAATGTATCGTGCAGGTTCGCCGCTTTTTTTAACAGATCTTTAAAGAACAATGACTTGTTTTGGGGAAAACTTCTCAAAATTATTATTATAATTTTAGCTTTTAATAATTTTAATTTGAAGCTGGATTTAAATATTTGCTATAATAGATAGGTACATTGTAATAATAAAAAAATTTATTGCGCAATAAATAATTTTGTCATAAGCAGATGTTCTATTTGTTTTAGTCCAGGAAATTATCAAAAGTCGCAATTCTGTTATGTCTTGTTTATGCTCTGAGGTTATTTATATCATTTAAAAGCTGATTACATTCTCTCTAAATGCTTAAGGTTAGATTGTCTCCTATTGGATAAGTTTTATCAAGTTACCACGTGAGCGAAACCTTGTGCAGAAGTTTGTATAAAACTAAGCTGCATAAAGCTAATAAAATGTCACCTTTGCAGCTTCGTCGAAACTTCTCCTGGCAGCCTTTCGTTGAAACTTTGTGATTTATGAACCTACTGCAGGAGCGTTCACACGTTCGCTAATGTCCACCATTTGGTCATAACGGCAAGATAATGCCCAATTTGAACTCTTGTAAGCTTTATGGACGCATTCATCATATTATAGGCAAATGCGGCTTTGTAAATCAGAGCAAGTAGCTTCGAATTTGTTCATTTATTATTGATTCAGACTTAATTATAAAAGTACTTTTATGCACTATTATATCAATCACTTAAAAGGCCGCCAATTCTTTTATTCTCTATTGTATTTAGGTAAGTTTTTTACGAACTTATTTAGAAATAAAGTTTCTGAATATAAATCTACATGCATTATCTATCTATGCATGCCATTCGAATAAGCTTTTTGCTTAAATAATCTTGTTTCTCTTACGTTTTTGTGAGCTTGTTACGTATTACAAGAACATAAAATTACTTATTCAAACATAACTCACCTATAACAAAGAGCCAAGAAAGTAATACCTTGGAGACATCAAGTGAAAAAACACGAAGGGCCCAAGAGACGAAACATCGTTTTGATTATTCATCAAGCACTCAGAACGGAAACGAACCAGGAAGAAATATTCAATTAGTCAAGTAAAAAGCTCTCGGCGATCTATTAAAACAACAACAGGTCACGGTTCCAGGGAAATAAAAAGTCCCAAACAACATTTGCCTGTCAAAAGACAATTTAATTGAAGTTACTTTTCCATTTTCGCAAAAAGGCTAAGCGCAAAATAAAACATTATAAATTGTGACAAATTTTGTCCTACTTGTTTATCTTTTACGGATTTGTAGCTTCTGAGTTATATGTGATCACCCTGATAAAAAGCATATTTAAATTAATTTAACATAAAGAGGTCCGTGGGGTACCGAGGCTCAGCGGGTTTTTAAAAAAATATCTGAGCGTCTTGCCGATGCGACGCGTGACCCGAGAGTTGGTGAGTATCTGGCTTAGCGTATCAGCATTAGGTACCATACAGCGTGGTTATGCAGCCAGTGTCTTGAGGACGCTTCCGACTGGTATTGACATGGATAAATTGAGCTACCTTTAGACTGTTTGCAAGCATCTGCACTAAGCTCAATGGTTTCAATTGTATATACTAGTTGTAATTATTTCTATTCCTTAACTGTAATTTTCGTTGTTAATAAAGTTTTTACATAAAAAACCTACATGTGAATTACTTACATTAAAAGTACTGTTTGTGAATAATACTTTTGTCACGTTCGTATTAGAAGTCAGGTCAAGAGAAACTATAAGTAAGCGGGCTCTAAGGTATTTGGTCTGAGGATCATTCCGGCATAACTGCGGTGGCACGCAGAATGCCGGGGTTCTGGGTTAGCAATCACGAACTAATACATTCTAAGGCTGACTAAATTAAAGGGTGCTGGTATCTGCGTCTGGATAAGTCTGAGGTATTGAATGTTACTATTAATTTATCACCATACTATATCATCATCCACCTACCTATATTAAGTCCAACATAGTACATAGGTCTCCCATAGAGCCCTGTCTTCAGCTTGCCGCATCCAAGATCTGACTGCATTATTTAGCACATCGTCATACCATCTGGCCGGAGGATTCTTTGACTACGTTTTCCCAGTCGCGGTCTCTGCTCAAGAATACGTTTATTTCATCAGTTGCCAGTTTTTCGCGAGATATAGCTCGCCCACTGCTACTTCAGCTTGGTAATTCGTTGAGCTATGCATAATTAAGACTTTGGTTCTCTGTGGGAAGTATTCGTCCCACTTTATATCTTAAGCTTATATGTTACAGAAGCAAACGTTTTTAAATTCTAGTAATATTAAAAACGCGAAAATTTGAACGGTTGTAGTAAAGATATTTGGCCGAAGATAACACCAAAACTACTGTATAATCTACGTCATGAAATTTAACTCTATAAAGATTTGGATCTGGTCTAACATAGGCATTTTTACTAACATAATTATAGGCATAACAGCATTTTATTCAAGGAATGCGTGAAAAGCCGCGGGCAGAAGCTAATAGTCTATAAATAATATGTTCCAGACTCACGAGGCTCAAACTCACATATAACCACATCTCAAGTAGCGAGTTTTGAAAGTTATTAATGACGTCTAAATAAAATATTGCGAGTTTGTTACTAGGTCAGAAAAAGGTATTGAATGTACTATCAATCCTTTAACACTATGACAATAGCGCCTATATTTTATTCCACTTGAGCCTATTTACAGACATAATAAAAGGAAACTTTTCCATTAGTCGATCTATGGGGGAAGTGTCTGGGGAACAAATAGAACAAACAGAATATGGCCTCACTCAATACGAGCACCTGACAGGAAAACAAAAGAAAAACAACTTTTTAAATTCCAGTGGGAAAAGGAAAACATTTTAAAGAATAAACGAGAATAGTCTTTATGAGTCTATCCACCTACCTATCTGGATATTATAATAGTTTTAAACTCACTAACAGTAATAAGCAGATAATAAGCTTGACTGATTACTAAACCCGCCTGGGCCTAAAAATACCTCCCTTGTCTAGGTCGGCAGGTAACCCAGTAAGAATTATCTTTGCCAAAAAAATATTACCTATTTATGTTTGAAAACTACACGAATCGTGGTAAAATTACTTCGTATAACGATATTGGAAACAATTTCGATGTTGAGTGTTAATAAAAATTGTAATTCTAGTTGATGGGGGATTCTTTTCGTTGGTTCTAACACGAAAAACTATACTCAATAATAACAAATAGCTATTTGTTATTATTGTGAGAGATGGATGAAAGATAGAACTAAAAAGTAGCACAAAAATAGTTTAATATCGAATCGCTATTAACCCATTAGAACTTGTTTCAACCTTGTTTCAAGAATCAGTCTTTGAAACAAAATATTTATCTACATAAGTAGATGGTTTTGAAAATTTATTTGACTTATCACAGTCTCGACCTACTCGTAGGGCCGTGATGAAGTAGTTTTCCAGTACTTATTGAAGAAGTTACGATTGCAATAAGCCTGGTGTGTCCCACTGTTCGGCAAAGGCGTCCCCCCGTTTATCTACGCATTTCAGTCATGAGCTAGTTGGAAGTTATTAAAGAAGAGTCATGAATATTTTATTATTTCGATAAAAATCTAATTCAAACTTAATAAGTCTTGATTTCATAAGCAGAAAAAATCTTAAGTGCCAAGGCTTGATTCGACCACACGTAGTATAGAATAAATCTACCTACTTATATTACCGAAATGCGAGTGTAGGGGTTGACCGCAAACTTCCAGTAGAGCTTAGCCACTAGTTTTACTTTGGCGCCGCCAAGAATTTCGTTGGTGCGAACATAAAGTTGTGTTATGTTGAAATTCGTGATGAGGTAGAAGGTGTATTTGGATATTTGTAAAACGTAATAAAGGCACGTATTTTTTTATTAGAAATTTTCAGTGCGAATTTAATAATATGATTACCCTTACTTTGAAATCCAATGATTTAGGTAGATTGAACTATGGAACAAATAATAAATAGAAATCACTCGCGACACAGTTCTATAACTATTGCGCTCATTATTGTTTTCTTTCAATTTCATGTTCAATGTACTTTGTTCCAATCAATACCTTTTTTAGCCTTTCAAAATAAGCACTTAGACTTAGTAAGAGACAAAAAACACGAAACAAATAAGTAAAAGTGTGCTCTAATTCATTGGAATACCTGATAATATAAATAAATAAAGCTGGACAGTCATCTAGTCCCATATTTAAAAATAATCATTAGCCTCTCCTGTTTGCTTTATTTTTATTTTTCAAGTAAATCATACCAAAATACATTAAACAGAAGTTAGAATGTCTTCGCGAAGCTCCAACTCCATCTGTTATTATTACCATACTATTCAAACCTTTTTCAAGTTTTTATTAAGTGCTTTAGGAAAAAGCAATTTCTCTCAGAAATAGTTTGCATCAACAGCCTTTTCTCAGGAACAATAAAGTTTTATTCAAAGACACTTTTGGGAGTCTCATGTTTATTCTGATCGTGGAATACGAAATGCCTCAGATATTGTATTAAAAATTTACGAATGTCAAGATTTTTTTGAATCCAAGATGTTTTTCCTAAACTTTTTGGTAGGTCACATGTACGTACGTACCTACATATATTTTTTATAACATATTATATACACATTCTAAATCTTGTAGAGAATACTAAAACATTCGAACGTTCCGAACGGGCCGATAATATTTCATAAACCTTCACGTGAATTTTGCGTAGGAGCATTATGAATATGACATGAGCATGGAATTGTTAAAAATGATTCAAAAGAACCTCTCCTCTCGCCTCCCGTTGAATTGAATGAAGCTTGGCAGGTTCTGCATGAAATGTAATAAAGTATTGTCGAGCTCGCATTCGTATGGAAGAACGAATTTGGAAATTTATTAATCAGGATCTCATTTCGATCAATTCACTCGCATTGCTTCATTATGCAAAGAATGCTAAAAGAATAATACCTCCACCATATTATGTTTTGAAGCTAAATTGCGGTGTCTCCCGTTTTGAAGAAAATTAACGAAATTTAACTCATGAATACGAAGAGTTTTGACGAATATGTTAACTATCTGTGCTAAATTCAAAAACGAAATGTAGAGAGAGATTTGATTCTGTTGTATTAGAATTAAAGTTTTACTCGTCACAATTCTAATAAAGTTTTAAATCACAAGTTTGATCGACTTACTTTGTATTCAGGGTCCTCCTTCTGCTTTTTTATTTAAGTTTCATCAAAGGTCTATCATTAATTCAAGCAAAAGACTGAATAGAATAGTAAAAAACCCTTCGATACACATACAATTTATTATTCTATCAACGCGATCTCTCAACGCGCGCTCGACCAAAGATCGAAGGGTCTTAATAGTTCTTACTTCGGTCCAGCCGACCTAAGCTTATCTTAAAAGTAGCCAAGCGTAATGCCGATGTACGAGAATTATCTGAAAAATAGGTATAATGACAAATCAACAAGGACACCAATGTCATTCGTAGACGTCTACGAAGCCCTACGAATGTCTACGAGAACCGTAGAGGCTCTACGAAATTTGGCCGCTAAAGTTAGACAACTGTTTACTTTCAGCTGTGTTGGTACGTATGAACATACTGCGACGTTTTATGCCCACTGGTTACGTGACGTGAGCGTGAAAGCCTGTCCCTCGCACCATAGTTGGTAAACGAGTTAGCTAATTATAAGTAAGTACTTGCTTTATTCATCACTAGTTATGAGTAGAGTAAATATCCTGTCATGTCATATATTAAGGATAATGTAATTATAGTGCGTAACCCCTCGCACTCTGGGAATATTTAAGAAATTAAGAGCTAACGGCAATATGAGATAGAATGAGATAAAAGAGCATATTAATCCGAATTTCTTACTAGTATTTACATAACTTTTTTTATGATCCTCGATTGTTATTGCAGTTTTAATTATCTATAGTTCTATAGAACCTAAATTTTTCCTCATATTTGTAAAATGTTACCAATATTTCCGTCCACGATTTCACGCAGATTTATCCCAGATGATAAACACTGATGAAAAATTCCCCCCAAAGGTCCAATCTCCGACAACGAATTGGAATAATTTGCAGAGCTGCGGCCTGACGCTGCATAAACCAGTTTAGCTGTAAAAATAAACAATAAATACACGGGAAAGGGTACGAGGCGGGGAGCTACGCAGCCTCTATCTGTCCCTGGCGGCCACTCTTACGCGAGCCCTTTATCCTGGCTGTTCTCACATTATTTACTGTCAGTGCGTGAATTTTACATTCTCCCTCCACTTATCCCGTTTTTCCCTGCAAGGTACCATATCAGATTACCGGTATCCTCTTTCCGTTCAAGGTTTTGAAGTTTCCTTGTACGGACGTAGGTGCTTTAATCTTCTGCATTGTATTTGAAAAACGTTTGATTTATTCACATAGGCAAGAATTTATGCCTAGGTATTTTCCAACGAATAGCGGGAAAAACTGTTTAGGAAGCTTACAAATAAAATGAAATTATCTTTGGATATCTGTTCTTGTTTTTTTCTTAGATAACATCATACTTACTATTATGAAAGATACAGTCATTTAGTCTCTTTATATTTCTGTTACCTTTTCAAGCCTTACCGACTGACGGATTGTAATGAAATATTGCAAATAGGCTACTTATTGTCCCAATAACAGTAGTTCGTAAGGAATAAAGCAAGTTTGTCATCAAACACGACGTGACAACTGCCTCGAAAGCCAGTCTAACTTATTATAATTTGTTTCAGGTAAGTTTCAGCACATGCCATCAAAGTTAGAACCTAGCGGAATGGTAAGTTACGAGAGACGCAGAGCATCTGTGATGTAGGAGATGAGTAACTAAAGCTTCTAGAGCTAAGTACAAGGTGGGGCAAAAGTAATCAGCCGATGTGGTTTTGCTGTATTTTTAAAGCAAAATTGTGTTAAACATTTTATATTTTTTTCCATCGAGTTGAGAAAATTATATTAGGCGCCTGTATTAGTCGTCGTCGCCGTCAAAATCGATTTGTTAATTTTAGAACCATCCTATTGAGACCACATATGTCTTCAAGTTCTAGTTCATCCAATATATAATAGATGTAAGGAAAAGTCTTTTGGTAATAGTTCTGAACCGATCACTAACCACAGTAAAAGTTTAGCCATCGTTAACAGCACACCAGCAGTAATTTTGAATGGGTGTCATCGCTCTTCGCGGGTCAAACGTGAACAATAATTCCACGTATTTTAAAGTATAGCTTTCTATGGCTTATTGCCGTTGATTCTGCAACTTTACAAATATCATAATTCACATTTGCCGGCATTTGCAAAAGCTAAAACGGCTTCCAATAGGGTGATTACTTTTGCCCCACCTTGCATATGGTAGGTATATTGAGTGTAAGCTTTTGTAGCTAAGTTGCAGTCTGCTCAGTCTATTTGGAGAACTTAGTTCATTGACTAAACTTTGGGTAACTAACTAAAACACATCCGTATCCGAAACATAGAGCTACATAAATGTAACCTAGTATTTCTAACGTTTGTAATTTTATTAACAGGGTATGGTTAAAATTAAAAGTTTTAAAAGATACTCATTCTTTGACTGTTGTAAAAAAATAAGCTTCTTTTGCCTGCAAAACCTTTGAAACGAGTTAAAGCCAGATTAGGTCCTACAAAAAAGGGCCTGGTAAACATCTTGTACTTTTTCACAAAATTAAAAAGGATTATACGAATTAATATTACAGCAGGGTATTGTAAACACGGCCTAATACAATAAAAGAAAAAAGGCAACAATTTAAATAATAAAATTCGAGGCATATTTCAAAATGGGTAGGTACATACTGCATGCTGGAGAATAAATGAAACATTTATCACTGTCGAGGCTTTAGCTGGACCGGAGCGGCCCTTACGTCATTGACTTCGAACAATACGCTTCACCCCACCCCACTTGGCACAGATGCAAAGCATTTGAATTGATGAAACTCAACCTTGCCCTTCAACATTCAATAACCTGTACCTACTTTTCAGACGTGTTGGTCTACGACGGATTTCTATTGTATAAACAACAATGAAGATTTCTATTAGCGGACAACAGGCCCATTTACCGAAGGAGATTTGAATTTCGGCCGTCAGGTTCTTACAGTTATTTTAAAAATACTTGCTATTTTTACAAAAACTAGGTTTACTAGCACCCACCCACTCTGGTGAAAATTATAAGCCTTTACTGAGATCACCACCACTTACATGGAAATTTGCTCATTGTTTTTTCTATTGAAAAAGCCTCTCAAAAGTCTAATAACCCACCCAGCCCAGCTAAGTACTCCATTATCTTCTCAATTATGTACCTTCATCTACACGAAATACGATCCATATCGATGTACAGAGTCACGAAATAAATCATATTTCCGAGAATAGGACAGGGTAAACGTTATTGGCTGTACAAGTTTGCTTTTTGCTTCGAGACGTGAGATGAGAGCACTCTGGGACCTTTATGAACTTTGTTACCGCGTCACGTATTTATCTAGGCTCAGTAGGTATTGGAGGGCGAAAAACCAGGTTACCAGGGTATTATTATTATTGGGTTTTACTTCATAATAATAATGAGAACGATAAACCGAAAACACACGTACGTACGTAACACGTGGTATGGAAGGGGAATATGGAGGTGTTCGCCTTAGTGTGGGACGATACAGGCTAATAATATCAAGTTGATCAATAATAAAAGCTTTCGGTAACCCTATTGTTCTCGAATAGCAACACAAGCTTGATGTTTAAAGTTTCATGGATATTTGAAAACAGCAACTAATCAAATAAACGGTGGGAACAAATACCAATTAATGCAGCAGTAGTTTGTAGCGTTTCCTGCCACTATAAAACATTTTAGATATTTACGACCTCAATGGCGTAGTGAGAATGTCCGTCAGTGAAGCAGTAGTAGTAGTAAGTAGTTGCGGTTTCTCTTCTTGGTTTATTTCTTTATACGATCTGCAGATGTTTTCTCCGGGTGAACTGAGGGTATAAAGATTATCCAGGAATATGAAAAATATGCAAGAAGATTGAATTAAGGCCACTACTTAACAATAAAGTCTCAGTTCAGTATCATTGAATCTTCTCGTACCGAATTGAAGATTAATTTAAACTGAACTGTGAAAGCACTGATTGTTGTGAATCGGCCTTTAGTTTTATTAAATGCGGCGATAACGCTTATATTAGACTCTAATAGCTGAGCGACAAACGCGTCGCAACGGTCACATTTTTATATTTTTTGAGCTTTCATGAAGCTGGGACGAAGAGGAATTTGAATTTGGAAAAATAATTCATAAAAGTTGGTGAAGCGTCGCATTTGTCGGTTCGTTAGCGTCCAGTCTGCACATAGACGATGCTAAGTATGCGCTGGTGTCAATGCAGATATCGCCAAAACTAAACTCTAATTAGTCAGCATTTGAAACGATTTTTGTATACTTCTAAAGTGGTATACTAGTATGTGGCCCGCCTTATGGAAAA
This sequence comes from Eupithecia centaureata, assembly GCA_944547425.1. NCBI lineage: Eukaryota > Metazoa > Arthropoda > Insecta > Lepidoptera > Geometridae > Eupithecia > Eupithecia centaureata. The sequence goes on along the minus strand of OX155677.1, from coordinate 5,979,358 downwards.
GTGGTTACCGCAGCCTATGGACGCCCATGAGGGATTACACGAGCGTTGCCGACACTTTAAATATCTTAAGACTCTTTTTGAAGAACCCCATGTTGTAGTCCTGAGGGAAAACCTCGGCAGATCATTTCACTACCTGAGTATTAGTGCGAGGAAATTCCCCATGAACATTACGATTCCCACAGTAGGGTAAATAAACTTGGTACTAGAGAAGAGCATACAAAGGTACCAAAGTGTGCACAAACCATGTAGTTAATTAATTCACTTTGGAGCGCGTTCAACGAAAATCAACTGAAACTCACTATCCCCAAAAGGATAAGAACCGTGAAGCAGCTAAACTAACTTGAAAACTAAAACTTCCTCTGAGTCTGAAATAAAATCTGCCATTATAATGTTAACAAAAAACTTTAAAGTGAATATTTGTGTTTTCGATAATAGTTACAGTTTCTGTACGATAACCAGCAGTAGGTAATTGTTAGTTCAGGATTTGGCGCCAGACTCTATGTTGTCTAGGCTAACCAAAATAATATTTTTCCGCCTAACCAATTATGTGCAAATGGGAAAAAATTAGACACCTTTAACATAACGATTGTGTTATCGTTATGTTAAAGGTGTCTAAATTTCTTGTGCGTTAAGTTCGTCACCTTTCCGACAGCTCAAATTGTTCAAACGTAATTACCGCGTTATTCGCGTGTAACGTTTCAGCGAATAAGGGCTCGAATCGAACCTTTACCCTGTTTATTAACGAGCTTCACCCTTTCACGGATTACACCCTCGAACAGGCTTTGTTTTCCATCGCAATTTCATTAATTGATAAATCGCTTTCTTTTTAGCGATTCTGTTATAATATGGAAGTTCAAAATGGATTGGAACCATTTCAAACTAGAAAATTTAAATACATGTATTGTGGGAACTCTAGAATTCTAGACTGATTTGAGTTGATGCAGATATTGATAAAGCTGCCGAGAGATTCCGAAGAACTTACTCAAATGATAGGAAAAGTGACTAGTCCATTGAAATGTTAAATTTTTTAGGCCTAACCTTGCGTTTTTTAGAGGATGCAATTTTATTTTTTTGATGTGTAGGGGGGGTCAGCGTAAAGCTAAAACCAAGTTTGTGGGGTCGCCACCCTTGTCCCACGGCCGCCATCTTGAAAATAGGGGTTGAAATGGTTTTTACGATATATCTCTTAAAATATTTATTTGATAAAAAAAAATTGTTAACATTTTTTGTTGCAAATTAAATTTTCTACAACTTTAATCCAGTAACTTTTCAATGGACTAGACGTAAACCATTTATTTTGACAAAGTTCTGTCAACTTCTGTCACATTCTGTTTACGCGCGTTCTATAGGTATTAGGTACCTACAGCTACAGACTTTGAAGGAGATTATTTTATTGATTTCAGGTGATTCGGATATTTATAGAGTTGCAGAGAGAATCTCTCGGAATGAACTGGACAGTAGGATTAATTAATGAACCAAAATACTACATTGAGTGTAGGTATTTCAATATATGCAATTTAAATTGGCCGTGTTGAGTTTCTCTTGACGTCTACGTGAACATTAGGTATTTTCGCATAGAACGGTATCTTAATAATTAACAGTTTTCTACTTAGTTTCATTTCGACTAATCGTTATAAAAAGGAATTGTTAATATAACATATAATGTCAGTCTGTTGTCTTCTTCACTAGTAACACAAACATGTTCTTGCCATAGCCTACGTAGCTCTCTTTTTGTCAAGTTGTAATAAAAATAGGCCATTGATTATTCGCCACACCTTTTTTACCTTCGGTGATGATCGACAAGCGTTCAAAACCTGAAAGTTTAGAACACAAGCTCAAGTAACTAAGTAGGTATTAGCTTTTATTCGAGCAAAGTTGTCAAAAAGCCGACGTCACGTCTGTCTGCATAATAAATGAAATCGATGGCCACCCGCCTTGTTTATTAACGAGATTTGGTTCGCAACCTTCAAGGATTAGACCCTTGTGAAGATTTTGTTTCCAACACGGTTTATTTTCATTGTTTGAAGATTAACACGATCAGCAGTATCGCTATCAAATTTATATATTTTTGTGTGATAGCTTGTATTTAATTTTGTTGTATTTTTTAATTCGGTTAAGTTTTAGCACTCTTTTAGTTTTTTTTCTTTCGCTTAATAGTTGAACAATGATTTGATAATCACTTGGTCATAAATAAATGCAAATTCATGTTTCGATTCCTAAATATCGTTTGATTAGAGAATCGTGTGCAATGATTTGACAATAAGTAGGTACTTGAAACCTGACATTTCAGAGATCAGGGCTTCTCCTTTTTAGTCCTACTTTAACTTAGTAACTTTTTTTAACGTTTAAAAAGTATGTACCTAGAAAATAACAACATTATTACCAGAAACGGAAATAACGTGTCTGCACTGCAATGCAACGTGTTTCATTTAAATTTACTGGAATTTCAGTATTGTTACACTTTTATCTTTCTGGGAAAAAGTTAATAATACATTACCTATAGTGGTTCCGCGCTTTTTTATATAAGAAGCCAAATATATCCCTCGAGGTACAATCTATCTAATTTTTCCATCATAAGAATACAATTTGATTTCTTTATTCGAGAAAAGGTAACACGCAGACAGGGTAATTTTCGCTTAAAAACATTCCTATGCATGAATAGATAGGTGGAACCACAATTTATAATTCCTGTTACCAAATCATCGACCAGGGTTATGATTCCTGTGCGCATGTTTGGGCCATGTAGATGATTTCTGTTGGCGAGTAATAGCCCGAGGCATTCCCTGGTCTGATACCAAACCCCGATACATGCTAACAGAATATTTTTGGCGAGAATGTATCGGGGTCTGGTATGGACATCGGTATTATTCGAAGCCGCGGTAATTATGCCGCGCGTGACTCCACCTAATGGGATTAATGAGCGGCTCGCATCGCATCCTATTTGCTAAACACAAATTAGATTTTAGGTGAACAGAGGTACGAGTGTGAAAAGATAATAAGGTGTTTTTGGTTGAGAGATCTGAAAGTTGGTGTTTCTACGTTTTCCACATATTTAATAAATTTAGCGATAAAAAAAACACAAAACATTATTGAAGACGCATTGTAACGTGCTTTAATAAGTCATTAGTATTGTAGTGAGGTGATGTTGATGTGAAGTTCTGTTATGAAACTCAGTTTCCTTCAATTTACTACAAAATCATGCTCCCGAAACAGAGTAAATCATGTAAGTAGGTACTATACATATTTATATATCCTCCTTTTTCCAACATTATACTAAAGCACGCAGAATCAAGTCTTTGTTATGCTAAAGTTTTCATAATACACAAAGTTCTCATCCATTTCGCTCAAGAATAGCAGCATCATGGCACATGGACGACCTAGAAACTCAGTTCCAACGTAAAATATGTTCCGCTATCAAATTTGAATAAAACAAGCCTCGCAAAAATAAAATTAGTAGACCTTCACAAAAAGGCTATCGTGTTAACAGTCGGTGTAATTTATTTGGAATGGTAGACCATTAATCTCTGGGATTATATAACAGGGTTCTGTAGGTATACCTACATTACAAGCAAGATTGCGATGGACGGAATATGGAAAGAGGTCATAACACAGTTATTTTGATGGCTGCTGTAATGGACCATCAACTGCATAAGATATGAATTGATATCGTTAGGAATTTATGACTCATAATGTCATGATAGAGTAAGTGCCGTTGTCTCGTAACTATCATGAATTGATTGATGGTCAAGTCTTTACTGGCCGCTATGTAGGTATAAATTGCATTAGGTACCTACGGATTCCTATTCATTCTGAAGCACTCTATTATTATTTCGGCGCTGTGAATATGAACATTATAGATTTTGATCCACTTTTCATTTAATTTAAGGAAACGCTGAGACTCTTACCCGGAATCCGTGAAAGCTTGTCACAGACTTTTGCACACGATACGATTTTTAGCAACGACACAATAAATGAATGAATAATGACATGTTGTTCAATCCACTGACAACATTGGTTTTGATTTCGATATCGCTAAAACTTAATTTCAATTCGTAACACTAAATTATTGGCGTCCCTTTTATAAAGATTGAAATAAAAAAGGATAGCATAATTTTTTTGCTGTCAAATTAGTTTATTTTTAGCTGGATCCAAATTAACGTCATTCCCAGCCATACTTCATCTGTAGGTTTTTGCCTGTAGGTTCTTTAAGACTTTCAAGATTGCTATCGACCGTGCCTGAAAATAGTCGTGTGAACATGCCTTTAACGAGTTCCAGAGTAAAAAATTAGCACAAGTCATTAACTGTATCTAATAACAGCCAGTCAAGACTTATTAAGCTGCTTAACAGGCTCGCTTACATCAAATTGAGCCTTGATTTAGAACTTTGTTGAGAAAATATTATTGCCTATTTTTCGGGCACGAGAACGAGCACTAATTGAACAAAGAAGACCTCGTAGCTATCGATTTTTGGTCTAGATTTTTGTTAACGGTTGGTAGATTCCAAAAGAGATTGATGGATTGATTGATCTGATTGCTAATAGCAATTTGAAGGTGAATGCCAGCAGGCCCATTATTTAATGCGAGGCAATTTATTGCGGAGGTATCTATTTTGCTGACAGAATTCCAAATATCCAGGCATTCAGATAAAGTAGCTAACAGTGGCATACAACGGCTGCGTTTGACGCCCCTTGACATCGAAATTAGATCGGTGTTACCGATAAATTTATGTCAGCCTTATTTATTGCTCATTGAGGACTCAGCATATTAAGATACTATTTTGTTTTAGATTTCAAAAAACGAAAACCATTATTGCTTGCAAAGAAGATTTAGCGAAAGTCAACTTAAAGCTCACAAAACATTCCTAACACATTTTAGATGATACTGATAAAATATCAGCCTTATTTATTGCTAATTGAGGACTTGACATATAAAGATATTATATTGTTTTAGATTTCATAAAAAGAAAACAGTATTCCTTGCAGCAAGGAAGATTTAACAAGAACAAAGGTAAACATTGTGCCAGTCAGTTAAATTGCAAACCAAATTGTCTAACAAGGGTAGAATATTTCCCTACAGAGACTCTTATAAAAAGTCAATGTGACCGGTAATGTGGATCAGTTTCCCTTTGTTTCGACATGTACATTGTACGTGTGTGCTGTTTACATCAGATTTATCGGAGCATCACCGTCGTAGACACACAAAATAATGTTACGCTCCCCATCTCTGTTTTTACATCATTTATCCCGGGAGCCGTTATCCTTATGCGGAAATTGATATTGTTACCGAATAAAGGCAATTTTTTTACGTGCTAATGAATCGCTACCTCATTACGCCACCCGTAACTTTGGTACCTACCCATCTATAAGACATGATTACGGCATTAAGGCACACTAATCAAGATTTTCTGAGAAGATAAGTAAAGTAAAAGTAAGTTAAAAATATTTATTCTAGCAAATATTTTAAAAGAACTTAACCTAATACTCACATTCACAGAATAGACAAAAATTTATAAGCTCGTGTAACATTCCATTAAAATTTTATCACTAATTGAAAACCTTAGATTTTTTTATTTATTTAAATGTAGCAAATATGCAATAAATGTAGTGTTATAGTCTAATAGCTCTCCGCCGCCTTCGCTCGCGTAGAAACGATTTATCCTGCTTGTCAATCTAATAGTACTACAAATCTTTGTAATCAAAGGAAAAGTATCGACTTATTCATTTCAAAATAGATTTTAGGGCATTAGCATCCTACATTTAAAACGTTACAGAGATTTAAATAAGGAGCAAAACTAAGGGTCTCAAACTCGAGTAACCCGGTTTACAAAATAGTTACAAAAAATAACTTCACCCCATAGGGGTTTTGATTTTCTCGAAATCCCTTCATATTTGGTTTCTCTGTAGATAAGGCCCTAAAAATTTTAACTTTTTACCTTCAGCTAATTGGGCTAGACATAGTTGTCTCTATATATGGTTGTTTGTTCATGTTACTACACAGTTTGTTCCTTTAATATTTTTTTGTTTAAAGTTACTGACTAAAATAGCTGTTCTTAATTTTGATGATTATTTATGTCATGTTTGTATTATGGACGATAGGTTATCGAAATTAAAAAAGAATCACATAAATTTATCATTGATTCTATGAAGTTTAAGGTTGTTTCTGGTCCAGGACTAAGCATAGCTCCGCTATTAGATGGCGCTGATTTTCTATGTTGAAGTTTTTCACTATTTTCTTATTAAATTGTGCATAATTGTTTAATTGTAATATATTTGCCGCAAATGGGATGTTGTTTTTTATGTACCAAGCAATTTTTCAAGTGTTGAAAGCATCTATGGAGCTTGTATTTGGGAAGAGCAAAAAAGATTTTGCCTGTGTGAGTGATCGGCCGCTACGAGTCACTCACACAAAAAAAGATCTTGCCTGTGTGAGTGATCGGCCGCTACGAGTCACTCACACAGGCAAACCCTATAAATTCAGTGGAACTAAAATAACTACTGTTCGAAAAATAACAGAGATAATTGGAGACGCCTTAGGACTAAATATTTTTCGGACCAATAGTTCCGTTTTCGGGACATAACTAAATTACATCTAAAATTAATTCAATAAAACCACTAGTTAACGAACTAATTTTCGACTCTTGTTTTTTTTAAGAATAAAAACAGGCTCTATTTACATTTAAAAAAAAATTGGAGGTAATTTTCTTTTATCGTTTTGAACAATTTAAGTAAAAAGGCGCAGAGGGTAATGTTATTTACAAACTAGCTTATAAGCTAAGGAATATCTTACAAATTATAGGTAAAAAAAATACTTTTCACACTATTTATTAATTTCGTTAAATCATTGGAATTGACAAATAATTTGAATGAGTTCACAATAACAATCATTAATTTTAAATGCACTCACTGTGAAAGTTGTTCCAATATTATAATAAAATTACATTAAAATTGTTGGCGTAAGGAAGTCTCCACTTTTTTTGACTCTGTTCTTTGTGTACTTAGGTATTTTAGCTCCGATTTTACGACCACTTATAATAGATTAAAAGTAATACAAATTTTCACCGTATTTCAATAAGTCACGTTGGACTAGCGGTTCGAACAGTCGGGTAGGTGCGACGATGTATAGTCGTACCTGGGTTCGAAACCACTGAAAATTTGATTTACTTTTTGCTTTTTGATGATAAAATATCCACAAAATTTTGATACATCCCGTTAGTACGGGCTCGAATCCCTTCAACACTACCAAAATGTTTGATTTTTATCATTTTTATTCTTTATGTTTTGAACAATGTCATAGACCTAGTACAAACAAATTCATGTTTGTCATAAATTACTTATTGTAAGCCTTCCTAAGTCTATTTTATTGTAATATAAAACTTTGGTAGACTGTTCTGCGTACATCCCACAAAGGGTCCTGACCTCGTTTCTAACGGTATGACAAAAATAAAATGAAACAATTATGTACTATCAACACCAACTGATTTTTATTTTATTTTAGCTCTTTACGCCAGCTAATGTTCAGGCATTTTTACAAATCGCTCATTGAATGCAAAACGGCCACATTTCAAAAAATTTAGAAAATGTTTTATTTCTCATAAAGTTTATCTTCTTTTGAAAACATTTCATTTCAATATTTATTTCTTTTTATTGGGATTATTATCTTAACTTTGCTTCAAAATTTGAATGCAAAAAGGGCTTTTGTAGTTTTTATCAAGTTGGGTGATAGATATAACAGCGACCATTATTTTAAAATAGAGCAAAAAATTACGAAAACAATGATGAATGTGATGAATGAAAGAAAAACATTTTTTCAAAAAAATCATGTTCAAAATTTTGTTTTGGCTCCTGTAAAAAGTGACGATTAGTCCAATAAAATAAAAAAAAAATATAATTCCGGACAGTCCACACAGCATCATCTAGCCCCAAGTTGAGCAAAGCTTGTATTATGGGTACTAGTTGACTGATAAACTTAATACAATACATTACATAGATAGATATTTTTTTTCTAAATACATAGAAAACACCCAGACCAACGGAACAAATTTCTGCAGATCGTACACAATTTTTTTCCGACACGGGAATTGAACCCGCAACCGGTCGCAGGCGGACCTTCGCCCACTGCGCCACATCGGTCGTCGCTGATGAATGAGCGAAATGCTTTGCATACACTCTGACACGTCTAATGCTGGGGCCACACTATCGTGATATGCCGATAATTATTGCCATAAGTTATACAACACCTAGGTGTAACCACGATTTATGGCCATAATTTTACAATGCCAATCAATATGGCAAATGGCGGTAGGCAATAGCTCCGGCGGCGGTCTTGTTTCGCACATCAAAGAAGATTACCGCAGTAATTAATGCGTTTGTGGCCACTACCGTTTGTCCAGTGTGCAATATGAGCTCACCGGCGCGGCGACGCACGTGATATTTTTACCGCCTTATTTATTGACATATCTAGGTAAACTCTAGTGTAACCACACCAGTTCATGCAGTAATTTAAACGGTAATTTAATGTCATAATTATTGCGGTAACAGCCCGGTAGACGGTAAGGTAGTGTGGCCCCAGCGTAAAACTCTCTAAACTGGTATCTATAAGCAAACATTTTATCTGTTTACATAGTGTCATTTATTGTTGTCATGGGAACGGCACGTAGGCTTCCTAGATCTTATTTGACATGCAACAAAAATAGAAGGGAATAAATACTTGGACGATGGAAAAACGCTTTGAGAACGTAAACTATGGTATTATTAGATGATTCTTTAGATAGCACAGAGATGGCGATTTCGTCGCCGCCGTCACACTCACAAGTTCAAGTAAGCGGGCGTACGACACTATCCGTGTTCACTCACGCATTGATAGAAATGGCCTAAAATTTTCACGTTATATCTAATTATACCGAGTGTTTTCATGAATCAAACACAATTTGCCGCAAATAATGACGAATAACAAAGCCAAAAACAGTTATTTATTTGTTAAATTATGTCCACATCGCTCATATTTGGGAAAATACAAACGTATGGAACTCGGATCACCTTAAAACCTACTTGTACTTCTGTACTTACTGATAATATACTTCATAATAATATATTGAATATTCAGTTCAGCTGTAAGCTATAAAGCTGAACTGAATATTACATAAAGGGTACTTAAATGAAACAGCTCAAGCAGTGATTAATGTGATCATAAGTCACATAACACTGGTAAATCTAGTCGCTTTAAAGATATTCCTTTCCACTTAACAACTTCGTGAATTTAAACGTTCTAGCGTTCCTTAACAAACGACAAAATAAACGAGAATAATGTTCCACCAGATAAATTTCCACATGCGGGAAATTCAAACTCATTCGTCTACATATTTGACTATAATGTGTTGTTATATGGGCCAACGAAACGGCCTTATCTTCTCCAGTTTTCCGCCGATCTAAATTCACATCGCGGCTATTTTCATAAACTAGGACAAACTTGAATGAATATAACACTATCGACATATTTCAATACACTCCAGTTGAAAAGGGTAGGGGAGGCGGTAGTTAATAACGATTTATGGAACCCCTTTGTTCCATGTCTCTTATCTCCGTCGTGAGGTTCCTGCTCACGCTTGATTTATCGTGCCTTCATGTCACATGAAAAAAGAACAAAGGACGTATTTTCATGAATCCTATCATATTTTCGGCAGCAAAATAACAGCTTCTAACGTTCAAACGCGCGTAAACTCCGATTAGTCTTATTTAAACCGGTGTTCGCATTAACGGAGAACAAAGTTTAATATGAAAGTATGGCTACCGTAACTCACTTAACGTACGCCCGATCTCGACAGTGACTCTAAACCTAAAAAGTCCCGAAAGGGAGCGTTCTACAAAGAAAACCATTTTGTAGGCACATAAAAGAAATAGGAATAAATCAGAGGCGTCGGCCATTACGGCATAGCCTACGCGTTATTGTTCCGTTCCGTCACGTTTGTCGACGCAAATGTGACAAAATAAGCGCGATTACGCGACAAACATCACATGCTTTGCTTTCAGACTCGCTCCGGTTGTTTTACCTCAAAATGATTCAGATTTCTTCAACAATTTTAGCCTTACTCTAAAATATCAATATTTAAATATACGCGCGTTTAGATTATACTCAGCGGACTCATCAAAAATTACTAAGGTAGTAAGAGTTTTGGCCACCTGTTTTGTATTATATTTTCCTCAATTGCGTTTTGGTTTGTGCTATTAGTACAAAAACACAAAGAATCATGTTCATAAAAAAATCTCGTTGGTATTCGTAATTCGTTGGTACGAACGACACTATTCGAATCGCTAAATTGCATGGAACGACTCGAGAGGCAATTTTAGTTCCAATTAGTCGATTCTCCAATCGACTGGTTAACCTTTTTTGGTACGGTACATGCACTTGCTTTTTTATCAATTCATTAGTCAGAGCTAAATTAATGGAGATCTTTGACCTTTAAAAAGCTTGTCTGAGCTTAGATTATATCGTATTAAGTAGTAAGCCAAGCATTATATTTACATATCTACAAAATATTTACTTTCTACGTAGTGTGTAAGGTATGCTCGTAATACTTGTACATCTGAAAACCAGAATATTCATATTATGGCATAGGAAATACAGGCAAAACTGAAAAAGTACTTACCCATTTTATACTCCGCACTCGGGGGCTTATTAGCATACGATAGCGAGTTTGAAAGCTGAAAAATATCGTGAATAGACCGCTGCTGCCCGCCATTGAAAAGCGAGTGCAGCTCATCCGCTTATAAATTATGTAACAAATATCAAACAGAAACACGAATATGCTGGTTCGCCAACATATTTAATATTTTCAAAGCAAATGTTGACAGATAGAAGCACTTCTGCAAAGATCGAAATTGCCTGTTCTCGAAAGAACGAAAGTTTATCTCAGGTAGATGTGGGTAACTTAATTTATACGGCCGTTCGCTCGGAGCCAATCGTGGGAGGCGCTATTTGCGGAAATTTGTTCGTAGACAAGCGATTTTTTTCAAGCGCCCCAGGAGTTTCTCGGGACGTGAGCCGAAAATCACCGCAGGCATTTGGCTCAACGGTAAATAAAGTAGACCAAGTTTTCCCAACTTACCCACTTCGAATTTAAACTTTGTATTGTTGGTGCAACGTTACTTATTTCGACAAGTCGATAGATAAATGACCTTATAAAAAAAAATCGTACGATACCAAAATTAAGTAAACGTACAACGTACAACTTATACAACAGATTTATAAATTACAAATAAAACGGGAATCTTTTTATGTCTATCTATTTCGCCCCATTCGATTAAATAAACATTTCTCGCGCTGACATTAATGCAAATGGATTATGAGTAAATGACTCGAAGGTTACCTTAAAGAGACAATAAGTATCCTGATTGTCAGCTCAAGAAGCCAATCGCAGATGTAAGTAGATAGGTAGGCAAGCAGTAAATCCTGAGTGATCTATTCAAGAAGGCCTGACTAGATGTTGTATCGTTTGCTACGCGGAATCAGACGAGTAATGATGCGGAAAATTCACCAGCTTACTGCGCCGAGACGGGGTAATGTTACATACAAGCGAGGCGACTTTGAGGTAGGATGATTTTTATATTTTTTATATATATCCGGTTTTTGCTGCAGGACTGAAAAGAACAGAATAACCACAGGAAATAACCAATTAAGTACCAAAGCTAAAATATCTCAAATGTAAACAGTCATAAACAGTCTATAATTATGAAGAAGAGATGACTAAACCCAAATTTTCTCAAATGACTCGAAAAATTTGTGTTTTCTATCTATACTTATAATAAAACTGTAATAGGTCCAATTCTGTACATTGAAGATATTTTAAAATTTTTTTTTGGAGGGCACTCTATTATCGATGCTCAAGCCAAAACTGTAATTTTTTTCATTCATGTCTGTCTGTCTGTCTGTCTGTATCGTAAACGCGCATCACGCCGAAACTACTTGACGGATTTAAATGAAACTCGGCATGATTATAGGTCATACTACGAGGAAGGACATAGGATACTTTTTATCCCGGAATTCAGTAAGGTCCTCATGGGAGAGGGTATGAAAGTAAAATTACTTTACCGCGCATCACGCCGAAACTGCTGAATGAGTTGGAATGAAACTCGGGAAGATTTGAGTTCATACTACAAGGAAGGACATGGGATACTTTTTATCCCGGAATTCGGTAAGGTTCCCCTGGGAGAGAGGGTGAAAGAAAATTTCTTTAACCACGCATCACGACGGAAGTGAATGAATTCGAATGGAACTCGGAACGATTGGACATGGGATACATTTTATCCCGGAATTCAGTTTGGTTCCCCTGGGCTATACGGGTTTTCTAAAATTTCTCACAGCATCTAAACGACGCGTGTGTACGCGTCGTTGAGATACTGTGAGAAATTTTTGAAAACCCGTATAGCCCAGGGGAACCAAACTGAATTGAACTGATAAACGCGAAAGTTTGTAAGTATGAATGGATAGATGGATGGATGTTTGTGAAAGAGTATTCACGCAAAAACTGCTGAACGGATCTGGTTGAAATGGCACAGAGATAGATTATAAGCTGGAATAAGAAATAGGCTTTATTTTATCTCGAAAATCCCACGGGAAAGGGAATTACGCAAGTAAAATCGCGAGTACTCCAAATACTAATCATGCGCAGACGAAGTCGCGGGTACCAGCTAGTTAATAATAAATCTATCTTAGTAATGGTATTAAGTATATCAGGTATACCCAAAACACGAAGCTCTGCTTAAGTGTGAATAAAACAGAGTCAATAACAATATCTCGAAACAACAAAGAAGACATTATTACATTTATAACACAGCAAAATTGACAACAAAATATCAAAAAAATACATAGTATTTTACTCGCGTAGATATTAACTTACATATTAGAAAAATGGATACCCACTCGAGTAACAAAGAATGATGTATCATCTAACAAAAGCCTTTTGTAATAGTAGCATGCCTGGCGATATTTTTGGTTCTTTGAATATCGGTTCACCTGTGTTTTTTATTTTTAGGTACTTACTTGAGTGGAACGTGCCATTCAAATAAGATCAATTTCAGCATCAGAGTCCTTAGTACTGGTTGTGCAATAGTTTGATGACGATAAAGTTTATGACTCTTTCCTTTAATTTGGCGCCTTCCACCGCCATTACTGAAAGGAACTAATTATCTTTATTTGATAGCGTTAAATAATGTTCGTTCATGCCCTTAGGCTACTCGAACCGTTGTTTCATACGAAATCGATTTTACTTTTGGAATAGTTTTTGGAATAGTTTTGAGAGATTTGACGCAGGCTTTTTTCACGGTAGGTACATATATCGTATTAGTCTCATTTATTTAATATAATTTTTGTATGCGAGATACGAATTAAAGACTTTCGAGCACTGAAAAACTTTTTTCCTAATGTAAATGTGTACACTGGTAGGTACTAAGTAGTAGGTACCTAAAGAAGATACACTTAATAAACTATCAGAGTTGGCTTACTGCCAGCATTTGACCTTCTACTTTTCACATTCTAATATTCAGAGAGTTCAGGTTATTTTGAATCCGAAATAAAATATTTCGGACGGTTTCCTTCAAAATTGGAATTTCAACTTTTCTAATTTGACTCGTTCAAGTTTACCTAGATGCTTGTGTCGGCTATCCAAGTAAATAAGGTCTTAAAGTTCAACTTAACATAACGACTATTAGACTTTTGGAATGAAAAGTGGGTACCTAACAACGTAGGCTTAAAAGAAGGTGGGGAAAATTAAGTCGATGGAACCGCGTTGAGGTTATTAGTGAAGTTGGTACATGCTTTCACCAAACTTTTCGGTGTCGTTTAGCTCGTAAAAGACCGTTCTGAATAGATAATAAGGTTTTTATTAAAATTCCTTGCCCTTGTTCCTCCTAAAGCCAAATAGCGAGTCCTTTGTTCAGAGGCATGCAAGTCCTAAATTCTACCATTCCTGTTGTCCCCAATGAAATTTCACTGCTCCATTTATAAACCCCTTTTGTTTGTTTTTGTATCGAGTTTTAGAAGCGATAATAAGGGAAGGAGTTTTTGGTTGTTTGCTTATCTTCGCTCGATTTATTTAGGTTCACATTCATGACCATTACTGTAAAAGGTGAGTACCTAAATGATCAACAAAGCAACTTGCCCTGGTAGGTAAATTAAATGTTTTTAAACAAGAAAATATCCATCGCGCTACATCGTTCGTGCGATAGAAATTTTTTATTAAGTTAATAGGTACCTACCTCAATCACACCGTTTTAATGCAAAAATTACGATGTTCGTTATCTCTTTACAAAACAACGACTCGACAGATCAGGCTAAAATTTTGCATAAATGTAGTTCTAAGCCTGGAATCAAATTCAGTTCGTATCTGGTATTAAAATAGATAAAAGAGACACATTTGCATACAAGTATAAGAGCATAAAAAATTACCTTTATGGAATGGAAAGTGTACCTGTGTTACACCATCGACTATGACCTGTTTAGTGATTGATTGGTGCCTTTGATAGGTTTCAGAAAAACCGGTGCCACACCGGTGCCTACATGTGATACTGTTGTGAATACGAAATTGGTGATGATGTAGCTATCGAAGTATAAATAGATATCTGAAATAAATGAACATTAATTTAATTAGGTACGCAAAATGAAGTTTTTAAAATGCTTGCTTATCCTGTTGTTATTGTTTTCATGTTTCATTTAAAGACTTTTTCCCACCCTTTCTTCCTTTTGTTATCTTTGGCTGCAACCAACACTGGGCCTCTCTATTTTTTATCTCGTTACGGTAAGCCGTTAGGCGTTAGTAATGTAATAAAATCATTCCAATTGCGTTGAATATTATACCTAGGTGGTATTTACTTTTTAACGAGCTTCTATCTAGATTTTACGAGTTTAGGGGCATACCGAAGCCCAATTTAAAGTTTGGAAGCGGTTGTTAGCATTCATAATATTTACGTTTTTACGGTTATTTCAAGCTTCGTATAAAAATAATAGTGTTAGGTTTTCAGAGATTTTTTTTGGAATTTTTGGACTTTAGCCCAAACCAATCACGATAAAAAATGGGTCTAGAAAAATCATTAATAAGAATTGGATAAAATATGAACGGGTTTTTTAAAACATGATTCCAAAAATCCAATTATCTTTTAATCTATTCCTACTTACCGGCCCGGGTCCTAAACCACAGCCTAAACTCAAGACTAAATTTAATTTTAATTCTCCAACAAAAATATGTCGGTGAAAGATAAATAGACTTATTGTGACATGTTCCGAGTTATTAGCAGAAACTTTTGAATTCAGCGGAAATACTCGTATTGACTTTTGATACAAAGTTGTTATTTGCTTGAAATAAGTGGGTCCATGTGACATAAGCTGAAGACAGGGCGCTATGGCGCTCATTAGGGGACGCCTATGTCCAGCAGTGGACTAATGTAGGCTGATGATGAAGTGGGTCCAGAACTTTCAATCCTGTAGAATGTTGCAGTATTCTGAAATATACTGAGGAACGTTTATTTAGTAACCTTATTAAAGAGTAGCATGGTTAAGCTACTGTAGAATGCTATGACGTAGCTACTGTAGACATGCTACGACACAACATATATTCTCCTTCTTACAAAAAAACATAAAAACTTGGTTTAAATCAAAAAGCGATGAGCGGGCTAATTCTGCAGTCGGATCTTAGACCATAAATGGTAACCCACCCAAAAAACCAACGAAATTTTTAAGTTGGAATAAATATATAAAGTAAGTAATAGTTTCTGGCCGCGGTTTCTTACGCGATGGAACTACTTTTTGGGAACATAATTTCCTAAGAAGTATTTACATCTCGTAAAAATAAATAATTATAATAAACCTATAATAACGTAGCATAGGTAATCAAGAATATTATAAGCACCTTTTGTGAAAAATAGGAAGAAACAGCATAGGAATAGGTATAATACTATTATCACTACACAGTATAAAACAAATTCGCTTCCCGCTGTCTCTCTGTCTATCCCTATGTACCTAAGCTTAGATCTTTAATAATATAATAATAATAATAATTGTTTATTTTCAGATGACAAAGATCCATAATGTAGAATGCTACGACGTAGCTACTATAGTCATACTACGACGTAGCTACTGTAGAATGCTACGACGTAGCTTCTATAAAATGCCACTGTAGAATGCTACGACGTAGCTACTATAGAATGCTACGACATAGCTACTATAGACATACTACGACGTAGCTACTGTAGAATGCTTTAAAACTGAACAAAGATTATGATGGGGATTTTTCAATAGATAGAGAGTATTCAGGGCGCTCTGGCGCTCATTAAGGGAGGCCTGTGTCCAGCAGTTGACTAATATAGGTTGGTGATGATGATGATGATGATTCAAGAGGAAGATTTTATGTATAATACACCCGTGCGAAGCCGGGGCTTGTCGCTAATGCTTTATAAAAGCTACATAAGCTTAAGCATATAGAGCTTATGTAGTTGTAATAGGGATATCATGGCCGCACTGTGGGAACGCGCGTGACAGCCGACGCGGCCACGTCCAAGCCACGGGGCATTCATTGAAACCCCTGTGCCGTAATAAACTTGCATGACGTGATACTGTTCCTAAACACAAGTACCTAAAGTTCGTATCACTAAATACTAAATTCTGTTGCTGTTCGCTCCGAACCTGTTCATGTGATTTTTCTACAATAATAATATAATTTTATAGATACTTACTTTCATATAACATACAGAATCGTTTAAGAGCAACTGATGATGATGTTATGAGTCATGCACAAACTGTTTTAGATTTAAGGTTATTGAATAAATAATTATTTATACATTCATCGTCATTTATTACAATTACTTATCTTAAATCTGAACTATCTAACTTTAAATCTAGATATCTTTCCATTTATCTGTCTATGTTGATACCGGTACACATTGGCACCGATAATATAAACCAATGGGCTTCTATTTATGCGGCCAAATGATAAACGAACTAGAACCTTCGCTCAACCCTCCGAATATCAATTTGATTGATTTTGAAGTAGTTGGAGCGAACAGGATCCGTCACCGGCCTTTCGAACTAAATGCTAACCGTCAGTATCTCTGCGATATGCTGAAAATTCACAAGTTTCAGATTAATCGATTACGCTGCGGACGAGATAGGGTAAGTTTAACCGGCTCTGACACAAGTTCACCCATTTGTCTGTTACATGGTATGCCCAAGTTCGGTACCGACATGAAGATATGACGGGTACTACGATAATATCAGTAATGGAACAACAACAACGGCTAACTTATGGAAATGTTCGCATCTGAGGTTGGTTGGGAAATATGAACCTTTACAGTACACGGAGAAGTTACCTACCTATTTATCCATTTTAAAATATTTATGTCGAATTATTCTGCAGTAGGTAGGTGCAGTAGTTTTTCACCAGCAGTAAATATTCAGAAATGCCATTTTTAAAATGATAGTGGGTGGAGGTAGGTTTCCACTCACGCAAGAGCTTTAAAAACCTCGTCAGCAAAGTCATTTCTCGTTATAAATGGAAATTATAGTGCTGCAGGAAATCAATTTTCCGCCTGGCTTCGTTAAATGGAGTATTCGTTGGTCCGTACTATTTTGACGCTTTGATACGTCATGGTACCTACTCAGATGATTAAATCATAGTTCAGCCCAGTTATGTTTACCTGCTCGTGCTTCTGCGGTTGTTAATAACTGATTTTAACATATTGTAACCGTTGACAATGGCAGATTGAACCATTTATCGAAATTAAAAAGTATCGTTAAAACCGCTCTTATAAATACGTTATGGGGTTTTACGAAAATAAGATATTGTAGAGGTAGGTATTGTATTTGACTAGTAGATAGTTATTATAATATTAAATGGAACTAGCTCCCTTGAAAAACAAGGTGTCGACAGTTTAATATCGGATTTCACTTAACTATTTAGAAACTTCCATCTAACTCGAGAGTGCCTCAGGGCTTCCCATACAATGCACAAGCTAAAGTTGTTGCTTAGGTCTCTAGCGAACTAAAAGCAACTATGCGACTTCCTTGAATATTGGAGCAAGTTACCGTTCCAACAAATAGTCAAATTAAGCTGTATTTACATGGCGTCCCACAGCAATGCCACATGAAGGGAAAGTACCTTAAATATTGTACACAGAAAATTTTACTGAAAGTTCATGGTCTTGTATCAGGTTTCGATAAATTAGGTGTAATTATATTTTAAATTCGACAGGTTTGATTCCCGGTTCATACAGGTTATTATAAAAAAATATTCAAGTGCTCTTTAAATTGTTTTTTAAAATGAAGTCTTGTTTTCAGTACACTTTTCTATGTATAATATTAAATATATTTTTCCACTATGTGTCGTGACTAGGGATTGCAATCCGGTATCATTTTCAATCCGGCCGGATTTCACCGGATCGACGATAATCCGACCGGATCCGGTCGGATCCGGCCGGATTTCAAAGTTACTTGGCCTAGTAGTTAGTGATTTTTAGTTTTGATAATAATACATAAAAAGAAAAATAAAATACGTATTTATGGAAAGTAAAGTCACTTTTATTTATATTTTTTGGACTAATTGTAATTTTTAGTACTATTTGTACTAAATGACATTATGATACTTCTGAAAATCCTCGCTAAGGTAAGGATTGCAATCCGGTAGGTATCATTTTCAATCCGGCTGGATTTCACCGGATTGACGCTAATCCGCCACCGACTATCAACCTGCTTTCAAGTGGAGCCAGAGAACATGCACACCAAACGTATTTCCTTCAGTGGAATACGATTATGGGAAGGTACAAATATGTTTGAATGATCAAACTGGTACTTCGACTCCATTTGAAATATTTGGTTTAGCTACTTACTTTGACATTTTAGTGCAACAAATTGTACTAGATACACTGCGGTACGCACATCAAAATGGGCGGGAATTCGCTATTGAAACCGACGAGATGAAAGCATTTCTTGGTATGAATTTAGTCATTGGCTACCATATTTTACCATCATTGAGGAATTATTGGTCTACAGAACCAGACATGGTAGTGCCTTTCATATCGAAGGTGATGCCTTGGACTCGATTCGAAGAAATACGGCGAAACCTTCATTTCTCCAACAATGAGACCTACGCAGCCCTACTTACGGCAGAGCATATAAAATTCGTCCAGTAATGCAACATCTCAATGATGCGTTTCTAAAAGCCCTGAACAATACGAAAACCCAATCTATCAGTGAACATACGGTGAAATTCAAAGGGCATAACATAAAACGATGCGTGTATTGTACAAATTGTTCAAAATTTGATCAAAAAAAGAAAATCGCACAAACAACATATGCAAAGTTCATCTGTACTATAACCAATGACCGAAATTGTTTCATCGTTTGTTTTAAGACTTTTGCGTTCGCGTAATTTTTGCTTTACCGGATCCGCCACCGGATCCGGCGCTGACTCACCGGATCCGGTATGTCCAATAACACGCCGGATCCGCCGGATTACCGGATCCGCCGGACCGGATTGCAATCCCTAGTCGTGACTGTGGGACGCCCTGTATAGCGAAATAAGTACCTACTGCCAGTTTACCTAACTACTCCTCAACCCGTAGGTTGGTAGGTACTAAGTCAAAACGATATTTAGTGTAGGCGTTTATAGATATTATAGGTATAATATCTAGTATAACATCGAAAACTAATGGTCGTATGTCACCTTCCCTTAAACTCAGCAATGAGCAGGTAGAGAAGGGTATCTTAAGCATCGAAAAACAAATTACGTCCAAGGGTTTATATACCGGAACCCAATAAAGCATTTATTTTGCATTTATGAGTACCACGTCACACAATCTTGAGAAGGGTTAAGACGACAACAAACGACAGAGGTCGTCTTTTATGCTCACTGCTAAAGGATTTTGCGACCTCGCAACTATTTTGAAGATAAGCAGGTTTGTTGATGTCAGGGTACGAGGCCTTCAAACATAAAATTGAATAAGTAGGCATCGATTTTCTGAAAATGGAAATCCCATCATGGTTACCCAGAACTCGACACGAATATTTGTCGTATGCTGGGTTTCATTGGCAAGGTTCGAACCAAAGAGAAGCTCTGACATGACCGTCTCGCTACTTGTTTGTATCTAGTCTACAATATGATTCAAGATGTGTGCATAGTGAGTTCGTGGAATCTCTTTGCCCAAGACTCTCAGCACGAGGATTTATAAAGTGTGTATCTACAGTAGAAACTTTTCTTACAATTCAAAAGAAAAATAACAGTTCTAAAATACCTACTCTCATTCATCTTCAGCAAGAATGGATGAGGAGAAACTAGTTTCAGAATACAAGACTTTGAACTGCGAGGCCTAATAACATTTCGAAGTTGTTTGAACTTTGAGCATTAGGTGTGGAACATTGTTGAGTTTCCATCATTATTTTTATTTGTCTGATTTCGAGAATCATTAGTAAGTTTTGGATTTGTTTCGCAAAGTTGTTGTTTGTTTACTTTAAACGAATCTGAAAAGCTAGATTTAATGACTTGTTTTATTACAAGAACTTGTGTTTATGTTTTGTGGTTAAAAATCAAGTAAAAATACACATACTTATCACATTCACGCATTTAACAGATTATTTTTAGAGGACATAGCTCAAAAAATTAGAAAGCTAAAGTGACCGTGGGCCAGCTGGAGACCGCGTCTTAGCAAACGTAATGTAGGACGCCCTCCGGCATGGTGGGACAATGATCTATGAATGACTGCACGCAGATGCTGGATGCGTTAAGCTGAAAACGGGGTGCTATGGCGATAGGGGAGGCCTATATCCAGCTGTGGAGTAATAATAGGCTGATAGGTTGATGTTGCAAACTTACTTTGGCCTATCAAAAGGATTTTAGTAAACGATAAGGTTCCTACCACCTATTCCATGAACAAGCAAAATCCGAAGTTACGGAATAGGAACACAACGCAATATAATACGGAAGCCCCTAGGGACTTATCGCGGGCTGATTGCTTTATCGAAGGTAACGTTAGGTAGAAGATACTCGTACCATAACATTTAAATAGATAATATTATCACGAGAATAGGCTGCCATCTCCGCTGTTATAACAGTTTTTTCCGAGTTAGAATTCCTCATTTGAATTTTAGTTTTTTTTTTATTTATTTTATCTTATACAAATGAGCACTTGTCTTATTTTATTTAAAAAGCTAAACTAAAACCGGGATTCGGTTTGTCTGAAAGCCTCTTAGACCAGTGTTCATCAAAGGACAGTCGGACAGTTATCACTTATAAGCTTCATTGATTTAACTATTAATAAAAATTATTTACTTTAGTAATAATTTGAGTCCGACTGAACTCTGAAGAACACTGTCCCTAGTCTCTAGTTGATACTTGGTGTGTAGTAGATGTTTCAGCTTTTGACCTAAAAACTTAAGTAGACAGTAAATCGATTCCCGCCATGCTATCATGTCAACTCCTGTTAAGTCTGACATTTATCTCGTAGGTTACAACTTTACAAGGTAGCCTGCAGATAAAATTAATGGGAAACGTACTGAATCCGACATTTCGAACGCACGCAACTAGCAGCGGTGGTAAACCTTTTATTAATATTTCAGCTCAGACATGAGCGGTTTTTTTTGTTTGATAACACGCTCTTTCAACTTTACTGGTCTTTGGATGATGAAGACCTACCTTTCGTTAAATTTGTATTACTGAAATCTAAAACATTATACTTAAATCACCTAATTATACAAAAAAAAATATTTTTGTATGACCAGGTGGTAACATTAAATTTGTCATATATAATCCGCGAAATTTCGTAACTATGATGGATGGAAGGCTGGATAGATGGACTTTGTTACTCTTTCACGCAAAAACTACTGAACAGATCAAGATGAAATTTGGCACAGAGATTTGTCTGGAATAATACATAGGCTATATTTTATCCCGGAATTCCCACGGGAACGGGAACTACGCGGGTGAAACCGTGAGGCACTGCTACACAAAAACTACTAAACGGATCTTGCTGAAATTTAGCACAAAGATAAGTTGTAGTCTGGAATAGCTCATAGGCTATATTTTATCCCGGGATTCCCACGGGAACGGGAATTGCGGTGAAACTGCGAGTATACTCGAAATACAAATCCTGCGCAGACTAAGTCGCGGGCGACAGCTAATGTTTTTATATGTATCTCAAGTCTGCCATGGTCAGGCGCACAAGATAAATTTAAATAAGTCCCAGATTATATTAGGTAAATTAAAATTGCCACTTCAACTTACTGCTTCAACTTTTGACTTACTGTGTATATTATGACATCTATGACAAGGTTATATTATATTATATATGTTTATTATGTAACATATATATTATATATTATATTATATATGTTTATTATGTAACATGTGTTATATTATATTATACAGGTAGTGTTAGATTTTTCACAGTTTGAAAATACCCTTGCACTTGTCGGTGCATTTTGTGCTTTGAATCATCATCATCATAAACGTAAATAAGTCCACTGCTGGCCTTCCCTAATGAGCGTCATAGAGCTCTATCTTCAGCTTGCCGCATCCAGCATCTAGCTGTAGTATTAGTCTTTTGCAGATCGTCATCGTGCTTAGAATACAATTGCTTTATTTGTTGAGTTTCCCCAGAATATAACTCCATCCATACCTTAATAACGCTACAATGTTTCCGGAATATGCCGCAAGCAAGGCAGTGGGCTTAGCTACTAGAATAAGTTTATAAAGCATATGAGAGGTAGAGTTGATTAAAAAGTGTTTCTGTATGAATTTTCCAACAGTCATGTACTAAAATGTAACAGTCTGTATGAAAACTTTAAAAATAATGTATAATTTACTCGTCTGTGTAATTTTATGGCATAGAAGACTACACTTCCTGAGTGCTGCTTAATGTATGGAAACAACTGGCATCAAAGTTGAGTAAGCATCAACGTTTTAGGTTAGACACTCCAACAAATAACTTTGTTGTTTGGGTATAAACGGACGGCCAGAACTTGGGACCCCAGAGGCCACTTAAAACTTATGTGGCTTCGTTAACCATAGTCCTGCGTTCTAACTGCTGTTAAGATATCCCAGAATAATAAAACAAGACCCTATCGGTCCATATATTACTATTGTGATATCGCCGTTCAAAAAAGAAATTGATAATAGTTTTGGTCGTATCAAAAACTATGCTCCTCTTGATCCTCGCGTCGATTTACTCAATGCTGAGGAACTTTTATGAAGGCCTTGGTCAGCATGATGAGTCTCCATGGGGATCGACCTAAAACTATTCTGACTGAAGATAAGGACATAGTTAACGATCGCAAACCTCTGCAATAATGATGGAATAACATTTTATTACCTACGGACACCAACTTACTATGTTGCGTAACGAACCGATGACCTTTAAATAGAAGGAAAGAAATAAACAATCTACGCTTCATTGAACAATTACACCTCATGGCAGAGCATACTTTTATTGATTTGTTTACTTCCATAATAACCTATTGTTGAGAGTCAAGTCCAGGGTTTTACAAAATCAATTTAAATGAAATATTTCCTGCAAATTTTATTTAATATTTCTACAGCCTGCTTGAGGCTGTAGAATGGTTTCTATGTATACTTAGAAAACTAAGAGCACCATCTACAAAATTTGCTCTATCGGAATGCAACGTTTTACCGATAAAACGACAAAGCAAGTTAGGAACGAACGCTAAGTAAACAGAAGATCGAAGCGACTAGAGCGCCACGGTATTGAGTTGTTGCATATTTTAGGATCGGTATGCGCCGACAATCTAGTTCGTATGCTTGACGTTGCTGGTGCTTCAGAGAGCAAATACGCAAACGGTTCCATCAGAATATTTGCTTGGAATCGACTACAGAAATGTATTCTACGATTTGGTCTATAGAGGTTTCTCGACATGACTAACCTTATTACTCCAACGGTGGTCTTTTGAGGTTGAAACCTTTTTGCTAGGGCATAAATTAACAAGTTCCATTTTTAAAACTTAGCTTTTCATGACTGATCGTCGTTTGTTGGCACCAGACTGTTAGTTTTCTTTTATTTTAGTAATTTTTTGCGCATTTTGCATTAGTTTATTTATTTCAAACGTTTCTTGTGTACAAAAAGCTAACAGTATTATAAATGCTCGGTGGTGCTTATTCGAGGGAATCGCAATAAGGTAAACATTGTACGGAACCATTTCGAAAGTATACTCGAAGCTAAAGCAAGCTTGCTATGTACAAACTTGTAGGCGTTTTGCTATTTACTTTATTTAAGTAAACTAACCTTAGTTATTTGTTTTACAGGTAAGTTCGAGTCACCAAACTAAAGGATAAAGTACGAGTATGAACCAAGCATATGATTTGGTATGTTTTTGATAAAAAAGAATAAGAATTCATGCTCGTGTAATTGATTTCGGCACCCATTTCCTTTTTAAGCGCTAGGCGTGGTCTATGGTTTTTGAATATGTCTATGTGGATGGCGAAAAGGTACTCTTATTATCTCGAAGAGTCAACACGCCCAAAGCTATTTTCATAAATGAGGTATCAAAACAATTGTATGAGTTAGTAGTTAGTTAGAGTATTCCAGGACTAGAACTAAGTCTATACAATTTTAGCCCGATCCGTTCAGTAGTTTTTGCATGAAAGAGGAACATCAATACATCCACACAAACTTTCACAATTTTTATGTTAGGATAGAGATTAATCAACAAAGGCGTACGTTCGTAGCGTACCCTATAGAAGGGCGGGCGGCGTAGCGAGCGCTACGAGAATCGTAGAACGCGCCGCTACGAAAGAGGTAAGAAAAATAACGAATTGTAAAAGTAAATCAGACGCACTTTACTTGCTGGTGTTGAGTAAATAAAACAGCTAAGTATATAAACAAATTTAAAAATGAAAAGTTACCTTATCGAGTTTGAAGAGCTAACTCTTAAAAATAATGTTCAAGAATCAAATGTTTACGCTTCTAAAACTTTTATTTTTTTCTGTTTACAAAAGCTAAGCTTGGTTCCATTTAAATTTGAATGGTTTTGGTGGTTTTAAGGTGTACCTGGCTCATGAATTCATCTTTATGTGTCAAGGCGGTAATTTAATTAATTATATATGTATTTCTCTTCTTCGATCTTTAGGTTACTATAAATACTAAGTAAGAGACAAATAAATAACATAGAATAAACTAAATAAAACTAACATACTTATATGTACATAGATTTTTTTTTTGAAATGTAAATTTGCTGGAAATAAAAGGCTTTTTTATTTATTTTTATTTTATATGTATTTCTAAGTGGGGTAACTGTGATCTACCTACACTGATATCTCGTATGGGAGTTTATTGTGCATTATCTCTAACCAGGTCCTAACTGGCCCAGCTCCTTGAAGAACTTGAGCAGGATTTTTGGTGATTTACAGCTACGATTCAGCTTTTCTATGGATGCAGATGTGTGGACGGGGTTGGTACCTCGATGATGCTCTTCAGTCCCGTCTTTTATCGGCTCTCTTCTATGGCCGTGCAGAATTCCACTGTCTTTTCTTCCTGGAAGCAGCCACGTCACAGACTGCTCTAAGTGGTGGTATTGAAACGGTAGTGGTTCAATTCGCAGTGACCTGTGATGATTTCCACAATTATATTGTCCTTAGATCCTCGCGGCTGATGTTGAGCATCGTGTTTGTGGTTTTCCTGTCTTTGGCGGGGAATATTGATTTGGATTACTTGCAGACTGTTCGATGCGCGAATTTTGGTGTTCTTTTTCTGAGTTTAGTTTAACCTGTATTAGGGACGCTTCATACTGGTATTGACATGGACCAATTGAGCTACCTTTAGACTGTTTGCAACCGTCTGCAGTTAGCTCAATGGTTTCAATAGTATATACTAGTTGTTATTTTTTAAATTCCTAGGTTAAACCCTATTTTTTACTTCTGCTGTGGGTTAGTTTGGGAGACATGTATTCTGTCTTGTTTTAATTAAATTAAGTTGACACAATTTGCTTACATCTTTTACCAAGGATATTTTTTCATGGTGTACTTTAAAAATTCCGCGCGAAATTAAACCGGGGCAAGGCAATCAGGGCAGCAAAAGTAGGGGCACATTAAAATGTTCCTGAAACTGTGTAAATTTAACGGCGAATATCCAAAGGGCGGTTTTATGCAAAATAAGCCGAAAAGTTATTATGATAAACGCCCTAATAAGCCCCGTGAATCGAGCCTATTATGGAAACTACGCCACAACTTAAATTTATGATGTCTAACTTTACAGTACCTAGTTAACAGTAACCTCTGGATTAAGGCGCGTTCAACAGCTTATAATTGTAAACGAGGAAAACCAGAGAATCTAGTTAAAGATAAGTAATAAGTTTATTTAGGTATTTAGTTTATCAACAACCTCCAAAAGTAAAATGATTTATTAACCTTGCCGAAACTACGACGTACTACGACGTACAAATTCAGTTTGATTTTACTAGTAAACCAGGTTGAATGTAAAACCATTGCCAAAATAAATAATCCTGGATACACCATATTTTGTATATTTTTGAAACATTCGCTTCGTATAAAATACTCGATTTCATATTTTATGTTGAGCAAATGGGAACGCACTATATTTTAGTCTGGAATATGTTGGCTCGTTGTTAAATTTAAAAACTGTACATTGTCCGCTTTTTGCCGGCAGCAAGCAAGCTAGTTAAATAACTAGTCGGTCCAACAGCAGAGTTAATATTAACGGTCTCTGTGGACAGTGACTTCAGTATAATGCTGGGTCTACACGGGTCGACTTCATTTTCATTTTAGAAACGAATTCTATTACTTCAAATTTTTTTTCGAAATGGGTAACTTTTTGTTGAACTTGTCACTTCTAAATGCCACCGTAACGACAGGATTTTCGGTTCACATAACTATTTATTTATTTATTCGTACATCGTTGACTGACTTACAGTTATTATTCCAAAGCGTCAGACACTATAAAATTATTATAATTACAAAATATACATGCATTAAAAATTATAAAAAAAATGACAAAAGAAATCGTATAGATAGTCAATAACAATAGTCAATATTAGTCAATAATATAGTCAGAAACAATATTCACATTATAAATTAAAAACTAAATATCTAAGGAGCAGGGGGTCTACTTTTTTCAACGAAAAACGAACCTTCGATCGAAAGTTCGCGTAATTCCTACTCCGGTTTCATTTTTTTACGAAACTTCGATCGACCGAAAATTGTTTGACATTTAAATTTTCTAAACCTACTCTGTTTCACGAAAGTTCGAAACGAACATTTGATTTTGACGGATCTTTGTTCGGAGTTTTAACCTCAAATCGACGAAACCAAAAGTGGTACCTTTTGATTTTCGTTTTTCTGATTTGATAAAGAAAATTGACTGAACTGAATGAAAGATTACTTTTAATTGTACCTGCTCTTCGTGATGAACGTTTGGAGCGTAAAAGAAACCATATTTGTCGCATTATAACGAGTTCTTTATAGTGTCTTGGGTAAATTACGTCAAAAGTAGTAATTGGTCAAATTCTAGTTGTTTAATTATATGTTTTGCTTAGATACAACAGAAAATAGTTATAAAACTACAGAATAGATGTAAAATTTAAAAACAAAGCGAAACATTTTGTTTATTAAAGAAAAATCCGTAATTGGCATGTTAAAAGACCTAGGGGAAGCAGGGAGAATGGCGATCACTTAAGGAAAATTTGCAATAACTTTTTTTTACAAAGGTTTTATTTTAGAGAACATCATCATTTCAAAGGAACATTGGTTAAACTATCCAGTAATCAACATGCATTAAAACCACTTATCTATTTATCACACAAAATTGGTAGGGACTCGTACAAAAAAATATAGGTTTGACCGTCATTCTCCCTGAGCATGGGTAATGCCGGTCATGCAAAGGGGTAATGGCGATCAAAATTATTTGCTTATATATGACAATGGAGAACCATTTTGATTAATTATAATGATGAGATCAACGTTACTTTAACTTATTAAAAGACTACAATGATATTTGAGCATAAATGACTAATCTGAATTAAATGTTTCTATGAAAATATGTGATATCTAATCTTAGGTACATAAATCACAGATGTATCCTTTAGCAGAATCCAGAACACACTACATGAGACCATTGGCCGTATGTGGTGCATCGATACCACATCTCATCGTTTTGTCCGAATTCTTTGCAAATATTGCATTTTTTTTTCTTTCATCGTCATTACCTACATCCATATCATCATAACTATCGTCGTTGCAAAGGTTAGGATGATTTTCTTGCAAAACTTTGCGTTTGTAAGACTTTCTTGTCATATTTCTTACAGCTTTTTCTTGAGGCTTAGTTTTCTCAGCTCCTTTGGTTTTACCAATTTTCTTTGCCTTGACTTGACCGGTATAACCCCAAAAGACGGTTTTGCAATCAAGCTGAATTTTAACAAAACAGAGATACAATTATTAAGAAATGTTTACTATATTGTTTAATTTAATGTTTGAGCGCAAAGATAATGAATAGCAACATTAAATGAGTAAAATAAATCTGTACTTGCCGACAAACGCACTCAGCCGAAAATTAGATCCGGGCGGCCAGAAACAAACATACGCACCTCTCTCTCACGGGCAGCGAGCGGGCTGACCAAACTTATCGCTGCCTGCTTTTACGTCTCGCCCCCCTCCCTTCAGCCCGCGCACCGTATTTCTATGAACTGTATTTTGTTAGTTTTTTGAGTGACCGCCATAACCCCATGACCGGCATAGCCCCTGCTTACCCTACACATATCATTCGTTCAATTTCATTCACGAAAATTGTCTATGAATCCGAACTTTGTGTGCGTATCCGAAAATGAAAGAGAGTAGGTTCATCACCGAAACTTCGTTTTAAATTCGTTCGTTTGCGAACCTTCGTTTCAAAGAAAGCGGGTCGACGCCCAGGGGGTCTACTTTTTTCAACGAAAAACGAACCTTCGATCGAAAGTTCGCGTAATTCCTACTCCGGTTTCATTTTTTTACGAAACTTCGATCGACCGAAAATTGTTTGACATTTAAATTTTCTAAACCTACTCTGTTTCACGAAAGTTCGAAACGAACATTTGATTTTGACGGATCTTTGTTCGGAGTTTTAACCTCAAATCGACGAAACCAAAAGTGGTACCTTTTGATTTTCGTTTTTCTGATTTGATAAAGAAAATTGACTGAACTGAATGAAAGATTACTTTTAATTGTACCTGCTCTTCGTGATGAACGTTTGGAGCGTAAAAGAAACCATATTTGTCGCATTATAACGAGTTCTTTATAGTGTCTTGGGTAAATTACGTCAAAAGTAGTAATTGGTCAAATTCTAGTTGTTTAATTATATGTTTTGCTTAGATACAACAGAAAATAGTTATAAAACTACAGAATAGATGTAAAATTTAAAAACAAAGCGAAACATTTTGTTTATTAAAGAAAAATCCGTAATTGGCATGTTAAAAGACCTAGGGGAAGCAGGGAGAATGGCGATCACTTAAGGAAAATTTGCTATAACTTTTTTTTACAAAGGTTTTATTTTAGAGAACATCATCATTTCAAAGGAACATTGGTTAAACTATCCAGTAATCAACATGCATTAAAACCACTTATCTATTTATCACACAAAATTGGTAGGGACTCGTACAAAAAAATATAGGTTTGACCGTCATTCTCCCTGAGCATGGGTAATGCCGGTCATGCAAAGGGGTAATGGCGATCAAAATTATTTGCTTATATATGACAATGGAGAACCATTTTGATTAATTATAATGATGAGATCAACGTTACTTTAACTTATTAAAAGACTACAATGATATTTGAGCATAAATGACTAATCTGAATTAAATGTTTCTATGAAAATATGTGATATCTAATCTTAGGTACATAAATCACAGATGTATCCTTTAGCAGAATCCAGAACACACTACATGAGACCATTGGCCGTATGTGGTGCATCGATACCACATCTCATCGTTTTGTCCGAATTCTTTGCAAATATTGCATTTTTTTTTCTTTCATCGTCATTACCTACATCCATATCATCATAACTATCGTCGTTGCAAAGGTTAGGATGATTTTCTTTCAAAACTTTGCGTTTGTAAGACTTTCTTGTCATATTTCTTACAGCTTTTTCTTGAGGCTTAGTTTTCTCAGCTCCTTTGGTTTTACCAATTTTCTTTGCCTTGACTTGACCGGTATAACCCCAAAAGACGGTTTTGCAATCAAGCTGAATTTTAACAAAACAGAGATACAATTATTAAGAAATGTTTACTATATTGTTTAATTTAATGTTTGAGCGCAAAGATAATGAATAGCAACATTAAATGAGTAAAATAAATCTGTACTTGCCGACAAACGCACTCAGCCGAAAATTAGATCCGGGCGGCCAGAAACAAACATACGCACCTCTCTCTCACGGGCAGCGAGCGGGCTGACCAAACTTATCGCTGCCTGTTTTTACGTCTCGCCCCCCTCCCTTCAGCCCGCGCACCGTATTTCTATGAACTGTATTTTGTTAGTTTTTTGAGTGACCGCCATAACCCCATGACCGGCATAGCCCCTGCTTACCCTACACATATCATTCGTTCAATTTCATTCACGAAAATTGTCTATGAATCCGAACTTTGTGTGCGTATCCGAAAATGAAAGAGAGTAGGTTCATCACCGAAACTTCGTTTTAAATTCGTTCGTTTGCGAACCTTCGTTTCAAAGAAAGCGGGTCAACGCCCTGTTGATGTCATGTCATTTATAATTCAAAATAAGTTATTACAATAAACAAATAAAAGTAACAAGTGGTGTAATTTAGCGATGCTGTCAAAGAATACGTCGGCGCCCGTCGCGGAGATGAACTCGTTCAGAAGAGCAAGTGCTCGAGGGCTAGGAGCGCTCTCCCCGGCTCTCGCGCGGTACCCGGGGGGTCGCGCGAACAGCGCAGGCTGTCACCGTGGGCCGGTGGCAGCCACTGTACCTGCCATGTACCGCCGTGGAACCGCGAAACCCATCTGCTGTAGGAACTATGAACTGTGTCCTGCCTGATGCAAGTACCTACTTATTCTGTTGTAAAAACGACACATTAACAAGAACTTACAGACAAAAGCCTTCCTTTCTCTATAAGGTGATTTGAATAAAACTGTTCGCATACCATGAGTAGAGCCTTACAAGTCAAGCACAGTATTGAACGGTTTGCACTGGGCAAACTCTGTAGGTACATCATAAGTTCATATAATAATACTGTCCACTTTATACCGAACAGGGGACGTCTCTAAGCCTTATTGAATTTCACCATACCTAACCGTCCGCTTTGGGTCTATAAAGAGTTCCGGGAAAAAACAGTTTTGCATTTGTCTATTGTTCAAAAGACTGGAAATATGGGAACTTTGGGTAAAAATTTAAAGATAACATTTTTAGGTCATCTATGAACTTTGGGGAAAAACAAAAACGGTTTATCGTGCTAAAAAAGGTAAATATCGAAATTCTCGTAATTTATAACCACTACAAACCTTCCAACTCGTTCAAAGACTCATTAGAGTGCTAATGTTTTAATTCCGCAACCATGAAGCTAACTGTTGAATATTTTACTTCACTTAGGACTCAACAGATGTCCTCCTCAAAACATTCTGCTTTATTATGAAACAGAAAACGGCCTGCGGAAAACGATTCACAATATAAGATTAGAAGCGATTTCCATTTGTTTTTGTGGCGAAATTCTCGCAAAAAGTGCTCTTGGGACCTCGAACGAGTTCAAGAACACGTAATTAGATAATAACGATGTCGGCCAATGAGGCAATTACTGGGCGAGCTCTCCCGGCTCTGCCGCGGTCACGGCTGACGAACAATAACTTCAGAACAACTTCACCCCCTTTGTAAATAAGCAACAACAAACAAAACAACTTTCAATTGCGGTTGCTTTATTTGGAATTTGATTTCATTCGATTTTCAAGGAAGAAAACTAATTGAGTTTCATCGTCAAGCGGTCTTTGTTTGCGTCCCAGAACTTTTAGAATTATTGCTGGGTTTGGTTTATTGGTAACACGGTAAAAGCTTTCAATATTAAACCCGTAGTTGCCTTCTTAAGGAAGCCTAGTTATTTAATTTATTTGAACTTGCTACAACTCCTAGTAGATCCTTACGTTTTTCACGATTTCATTCCTTAACGTCAGTCGGTGAAGTTCCTTCAACGTTTCTGTTTCTTCGTTTGTTTTCATTGCGGAAATTTTATTTGTTGCAGAAAATGTTTAAGGAATAAGCGTCAAATACACCAAATCTTTACGAATAGCTACTAGCTGGACAATTGCCAGCGTCCGCTCAAATGCTTTTATGAGATTTCGTTCTCTCTTCTAAATCACCATTTCACTGCCAGATCTTGATCACTGTCATTCCAAACCTCACACTATCATAGCAACTCACACTAATATTCAGACAACACAACTTTATCTACAGTTTCCAGAAACAATATCTACAAATAGGTTCGCATAAACACTTTGACTGATTAAACTGCTATAGTTCGGTGCTATAGTAGATTAGAACCTAGGCTATCTTAATAGATATACCTACTACAATTTGGGTTTAACCATGTCTTCATGATTAGTCAGGTTCCGTTTCCAACTCCGTTTTGGCTTTTGTACAAGAACAGGGTAAAAATAACAAAAAATAAGAATGAGGGACTGCTTAAGATTTTTAATATTATTCTAAGATTTATCGCTTCTAGGATCGCAGTTTACAGTTATTCACAAATCAAAATATGTTTTACTTAAATTGACTTGTTATTTCAAGCACCTAACTAAAGTACCTTTCCTACGCCTGTTATTTACCTATCTCATTACCGACATTATCTAATTACATATCGTGTCTGGTAGATGTATAATGTATATCCCTTGAGTCTGATTACCTTTGAAGTTATGAGAAGCTACAATTAACACACATATTCCCAATCTGTGTGATAATTTTATCGTCACATATATTCTGCAAAAGCTTTTTTGTCACTTTTTTGATAGGTTAATACATTGGCTTTGTCGACCAATTTCAATCCAATTTACATTTCAATCGGGAGCTTCATGTAAAAACATGAGCCACAGAGAGCATGCCGCGACTCGCAGAGAGCTTCATGAAATAACGTTACTTGCAAACAGTCGCACCACTCAAATATCCGCCTTCATAATTTTCATGCCCATTCAACGAAAAATTCCTCATAATTTACAAAGAGACACTGAGTACCTGGGGAGCCATAAATATTTCGCTTGGAAACCTTTGCAACGGAGCCTTTGAAACTCTCAGGCGTGCAACTGATATGCTCGCTCTCTACTCTCATTTCGGGAATTAGCATGTGATTTCCACCTTTTGCACTACTCTTTGTATGTAGATTACCCACTGTCCTTTGTAGAGATTATTTGCTTTGTGGGGGAAAATAGCTTACCCTGGTATAGTTTTGTTCTCGCAAAACATTGCATTTAGCTATATTCAAACAATATTTGTAGTTTTAATTTCATTCAATGTTATTGCTACATATTTCAAATTGCTCGAATATAAAAAAGGGATACATAACACTAACTAAACTGAATGTAAATAATCTAAGCGAGCACTTAGATATAAGCATATCATTAAAATTGGAATTGGAACAGTTAGAATGGCGATAACATTTTTACCGATACATTATTTCAAACAAAAAAGCTTCGGGTACAATTTACCTTCCTTTTCTTTTTGTAAAGCCTTGGAATCCTACCTACGTTTTACAAAATCACCAACTTTATGCTCGGTCAAAACAACTTGGCGCTTCGCTGAATATTCTCTACTTAAACATGTACGATGGAAATACGTGGCACGGGTCTTTTCGTATGCATTTTGCGATTGTAGGTAACACTGTGGCGCAGAAGTAACGAAACAGTTTTGATAACATTTAGCCTGTATTGCAGGTGTATAGAGTTGAAATAAGTGTAACGAGTCTTTCCTGTAAGTGCATTGGATCGTCGCAACTGGCCGCTGCAGGCGCCGCGCGAAACAAATAAAGTTGCTAAGCAAAAGCCCCAGGCGTATGTTGTAAACTATATTTATTCGCCCATAACAACGATCTCCTGGGATGGTAAAAATGTCTCGTATTATAACCCAAGCTTTAGTTTTCTGCATGTGACGTCTTTTGACGCCTGTTCTTAATAAAATGGTATTGTTACCTCTCTCACTCTCTTACATCATGCTAAGCTAGGCAGTCTACCTAACCATAGATAATATAAGACCAATAATAAACCTAACCATGGTTCTTCCTCAGTTTCATTACTCGGGAAACTACGTTTGAGCAAGTATTAACGCTCAAAAGTTTTGATGACTTCTGAGGGATTTAAAACCTGACGCGTCTACTTTCATATTAACACGAATACTAAGTAGGTACCCACCCACCCTCTGCTCTGTCTCATATTTTTCATGGATTATGTTAATACCGACCTAACTTTTTTATATTCAGCGAAAATAATGAAAACTGAACTAGCTTCACTTAAAATTTTCATTTTATTAGCACATTAAATTACACTAAAGCCTTTTTTTATGCAACGGCATTAAAACAGTCAAAGCTGACTGACAGTAAGAGATCATCCGAATAAACCTCAGACATATACTTCGATTTAGAATCGAATCCATAGTGGATTTACATAAATCTATAAAATCTTTGCACTATAAACAGGGTTAAGAGATTGAAATTTAAACAGTAAAATGAATAACGCTTTCAAATACAAGCCACCAACCAAACCAAAATAATAAGCTAAGCCGTATATTGAACTCGATTTGCATTCACTTCAACGGCGGCATCAAATCCAATACATCGTCTAATATTCAAAACATGTCAATAACCATTGCTATTTTGCTCCTTGAATCCAATTTTATAGCTTTTGCGGGCTAAAGATGAATAATGATGGAAATTCAAATTCGAAGCATTAGTGAAAATTGCCTTTAATTTTCAGTTGAAAAACTTCACTTAAAATCACGCTCATTCATTAGTGGAAAATAAAAGTAATGGAAATTGACCTAAAAACAAACAGACAATTCTACCACAAAAGGGATCATTCAAACCATTGTATTTGTCAACAATTGGTTTGTTTTGCAAATAAGAAGAGCTCTTTGTGCCCTTGCAGGGATCATTTTGTTTTTTTTTTTTATTTTAAGGTCTTTTTAACACATGTTCGCCATAAAATATTGAGTTGTGAGTATAGAATTCCATCAAAGTTAGAACACTTTCTTAAATAACGATGTCGCTATGACAAGGGGTATTTTTGGGTAGCGTGGTATCCGTCCAAGAGGGCTTTGTTTAAGGTATCTCCGCTCACTTGAGACGTTATTGTTTTCGCATGTCACGAGGGAGATATATTGTCAAGATGCGAAGGCTTGCGCATTTGCAGGTTTCATTCTCACGTTGGCCCAAAATGAGGGTAAAACAATTACTAGTTTCGGGTTGGAATGTACTTGTACATTTACAAGTACATCCCTAACTTTGTAATAACGTTGTTAATAGAATATTCTCAAGCTTCTGGCGACGGTTGTGAAGGGGTATGTAAATTAATTATTAGAGGGCTTAGATTGTAGAGCTATAAACCTGGAATTGGACCCCTAAGATGCTTTTCTAACTTAAGGTTCCTACTCTTGGGTTTGAATATCAAGAATATAAAAATTACCACCTCAAAAAACCGCGTGAGTAAGCTTTATGAACACTATACTAAAGTAAGCCCAAGCACTTAAACAAAGTTAGCTACCGATATGAATTAATTACCTGTATGAATTATCTAGTTTATTTGATACGGAAGCATAGGTTAACGAACTGATTTTCACTAACGTGTAACTCAGTAAGAGTTGGGTAGGTAGAGCTTATTTATAATAAGAAACCAATTGGTAAGTCAGTGAACTAATACATTTCAGTGATTCCAGGAACAACATTTTCGTTTTCATGCCAAAGGTTAAAGGCCAAATTACGCAGATATCAGTATAACCAAGTTTAGATTTTGCACGTATGTAAGTACCTATGTAAAATTTAATTAATCGTTATTACCTCCTTAATAACAATCTTAGATAGGTAACCCAAACGTCAACATGTCAAGCTTTGCGCGTTACGCAAGGCTTTTAGGGCTCCCACACAAAACTGCGATTTGGTGCGATTTGGTGCGATGCGATGCGATGTGATGCGATGTCACACGAACTTGATTTGCGAATTTCTGCGATGCGAATTTGTGCGGCGAACCGTTTTGTAGGGTAACCATACCTTCAAGTTTAGTCAGCCGTATTGGACGTGTTTTTAGGAAGCGTAAGATGGATCCCAAAAACATAATTGAACCGATTTAAGCAAAAATGATCCAACCCACACAAACCTCATTTCGAGATAATCGATATTTAAGTTTGTGGCGGTATTTCTCTAGCTTTGTAATACAAAATGTTGTTATTTTAATTTAATTTAATGCTATGTAAACTCAACTTTTTTTGCTATAAATAATATAAAGAATAAATTGTAATAGTTTAGTAGATAATTGGGAAAACTTGCGCCTGGATCATTATTACAAAATTAATTTTGTATGGAAAGAGCTATGTAGGGTGCAAAAATTAAAATGCAAAAATGATTCAAAGTGTGATAAAAATTAGTAATCATTTTTGTGTTTTAAAAGGCAAAACAAACAAAATTGGCCCTACTCTACTCCTCGTCCAAATCAGAATAAGGTTCATCAGATAAACCATCTACATCGTCTATTATTGCAGCTTCCCTTCGGTTTCTTAAATTAATCAATGCAATCATCTGGTATCTAATATTAAATCTGCTGGCCCTGTACTTATTTTATTTTATTTATTTATTTTTCGTTAAAGTACGAAACACACAGAAGCCGGAGGCGTGGCGGAGGCGAAGGCGTGCGAGTTGTATTCTATGGAATCCTATGAAAGCCTACACACACACCGCA
Organism: Eupithecia centaureata; assembly: GCA_944547425.1. Classification (NCBI taxonomy): domain Eukaryota; kingdom Metazoa; phylum Arthropoda; class Insecta; order Lepidoptera; family Geometridae; genus Eupithecia; species Eupithecia centaureata. The sequence continues at coordinate 5,942,458 of OX155677.1, read as the reverse complement.
GGCCGTGGCGAACGCGGTGCCATAGGAAAAACCGGCACTCATTCGCCTCCGCCACGCCTCCGGCTTCTGTGTGTTTTGAACTTTATGGTTTATTTCGTTTACGTACTTAGATGGAATAGCAATTTCAAATATTAACTTGTCAAAGCTTAACTTGTTTTATATCATCATCATCATAATCAACCTATATTAGTCCACTGCTGGACATAGGCCTCCCTTAATGAGCGCCATAGCTCCCTGTCTTCAGCTTGACGCATCCAGCATCTGCCAGCAGTCTTTCGCAGATCGTCATCCCACCTGGCCGGAGGGCGTCCTATACTACGTTTGCCAAGTCTCGGTCTCCACTCAAGAACACGTTTACCCCAACGGTTGTCGGTTCTTCGCGAGATATAGCTGGCCCACTGCCACCACTTCAGCTTGCTAATTATTTGAGCTATGTCGATAACTTTGGTTCTCTTTCGGATGTATTCTTTACGAATCCTATCCTTCAGAGAAACTCCGAGCATAGCTCTTTCTATAGCTTTCTGAGCTCTTTGAACTGATGGACCAGCTTAATATTATAGTTTGAATCATTGTAGCAAAATAGAACGGTTATATGTTAGGGTAACCAAAGCAACACAAAAATGATTCAAGTTGCATGAAACACTTATACATTTTAAAAAATGGTCTTCGACATGACAGTTGTGGGTTGGATCATATGGATTTTCCACATTTGTGAACATAGAGGTGTGAGTCTTTGATATGTTAAAATATACCTTATACTGATTACATAGGTTAAAAAAACTCGAAATTGACTAGGTTGTGGGTTGGATCATTTTTGCATAAATCGGTCCAATTGCACTGCTGTTATTGTTAAATAGATATAAAAGAAAAAGAAGATTCTGGATTCATCCATTTAATACGATTATGAACACTGAAGGGAACTATTTTACTCGAAATTACTATGAGTTGAGAACTGAAGCAGTTTTTTTTTACAACACAAAGAAGGCGGCTCAGGCGCCGCGCATCTTTCGCTAAAGTTGTCTCAGAGCGGACTAAAATAGGGGTCACCAAGTATGACGTAATATGACAGGAATGCGCGATGCAAATGAGATCTGACGTTATCGTGCGAGCTCGGAGATATTTGCGATGCGATGCGAGCTCGCAGTTTTGTGTTTGAGCCCTTAAGTCGACAAGACGATCTACGATCCACAAGTACCCACATATTGTTTAAAAGGCTGTTACTCTAATTACGTACACGAAAGGTGCGTAAACCCTACTGCCCTAGGTTGTTGGATGAAGACTACAAAATAGGGGTGGACATGAGAAACCGCCACTATTTGTCTCGGACAATATGCTCACCGCAGACTGATGTCCTTTTGAAGCTCAGGACACTTAATCAGATTTCGCGTGAGAAAGCTGGCTCATTCGTTTCAGTTAAGACTCAACCTACATAATGAAAACATAAAAGAGACATTAACTTTGCTTTATTTGAACGCATTTGAACCGTAAGGCGTGTCTAGGTGAGTGCGAACTTTACTTTTTCAAATGTTGTTTCATTTCATTTTTATTTAACAAGTTTCTTGAAACTTTGAATTGAAAGAGCTTGTAGCTAGTTTGCACGAGTGATGTTTATTTGTTAAAAGTTGCAATTTCAAAAGTTTGTTGTTCGGAATAACATCCAAGTAGGTACCTACTTCAACTAAAAATCTTGTGAAGTAGGTAAATTGCGAACTAGTATGAAAATGATAGTAGGGCATTAATTATTACGCAAATAAAATAGCTAGAAAATTAACTTTTGCAACCTATGAAACTGCAGAAATTTAAGTATCAACCTACTTACTTAATTCTGAAATAAGTACCTTTCAAAGTTCTCACATCTCCTATATGCCGCCGTAAAAAGCATATAAACCCGCAATATAATGAACCTGCGAAATGGAATTTGACATTTAACAACCGAAATTTTTTCAACCTAATGAAACACTTGAACGCGTCAAACGCGTACTAAATGTACGTGTTCCGTTACGTTATGGGGTTCCTATTTACGTTTACGTCTTCACGTATAACCTCCTCGTAAATTTTACGTACTTCACGGTAATATTGCTTGGTTATTACGCCGCATAGTTACGAAGAATAGGCTTTGTCCCGACCGCTGCTGTGTTATTTGCATAATTTTAATATTCTGCCATGTAAGTAAGCGATACAATTGCTGGAAAATGCGAAATGAAAGTGAGTTGGTGGCATAAAGAGTTTTAAAATTTGGATATTAATGAATATAAAAATGGTTAATTTTTAATTAGTATCTGCCGGCAGCTTCACACGCTTTGTTTATATGGAAACGTCTAAAGGCTATTTCTATCACATACGGGAACTGATTTATGGGATGAAAATTAGCCTGTGTTTTTTCGGAACTATAAGTCTATTCTAAGCCCGATTAGTTCCGTAGTTTTTACGTCAAAGAGGAACTAACATCCATACCCCCATACAAACTTTCGCGTTAATAATATTAGTAAAGAAGTTAGGATTAGTCACAGTCTTGAGTGCGTCTTAAGAATTTGTTCAGTTATTTTGCGTGTTACGTGATTTTTTGTTAGGAGTCTTAAAAAAATAAAAACTACGTTAATGCTGTGTTTACCAAACGATACTTTAGCCAAATAAGGCGACTACTACCCAACTTTCCTACGGTCCTACAAGACTGTATTTGAAATGCTTTAATTTTGTCTGTAGGTACTATAACGTAGTTTTCAATGAAAACTCGCGACATGAAAACCTGCTTCAGTGTTGCTCTGTTTCAGACCTGTTCATGAAAAGATTCTGTGAAAATTTTAACAAAACTGCACTACTTCATTATGACTTTTAGACTGGGAATGAATAGCTTGCTCGCTTAAAAACTTTTCTAAGGGCTAAACTTAAGAAATGCTCCGTAGAGCAGGTAAATAAGACAGGTAATTTATGTTGACGAGCGTAGGATTTTCTAGAGCTTGTTTTTAAACTACATACGTGACTATTAGTCTGATATTAGTCCAGATTTTAAAGTAGGTACTTTTCGTATGGAGAGAGATACAACAGCATTTTTAGCATAGGAGTTATGTGTGAAGGACTTAAAGAGAGTATACAGAAAAGTTTTAGATACAACTTTTTTCTCAGGTGTCTTTTTTGAGACCTGAAATCTTATTTTCAGTAGAATATAAAGCAGCGAAGTTATACATTGTTAGGTTTTCATGTTAGAATAAAGTCATGAGATGGACTGTGCTAAATCAAAATCAAAGTGCTTTATTTCCTTTAGACCTTACAGGACTCTTGGACACGTCATGTTTTAAATCATAAAAATTATAAAATAAACTGCTCACTTTGATTTTTGTTCACATCAATATTTTTAAGGTAAAGAAGCGAACAAGAAACCTTTACTTACCTTGTTAGGTTGTTAGTTTTAGAGTTGGACAAAATTCGTACTAAGCATTTTTTCTAGTGGGTAGTTGCTACTCGAAAAAAAATGGGACAGGTACCTAATCTAGAAATTTTAATTTGTAGACTTGGGTACCTATGGAAAAAGGTAAGAAAACAAATGGTCCGTTCTTAACCTGGCCACGTGCCAAAATCGGCCGGTACGCTGGCCGCACACGTAAACTGGCAAAAACTGGAGCATTAATGGTAACAACCCTATATCTGTTCCAAGCACTTTAGCACGTATTTTTCTCAACACATGCGCGGTATTGACACTTTAATTTGAGTGCAGCTGCATTGTAGTCGGCGAAACTGCGCCACAGAAGCTACAGCTGTCTAAGCTGTATCTAGCCGATTTCTTTGATAAATATGTACATACAATCGCAGCGCATAAAATGTGTGAAATTATGAGTTTACATTGCATTAAAACTAGTTTTAGTTATAGTGTGCTGCATACATTAATATTTTAAACACGGGTTTGAATCATTATTTATGTAGCCCAATCATCTGATCGTAGTTTAGGTTGTTAATATTTGCTACGTGCCTATTTGAATGCTATTTGAAATAAATGATGAACATTTCGTAATTTAATCAGCATTACCTAAATATTTGAATAACGAGCTCTAGCATTGAAACAACCCCATTCCGATTGATATTAATTTACAATTTGTAAATTACATGTTTTGGTAGCTTTACCTACTCCCTCCGATTTTGATGATTATTTTTATCTAAAAGCTGTATTTTCACAACGAATTTAAAACAAAAACCCCACCCATACATGGAATTTAAAAAACTTACATACCAAAAGCTCCCAAGGCAATAAAATGACCGCACGGGCCAAACACTCAAAAACGCGAATTGGTTTCCTTCAGCGGTTCTCGTGTATATTTTATTGGATGTAGCGGCATCGCCGCCTCAGTGATGTAGGTCGACGTACAATTTCCTGTCCGTGGTTGGCTGTGACCGCTGCTCTTTCCCGAGAGGTTCTCTGACAACCTGAAAACGTTCCGGATATGGGACGTCAAGGCGGCCCACTTTCGCTGCAGGGCCATCGAAATTGCTTCCGACAAACGTGTGCTGATTCTCCGATACAATGATCCGATATTACATATTGTATTTCCAACATTACCGACGCGTCGAACTGAAAATAAAAACAAAGTATTTATTGTGTTTAGGTAACGCTCGCGAGGGTAAATAAAAATTATGATAAAAAAATATATTTTTAGATCACACTAATATTAACAAATCTTTATTAACAAAGAAAATTACAAGCAAGGAATAGAAAAATTACAACTAGTATTTACAATTGAAACCATTGAGCTAACTGCAGACGGTTGCAAACAGTCTACAGGTAGCTCAATGGATCCATGTCAATACCAGTCGGAAGCGTCCCCAAGACACTGGCTGCATTACCACGCTGTATGGCAATGCTGATGCGCTGAGCCAGATATTCACCAGCTCTCGGGTCACGCGTCGCATCGACCAGACGCTCAGAGAATTTTTAAATACTATAAATAAAATAATAATAATAGGTATAACTAATATTATAAATACAAGAGTTTGGTATAGGTAAATACAAGAGTTTGGGTATATTCATTCATATTCATCTTCATGTCAAAACTACAGAACGGATCGGTCTGAAATTTTGATTAGACGTGGTTCTAGCCCTCATAAAACATATGCTATTTTTCATAAATTCATATGAAAAATATGCCTAGTAATAGTTTTAAATTCGCTATGGCTTACATAGACATAAATAGAAATTAGGCATATCTTTCACGGAGCATCAGAGTTTAGACATTTACTTTTGTTTAAAACGGCTGTATCAACAACACTTCACATTATCCTATTCGTGTCTCAGTTTGACCTTAGAATACACAAAGATGTTATCGATACACAAAGTGCTTTTTTATGTAACGCCGAGTGATTTCACGGGTAACATTTACGTTTCCTATAGGTGAACGCATCAGTGAAAATGTGACATCAATAATTCAGTGGGAGGCCATTAGATGTATCGGCAGAGGCTGTGAATTTATCCGAAATGAATGGAAGAAGTACTGCTAAAGTTCGATATAATGATAGGTGTAGTTATTTGTTTATTTGCTGTTTAGCTTGGGTAGATGATGCTGTGTGGATTTTCCAGCATTGTTTACTCACTAGGTAAACAGGTTTCAATTCGTATTAAAAAGAGACTAGGGTCAGAGTCCTTCAGATTCGAGTCAGAGTCAAGTTCTTTTCAAGTTTGCAACCGTCTGCAGTTAGCGCAATGGTTTCAATTGTAAATACTACTTGTAATTTTTCTATTCCTTGCTTGTAATTTGCTTTGTTAGTAAAGTCATATTAGTTCTTAATAAAGTAAATAATAATATCTAAGTGCTAAATCGATGAAGCTGCTAACTTTTCGATTGGCCTTTAGTGAACACTACTCTAAGAGGCTTTCAGAACACGATCACGGTTTTGAAATAAAATGATATATTTTTATTTACCTTAAAATCTACCGCAGCAGAGTTCAGGGCAAAGGCAGGTTTTAGATGATATATTAAAATAACCTAAGTATTAAATTGTAAAACATAAAAAATCTATCTATTTTTACTTCGGTAACGAATGTTACAAGCATTTAGCAAAAATATATTTCTTTTGTATACTGGGGGGAAAGTTGGCTGCGTTGTGTCCAGGTACACCACATCTACGTAGTCATGAACAGAAATATATACTCATATTGCTTTTAGAGAAAATCTGTAAAAAGTTAAGCCTTATTCATACCTTTCAGAGTGTTTATTTTAAATTAACTAGCTAATAATACTGGCAAAAATGTTTCTAATAAAAACAACTAAAGCATACCTACATAAGTCGAAGGATAAAATGTTTTATTTAAAAAGCTTCTTAGTATTCAAAGACAAGGCTACGTGCCTAGTCTGTCTGTCCCACATTACTTTTTGCCGAAATTAGCTGACACTTTCGGTTCGGTATTCTACGCCGCCGGTCCAACTTGATCTATGTGTAGGATGTGGGTATGTCGGTAACTTGGTGAACTGAAATTGCTTTCCTCGCGTACGAAGGGAGGCCTACATCGGCATTCGCAGGAGCAATTTGTTGTTATTAGAACGAACACGGCCTTAATGGAATTGAAGGCACTTTGGATCATTTTTCGGAAATTAACGTGTGAGTTTCGTTGGGATTGGTTTCGGAATTTGTGAACGATATGATTGAGATTTTACTACCTGAGTGTCACTGACTAAGCTTTTCATTCCGTAGATTTTCTCTAAAAGCCCAAACCAATCCATAAATCTTAACATCTTTAGATACCTTACGACCCAAATGCATTATTTAGCAAAGTCACCAACATAAGATTTCACTTTAGCAAACCAAAGAATAATAAAACCGTTAATCTTACAAAGTTTAGAGACAAATCCATCGTTACCAAGTTTTCATGTGAAGCCTTTCCCGGATTATGGCTCCACATTGGAAGACAGCCGGGGAAATGCGACGGCAAGAAGCTTCTCAAATGCATTTGAGTCAACGCAGTCCCGTTGTGTTGGAAAACAAGTGAAGCGAAGCAGAGCGTTTTCGAAACGTTTGTTTGTATTCGCCTGGCTTCTTTCAACAGCAAAACGCTTTTGATCCTAGAATCAATTACGTTTGATATTTTACTTTGGTAGTTTGGCTTTTGACTTTCAAAACGAGTTTTGAATATGAGAAATATATCAGTGGTTTTATTAATTACTAAAGTAAAATAATCTTGCTTAAGTACTTTTCACTTAAATGTTTAAGTCCAAACCCGGTATTGTAAATACCAAGTTAAGTTAGGTACCTTAACTATGTTAAAACCACAACTAGGGACTGAGCAACTACTTAAGTAAAGTAAATTACAAAGTGGTGTTGACACTTTTCGAAAACCTTTTGTGGCGAGTAATTAAACGTCATAAGCAATGCTGAAAATTCTTAGAGCATAAATAGGTACCTACTTGTAAAATTACACGTCCCGTCGTATAAATGGTTCGTTATTTCTATCAAATTTATATTTTAGCTTGATCTTGATATATGAATCTGAAAATAGCTGTAAATAATTTACATCGCAAAACGTTCACAAAGCGACCGCTAAGATAAGATAACTTAATAATCCGAGGCGCAGAACATAAAATGAAATCAAGTCACAGCAAAACAAGTTAAGACAAAGGACAGAGGCTTTATGTGTGCCGTTTAACAAATAATATTATGAAGATGATTAATTCAAACGACGCAATTGGATTTTAAAGACGTAATTTTCACTATAATGATTCAAGATAGTAAGTACTTCAATAACAATAATATTATTATTGAAATAACTACTTAGTTTATCAGAGTTCAATAGAAACACAAACTAAGTTCCTTCTGTAAAGGGTGCGACGTAACATGTGATTTAAGCCGAAAGGTGATTCAGGACGTCCAAAGGACCCACTTTTGATACAAGATTTTTTTTCAATTTCGAATATTTTTTAATTGTTTTTTTTTTCAAAAAAGTTCAAAAATCCTTGAATTCGGTTCTTTATAGTTCGTCTATTCGTCTGTTTAAACTAAGACCAATATAATTATTATATCCTATGTAGAATGTGGGTTCGAAACATTTTCAATTATGGAACTTTTTTAGAAATGCCTAAATATACATTATTTGAAATCCCTGAGCTGCAAACTGAAAAAGACCATTACGTCCATCGCCATCAATAACAGAACTCACAGACACCAGGCTGGCTCAACTATTGATCGAATAAAGCACCAATCCGCTTTCATCCGTCGCCAATCCGATTATACCTACCATCCAAAACGTAGGGTACCTATATGAAAATACAACTGTGATTGTGGATCGCACTCAGCCATGCTCGAGTTAGTATCGCTGTTGCAATTGCAGCTAATCATATCAGAGGATCGAGAATTTGACCGCACGCCTGCATTTATATCCCAAATTATGTATCTACGGTCTAAAGTAGCTTAGAACTAAAGGTATATATTGACATTAAATATTTGGCCTTTTACCTTTGTAACACATTAAGCAATGGTATGTCCATTGAATTGCCAGAGATTGGTAAAAAAATAACTTTATATTACATTTTTTCATCATTAAATTTATTCTCATTTTTGATTTCATGAATTTTTTTGATGCCTCCTTAATTATAATAAATAATAAACAAATAACTCTGGACAGCCCGCACAGTCTTAATGTCAATAGTATTTCATAAATTTCTTGCGTGCAGTTTTGTGTTTTAAAATGGTTTTGTTGCGTGCTCTTAAACAAGTTCAAATAGCGATTCAACAAAATAGTAAACCGGTTATATTAAATTCAGTCACGAATCGGGATTAAACAAGCAAACCACTTTTCAGTTGAGCCTTAATACACATGGTTAGGTATTTCATTTCGGATGCGAATATGCCGAATTTCTATGTATCGACTGCCACTGGCCAATCTCTTTAACTGACAAATGAAATTCGACGTATCGAACCGAATTGTGTGCGTGCGTGTGATGTGTTGAATAATGCAAACTCAGAATTTTTTGTTTCAACTCACAGGCTTAGTGCATCTATAATAGATGAACCAAAATACTGCTGAACTCGTGCTTTAATGAATTTAAATTGTTTACCATGTTAAATCAATTGAATCAGCAAACAGGTTAACTTGATAGACTGACTCGTTTATAAATTTATTTATAAATCCAAGTAGTCACTTTGAAGCGTATAAAAACAATCCGATTTTAATTGAAGGCTTCCGAGGGAAAGATTAATTGTCTGGGAAATTCCGACTTGCAGAAGCCATTCCGATCGACTTTTCAGACGCAGAACGATTTATTCCATTCATGAGTGAGATCAGCAGGTTTGGAACACCGTGTTCGTGGCATTTAAAAAGCCATAAATTAAGGGTGGTCGGCCGCAGTCGAGAGGTGAGCGAACGTGAATAATAGCAGAGTCCTAACGACAGAAATTTCTTGGTTGCAGTCAAGGAATTTTTGCATTGGTCAATCTGTTTCCATTGAAAAATCATCCAAAAAAATAGTCCTAAGCTTTTATATCTACATACTTAGTCTTGAGCGAGGTAAATGAGAACCGCGATCGTTGGCAACTAGCCTGTCCGCTAGAGCGAGTACAATGCGTCCCCAAGGCTTCGCTTGACTTGAAGTGTTTCAGCTTTTGACCGAAACGGTGCGGTACCTTGTCCGAGGCACTTAAAGGGTCATAAATTAGTGGTAGCTGCCCGCAAATGGCGAGGTGGGTGGTTTGCCAAGTGAATAATGGCCTTCGAGTGACCCAGCGATGCCTGTAATGTTAAAAATTTCCTATTTACAAAATGTTATTTATTTCCTTTATTTTCCCGTTCCGATATTGCTTTGTTCAGAAATAAGGTCCTATTTATTTGGTATACCGCATAATATTTTACATTTATTACTGTTCTGTTTCTTACCGTTCATGCAAAATGTTCAGTTTCTATTTCTTTTTCTTATGTCTGCTTGCTACTACGCAGACACCGACAAAGCTCTACTTTGTTATAATAACATTTTCTTATTTTGTTTAAAGGTACGTAGGGTAGACCGAGGTGAATCGGATCACAGGGCGAATCGGATCAAAATAACATATAAATTAAAATTTAAAAACCGCGCTACACTGAACGCAGTTACAACTACACGTGACTGCTTCCTCTCTCCCCGCGTCGGTTGCTATTTGTTAAACTTCGATATCACACGTACTTCAGCACTAGCGATGCTCGCAAGCCATGCAGAAGTGACACCACGGTCATTTTTGCACCAATTGTAAGGTAAGTAATAATGATAACTTGTATTTTGGGTAAAAAAATTGATGGGATTGTGAATGTATTTGTGTAATGTTATTCAGTATGGATCTAATTTTGATAAACCTTATGTGATTCCTGTAAATTGTAAACGGTATTCTGACTTAAGTCATTTTGTGAATCCATTGATATGGGGCGAATCGGATCAGATCATTTGGGGTGAATCGGATCACTTTTTATTTTCTTCGAAGAGATTACTTTTCTCTTCTTTATAATCCATGTTTTATTGTTTTAGATGATTTGGACGTAAGAAAAAAACTGACCAAGTTCAGTGGTCTCAAGAAGATACGAAAAAAGCTTCAGACAAGATTTTGACAACATTTTGAAATTGAGCAACCGACTGTGAATACGTTACATCTGACACCATTGAACAAATTCTTTCCTCTCCGTTATAGAGCCCAAACATATCAAAGAAACCTCATAAACTGACGCAGCCCATTTTACACCTGCCATCACTACAAAGTAAAGATAATCTCCTTATAAAAAACGCTAAGAAAACACAAAATATTGAATTGAAAAAAATCTGTAGTTACAGAAAAAGGGAAAGATAAGGGGAATATAAATATTAAAAAGAAGAATAAAGCTACACCTGGTATTAAAATTATGAGTTCGGTTGGGTGAAGAGACGGGCATTAATTTTTTTTTCTGAGAAAAATTTGTTCATCTGCCAATAGAAGACTGGATCTAGTGCAAGGCCTGTGAAAACTGTGCTGACAGAAATGGTGCAAAAGGACCGTAAACTTGTGATTTATGTACCGATAACTGATTGAAGTGACTGAATTCAGTTTTATTCTTGTTTTAAGTATGGTTGTAAACATAATTCAGTGAGAATTTTATATATTAATGACCAATGAATGTAAGATCCGATTCGCCCCCAATTTTGGGGCGAATCGGATATTTCTCATAGTTACGTTTTATTTTTATAAAAATTAAAATGTAAGTTTTAAATAATGTTTAATATGTTAAATGATAATAAAAAACAATATTGATTAAAGCCAAATTAATAAATACTGTGATTCTTTGAAAAAAGTACTTGTTTTTTTACTTCAAAGTCAAACTGATCCGATTCGCCTCGGTCTACCCTAATTGGTTCTGCTGAAGAAGTCGTTACGTAGAAATAACACAAAAGGTATGTGAACTAGTAGATAGATATAAAATTATGAATCTATCCGCTATACTCTCATTGAAACAAGTGGTTTCAATTAAGAGAAGATAGTTCGAGTATCTATTCGAATAATCTTGGTCCTTTGCACTGAAAAGCAATCAGTGCAAAATTTACCTACTTAGGTAAATAAATAAAGAAATAATGCTGGACAATCCACACAGCATCATCTAGTCCCAATAGGGTACTTTATGACTTATACCTCTATCGGTAATTAATACACATACTATCATTATAACATATATCTATCGATTGATTGCCCTAAAGCGCAAAGGTTATTGTGGTGTGACATAGAACATAAACAAAGAAAGTGTTGGATTTATCCACTCCATCATAAATTTCGCAGATGATAAATAATTGGGTCAGACTAGGGTCGTGTTGGTCACATCATTGTGATAACCTCATAGCTCAAACGACTACAGCACGCGTTGTGTAGGCGGCCTTGATATCATGGCAGATAACAAGACCAGACATGACGTCTTTATTCGATAGGTTCTATTGGAAATATAAATTAAAGAATGAGAATACACCTAGGTGAGATTGGTGCAGAATTGTGAGGAGTACTTCAAAAGTTTGGAGGCCTTTACAACACCCAGCATTGGGTGAAGTTAGGTTGCGAATGATGATGATCTATACAAATATTATAAAGAGGAAAGGTTTGATTTTTTGTTTGTTTGTTTGTTTGTATGAATTGAATAGGCTCCGAAACTACTTGGCAGATTTGAAAAATTCTTTCACTGTTGGAAAGCTACATCATTTCTGAGTGACATAGGCTATATTTCATTTTAAAAAAAAATAGGCATCCTTACTAAAATTACGATAACGTAATCCAAGGTGTGAAAAAAATATCAAAAAACTACCTTACATCGCGTGCGCTGCGAAAACTATTGATGATAGAACAAAATGATATACTAAATTTTTTTAGAACACACCATTATCTACAAAAAATCAGCGGCAGCATATCTCTAACTATTACAGTCATGTCACAATAAGCGTTTTTTTATTGAAAAAAAGAAATTAAAATACCACCGCTACAAAAAGCTCTTTATTTGTACCTTGGTATTAACCCTTATCAAAATAAATGATGTATTATTTAAGACTGCTTCAATATCTTTATATTACTGTTTATTTGAATTATTCGATTCTGACAATCCATTCAAAAGATATCACGAGTTAAAAAAAAATTAAAAAATAAACTGTATTCGGCTAGCTATGCGTTGTAGGCGTCACTCGGGCAGGGGTACGGGAGGGGGGTTAAGATCACGAAATAAACGGTCGGCTCCCTACGTGATGGACGTGTGCGGAATTTACGCTTGATAATAATTCGTTTAGTAAGTAACTAAACCGATTTAAAAAAACCCCAAAAATATACAAAAAAAAAACACATAAATACAAAAAAATCATTAAATAATATCGGAATTTAATTATTCTTATTTTTTTTTTATTTACTCTTTTTTAGGAGCTCGACGCAAAAAGGGATGAATATGTGTCATATTATTATTATTATTATGAATGTGTTAAAATTAACAAATCTAAATGTAATGTTTAATGCCCGTGCGAAGCCGGGACGGGCCGCTAGTTATAGATAACCCACATCTTCTTATGGTAAAAAAATAAAATCAAATTTAGTTTAGCTTCACTTAACCCACGTTTTCCCCTTTATTGGTCCTAACTGTTCGTCTGATGGCGAAGGAAAGTCGTTGTGTCAATTATAGTCGTAGGTGTTCTACGTTCTGCGAAATTGCAGTTTCTTCTCTAGTTTTAAAATGTAACACAGAGACTTTACTTGAATCTCACGTTGCTTTTGTTTCAAAAACTGAAATTCAAAGAACTGTCCTACTCGACTTCATATAATATTTTATGTTAGCAAGTTGATAAAAATAATAATGTTCCTCACATAAAGTATTTACATCAAAGATTTATATGTTAGTTAATTCGCCTGACTTTCTATTTCCGATGCGAAGCTTCGCATCCTGCGGGATCTTGCGACGATAAATGAGGAAACTTACTTCCCTCCGGCTTTGTCTTAGTAAAGTGGGATGCTAGCCGATTGAGAGTTCATTTCGAGTTCTCATTTCATGCGATCGACTGTAGAATTGCGAGATAAGTTCAAGGTTCGTTATACCGTTATGCTAAGGGTCATAATGGCTTGGATTAAAAACGATTTTCATAAAATATATCTTTTTAACAACTCCAAAAAGGGCAGTATTTTTATTTTTAAACTGTAGGAATATAAAAATTAAATTTGGTTAAATTCGGTTTTTAGTTCAAATTTTCAGGTTTTTGTTTTGAAAATTGACCACTTTTGAAATGTTATTATTCATCATGTTTTTGTATGTCTAAAATAAATTATTGCACACATTTTACAAAAATGCGGTACTAATAGCTATAAAACGATTTGATTATTAAAAGCTTATCCAAGTAGCTACGAGTTTTTTGCTTTAAAATGACAGTAGATACCGAATGCATAGCATTGCTAGCCTGCGATATTGTATTGTGTTCAGAGAAAATATTGCAATTCCGGTTCCGCGCAATATTGCGATTTCATACGGCTTACATTCAACGGTTTTTGTTTACTTTTCATTTTTAATTTTGAACTTTACAAAGCATAGTAAGCTTTAAAAATAATACCAGCCGTGCCATAACCAAAACATCACACGTTGAATAATCACAAACTAAGAAGAATGTAATGTAACACAGCTAAGAACTTTGAAGATGAAAGTTTGTGCATAAATTGAGAGTTACAAAATGGCGGCGGCGACAGCAACTCTATCAGGGCACCTGCGTCCAGGATCTACGAATTCAGATTAGTGCATCCAACTCGAGAGCGCCAACAGTCTCCAAGTTTGCTCTAAAGGAAATCGTATAAATGTTAATGAAAGTCAGACGTCTCTAATGAGATTACAGCTCCCGTAAAATTGGATTGGTCCGTGGGACTTCTTTAATTTTCAGTCATCGTGAAAATTGGGTGGCTTAGAACGGGGCGCCAGACGTCGATCTTTCCTATTCAATAAGACGTATTCAGCACTCCTTTGTAAAATTGCGGGCTGATTTGAGCTTATTGAGAGATCTTAGTGAGAGGAGGAAGTGAATAATTTAACTATTCAGACTGTAACTTCGCCTTAGTCTTTGATCTTCATAAAAATTTTGGAGCTGTAAAAGGCTTTGTTCTTCCTAGGTTTATACATAGTTCATTCATAGGTATTTGAAATAAGTACGTGATTTCTACCTTAAACTTACTTCATAAGTCAAATAATGCTGAACTTATAAAGTACTTCTTTGCTAACTAAGGTTCTCTTAGAGTGCAACTGTTTTATGTTAAAAAGAAAACAAAAAAGTTTCTGGAAAAAATCACACAACAATAATTAGATGTCGGGTATTTATTGCGAACCTTTTATTGTTTAGGTATGTATGAAACACATGGTTCGCAATAAATAAAATTATTTCTGTCAATAACTCGAGAATGTATCAAAAGTTTTAAATTAGACAACATTTTGCTAGTTATTAGGTACTTGACACACGAACTTTTCAAGTTTCACCACAAAACCAAAGACGATACCTCGAACTAACCCACAGACTAGAATCTTAAAGTAGCGTAGGCGTGAAACATTTATTACGGCTGTAACATATATCGATGTATTGATGCATTGATGAATCGAAAGTCAACATAGAGTTAGCTATAGGTATGTTCAATCAGTAAGAAGACCCAGCACACGTCATGAATTTCACAGTAGGTTCTGTAATATTCACTCCATGCGAGTGTGTCCCAACATTCCTATAGGTATGATCCGGTTTATGGAGACGCCTTTAGCTTGTGTTTAACTTATGAGATTCTTCTTGTCGTAAGGTATATTTTTGAGGCGTACGTAAGTACATCACTACATAGTATATATCAAAGTCGCTTACCTGATTCTTCTGAGTCGATTTTGATGCGCTTTTTTAATACATAGAGTAGGTATTTCAAGAGGAAGGTTTATATGTATAATACACACGTCCGAAGCCGGGGCGGGTCGCTAGAACTTGACAAACAAATAATATAATGTTGGATATATCATACACCATCATCTAATATCCTAGATAAAGATTAGACTAAATCCTGGGTTAGGTATTACTGATATCTGTAGATATGCTGAGTGAAAATATTGTTCCAATAGATGGAGTAGATAAATTTGGAGTCGCTGTTGACGAAACGGTTTGGGCCTGAATGTTCCGATAAAGGCGCAATCTCCAGCAGAAATCGGGGCATGCAGTGATCTCGAGCGGGTCGGCTAGTGGGCTGATCGGTCTACGCCTCAAATTGAGAGGCGAGCGGCGGCGCCGTGCAAATTGAAAGCGCTCCAAAATTGCTGCAGACCTTTGTATTTGTAACCAGGGCCGGAGTGCCGAGAATCAATCAGGGTAATGGGGGTTTGTCCGAATCTGCTTGGATTAGTCGCGCTGTACGCCGACGGCTGGCCAATATGACCACGGACTTTCCAATCGCCCAATGGACGTCCTTTGTTAAACTGATTGAATGGACTAAGCTCAACATTGAATTTCAAGTTGATTTTCGGACAAATAAGCACCTGCCTACGAAAGCCATCACAAATAGAGGTGAAATGGAGCAGTTGGTTCTATACCAACAAGATGACATTAGATAATGACGTTTTCCCATAATACTCCGACGTTCGTCTGACAAATCGATATGTTTGGAAAGGGTCTTTAATATGCAAGAGGAGACTCTCGGCTTCTCTGAAGGTGGGTTTCCACAATATAGTAGGTAATCTTGGGATCAAATGTGAAGCATTCAAATCTGAATTACGATTGGCCTGACTTACAAAACCAGTAAGTCATGGGGAAACTAACAATTGTATTAACATTCATACATAGAATTATTAAAATAATGGATACAATACTCCAAAAAAACTCTTAAAACTTGGAATAATTAGATAGTTCAAAATCAGAGTAGGTAAGAACTTCAACTCCGGCTTATTGGGGATTAAAATCCATACAATGGCAGAACAGAGCACGTGAGCCCATAACGTGACCTACACAAAGCATTTACAGATTGCGAGCGAGCCCGCCGCGGTCCGCCACATGCAAGGACAAAGCTTTAGGAAATGTTGCTCCCGCCACTAGACTGCAACTTACGTATAAATGAACTGATATATTAATATTAGCTTTTGTTATTGTGAGGATGAAAATATATAGAACACATGACCTTAGTGTGTGTAAGTAAAACAATCACATCAGCGTCGTCATCCTTTTAGTCCACAGGCCTCTCCAAATTGCCATAGCGCGGTATCTCCAACGTGCCGCATCCAGTATCTGCCGCAGTCTTCATTTGATCCCAGCTGTTTTAAAATATTGAGGTCAATAAAGAAAAATAAAATCACAAGGATGAAGACGCTTATCTTCATTCGTGTATTTGTTAACTGCGAAAGTGACGTTGTCTTAGTCGACTGAAACTAAATGAAGACAAGCCGAAAGGCCTCATTTTATAATGAAGTTTACCATAACGTGCACCGCAAACTCAAAGTTTCCTTTGTTTGAAACATAGAGTTTGAGAGGCACCGCGCGTCTAGACTAGGGTTAGGAAACTAGGAACAGCCGGTGGTGGCTGCAAAAAGGAAGATCTCCGGCATACGAATGAATAACTACTGGAATGAAAGAAGCACGTGCCATTTTGTCGCATCAATGTTGTCGCACTAAAAAGAAGTAGCAGCAGACGCTCGGGTTTTCGAATTCGCCAGCTTCTCCCCGAGCAACATAATACTCGTTTTAGTTACTTAGATTCCAATAAGACTGCAACAAAATACGGATTTGTAGAGAAATGAATGTCTCCAACTTCTTTTCAGCTTCGGCTAATAAAATGGGATTGCATGATATGTTGGGTTGTATATGCAAAATGTGCTCGGGAGAAATCGTGCGTTGATTATGGAGCTAAAATGTTGGTCCCAGAATTAAAACTTGGATGGTTTAAATATTAAACAAACCCATTTCCTAACATCGGATTAAAAGAGTAGGGTTGTCACATTGACTAACTAATCGATGTCTTGACGATAGCTAGTTTTATGTATATTTGAATTTGTAGACAGGTATCAATTTGTTTATTATTATTTGTTTTTACGGAAAATGAAGTTAACAAGTTGCTCATAAAACTATAACTTTTATACTCGGTACTGGAAAATTAGTCACTGTGATACACCTCTTGCGATGCTTGCAAAGGTGTTAAGCTTAATGAAGACGCATTTATCTTGGTTAAACTTTTATCACTTTTATTGTGTTTTGAATCCGGTCCACATTATGAATATGTGTTAAACTTTCCAAATCAAATTAGGTTTACTCGGTATTTCTATGCTCTCCGCGCTGAAATTCTACAGTCAAACCAGTTTCAGTTGAAATGGAAACGTACGCGGTCGGAGAAAGTTTATAATCAATTCAATCCCGCGACTCTACGTGTGTCGACCATGTTTGTTTGGCAACAAGAAAAAGTTTCGTGTTGTTTTCCCCTTCCCACAAATTTTCATTTGCGCAAACGTTTTTTAACAAACAACACGAACGAAAGTACGCAAATAAAGCTCTAATTTGAATCATTTTTAGAATTTATTGCTCGATAAAAGTTGGTATAGCATCCATTTTATTTCCCTTTCTGAGAGTAGTTACCTACAAACTGGCGTTTATTTTGGATTTATTGTTCAGATAATAAAGGCGACATCGTACCACAGTCGAACTTTGTATATACTTCAAGACTTACATATTATAAATGATTAACTCTTAGTTTATTCTATGTTTATATTATGCTATGTTTAGCTCTATAATTGGAGACAGGCAATCATCAGTCTCAATTTTACAAATCTCTATTTGTCTTAACAAGGCGATTATCTATAATATTTTTTACGCTTTCCAGGCTAATCCTCTAATTCGATTGTAATGCAAATTGCTCTTCATCCCAAGAACCCACATTACTACACATTATAATACTGTTTTTCTTGTAGCACAATAACTTACAAGAGGTAAGCTTGTTAAGCGTGAATGACAAAACAGAAGCGTTGTTAAGAAGGGGCGTAGCGGCGTTCCTCACGTGGTACAAGCCAATTTATTTGTGGTTAAGTGCACACAATAAATTTCTCAAATGGCCCGTGCTTACTCCGACGAAGGCTGTGTGCTATTTATTTCCTCAGTCCAAGTTTTATCGTCGAACCTGCCGACATATTGTACAAGACAATGGTAGCTTAGATTTGTCGCTTGATGTCATAATAAAAAGTACGTATTACCCGCTATTTGTCGCGTTATATTCGCTTTTATAACATTTTTATCACCCAACATAAAGTTAAGCCACTGAGAGGGCGATGTCATATTCTTCAACCTTTGACCTTAAATGAGGGAGATTTATTTTTCTTAGAAACGAAATATTCATTTTTAAACAACGCTTAATTAAAAATCTGCCGAAGGGTGAAGTTTGATTAAAAATACTAATTGTTTTGACGTGGAGGAAGACCGATGAGTTTATTCGGTAAACAATTTAAGGGGATTTAAGATGAATAAACAATCAGGCTATGAAAAGCGGTGGTGGAACAACGCTCGTTAGCGGGTGAATAAAGATATTGACTGGTAAACCACCACACGAGGTAATTTTTCAATGAAAATGGTCGAGCTTTTGGTTTTTTTACTTATGAAAGTAAAGAAATGGCCTTCGATGAAGCACGCTTTCCCAGAAGAAACTTATACTCTATATTATCCACTCTGGATTAGAAGACTCCGATATCGAACTCTGGTAGGAAAACAGACGCAGGAAGCTCATTCCACTCCCTGGCCATGCTTATACTAATATAATGAAAGTTGAGCAGAACTTCTAAGTTCGACATTGTGGAATATTGACTGGGTACGGATGGTATTTTTGAGTCTGCTGGTACTCATCAACAGCAATTTATCAGGTAATATGGCATTGAGTTCTTTAAATTTTATAGGATTTTCATTTCTCTTTAAAATTAGTTTTCCACGCGGAGGGCTTCATAGGTGGGTACTATTAAGCCACATATTAAGCTTAGCGCTACTATGGTATCATGCTTAGCTAAAAAGGAGAATAAATATTTGCCTACGAAGGAGAGGTTCTTTACCATTATGCCTTCGAGAATTAAACTATGTAAGTCCCAAGTAAATTAAATGAAAACACCAACAGAAATTACCCCAGGTTTTAACTGTAAGTAGAATGCAGTTTGTTCTTGTTACGTTGCCTAATAAAAATAAGGCGTTTGCAAAACGTAAATGGGCGATGCTAGCGTTAGTACCGTCTGGTATTTATGCACCGGCACGTTAACAAGACAACATTACACTACAGCAAACTTCGCTTCACAAACTTTATAATTAATGTCCCGTTTTGTAATTTCTCCACCGTGAGCAATATTAAACTTGTTAGGGGATATTTTGACCATACAGCGCTACGCAAGTTGACCAACTAAACTTTTTAGCTCATGCATCACGCTCCGCTACAGCTGAGATAAGGGAACGAGCGAAATATATTTTGTGTTTATTCTACGATAGTTACTCGTTTATTAGAGTGAGGGAATATATAACAACCTAAGCAGAGTTAATGCTATGGTTACTAGATGGCTGATATACATAGATAGAAATTTATTATTATACATAGAAAACACCAGAACCCAACAACACCGAACAACCCGAAACAAATATAACATATATGTCCCAAGACGGAAATCGAAACCGCAATCTCCCTCGACTTCGTTAATTCAATTTATTCAACGTACTTTGTGCACTATAATTATGTCCTACGCACTGGGCTAGTCCTTGGCCCAGCCTGGTGATTATGACTGGCCCTGGTGACCGCAGCTGTGGCCAAAACTCGTCTATGAAGACATCAATTGTATAAAATTTCCTATGGCAGTAAATGATATTTATTTTCAAAAGAAACCGAAAACCACACATTAACTTCATGTTTTAAGAGCATTATATTATTACGCGATTGTATTAAATAAATACACTTTATATAATTCATTTTTTATCTATCAGCATTGTTAATTGACACTGATTTATAATGCATTCATAATTCAATTAATAATAGGGTGGACTGGGAAGTATTATAGCCTTTGAACTTGGTGATTATGATTATTAATATTTATTGCAAATTCTTACTGCAAACAAAAAGAACTTAAAAGTTTACATGTTTGTTACTCCTACACGAATTAATTCCTATCGATACTGGTTGAATGGCGTGAGTCTTATACGTTCCTATAACAAAAATCGGTTACTGTTGAATTTTTTTATCTAAAGTACGAAGAAGCGAGCAGAAGTTAGTAAATAATAATCCAATTATCCCAGTGCCTATTAGTAATCAACTAGTAGCTTTGTTTATCCGAGTCTAGCTATAAAAGTTCAGAATGATAATTGAAATAAATTATAAGAGAGTTAGATGGCTTGCACAATATAAATTTCAAACAGTATTAACCAAAAATATTACAATTGGTAATTAAAAACAAATTAAAAATAGTTTTTAAAATTGAAACTATACTTTCTGTTATAGTCGTTTTATAATTAAGGAATAGAAAAACATACAACTAGTATATCTAATTAAAACCATTGAGCTAACTGCAAACTGTTGCAAATCTAGAGGTCAAGTGATCCATATAAAAACCATTAGGAAGCATCCCCAAGGCACTGATTGCATTGCCCCGCTACTGTATGATAATACTAATGGACTGTGCCAGATTCTTCACCAGCTCTCGGGTTATGCGTCAGAACGACCTGACACTCGTATTTTTTAATTAATGAATTTGCTCTGTACACGTTTTATGTCTCAACTTTTACTTGCAAGGGTAAATGTGAATACAATTCACCTGAAAACCACGTAATACTGAAAATAGTTCACGTCAAAATGTAATTTCTACAAAGTTCAAAGGTATAAGCATGGCCCGAGCTCGTGAATCTTTTGGGGGACATAGTACCCCTGTTTGACTATTCAATGTGACTAGCCTCGGGCAATACCGGCCATCAGAAGCCTCAGAGAACGACCACTCTTTGCTTTGGCATGTCTTTCTTGTTTTATTATAGACCGTCCCATCATAAATTGAAAGACCTATTCGTAGGTGAAAGCTTAAGCTAAGTTATGTCTAAGTTTAATAGCTACCAGTAGGGATTATACTAATGCATAGTGAAATTCAAATTTCTGTAAAGTTCAAAACCGTTACTGACCGCGTAAATTACTTTTCGCTATATGAAATACGCGACAAGTTTTTGGATCCTAATTGGAAATCAACTATGTTGTCTAAAAACAACAACACTTTATCTCGAAGTTTTGCCTCGCAGTTGTTTATAGTTCAAACAGAATAAATTAAGTTCGCGTACTATGGAAACAGATTATGTAATTTAAAGAACATTACACTTGCCTTAGGTAGGTAAGTGTAATGTACTTATGTCTCATAAAGATATTTTTGATATATTTTGTAAAATTGACTTCTGAGATTTCGCTCTATTCTGTTAGCGTGTGAAAATTAGAACCACTACCACCAAAAAAAACACAAAAAAATTAGTAGGTACGTACCGTCCTAAAAAACAAGCAAGAAGTGAGTAAATGCTTAAATCACATAAAAACCAAATAAACTTGTAAAATTCTAAATTACTGGTCGTTTGGGATAGGTTAGATAGCTCAGATAGAAGACAAATGAAGTGGCGATAGAAAAGAGACCTTCGCTCTAGACATTTTTCATATAGAAAACAGTCTCATCTCTACAGGTGTACGTACAAATGGCGGACAGACAGGTTATTCAACTCAATCGTAGGTAGGGACATATTTAATCTTATAACATAAGAGTAAAACAAAACTAATTGTCTAACATTACAACAGATGTCTGATATTCCAATAACAACAACAAAAACAGGAGCTAAATGAGGATCAATCAACAAAATAATTATGTTATTTAAGTTTAGAATAAACACAATTCGCTCAACTTTCCAACATAAAATAGGTACTTCACTAGCTACTCTACAATGCACGTCCAGGTAACATGATCCTAATGAGTGAACAAGCTAACCCCTGAAGGCTATACCACACCCCAGGCAGCTGATGAAATTACACAAATGCTAATGAAAGTCGAGCTACTCGAGTGAGATTAGCGTCGTCGCTGTAAAATTGGACTTGTTTAGGGGACAATTCTGCTCAGGAACGGGAATTTGCAGATAAAAACAGGGGGATATCATACTTGATGGTAACGATATTATCGGAGGTTGGCCAACGAAATCGGATTCGAAGCTCAAGAGGTTTCAGCCTATTGTCTCAGTCTAAATCAAATTCAGCAGCAAATATAACGATATAGGTATTTAATGAGTTGTATTTTTTATAACACAAACTCTGCTTAGCTTGGTACTAGATGATGTTGTGTAGATTGTCCAGAATTATTTATTACTAGCTGGTGCCCGCGACTTCGTCTGCGCATGATTAGTATTTGGAGTACTCGCGATTTTACTTGCGTAATTCCCTTTTCCGTGTGATTATCGGGATAAAATAAAGCCTATTTCTTATTCCAGCTTATAATCTATCTCTGTGCCAAATTTCATCCAGATACGTTCTGTAGTTTTTGCGTGAAAGAGTAACAAACATCCATCCATCTATCAATCTATCCATCCATCTATCCATTCATGCTTACAAACTTTCGCGTTTATGAGTTCAATTCAGTTTGGTTTCCCTGGGCTATACGGGTTTTAAAAATTTGTTTTAGAAATTTTGAAAACCCGTATAGCCCAGGGGAACCAAACTGAATTCCGGGATAAAATGTATCCCTTGTCCAATCGTCCCGAGTTCCATTCGAATTCATTCACTACCGTCGTGATGCGTGGTTAAAGAATTCATCTTTCACCCTCTCTCCCAGGGAAACCTTCCCGAATTCCGGGATAAAAAGTATCCCATGTCCTTCCTTGAAGTATGAACTCAAATCGTCCCGAGTTTCATTCCAACTCATTCAGCAGTTTCGGCGTGATGCGCGGTAAAGGAATTTTGCTTTCATACCTCTCCCATGAGGACCTTACTGAATTCCGGGATAAAAAGTATCCTATGTCCTTCCTCGTAGTATGACCTATAATCATGCCGAGTTTCATTAAAATCCATCAAGTAGTTTCGGCGTGATGCGCGTTTACGATACAGACAGACAGACATGAATGAAAAAAATTACAGTTTTGGCTTGAGTATCGATAATAGAGTGACCTCCAAAAAAAAATTTCTTAATATCTTCAATGTACAGAATTGGACCTGTTACAGTTTTATTATAAGTATAGATATTTGGAACGAATTTTATTTCGCAGTGAGTACTACAAATAACCATAAATCTGTGTTGTCATACTTATCTACCATTCAGTAAAGTTAAAAAGATGTACTTAGGAAGGAAGTTATAATGTATGCTTTGTCGAAGTCAGGTGTTTATCTTTGCGAATAAAATCTCAGCGAGTCGCAGCTTTTCCCGGATTTTCCGTAGAAAAACACGGAACATTAATTTCACGACTATATTTGCCACGACTTAAATAAAAGTAAACATCCAGGCCTCATTGAACATAAATCGATGTTACAAAACATTAGAGTTGGCTGGTAACGTCGTTAGGCATAGTTTCCGCAATATTGGTATGAGAAAAAGTGCCTTAGTGGTTGTGAACAACTTACACAAGCGAAAGGTTACGTTTGTAATGTGAAATTTATTATTTTTTGTGACATGAGAAGTGAGAAGCTGTGAATAAGACCTAGGTCTTAAACATTTAAGGCTTGTGCTAGGTAATTTGAATCAATCTTTAGGGTTCATAATCCTATGTAGGAACAAAAATCTTTTGCAATTAAAGAAAAGGTACGAGCACTATGTCGTCGAGCTTTCGCATTTAAGCAAGCTGGCAGATAATAATGATTAGGATCTCAGAACCATAAATTGTACTGCGACCCTGCTCATTCTACCATTGTGTGTAGGGTGGCATAGGCGCGTTCTAATCCTCGCTAAGATCATTTCATATTTACCCGGACATTGGACGCTGACCCGGGTTATAATTGAACGTTTTTCCCTTTCTCTTATTAATATAGAGGTACCAACGAAACTTTATCACAAAGGGATAGTTTACTGTTACTCCCGCAAAGCCATTTGTCAACCTACCACTGAAACCTTCGGGCTTATTCACCGCAAAATCTAATTAAAATTTTCATCATTTAATCATGTATAATATTGTTAACCACAATTTATTTATATTTGGCTTTTGAAAGCCAGAACATAGCATACTCTATCCACCTACAAGTATTTATAATCTAAATTACGGCCAGTAGTTTAAAGTTTAAATAAATATAATTTTAATAACTAGTTTATAAGCTAGGTGCTACATAAGCCAATATACGATATTAAAACACAATTTCATTAACCCGATAGTTACCAATAGTTCAGTCAGTGTTCTATTTTAGTATTTTCTAAATCGACTTACATAGTTCAAGTTGCATTGCAGTTCTCATAATCCTTCGATTTATTTCCGCGGGTCAGGCGTGAAAAACGTAAGTTATAAATCATGAAAACAACTATGAATTCATAGCACTTGTTGTTTCGAGCAGCGTAGAACAAAGGCACCTTTGTTCTGCCCAGTCCCAAATAAATGTTTTATAATACCCACCTCCTTAATAAGGTACATCTACTACATCTTT
Source organism: Eupithecia centaureata (assembly GCA_944547425.1). NCBI lineage: Eukaryota > Metazoa > Arthropoda > Insecta > Lepidoptera > Geometridae > Eupithecia > Eupithecia centaureata. The sequence goes on along the minus strand of OX155677.1, from coordinate 5,917,414 downwards.
CCTTATTAGAAACAATTCCATTTCTGAAATTATTATGTAGAAAAGCTCGCTTAGTATCTTGATGCGCATCAAATATTACATTCAAATACAAGTATAATAATTTCTATAGCCGCAATGACTTTTAACAGTTTATTTTTCTTTATTTTATCAAAAGTGTCATAGTAAAATTACCTACCAAGATAAAAGAGTCTTTAACCGATACATTGAAAGTTTAACGATAGGTAGTTCAGTAGCACTGTTAACATAAATCTGCCGTAATATTTCGATTACCAGCGTTATTAAAAGTTAATTGTTTGCATAAATTATAAATTATTTGCCGCTCTCGTTACAAATATGATCATTCAATAACAGGCACGTTTAACAATCAGGCAAAGATATAAATAAAATAATGAGTTTACATGCAGCTTTATTCATGAAATGACGATGCCTGTTTTGTATTGTTACGGATTCATTAAGGATTAAAAGCCTGAAAATAATAATTGGGATATCGGATTACGAGAGAATTATTATTATAGTACTTATAGTACAAAATAACGGATAAAGTTTCATTAAAATATCTGACTGATAAAAGGTTGGAACGAACAGACAGGCTGTAAAAAAATTGGAGAACGTTGCTTAAAATTCCTTGAAAAAAAAAGCTAATGCTTAAGGATACAAGGGTAGGCACTAGTCTCAATAGACCCATATCAAAAGCGTTTCACATCGCTAGATTGAATTTAAACTTTTTATCAAAAGGGGCCAATATTCGCCCTTCCAAGAAAGAATCAATAGGGGCAATCCGTTACAGCCAAGGTTATAATTCGTCATAATCAATGTCAGTAAATATCCGCTGAGGTGAGACGAGCAGATTATAAATTCATTAAATAAAGGCGTCCAACATTGGTAATGAAGAGGGACGTTTTCTATAATTACCTACCTACCTATTGTTGGACCGACCAAGCGAACTTATAAATTAATTTTCTTTCTGTGGCCTGTCTACGAACGCTATAGTGAGTGATATTTCTTTTCTAGCATGACTATTTTTGTTTGTTTAAATAAAAATCCCGAGGTAGAGTCGTTTTTGAGTTATCCTTAATGAGTGAACTTTGAAATGAATCTTTAAAAACATGAAAATATTGAATTCTCTACGACGCAAATTGAACAATACATTTTTCACGCAGTTACTTTATTTTTGTTCAATCCCTCGGTACCAAACCACACCTGTTGTAACGTTTTATTATTTGATAAGATTTAGATATAAGTTAATTTAAGTATTGTTTTATATTTCAAAAGGTACAATAAAGTGTTCATTCATTCATTCATTTATTCAAACCAGGTAAACAAGCACTATAAAACAAAAATCTGAATTCGAAAATATAAAATCCAGTTAAAGCTCAATAGCTATAAAATATAGGACCTACACACACCTGACAATAGGTAGTTACTAGCGCGCTAAGCCCTGACAAACATCACATAGTGAATATTCATGATAAACCGCGCAGCTCAACTGAAAATGAAACAAAATCATAATTGGTTTGGGGGTAGGTAGCGTAGCTGAAACAACCGAAGAGTTACCGCGAAAGAGGAAATGATTTATTATTAAAGCGAATTTGCTTTTATCGTAGCTAACCTCCATCTAAAGCTTTTTTAGGCTAGGATTTTAATTTATCTATTGGAATTTCAAGTTTAGTTAACCCATATATGCCCAGAAAGATTTAGGTCTCCGATTTTCATAATTTTTGCATATGTTGTTGCTAATGGAATATTATAAGACCCATATTTTTTTATTTTGAGTTTCAGTTACTGAAAGTGCCTTTTTTTTGAAGGGTCGCTATCGACCCCGCGGGCAAATAACTATCTGATAATAGTGGAAAAGGTAGGGGTCAATCAAACGCAGTATGTTATTTTTACACGCCCGTTTTATATTTTTACTAATGTATTAATACCTATGTTCAATAGTTAGGAAGATTTACTTCCTAATCCAAAAATTCGGTAATCCGAATAAATAAAATTAACAATATACCTAGCTTAGGAATCACATAATAAAACTACGAAATAACTATGCTAATTTCGCAAAGCATTTGTCAGGAAGATTAAATAAATATCTAAATAGACCTCAACGTTTTAAAGACCTTCGTTTTCACCCAAACTTTCCAGGATATCTACTATTTCATTGTTAGATAGTATTCGGCGTGACCTTAGAAAAAAAGACAACATTCGGTATCATATCTGCCCAGAGGGTCGGTAGTGACTCATCAAAATATTCGGTCTAATAACAGAGTGAAAAACATATTATTATCAAAATTTTGTACGTACGTATCTAGAGTATTATATTTACTTTTCTAATCATTCAAAAACAGAAACTAAAATCCTTATAAATAAATAGTTATTTACGGTTTTGTCTCAGCCGGTGCAAAAATTTCGCCATAAAAATCAAGTCATAACTTTCACCACAACTATTCAACTGAAATTGAGCTTTTTTGATGTAAAATTTGCTTCAGGTGATTAGCTATTTTATCATAAAATGCGTAAATGGCGTTAAACACAATTTCTTATGAATAATTTTCAATTTCGAGGCATCCAAGCGGGAGAAGAAAGTTTGGGTCGTTTTCGTGCTTTTGGGCATATATGGGTTAAGATGTATGTACGTAGGTATCTATAAAAATTATACGTTCTCTTAAAAATAACTTTGTCTTGATCATACGGTTTTTTTTTTACTTTTAGCGTAGTTAGAAAGCTTAACTAGGCTTTCTTGGAAGCTTTCTGAGCTCGTCAGTCTTCATTTAAACAGCTATTGCACGAAACTTTTCCAATATTTTTTCCATCATGTTTGTCAACTTCCGCGGCGTATCACGGCAACAAACAAACAAGTATTTTTCCTTCTTCGGCGACATGAGTTCCTCAAACTAATTTCCATTCGGAAGCATCGACGGTAAATTTATTGGATCTATCAACTTCATACCGAAGTTAATCTTTATGTGAACTACGTGAGACGCTTCGTCTTCGTTATAGGCGCATCGCTTTTCATTAGCCACGGTCCCTGACAGGCATAGGTATGTGTTCAATCCAGTGCTGTGACACCAACTGTCGGGAGACTTTGCTAACTTATCGGAGAACTTACATGTGAACGAACACCCGTCGACACCAATACATTTCTTTTATACGATGTCTTGGGAATACTTTGCGATACTACTTTTCTGTAATGATTACGTCATTTCCAGCTAGTAGTTATCAATATGTAATGCCTGTTCATTGATAATGCGTTATAAATAGGTTATATCGGTCAAACGTCCATTTGTAGGGCTGTGGGACGAAATGACAAGCGAAGCATAGACATAGATAGAGTACCCTTCGCAATTAGGTCGAGTGCGTTTCCGGAGGGTTCTCTATCTACTCCCTACATCATATCGGCATTGTACTATGCACGACACTTGCGAATATAATACAGCAATAATTTATTACAATACAGACCAACAACAGTAATCCCAACTAAAATTATAAATTCGATAGTAACTCTGTTACGCTTTCACGCCTAAACTAGAAAACCGATTTAAATTAAATTAGGTACAGAGATAGTCTAGCTAGAGCCTGATAAAAGACTTAGGCTGTAGGTAGGTATAGTACTTTATAATGTGAAACATTGTTGTAAAGGCGATATCAGACGGTTCACTCGAGTGAACATTCACACGAGTGAAAGATGCCGAATGAAAAAATCTGACATCGTCGGATCGGTTCATTAGTGAATTCATTCGGCACTCTTGTTTCATTTGGGGTTCAGACGAATCATTTCGAGTGAAAGATGCCCAATGAAAGACAAAGATGAACGAAAAGTGAACCGTCTGATATCGCCTTAAGGGGTTGAAAATAGGTGATGAAAGTTTGTATGGAAGTTTCATAATTTTTAAAGTTAGAAGTTTGAAACTTATTTTTTAGGTGCTTGTAGGATATAAAACAATATGAATTTCAAAGCTAGTATGAGATATTACTGGCCTTTGTCCAGCAGTGAACTAATATAGGTTGATGATGATGATGATGAGATATTAGAATGAATTTAGTAAGTATGTGAATGCCCAAAGTCACTATTGCACGCGGACGTAGTCACGGGCTCAGATAGTAAAATTATAAAATACTAAGTGTTACTAGCAAGCAAAATTTGTTCATTCAATGGATTGAACATTGATCCACGAAAGAGTAAATTACGTCCATGTTTACAATTTGTTTTACATAAACAGATATAAAGTTGTTTTTTACTAGAATCGCTGATAAAGACATCGCGTTATAAGCTGTGACGTCAAAACTATTGCAAAGCTCATGTTGGCTGTAAAGTTGGAACCTAACACGTTTACTTGGATTTTTCTCTTAAATTTCGCTGAAACGTTAATCTTTAGGGACGTCGCGTCGTCGAACTCGCGTTAATAGTCCACAATCTTCTATTCGAAGTAGTGGGCAATCCTACGGGGAACGTCTGAAACTTTTCTTTGAAACTGTGTACAATGTAACCAAACCTGCGACCAAAGACTTGCAACTCAATATGTAGTATTTTACTGTTATAACCAGCTTCATTTCAAACTATGGAACATTTATCTGCAATATTACATACCAATGTACCCTTTTCAATTTCTAAGGTGTAGGATGGAGTTTAAAATGACTGGGGGCGATGCTAATAGATTTTCTTTTTATAGTTGCAAAACAACTTTACTGCCTTGGCTTGAAATCTCTGGAATTTTTCAATTTATTCAAATATACCTATGAATAGTTACTTTTATTTCTTCTACTGTTCTGATTTTTTTCCGATGGGTAGGTACCTACTTACATTACTTATATACAAAATATGTGCAAGTTATCTGTTAGTTATCAGTTATCTAGGAACAATAAAACAAGCTCTGCTTAGCTTGGGGCTAGATGATGCTGTGTGGATTGTCCGGCATTATTTAGTTATTTTTTTTGTTTCTGACATAATGAAACACACATTCACACAGACAGTCAGTTTAGCTGCTTTGAAACTCATAACACCAATAGAAAAATGGCACGTGAAATTAAATGTAAAAGTTTGTAAAAGTAGTTAGGTACACATCGTGCAAAAAGAACGGTCACAATGCGGACTGTTCTTTTTCTCCCTATTCAATTTCACAAGTGAATGCCCTCAAATGACTATTGGATGCAAGCAGTAATTGGCTACCCAGACTTACCTCTAGATATATCGTAGACTTACATCTACCTACGTTTAACATCACAAAGGCGTGTTAAAGTTATTATCCAATTATTCTGAGGTTCTAAATGAAAAAGCGGTTTCGAGATATGATTTATCATTCTAGATCTAGGTGCTTAATATTCTCGCATGAGTCAAAGATAACAGAAATTTATGAGGATTGTGGCTTCGATTTTCAGCTCTTTGCATAATTTCAATGCCTCAATGTACGCACATAATCATTTTATGGCGCTGAAAGAAACAAGCTAGTATCGTCTAAGACATTTTTACCTCTTAACGTAAACTCGCAATAACATTTCGAACGATTGCGTCGTAATTCCGACCCTCATCCGCGCCTTGGATTGCGGTTCGAGATATAAATTTGCTTGGAGAGGAATATGGGATTTCTGTTACAAATTAACGAGGAGTCAGTCAAGTGTCATGACGGCGAGGCTCATCGCTCTTGAGCGACGTATTCGTATGTGGCTGACACACTCTCACCCCTGCTTTAATGAGTGTAAACACCGATTTGACTCGCATCACTGAGAGGTTTGCTGGAAATTAGAATCAAGTTTAGTCTCTTGTACTGTTTGCCAACGTTTATTCGATAGACGCTTGATGTTTTACGTTAAAAGTATCAACAAATTTTATTCCTCCTTTTTTCATACACACATTTGCTTATTTCCCAAGGGGTAGAAGGGGACCACAACATTTTTCATTCAGTCATAGGTAAATGTGACCTTAACAGAAAGCGAAAGTTGGAAACAATTGATGAAATAATAAGAAATGTGAACATTATATAAAAATTGAATAAATAATGCTGGACAATTCAAACAGCATGATTTAGCCCCAAGCTTTTGTTATGGGTAGTAGACGACTGATGTATGTCAGTCCACACCTGAATATTTGTATTTATCCCAAGATGGGAATCGAAGCCGCAACCTCCTGCGTCGCAGGCATACCTTAGCTCACCTCACCATATCAGTCATCATAGTATGATCGCAGTAATAGAATAACTAATATATGTAGTTCTGAAATACATTTTGGCAACTCATGAAGCTTTTAGCAATGCTTTACGGTATTATACTTGTAGCGTTTCAGTTAAGATACTTAGTTCCTAAGCTCAGCTTTTGAAAGGCCCAAGAGAGCACTAGAACTTGAACTGTTTAACACAAGTACGTATACCTACGCACATTATGCTAATAGGTAGAATAGTAGATACCTGTGTACAGATTTTAAGCGATGATTTATCAAGACGAGAAAGAGCTTTAACGACAAAAACAAACCGTTTCTTGGAAATCATCTTCAGCTTTGGTATATAGATCTAGATACTTAATTCTAAGAAAGGTTATTTCTGGTATTTCTGGTTAATAATTGAGGTAGAAAATCGCCTTTAAATGTTTTGGGATAGAATTCGCTGAACTAGTCAAATGATCTGCCACTCACCCGATTAAATTGAATCATTAATTACGTATATAAGTACCTACTTAGCATTCATAGAGTCTGAATTCAAACTTCAAGGCTTGTAAATACTAAGACATGCATTTATTTACTGTTTGACATGTTTTAAAACTGAATAATTGGTTTCAAATTGTGCAAAACGCAGCTAAACAAATTAATAAAAACAAAACGGATAAAACAACGAATTAAACAGTGTTATTCCGAAGCAAAATAGCTAAAATCCAAAGCAGCAATTAGAGGCATGTGGTCGAACCGGGCCTGTGGCATATTTTCTGATGCAATGCAACATGCAGGCTACGCAAGAAAACTGCACTTGAGCATATTCGAAGGCATTATTAAGTTGCGTGTTAGCAAAAATCCAAAGCAGAAATTAAGCATGTGGTCGAACCGGGCCTGTGGCATATTTTCTGATGCAATACAACATGCAGCCTACGCGAGAAAACTGCGCTTGTGCATATTCGAAGGCACTATTAAGTTGCGTGTTAGCAAGCCTACTTTCAGTGCAAAAGGTTGGCGAACCGCTGATGTAATAAATCATTAAGTACACATCATTGGGATGATAAAACTTTAAACGTAAATTGCAATTTAATGGTCTTCTACGAAATGCTGGAAGCTTTATAGACTTTAATTTACTGCCTTTGAGTTGCAACGCTTTATAGGTAGCCTTTTTCCCTCTCATTATGTATCTTTTTGAATCCTCGACTGAAATTTTTTACCGTATAATTTTATTCGAATTGATTTGTGCTGTTGATTTCAATGCATTGATTAAAACAACGCTATTTAATTTTCTTGATAAATAAAATGTAGTAATAATTAAAATAATTAAATATTGTGTCAATACGCGAACACAGTAGGTACGTAAGTACACTTGAGCTACTTTTCTACTTATTCAGTTTACTTATCTGTAAATTTGTTTTAAATTACCAATTCTGATAAGTGCTCATGTTAAATAAATAAAAAAGGATTTACACATAACATAGTATTCGGTTGGATTTAGTTACACCTCATCGAGAGTTTTAGCACAAAAGGTGAACGCGCGACCACTTTCAATAAAAGTCGCGTTTTCTTTTACAAGTCACATGTATGGCTGGTAACATTCATGGCGGAGTTTAGTGACTTCCGAAGTAGCAGGTTATCAGACGTAGGGGGTGGACGGGGTATCGAGGGGTGCGCGGAGGGCGGAGGAAAGCTGGATGCTGGTGGTGTTCAGCCCCCGCATTCGCGTCCCGTCACCCGGCGCGATCGGTCGCGCACTGTCCCGCGATTCAACTCATTACCGATTTATTTACGTGTCAGCTTTTATTTTTATTTACGCAGCGTCTGTTTTCTTATTCATGTGTTTTGGAGGTTTGTTGTGACTATTGGAAGTGACGTTGTGATTTTTACGGTTCCTTTTGCTGCTGATATCGGTATTCTTTAGAAGCCATAAATTTATTTTTTCAGGCCGATTTGGTACAACAATTCTTTTGATTATCAGGTGTTTTCATAATTTGTTATATTCAATAACTGTAGTAGATAGAAACATTATCAAAAATAATTGAAAAGGAAATAGAAATATTTTCTAGGTTTAATACATTATGCAGTGTGTTTGGTTCGTTTGGCCATATTATCTTAATATCTAGGTAATCCATTACCAGTCATAATTTTCTATATTTATTTTGGCACTTCTCTTTTCAAACACTTTTTTGGCACTTACTAAAAGAAAAAAATACAAAAATCAAAGAAAATAATGTTTATAAAATTTCGCGCTAAAACATATAAAACATAACAATAAAATACACCCCTTTATCGGAATAAGGGTCAATTTCCAAAGTAATCCCACGATTTGCCCTCACAAACCTTCGGGTTAAGCTGTCACGCCCTAGAAAGTGAGATCCTGCTTTCCGGTCCTGGCAATTTTAAAATGGAAGTAGGCGGAAAGTTAAACGAGTCCCAAAACGGTCTTATATAAGGATATTTCCGAGTATACTTCGGAGGGGAGAAGAGGATCTGTGGGGCTTATAAGTAGGCTTATAAACGAGTGGGGAACTCATACAATAGCTCCAACTTATCCGACAAAACCAAGAAGTGGGTATGGTGTTAGTAAACACATAAAGGTATTCGCACCGCCGCGGTATGGGAAATATAGTTCCCAGTTCCCCGTCCTACTCTACTTATAAGGCATGTGGCCTCGGACACATAAAAACGATAAAATCGCGCTTTCGATCCGGACTGAGAGCGAGTTTCTATCTGGGATGATAACTGCGTATATTCGCGAGAGAAACTTTTCATCCTTTTATGATTCTATCGAGAAATAGTGATCTCTTAAAAATCAATGGGTTTTGCCATTAATATACATTATTTAACAAAGACCAACATGAGTTATTAGTTAATGAGTAGGTAGTATGGAATTATTATATTTTCGTTTCTTTGAGGTTATAATGAGTACGCTCTTTAGAGGAAGTTGTGATCTCATCACTAATTTTACAAGCGGCCAAATTCCTGGGTTTTTAATTTGACAGGTTAACTAGTGACCATACTAGTTACTATTAAAAACAAAATCCAAATTAAATAGTTTTAATTTGCATAGCTATTTTAAATGTTATTTCTTAGAACCACAATTTATCTAGCTTGATCAATCTAGCTAGATAAATTGAAGGTAATTATTTTATACAAAATATCACAAATCAAATTCAAAGGTTGAAAGTTCTTAAAGGAAAATTCTAACGTGACTAAATTACATAGAAAGCTTTAGGATCGTTTCTTTAGCATTTTCAAAGCTTCTTAATTTCTAAGAGAGAACATCTTATATTAACAAGCCTTGGTTCGAGTACCAACCTACTTGAAATCTTGAGTCTTAAAATATTTCGCGTTACCTTGCAAAATTTAATTCTATCTCCGCAATAAAACATGTATAGGTTTCGCAATTTTGGAAGACATCATTTTACATGTTCTCATCAAAATAATAGCATGATCTTCTGATCAGAAATTACATTTAAATCGATATTGTTGTTTTTTACTAAGAAACTCACTTCGCTTTATTGCGTTGTATCTGCACTGAGATACTTCTGCACTGAGCACTGAGATACTTGGTGAGGTTCCATTTATCGAATTTATTGGTAAATATTTTAGAAGTATTAACATAACAATAAAAATGGATCTAAAAATGCAACGTCGTCGCTTGCGAACAGGTCATTAAGAGTAATAGAAAAGAAGCTTTATAATTTAAAAAGCTGAGTGTAGAGACTTTTTTTTTTATTCATATGATTAGTGTTTTCAATAAATTGCATTTCATATTACCAATAATAGATACGGTTTTTTTGACACTCAATTTAACAATAATATAATTATAGTTGATCTATGAAAATAAATCAACCCGAAAACATTTGATTTTGGCGTTTACGTCGGGTATTTCTCTAGAAGAATTTAGTAAAATATTTGGATAGTACGCTATTGAGTTCTGTTCCAAATAGAGAAGTTTTATTTCGACAAGCTTAGTTTTTCACGAGTTCCCCGAAGATGGCAGTTCTTATCTCTAAAGTAGTTTTGTTCAAGATGAGTTTTTGTTGAAGTGGGCAGCAATGCAGCTTGCACTTTACATTTGCAGAAATTTTAAAAAATAAATCTCAAATTAAAGTTCTGTGTCCTTTCAACCTTTGCTTGGATTTGGAGTCTGATATTAAAATACATGGAATTGCGCCAATTTTATACATCTCTTAACTCAATATATATAAGGCATTTCCTGGATTTCCATGTTAGTAGCTCCAGAGACGACCCTTATTGTTTTTATGCACAAACCTATCATAAAACCTTTTTTATCAAACTCTGCGTTGAAAGGTGCGTCTCTGCTACCACACAAAATGAACTCTTCTCTGAGCGTGGCCTATAAAAGGCTTTATTATTAAATAACGTGGCTTACAACGAGTAAGGTGGCAGACTATAGTCGATCTCATTCCCCGAGGGCGCAAAGACACACTGAATGTCAATTTGTGAACGAACTTTTGACATTTACTTGCATATCTATATAGAAGTTTTAACCGCATTTATACAGTTTAATGAATGACTGCTGCCAGATGAGAAAAGGCTTTGAGATCAATTCAAAAAATCTGTAGTAAAATTTATCAGTGGACACAACGAACATAATTAAACTTTACTTTCGCAGTGAACTTACAGCAACTTAGAATTCTTCATTTTTCTCATTTAATTATGTAGTGTAGAACGATAATTATTGAACGATTATATACTTACAAATTTTTTCACATCTCGTTTTAATAGCCATAGCTGAATGTAAGGAATTGTATTGATTGATAAAGAAATATTTGAGAAATGATAAATTCAAATCGATTTTTTACAAATATTTATTGCACTTTTTTTTACTTATTTGTAATTAGTTTATTCATTAAAAGCGTGGAAGTTAACGTGTTATTTTTATATCCGAACATGGTTAATAAACTTAGCTTTTACAATCCATTTTTTAAAGCTCTAGTGTTTTTTCAGTTTTGAAAATTCAAATCGACTTTTCATACTCATCGCTATCTCCCGCCAAGAAGACCGCGTCTTCGCAATCGTTTTGCCGGGATGAAAGTAATCTAGGCTTTATTCCATAATGATAAACTCCATATAACAAAGTTTAATTAAGCCCAAAGGCGTTCAGTAGGTACTTCTGGTAATATTACGTAATATCAGTGCTTCTGGCGGAAACAAATCACAAACATTTAAAATCCACAAGCAATTTGTAGGTAGTATTAGTGTGATAGTGTAGTTAATGTTTATACTTAATGCAATAGGTAAGATGCAAATGATTATTGTATTGGATTGATTTCCATATCCATTCAATAGTAGTCAATTCGATGACCTTTTGTCCATTTTATGCTGTGTGTAGGTCATTGAAAATATATACACGGTTTTCCAAAGTTTTTATTAGACTAAAAGGCTTTTGGTTTAGCGACACAGAACGTGAAGATAAATTAAATTATGTTACAAAGTTAATTAATGATTACACTGGTGTCGTTCACCTATGTTTAAATTAATAGCCGTATTGTTAGGTACTAGTATCTGCCCACGGCTTCGCACGCGTTGATTCTTTGGAAACGTTTCAAGGCTATTTCTATCCCATGGGAACAAAGTGACGTGATTCAAAGTAGTCTATTTTTAATCCAGGTATAAAGAACTAGGTACTAGAAAGAAAGAGTGACAAGCATCCATATCCTATCCACCATACATGCAACCTTGCGTGTTTATAATATATGTAAGTCAGCTTTAAAAGACAAGCTAATTGTTTTAAGCAAATATAAAATACAATTCTTTAAGAGTTTTTAACCAGACCACGATCTAATTAATGTTGCTTATGAAAGAGGGCGTGGACTTTAGTATGGACTTGACAGCGGTTAATTGTAATAGGGTTGTCACTCCCGATCAGGCCGCGTTCCTTGCGGTTCAAGGAAAATTACGACGCACGTCTACGCCTCGTTTAGCACGCGTTCAGTTTAATGATGTCGTAAAAAGACTATGGTAGGTACGAATGTCAGATTTTTATTTTCGTTATTAATTTTCACGCCGAGAATCCCTAACTTTCTCTTGCTATCCCTAGTATTTTCACAATTTTATGAGGTTCTAGAGAAAGGAATTGCCAGTCGACAAGTTGACTAATTGACCCGGGCTGCTGAATTTCTGTTTTTCTGAAAACCTCGAATTTTACCGCCTGAAGGTGAACCAAATAAATGTCAGATATCCTCGATCTTAACAGAATTATTTTTGGATTCAAGTAAGTTATTGGTAGAGCAAGCGTGATTACTCAAGTTTTGACAGCGTTGCCTTTATGTCTTGGGTCGGCGCTAGAATAATGGTGTAATTGACGGGGCCGAAGACCGTCGGTGATTAATTTTCAACGCTAGGATCAATTCAAGTTTTCAAGGAATTAAAGTAGATTTGAAGCGATATTCCGACGGTATTTAGACGCTATAAAAGTACTTAAGGAGTATTTTATACCGGTAAATTGTATAAATCACATTGATGACTTGATAATGGATTTTTGAATTAATGTAGGTTTGAAGCGATATTACAGCAGTATTTAGTATTTTATTTTATTTTCTTAAATTATAAAACTACCTCTTCTTTGTTGATAGATAAAATACATACAGCACTTAATTCAAACAAATGTACACTTAAATTTTGTATTTGATCTACGTTTCTAGAAACAGGGTAGAAGTCTGTCATTTAATATGAATATCCCTCGGAGAAACTAGTGCTTGATAATAGTACTCATGCGAGAGGGAGACAATCTAAATATTACAGCCCGTATTCTAACATCATTAATCTCATTGCACTAGCTGGGACGATCCTCTCCTTATTTCTACAAACTTGGTTTAAAAGCCAATTAAGAAGAAGGAAAAGGGCGAAATATCTACAGTTTTATGGGGCACCAACTTAGTTGGCTAATTAATGATAAGACGTGGATGTTAATTAGTAAATTTTGTTTTAAGGAGATTATATAAAATAAATTATGTGAGACTAGTTTCAGGGTGTTTTTAGCTATTGAATAGGTAGGATCTTAACCTCACCTAAAGTCCTTAAAGCAAATACAAATACACAGACGTCGGTATATATGACAGTAAAGTTTGAGTTTCAGTAAAAGTAGGTCCGCAAAAATTGTAAATTTTGCACCAAACACTTAGAATTTATTAGGTACCTACGACAATATTGGCCTAGTATTCATGGAATTAATTTGTTCAATTACTTGTTCTACACTTGAACACCTCAGTACTGTCTGTTTGTCGTTTCGAACTAATTCTGTTAAATATTCAATTTCGGTTTCGCCGCTCCTCAAACGAATTCGGATAGTAAATACAATGAATTTTCGTATCCCCAAATTCGTTTTGGAAACCATAACCGTGTTGTTTGAGAATTGCTGGTAAATTTGAACGTTCAATAGGAGTGGAACACGCCAAAATAAGTTTTCGTTGGTATTTTATCGCCGTAACCGTAATATTGGATGAAATTTATCAAACTTTTTGAGGTTTTCGCCCTATATAAAGTTTCTACGTTATTCTCAGTATAGATACCTTCCTGATACATAAATAGCACAAAAACTACAAAGCCATCGCCATGAATCATGAAAGAAGTTTCCGTAAAACTTTTTGTTGACTTATACGTTCTACCAACTAGTTTGTATCCTATGTCAGAACTTTGTGGTTCATTCCTTGATTAAATTTTCATACTTATACATAAGATTCATCTCTAGGCAACGGTATTACTGAAGGCGACAAAGTAGCGCACGAGAACATTATGAAATTACAAGGGTTTCTTACAGAAATCAAGTCTGAGAGGAATACTAACGCAGTAAATGTAAGGTTGCGTAGTAACATGTTGGTTTTGCGCAGAATGTTCAGCATTAAAATTTTTTTTTAGGTTGTGGTTACTTTTACAGCAATGTTTGAGATTTATTGATTTAGAGCATTTTTCATTGCAGTAAGGGTTACTATTTTACTATTATTAGTACTATTTTAACATTAATTTAGATATTTTCCCGAAAGAAGCACACTAAACACTTGTTCTCACAAAATTTTCTAAAAAACTTAGTTCGTTTTAATTATAAGAAATCAGTTTTTTTCTATTTCTTTACTTAGGTAGTTAAATTACTATTTCATAACCTTTTGTCTAGTGTTCGATATATCTGTGCTTTTTATTAACTCTTGTATTCAAGTGTTGCGAAAACTTGGAGTACCTACAGAATTAGGAAAAAAATACATTGGATTTCGTAGGAATTAAAAGATCGCACGGCGGCGCCCATTTGTTCTTTAGCTGATCAATTCCATCAGAACAATACGGTAATTAGTCTTGACGCCATTCCACATAATCAGTGACCCATTAAGGGTGCCTTCGAATCGTAAATTACTCCGTATCACGTGGTGGGCACAATCACAGTCGTGAATGAAGAAATTTATAGCGTCAGATAAACTGAGAATTAGTGGGTGGATCCGTAACTGAACTAAATTGGAACGCGTATCAAGGCGGTCACTTCACGTACTGACCACTGATTAATTCTGTGTCAGGAGTTCTGGACGTCCGATGAATACTTCTGCGTTCTATTCAATTTGTGATGCAGAATTGTGATAAGTTTGCGAAATTTAATCAAGGGTCAATATTGTCCATGATTCGTTTACATAAACCTTAATTTGTAAAACCAACGGTTTAACAAAATATGGTTTTACGATAGAAACAATAACAACCAATAACATAAATTACTTCAGGTACTCGCATATGTAAATATCTGGGTAACAAAGAGCTATTATGTTTGTATCAGATGGCAATATCCAAGAAACTATCGTTTATTTTCATCTGGTACCCTATCAGAAAATGAAATTGGGGCAACATTTGATGGCTGTAATAACTTTTTAAAGCTTACTCGGGCCACGGCTAAGGGATCGTTAAACGGACAGCCTTAACAATCTTGTTGGTTTATAATTTTAGATAAAGAAAATAATTGAACTTTGTTTAGTTTGAGAATACAAAAACCAAAAAATGTTTGAGGAGAAGAGGTATAGATATTTAAATATTAAACCTTAACGACTAGCAGCACTATAATGAATTCTATTAAAATGGCAATAACTGTACCAACATTGTGTTGTGTAGAGCAAAAGAAACCGTAAAAATGTTCAACAATTTCGATTTACGTGGCAGCGAAGAGCGAAGTTCTAGTGTAGGTACTTAGCTGACGCTCCAATTGTGACTTCCAAAGTTTCAACAGTCACATTTATTTCCGTAGCTCAAGAGACACTGATGTAGAAAGCGAGTAAACGTAGCTGAGAGTGCAGTTCATAAACTCTTAATTAGTGAGAATATAATGGCGTATTGTTGGTTTATCTGGCTGTCGGCGGTTGCTCTCGTCGCGAGCGGGGAAGCATCGCTTTACGACGACGATTACGACACCTACACAAAAAGCTACGACTACAAGACTTCAGGTAAAGTAAACCCTCGTTTAATAATATTACAGGTTTTACTGTCGTGAAACACAATCAAATTCAAACGCCTTGCCTTCGATATAGAAGATTATGAACGCAAATTCAATTTAGTAACGAAGCCTTCGAGGCATAGCCGTAAGATGCTGCCGTTAAACTAAATTTTCTCTACTAGCTCGGAAGCAACTTTAGATAAAATATTGTGTAACTATGGTGAAGGAAATATTCGCTTTTCAGCGTTGGCAGCTTAATTTCTATGATTAATATTCATTTCACGTAGAGGGCCGCTTCATATTACGTAGCGGTGAGATACGGAGACCCATTTAATAAATAATTTTTGGGCGAGATAACTCCCGAGAAATTATCGTTCTCACCTAGAAAACAAACCTCAAAGCTGAGGGGTACAGTACCTACGTCTTTTTATGCACGTGTAATAATAACTTTGATTTTGCAGTTTATCTGTTCGTGTAAGCTTTGTTTGCGTTGGTTATTTGACACATAAAGCTATTTCTTATGACTTTTTTTCAAGTTAGGATTTTACAAGAACATAGGATTTTCTGCTGACAAGGAAAAATAATGTAGCTATGTTCCATTATGGACAAACATTGAATTTTTGAGATAACATCACTGTTTTTTTCCTTCTATCTATAGTGTTCCCAATGCTATATGAACACATTTTACACGTGTAAAACTAAAGTAAAACATGGCCACGTGCTTGCAATACACAAGCATGGATTGTTATCGTAGAGGTGCTACGAAACCTCAGAACGTAGCAATAGTGTCATCACAACGTAGCGTATATCTACGTGATCGTAGCTCACGTAAACTTGCTACGAAAGCTCGCAAGAATGCACACCGCGACAAATACTACATTGTTTCGCATTTAGCTATGAAATTAATTAACAAGAGGTATCAATAACAGTGTGGCTAGTCGTTGACCTTATCTACCTAACGTATCAGTAGGTAAGTTACGGTTCGTGTTTCTTTTAATAATAACCGCATAAGTTTTCGAGTCAAGAATACCTCTCTGCACGTAACATTTGCGAGAGCACTCCACACCGCTTCCGTCGTTAACGAATGCACTCATCGTCTCTAGCTAAGAAAAGCAAGGTAATACAATTTCCCGATCCACCGACGCTATTACCGTCTAGGGAACAATTTTGTCTAATGCTTATGCAATATGCAACTAACATTGTTGAAAATATATCTAGCAAGGACAGTAGCCGCTTTGAAATGGATATTTAAAGAAATTGAAAGAAGTAAATTGTTGTTTTCGGATACTGAACGCATCTGAGACAGGAAGTGTTGACCTATTTATTAAAAAATAGTATATGCCCGTAGTTTTGCATGTGTTGTTTTTATGGAAACGTTTTAAGACTATTTCTATACCATGGAAACTGATTTATGGGATGAAAAGATGTCTATGTTTTATTCTAGAGCTAGAACTACGTCTATTGAATTTCAGCCCGATCTCAGTAGTATTTTGCATAAAAGAGGAACAAACATCCATTTAGGTACATATATTCATACATCTATACAGGCTTTCGGGTTTGTAATATTTGTAAGGAAGTTGATTATTTTTCGTAGTGCGTTTGCCGTGGCGATAATCCCAAGGGATTAAACATGGAAATACTAACCAGGTATTTGGAAATCAAATTAAGTATATGATAGATAGTGTGGCTCAAAGGTTTTTTTACTGTGATAGTGTGGGGGAACCCATTATCAAAGAAGGTACAGGGAACATTTCCTGGGACACTTCCGCGCTTTTAAGGAGGAAATCATTTTGGTATTCAAAAATGTTTGGTCAAGTGTGAGTAAAAATCTTCAAAATTAGTTTAATCGGTATTTTTTGTATGTCAGTAAAAAAACGTAATGTTTACTACTTTAGATGATTAGCTAACTGCATCAAATATCTTTACATGCATTGTTCTTGCTGAAGTAAAGTAAAGTTATACATAAGTGTGCAAGTGTTATCAATGCTACTACGCAATTGAATTTAATATCAGCGTCGCTCCAGTTTCTAGTTCCATTAAAATTGATGCAAGATAAGCCTAGCTAATTATAATAATTATAGCTGTCCCTTGCTGAACGGTCAGGTAATTTACTGTAATCCGATCACAGGTCGGCGCCCATGCTAATTTCAAAACACGAGAAAAGGTTCAACGCGATCTGCCTTCCGCGCATTTACATTTTATAACTGGGATTTGCTACGGCGGTATGCATGCTTGTGTGCACAAATAAATATGTTTTCTAGAAGGCATTGCAAGTTCTCTCTCTCTCCTTACTCGAAACGAAGTTTCTGTGAGCTGTAAATGTAGGAAATGAGAACATGAGTGCCGGTTGTTTGTGTTTCTTGAATTCAGTAAAGTAGGTTTGTTTGATCTTAAAAGGCTTGTAGGTTTGTTTACTTACCTACCACTACCTACTTTTACACTTGCGCGAATCTCAGAAAACAAGATTAAGGTACCTACTGTTTAAGCTTCTTTCGTGGGTTGAGGCTCAACTTGGAAAATTTAACAAGACTCGCCTCTTTGTAAAGTTTTGTTGCAAAAGAAAAAGAAACGAGGATTAAGTACAACAAAGAAAAGTGCGCTGGGGCTGAACCAATCGTACCAATAAATAGAATTGTCAAGTAAATACCACACAAAGCCCTCTACACGATTCAATGTGAGAGCGACACGTCATCAGACCAATCGTGAAAGGCCTCAGATCAGAAGCAATTTTGCGGACGGCAATTTTAGTCGCCATTTCACGATAGAGTGGTTTCATTCCCGAAAAGACATATCCATCCAACTAGCTTATCGGACGAGCACAGACGTATCTTGGATCCAAACACTTGTCTTTATAGTTTGAACGCAATAGCAATAGTTAAAGCTCTTCTAAATAAACTTAGAAATATTTTTCAACGACTTAATGTATAGTGAGTATTGATTTATCTCCGTATTCAGATCAGACATTGGAGCGGTTGAAGTCAATAGATGGAGGCAGCTCAGGACCGCCATTCGTGGCCTCTTTTTTATTTTAGGACGGACCTATGTTGAGCGTTGGACGTATACGGGCTGTTGGTGATGATAATATTGTTTTTGTACCATGTCAAGATTTTTACTACCTTTAAAAAAGATACGACAGATTTCAAATGGGTAAAATTGGTGACCATACAGGTCACCAAATTTGTCGGCGATGGCTCACACTTAGCCAAATCTAATTATGATAGCGTAACGAATTATAAATTAAACTAAACTTATTAATAAGATAATCGTTTGGATAGGCATCTATTTTGATAAATCGTGCCTGCTGTACTAATTATTTATTTTTCTTATGTACCAGTGAACCTAGACTTAACACTCTTTTAGGGATCAAATAAATTCCAAGTTGTAGAACTGTGCTGAAATCGATTTATTAAAACTCGTGCTACGACTAAATATTTACTGTAACCTGTAAAGGCACCCCAACGGTATGGGATAATCTGTGGCTATGGGAACTATTAGGTGCGAGATTACAGCTCACGGTTTAATTTAACTTTTCTAATTTGTAAATAGCTTAGCTAATTTTATGAGACCTTGAATAAAACTCTTATGTGAGTGTGTATGTAATAAAATGTTATTAGGACGTGAAAAGCGTCGCAATAAAAGCTTCGTGAGAAATAAAAGCAAAGTATTTTCGGGAATGTCTTACTCAAAATGAGGACTAATTACCGACCGCGACTCGTTGAAAACTCTCACGTAATACAATAATGGGAAAGTACTGCGATAACCACGAGCTTCAAACAAGGATTGGAGCGATACTCGTTGAGAAGAAGCTCGCATTAACATTCCAGAGTAGAGGGGGCAATAATGTGGGTGCTACAGGGCAAACGCTCCACTCGAGCAAACTGCCTCACTCCTGTGCTAGTGTTACAAAATATGTAGGTGCCTATTCCGTAACGGTAGTCGCCTAAAGTGTTCCTGTAAGAAAAACACGATACCAACTGCGAGGTACGGAGGTCATTCACTTCCTAATCCGGGATTTCTCGAAAAGAAACGAAGGATGGAGTGAAAGGCGTTTGAACTAAAGTGCGTCTGACTTGCCTTGGTCTACATTCAGACGCATAACTATGAGAAAAGTAGATAACTTGTATTTAGGATAGCGGGCTTACTTACAACCTTTTAGTTTAGGAGGTAGCTAACCTGATCGGTAGTATTTATAGTGATTTTAATGTTTTGCTTACTAGTAAAGCTGAACTTATTGATAACGAGAGTGTAGCGACCTCTAGCATGATGTGAACAGAAAGATTTAAGATGTTGAGATGATGTATGGATTTGGACAATATAGTTAGTAAAAAGAGCTATCGTTTGAATTCTTGACTTTTTAGATGCTATTTTAAATTCACGAAAAGCAAAACATTCTGTGGCCTGTGACAAGGGTTTATGCAGGATTGGCGTTCCCTTTTATGACAGCGAACGTGTAATGAATATTAATCCCAAAATTTCTGTTGCAAATAGAATGTGTTTTCTGCGCGGCAGGTGTATTGAACTCATATTTCAATGAATTTCCATTCTGAAAACTTTGTGCGAAATACAGACGACAGTTCTAGTACCTACACTTGAATTTATCGCGCGGGTCACAGTGAAAGGGCTCTGAGCTCGTCTACGACGCGATATTATTCGACGAGGGTGCGTTTTGTTTACAAATTGCTTGTCGACGCGTGCCTTGCTAAGTTCAAATCACACTGGGATCACCGAGGCTTCCCTTGAATCGCGCTGCAGATAAAGCGGCCGCGACTACCCGTCTATAATTTTCTCCAAGCCTGTTTTATACTCCCAAGCGTCGGCAATTTCAGCCATGAATGGATTGATCCGGTTTACGGGTTTCTTGCAACTTTCAAGACTTTTAAGTCAATAGAATGAAAACGACTGTGAAATAAAAGCTTGGAGTCTACCTTTTCAACCAGGTAGAATGCTGAGCTTTTTCCTATTTTGCTTTAGCACAACACTGATCGACGAATCAGTAAAGACACTTAACTTTTTTATCAAGTGGAATAGCAATTTGTTTAGAGTAAATTAGATAAGGTAAGAATACAAGAGTGGTAACAGAATTTGATGGCATTTTTAGTGTAAAACCGAACAACTAAATGATAAACCCAGCAGCGAGTATGTTCTCTCCAGATGACAATGATGATGTTTTTAACATCACCTGTACTGAGCAATGTCAATTGGTGTGAGAGGTATGAGAGCGATTCTAATATAAGTGAAGATTAAATACCCCCAGAGGCGTCGACGTGTTGGTCGTCACATCTTCCAAATAAATTAAAGACGCTGGGTGACATCCAGCCCTGCGGCTTACAACATAGGCACTTATAACTACACCACTAAGGTCGTTTTTGCGCGCCACCCTTTGAGTCTTGGCAAAATATTTACCAACGAAATTGTGGTTGGTCGGGAAGTAATGAAAAATTTACCCTTGGCACGACCTGTGTAAGCGATATTGTAGGATTCTTATAATATTCATTTTTCACATTTAACGTGGGCGCCTAAGAAGTAATTTCCAGAAGAAAAACATACATTCAAGATTTGTTCAATCTTACCTCAAAGGAAAATGTTTGTTTAAGGATATTTTGTTTCTTTACAGATAGTCGTACTTGTACGGGCTCTGAGTTCCGATGCAAAACTGGTAAATGTATCCCGGCATCGTGGCGTTGCGACAGTGAAAAGGACTGCTCGGATGGTTCAGACGAAGACCCCAGCATATGCAGTACGTATCTCTTTGTGTTGTTCTAACAAACTCAGCAAGCTAAAGACTCAAATAACAACACATAAAAAGCAGAGGACCTTTGATTCCAACTTGCGCAGTAAAACTAGGGACATGAACGTCAACCTACTTAGCGAAATTTGTGTGCCGAAAACGCAAACACTATTACGCCGACAAGTTTACATTAGGGACGAAATGGTTGTCCCCAACCCTGTTTAGGGTGGAACAATGAAAAAACAAGAAACCCAAAAGACAAAGCCAGATTTAGGGTTATAAATACAGGGTCACTGGTTTAGTCAGTTTGAACCATTTACTGCGGCAAAAAGTTCATTAACTTTTTTCTTCAGATTTGCATAAACACTGCGTGTTCATGCAAATCTGATTTAAGGCAGCGATGACAGCTCCTTAAACTGGACTATGAAAGAAAGTCTGAATGATGGAAAGGTCATCTGGAATATTAAACCATAAAACTAATAATCTGACAATTTATGAGAAAAGTTATTAACACGCATACTTATCCCCCTACTTGAGGGGTCCCTAATATAGGTTGATTAAAATCTTAATTACGACAAAGTTTTCAGGAATTATTTTATAATTCTCGCCTTCCGTTCGGTTTCTACCTGTATTTGTCAAGAGCCGTAAATTGGTAGGTATAATTCAAAACCAGACTGAATCTGGTAGCTTCAACCGACAAGTCTTAATTGCTTTATCATCATTGTGTGATCCGTCTTGAGACTTGACGTTATTTTCTATAAATGTTTTTCTATTTTCCAAAAGGTATGACTGACTCCCTTTACCTAACCTTGGTACGCTCGAATGAAATCATAAATGAGTAGAACGGAACGGTACGCACAGCATCAGCAGCTCGATTATTAAGAATCACGCAAAGGAAATTCTGCGGTTCCATTACAAAAGCATCTTATGAATTTTCCTTTGAACCTGAGACATTTACTCGTACATTACAAAGACCTGCTTATTATTTCAGTATTACAAGGAGGCGTAAAGGTTAACGATAATATGTTTACTTGGGCAAAAAACATCATGGGCCGTGGAATATTACAGAAATTGGGAGGAAAAACCATAATAAGAAAAGGTTTATCTCGATAAATTTTATAAGTCACAAAATTTGGCTACACGTCAAACACGCAAGTTTTTAAGAGACCTCTGCTTAGATATGCAAATACGCAACTGATTATATGTAGAAATGTCTTTGAAACAAACTATGTAGGTGCTTTATCGGTAACTAGGTAGTATCCATAAATCATGCAAAAAGCGAACCTATGTGCCCGAATCATATTTTTATAAAAATGTAGTAAGTTGGTAAAATTCCCGAACAAACATCGACAATGTGGTTCCAAATATATCAACAGCAAATATGGTCAATCGTTAAACATGATGGTGGGCTTTAAACAACAGCAAAATAACGTCATCTGTTTGCTTTAGGGAAATTGCTTCGTTCATTCGTTCATATTCCTCTCTGATATTAATAGGTATTCGAAAAAAGTTCCCAAAAATAAGCAGTTCCGAGCATCGCAACTTGTAATTCCTTGTTTTTACAAACTGCAAAATTGTGAAAAAACTTGTGGAAATTTCCAAGGTTTTATCGTGGGTAGGCGGGAGTTTTGGGTAAGCGCGCGGGGCGTAACTTTGTTTCACTTACTGTGACAGTCAGTCACCTTCCATAATGGATAATCCTTTTTTATTCGATAAGGAAATAAGGTATACCGGCAACAACATTAGCTAAGCTTGTGTGCGTAACAAGATCCAGTAAGTAGTAGGCAAGATGGTGTTGGATGACATGCTGAGTGCGAGTAAATTCGTTCAGCAGTATTCATAGTTGTACATATTGTTGAAGTTAATATTAGTAAGCAAGACGGCTAACATAGCAGTACTTTAGTTCATTTGTCAAATGTATCGCCGCTAACATTAATAGAGTTTACAACCAGATAAACATCCTGCAAGCCAATAAGATAACAAAGCAAAATTACATTGCAGTCCACTATTAGATTGTTTATTAATCTAACGTCATTTAATTTGACTGTGCTGTGACTGTGTGTACCAGCTTAATTGTACAACAGAAAGATTGCAATCCAAAATTGTTTAAAAAAATATCAAGCCTCCGACTGCGAAATAAATAACCCTAAAACAGCATCTGTTGTTAAGAGTTCAGTTATAATCGACACTGCCCGTTTATTAAATGAACTAGCTTCATTGCAAAACTACCATGAAAGACAGTAAAATTGCGTTTCGAAACAGTTTAAAAAAATATCAAGCCACTGACTGTGAAATAAATAACCCTAAAACCGCCACTGTTGTTTAGAGTCCAGTTATAATCGACACTGCCCGTTCATTAAATGAAACAAACACAGCAGCTTTGCTCTGCGAATATAATCTCGAGATCTACATTCAAAGTTTCACATGCAGCTGCCGAGCGTCGTTGTCCCGAACACAAATTTCTATGTGCGAACGGACTTTGTATACCAGCCTCTTGGCGGTGCGACTATGCCGCCGATTGTGAAGACGGCTCCGACGAACACCAGTGTGGTAAGACTATGCTCAAAGGGAGAAGCATGAATTCGCATGAGCTACTCTAAATTGATCACCACAGGGTATAAATTGGAGCATGCAGAACGGAGGCGCAAGGAATGGAATTATGATAAATTTTTGATGACGGGTTGATCGCGATTAGAATATGTACACAGAAAACAATTTACGTTAGCAAACAAGGATTATCTGTAATTTGACACGTGTTCGAGAGTTGTTTAGGGCGAAACCAAAATTTGTCTAAAACCATTTTAGTAGACATAATATTGTTTACTTTATCTCAACCTCAAAGTTTTAGAGTTTGTCAAGGGAATACAATTTCGTCCAGAACGTTCGTGTTTTTCAGGGTAATAAACTGTGGACCCTAAAGTTCACAGACACAAACTAAAAGCTAGTTAGCAGACAGAATTCTCAGACCGTTGAATGTTTTTTTCTCTTAACAACAAAAGTCTTAAACTTGAAAATAAGTTTGATCATTAGATTTAGCATGAGCATGAATTGGGTTGACAGAAGTGGAGCCATGCGGTGCCGACGAGTTCACGTGCCGCGGTAAGCCCGGCGAGTGCATACCGCTCACGTGGATGTGTGACGACAACGCAGACTGTTCCGATGGATCCGACGAGAAAGCATGCAGTAAGGGTGCATTTTGTATCATTTATATTAGTATTTCTGGTGGTAATATGACTTTATAAAAGTGAACGAACAAGCAAAGAGTGGCAGACAGTTCAATCAGCCAATAAAACGCACATTTAGACATGTGGTGAAACTTAAAAAGTTAGCGAAGTAACAGTATTGTCAAGTAATATTTTGGAACGAAGCTACTGGTTGATGGTCCTTTCTGCTCTTTTTGGCTGCGAAATCATCTTCCACCAACATCTTTCTAAGAAATGAAAGACTCTCGCTTCTTTCATTCTACTAACGATGTCATGGGCCTCCATAAACTCATAAAAATATTAAGGCATAAAAGTAAACAGAAATAGCCTGCCTACGACGTAGGCGGTTTAACAATCTCTTCGTGTAATGTTCAACACAGTTTTACCAAAAACTCGTTTGCACTGTTGTAGACTTTTTTAATGGAACAACTTCAGCTAAGCCCTTCAGCAGAAAGTTCAACCAAACATTTTAATATTCGCCGCGAGATCGCCGATAATCCTGCCGAAACCCAGATAGCGTTTGTTGCGCGGAGGTCAGGAGTAAATTATGTAAACAATCATCGGAATTGGAGCGAGACATGGCATACTGAACTCGCCCTCAGCACGCTCCGATCGCAAAACTTTATCGACGAGCATTTACCTATTTTATCTTTGACTCTTTTGGCGCCTATCTATTTCATTGCCAAGACTTTATAACAATGTTTGACACAAATCAACTTTTATAACTTGATAGTATTTAAATGTTTTTATTCGTATAAACCAATTTTAGAATTTAATTTAAATAACAAAATAATCATTGTTTGCCTTACTTCCGGTCGCAACTAAATGACGCATAATTACCATTCATTGAAACAACGGGTCAGCAGTTAATGCATTATATGACGTTTCATGAATACATATAGGCAAGGACTCGATAACATTTCTAAAACCATTATTGTCACAATGCACCAGCATGTAATATTATATTAATCTAAATTGTGCAATTAGCGAATGGAACTGACAATATTTATGAAAATTGCATGATGTCGACCTAAATCTTTATCAATATTCGGTGCAAAGAGCATTATCGTTGAACTAGTTCCATTGCCTAAAATAGGCATTGTATTTTATCGTCGAAACACAGTACGTAATATTAGATTGCCTTCACCTACATAAGATAAGCAAGCTACCAAACCAGCCTTCGGTGGTCTGGTAGAGTTTGAGTTTTGCTCTTCGATATTGACGGAATCAATCAATCATTGGGGTCGAACGGCAAACACTCTAGTATTCTATCAACGCCCGCCTCATCCCTATACGTATTCTTATCTACCCGCACCGGACCTGACTCGAAGGTTGAGTGATGATGTAGCTTGTATATTTTGAGCCTATAAGCTGCCTTGCAAAAAGCTTCGGTATGATTAAGTACATAGACAGAGCGATGTTATCTCAGGCTTTCTTATAATTCATTTAATATTTTCTGGCTTAAACACAGGATTCAACCTTCAAATATCAGAGCAAAGCACACAATAATGCACTTTGTTCAAGAGTTTGTTGAGTCTATCTGCTCATCAGATGAATTTAATTATACGAAAGAAACTCTCGCAAAAACAAGTGACGATAATATTTCAACAAAAGGCAAACCCCCAAGAAATACGCGGTTCTCTTAGAGAATGAAACTAGTTCAGTATAAAAAACCTCAAGCTTCTGGTGTAAGAAAAAAAATCCCACTTCTATTTCATTAGTTGGCTACTTAGAATGTAAATTACCTAAAGAGAATTTTAATAAGGCTGCACTTTTTGTGTTCAGACAGTTCTTTTAGTTTTCTTTGTGCTCCCTTAGTTTGCTTTTAATGAGTAAAATTTTATATTACGTGAATGGGTTTTTCGAACATAGCGTCGGAATACTTTGCTGAATATTTTAGATCCTTTGCAATCTTCTCTACTTCGCGCAACCTAGCGCCCGTTCAATATTTGGAGGCCCTTGACAGAATGATACTTCTTTTGGGTCCAACCAACATCTAAGGCTTCGGCTAGTAGGTACAGGACACGTGCATGGCAAACCTTCTGGATGCCTGCACGGCCTGTAAAAATGTAATAATTTTCTAATGGCTTAACCAATCAGTGCGGTTTGCTCAGCGTCAACAAGTTTAACGACAATGACTCAGAAAACGGTAATGTGCATGCTTAATATGATGATCAAATATGATCAGAAACTAAACAATTATTTTTTATAGATGAAACTTGTCGCTCAGACGAGTTTACTTGTGGGAATGGAAAATGCATACAAGCACGATGGGTCTGCGACGGCGATGACGACTGTGGAGACAACAGTGACGAGGTGAAGTGCCCTGCGCCGACGTGCCAGCCGCAAACTCACTTCTCCTGTGCGGATGGACATTGCATCTCGGCCTGGTGGAGGTGCGATGGGGATATCGACTGCCCGGATGGCAGTGATGAAACGGTACGACATGTAGGGACAGTTTATAGTTTTTCATGTTTTATTTAAACCATTTTATCCAGTTATGTAACACACGACAACAATAATCAATAAAATTATAATGGTAGGTAGGTACCATTACTTTTACTATTACTATCATTATTACAACTACACATTGTGGAAAAAAAATTGAGCTGTGTTCTACCTGAAGCAGTGATATTTACCATACCTAATCTACAAACACTTACAGTGTAAAGTAGTAAATATTGTAAATTAGTCTGCAAAGGTAAAATCCGAAAATACTGACCCGATCAAATATTTGAAACCTAAATTTTTGAAGCTTTGAGACAGAAAAAGCAGCAGAAAAGACAGGATAATCTTTTCTTCTAAAATAGAGATATTTTGTATAGTTGGTAGTTAAAAGTCCCATTTTTTTCTCATTCCAGGGTTGCGCAAAGACACCCAAAGTACGGTCACCATGCATATCAACGGAGTTCGAATGCCACGACCGCATGACGTGCGTCCACAAGGCGTGGGTATGCGATGGCGACCGAGACTGTCCCGACGGAGGCGACGAAGCCCCAGAGCTCTGCCGAGGCAACGTCACCTGTCGCCCCGACCAGTTCCAATGCAAGGACCACAGCTGTATTCCCGGGGCGCTTTACTGCAACGGTGATAAGAACTGTCCGGATGGAAGCGATGAGTTGAATTGCAGTAAGTATTTAAATTTATAAGTTTTGAAAACTTGATAACGCCAACGAGTGAATTATAAGATTTTTGGAACCCTTAATTAAAATATATTAAAACTCAACATAATATTCTCATGGTTTTGATGCATGAATTTTACAGATCGGAGCACAGATTTAATTAGTGATAAATTAAAGGCGCCTTTGCAAAAACAAAAAGCAAGCATCGCACATTGTTATATTTTGCCGATATTTTAGCAAATTAATTACATAAATTCTTCTGAAAAGAATTGTTTACAAAACAAGTATACTTTCTGAAAGTTAGTTTAGTCTCTGAGGGATCTGTTTGTAAACTATAACCGTCACGAGTTAGCAGAAAGGCCAGAATCCATTAGGCGTTGATAAACTTTGAGCATTAATAATTACTTACAGTAACTTATTTCAAGCAATTATCAACAGGCCCTGGAAGGGACAGGGAGCTTAAATTTTAATTTCACTCCGAGAGGCCTATACTTTCACATCAAGTAAACTGGTAAACCGCAGGACAAAGCTGTTGTTTTGTATAAATGTTGAATATTGAAAATTTCTTGGAAATCCCAATTTTCATTAAAATTAAATTTTGAACGAGAAATACTTTAAATCTTCTGCGTAAGTTTGCGTTGTTGAATAAAATCTATGGGTTTGTTTTTTCATGCATGGAATACCTTTCCTGAATAGTGATCGTACTTTTCTTACTTATCATCAATAAGAAATTTATGTATAACAATAAAGACCTTTAACATACCTACGTAAATAGAAAATTAAATTCTGAAATTTCTTTACAGCACGACCCAAGACAATTTGCGACAAGCGGACAGAATTCGACTGCGGAGAAGGCATGTGCATTCCTCTATCTAAGGTGTGCGACAAGAAACCAGACTGTCCCAATTTCGAGGACGAGCCCAAAGACCGATGTGGAGAGAACGAGTGTGCCAAGAACAACGGAGGTTGCTCTCAGAAGTGTGTAGACACCCCAGTTGGATATTATTGTGACTGCGACGTGGGATTCAAACTATTCGATAACCAGACATGCGAAGGTAATAAAACCGATTTAATACTCGCCTAAGCAGAAAATGTTTTACAACATTTCTAGGTAAGTTTTTGATTTAATCTTGAGTTTCTCTATCTTTTGTGGAGTTGCGAGAATTCGAAATTACATTATATTAGAAGCTACTCCGTTCTTGAACTTTGATCTAAGATCGGTGTTTAGTTCTTTGTGTTCAGAGTTGTCATAGGTATTCCTTATATGGATAATTTTAAAGATATGTCCTTTAGAGAAACAGTTAGTGTGTATCTTACAAAAACAAATAGGAAAGTAACAACTGTACATACTCTCAATCAAGAAGATTCAAGACCTACTAAAGAATTAACGCAGACACTGGACTGTATACGAACATAAATAGTAGCTAGAAAGTGATTGCTATCGATTCTAGCTTCGTTCTCGATTCCAAAATAATACCTGAGTGTCCTGAGACGAGAAGTTTTGTCCCATTGGCGCAGAGCAAGTACAGTTAATCAATATACTATCTTTGCTGCTGACAACTTGGTTGCTCGTGTGTACGCTTGTTTCCAACCGGGACCTCAAACAAAGTTATTCAAATGAGTTGCGAGAGAATTGATTGATTGCCTTCTTCTAAGGTACAGAAGTTTGCTAACTGATTTTAACATTGTAACAAGTTTATGGAGCCGCAGTCTGAACGAGATTTTGATGGGCTTCTTTTATTATTTCAGTCTATTTTCTTAGTTTATTATGAAAACACTGAAAGCGAGAACGTTGGCAGCATTTGGGTCTCTAGTAACCTTCAAGAGGACCATTGAAAAACAATAATATTGATCTCTCTTTTGATCCATCAGACGTTTTTGCAAATAAAATAATTTAGGTATCGAAAATATTAACCTTGACCTCTCTGTGAAGGTTGTGTCATAAATAAATGAAGCACTTTTCCTTTGGAAGCAGAGCTTAAAAAGGTACTTCAAAAGAAAAAGTTATTTATTTTTCTTGTTTTTGAATTCCATGTAGAATTTCCAGGAAGTATGTACCTAGGTACAGTAGGTATACTTTAATCATCAATGAATTATAAAAATAGAGAAACCTATGCCCTGCAGTGGGTCCAAAAGGGTCATGATAATGAAATAAAGTCAGAATATTATTTTCCTAAGCATAAAACAGATACTTTTACCTCTCCACAAACATCGGCTTCAGTATTATACTATCATTATTTATAAGTGATTAGTAAATATAAAAATAGAGAAGCCAATGACCAGCAGATGGTCCAGAAAGGCTCATGATGATGAAATAAAGTCAGAATATTATATTCCTAAGCATAAAACAGATATTGTTACCTCTTTACAAACATCGAAAGTGAAACTTAAAGGCATCCATCTTTTTCAGACGTAGACGAATGCGCGGATCCCGGAGCATGCTCCCAAATGTGTATAAACGAGAAGGGTACCTTCAAATGCGAATGCCACGCCGGGTACGCCCGGGACCCCCGCGACAGAACACGCTGCAAGGCCACTGAAGGCCACCCATCACTCCTCTTCGCTCGTCGCTTCGACATCCGCAAGATCAGTCTGGACCATCATGAAATGGTCGCCATTGTCAATGACACCAAGTCAGCCACGGCTTTGGATTACGTGTTCAGGACGGGAATGATCTTCTGGAGCGATGTTACTGATGAAAAGATTTACAAGTTAGTGTTGTTTAAATTCTTTTCGTAGGTATCCCATGGACTAATGATACCATAGTCCATGGTATAACTAAGCTAATAAAAGAGATCATTGTGTGGATGAGTTATGCCAATTATCATATACTGATGAAACTTTTGCTTTTTTTCATTCATAAGCTAGAAGAAGCTGTGTGAATTGCACAGTATTTTTTTATATAGAAGCATAGATTATAATAACATTACTCTATCTTTTTAATGTTGGTAAATTAGGTGTGGACTAGACAACCACGATAATACCTAGAAAGATAAAGACCTGACTAATTATGGCTATCGAAATAAAACAGTAGATTAAACATCATAAGCAGTTGGCGTAAATTGCTCATAACATATTAAATGACTCACACAATATTGCTAAGTAGGTAAATCAATTTTATCACAATCAACTATGCAATTTATAAACTTCCGCCAAAATCACAATAATAACTACTACGATAACCACCTGGCATGTGTATTGCGTACTATGTATTTACTTCTACGGATTATATTAATTAATCAGTCTACATTTTACAAATATAAGTAGATTAGATAGTAGATGTGAGTATGAACGTATGTAGAAACTGAAAGAAAGCATTGTGGCGATGATAGTTAGTGTCATCCATGCCGAATTTAGGCACGGTGAGCTTTCTATAAGTGTGGAGTGGCACAAAAGTTTGGAGGCCTATACCCAGCAGCAGTGGGTGAAGTCGGGCTTCGGATGATGATGATGATGATGATGATGATGAGCTTTCTATACGAGATAACTTCGTCCTAACTCTTATAATTATGCTTCTTGCTGTTCATATAGCAGGCGGTTGCGGGTTCGCTCCCCGTCTCAGGAAATATTTGGTTCTATGATTTCTTTGAGCGTTTTTCGGGTTTTAGATGATGGTACGGAATCCTTCGTGCTTGAATCGACTCGCACTTATCTATTTTTATTATGTATTAATATCAGTTATGTAGTACCTACCCATAAGACAAGCTCTGCTATTTTTGGAACTACGAGTACCTACTTACATGATGCTGTAAGAATTATCCCGAATTATTTATTTTATGTATCACAGGGCACCAATAGACGAAGGCACACAGCGCACCGTAGTGATCGGCGATCAGCTGATAACATCAGACGGATTAGCCGTGGACTGGATATACAATCACCTTTACTGGACCGACACTGGCAAGAATCACATCGAGCTGTCAGACCTTCAGGGAAACATGAGGAAAATCCTTATCAGAGATAGGCTGGAGGAGCCGAGAGCTATCGCATTGAACCCTCTTGACGGGTGAGTAAAAATATGCTCAATTTATTTCTATGGAACGCCTTCAGCTTATAGATATACAAAATAGGTTAGACGAATCTAGAAATAAAGAAGCTAATAAATGGCATAAGATAGAGATATTTTTCTTTGACTTAAGTACCTATGTAACTACCAGTTTTAATTTGAATTAAGTACCTACCTACAGTAGGCGCCTACCTACCACCTGTGAACGCAAAAATCGGTAGTCGTCGAGCCGAATCGAGCGCACGAAGTGTCAAAGCTATTCAAAAAAGATCTTCAGTTGCACTCCAATCCACTAAATATAATACATGTCATATAAAGTTAGACAGGTACTTACATTATTATTATTCAGTATTGGATTCTGGGCTCATTTTTCATTGTTATCAATTGACAGAATGGATTAGAATCCACTGCTAGTTTTAAATTTCACCCTTTCTTATTTAACGTCTGGCTGGATTAATAAATTATCACATACATAATGTACGTGAATTGTAATTCTTACCAAAATATACGTTTTTAGCTTTTAAATGAACCGACAACCGTTGGGGTAAACGTGTTCTTGAGTGGAGACCGCGACTTGGCAAACGCAGTATAAGACGTCCTCCGTCCAGGTGGGATGACGATCTGCGAAAGACTGTTGGCGGATGCTGAATGCGGCAAGCTGACGCGGACAGGGTGACAGGGCACTCATTAGGAAAGGCCTATGTCCAGATGTGGTCTAATATAGACTTGTGTTGATGATAATTTTTAAAGAACTTGGAGGTTATTGATAAAAGTATATGGCTTCCTACAGGAAAGCATGTTAGTTTTCGTAAAAGCAAAGTTTAATAATAATGTACCTACCTACACATTATTGAAATGAGCACATTCTTCCCACTCCCACTGCAAAATCTGTTTATTCTAAATAAAATAAGTACTTATGTTCGACTGCATGATGGAATTTTAAAATTAAAATATTTGCATTGTCTGATTGAAAAATAAAAAACGCATGAATGCATCATTTCTATTCGTATGAATGACAGACACTCGGCTACATCAAAACACTTCAAGCAAAATTCGAGATACATGATGCAGTCTTTTAATTATTCTGCATAACATTTCTAACAAATGCCTTTTTTACCGGCTGCTAAACGAAGAGGGCTATAAGGAATGCATTACATGCATAGAGTGTAAACGTGTTCGTTCTCTAATAGGAAATCCAATTGTAACAAATGAGTTCATTTGATTCAATATCTTCTTTCAATACCCTGGATGTTTTAAGCAATGGAACATCATAGAAAAAGGGGAGTCTAACGAAATAGTGGCGTTCATGTTAGGATCTAAAATTCCATAGTTCATAAATGTAGTGTGCAGCATCGTTGCAAAGGAATTTCTTTGTACGTTCCAAAACTGTTTTAAGGTTTTTTCACATTTCATGCAAACAACAAAAATGGAAACAAAATATAGTTAAGACACGTGAAATTTCACCGATTGTTCTTATCATTTTCTTTTGATACTTAAGAAGTCGAAGGCACCACAAATTTACAAAGAGTATAAGTATAAGTCAGTACATAAGTTTCATGTACCTACTGCATACCATCGCTTTAACACATGTTTTCCTTTTGTAGGTGGATGTACTGGACCGACTGGGGTCAGACACCGAAGATCGAGCGCGCTGGTATGGACGGATCCCACAGACAGACCATAGTCTCTTATGACGTCAAATGGCCAAATGGTCTTACACTTGACCTTGTCAGAAAACGAGTTTACTGGGTAAGCTGAAACAATCACATACTAAAACTACCTACTTTACATAACACTCACGAAGTGTCTTGCTGAGAAGCTTCACATTACAAGTGTTATGAAAACCTAATTATTCGCCTTGAAGATTTACAAGCGAAACTTTACCTGAAGTCAGTGGACGACAAGAGAGTCTTTGTAAATTGAAGATTGTTTGATATGTGAAAAAACAATACACACCTTTCATTAGACTGAAATTAGAGACAGGACAACTGCCTTGAACTAACACAAAGATTCCGCTCCTCAAAATAAACATAGGAAAATATTCGTAATATACTAAAAAACCTACTAGACTATATCGAACTACGGCACGATCTAAAATTACAAACATATTTGTAGAGAATGGAGTCATCATAGAAGTGTTTATGGAAATATTCCATAAATCTACGTATCTAATCAATGATTCATTAGCGATCTATAAACCGACAATAACAATCCATCTTATGTCTAGCAAAGTACTTTTCGAAGTGTTGATTTGATAGACATACCTACCTACGTCTGAATTTTAACTCGACACCATACTTTATGTATGTCTAAAGTTCGAAACACATAGAAGCCGGAGGCCGAGCGGAGGCGAAGGCGTGCGAGTTGTATTCTATGGAATCCTATGACAGCCTACACACACACCGCGGGCCGGGGCGACGCGGTGCCATAGGAAAGACCGCCACGCCTTCGCCTTCGCTCGGCCTCTGGCTTCAGTGTGTTTCGAACTTTAAGTAAGACTAATCGTAAATTAGACCAGATATCATATTATGTTGGCCTTGCTTGTTCCATTATCAACTGTGTCATCTGTAATTTAATTGGTTTTATCTTATGGGGCTAATTTAAAAGGACAGTTAAAAAATATTCATCACGACGCATTCACTAAGAGCTCGTGGTATGACCTTCAGTTTGTTCCTTAGTATTTCTGACCTTCATCATAAATGCATTTGTGACAATTTGAAACTGCTGACGCTCTCCATGGCTGTTACAAAATACCTAAGTCATTTTGTAATATTTAAGTTACCTTATTAGTACCTAGGTATGTAGGTAGTTCTTACGGTGTTAGGAACTTTAAGCAACTACCTAGTTTAGTACCTACAATTGTAAATACTAAAGGTTTATAAAGATATTCTTATTTTCTATTAAGTCGTCGGAAACACTTGGGCTTTGACTAAGAATATTTTCGTTTACCTAACAGTGATAGCTTTCTTGATTTAATTGCTTAAAATTATAAAATCTTTCTTCGAAAGTAAGCTACTACTATATATCTAGGGTATTTATATATCTAGTAAGGTATCTAATACTTAAAAGGATTTTCTCGGCGCATTATAACATATTGTAACATTATGAAATGAAATAATCATTTTATATTGTATTTTTTCAATTTCTTTTGAATTTTTGACCAGGTGGATGCTAAAATGAACACAATTTCATCTTGCAACTACGACGGCTCAGCCCGCCGTGTCATCTTGTACTCAACCGACGTACTTCGCCATCCTTTCTCCATCACGACATTTGAGGATTGGGTTTACTGGACCGATTGGGATAAGACCGCTGTTTACCGCGCTAACAAGTTCAATGGAAAAGATGTCGAGGCCATCACGTCTACGCACACTGTAAGTAAACTTTACTAACATCCTCAATGCTTTAGATTTTTTCTTATATGGCATCGTTAGGAAAAAGTTTTCGTTATGTTAAAAATTGGTCGACTAGACTGATAAGACTCTTTTCGGTTGTAGTTAAAATGGCATTAACCTTCCACAGGTTCACGTGACATACTACCTCATCTTTTATTTTATGTGAAAGGTTCGGAAATATGATTTATCTCTAAGATAAATAGGTTTTTTAAATCTCATTACTATTTGATAAATACTTTCACCAGTCATTTCGTTTTAATGTAGGTAAATGTAGTTTCGAATAAGTACCTATTATTTTGAGGAAGGTTTTGAGGTAAAGGTACTTAATTAGAGTGTTTTAAATAGAGCGGCTACTGTGGAATCCCATATTATTGTAATTGTATCACAACAGGATAGTCTTATTTAGATATCATACTAGCTGGAGGCGCGACTTCATTCGCGATTGCCATACATTGACCACAGTTTCTCTAGTAAGTTTTGAAATGGTGGTATAATTAGGAATATTAATAAAATCTTAACAATACCATTTTTACAAGCCCACTATACAGGGTGTTAGTGTGAACACCGTTGTCCTTGAAACCAGAGGTTCAGCATCATGAGTAGAATCCAAAACGGATGAAAAAAAATGATTCTATTTTTTTCTAATTTTTTAAAGAAAATTTTTATAAACACTAAACGTTTGCTCACTAACACGTGACACAAGTACTTCGACCAGGCGACACGTGGCATGTGCACCTCAGTGTCGGATCACCTTCTGTGCGGATATCCCGTCTTTTGAAGGGCACAAGTAATGAAGTTACGATCCAAGTAAGGCGCGGGTATAAGTACTTACGTAAGTAGGTACTTAAAGTATGTAGAGTGACTATGGCATCGTGTACGATAGCGAAGACATGAAATATCAAAATCTTGCAAAATTAAAATAGGTGTTAAGCTTTTCTCATCGGTTTTGGATTCTACTCATGATGCTGAACCTCTGGTTTCAAGGACAACGGTGTTCACACTAACACCCTGTATAAATAAAAATCATACAGAAACTTTTATTATTTAATAATGTGTAATAGATCTGTGGCGAGAATCGCTATAAAAGTCAACTTATCAAGTCGACTTTTATAGCGAGTTCATGAACTTGAGTACCTCTTAGCCATTGATTTACTGATAAGAGCTTTGTAATGTGTATGAATGGGCAAACACCGCTTTTTTATTGTTTATTATTAAATAGGACACAATTTGGACTAAAATATTAGCGTTGTGTGCCCAGTCATTGCTTGGTTATATCGAACTCAGGAGCGTTGTTTAAGTTACCGACTTGCGAGTGGTTAGATGAATTCATTTAAAATTAAAAATACACACCATAATATTATCATGTACCTACCACCTACATGTTAATTAATTACAACTAAATACACGATTCTCTCAAGGGAAAAGTACTGAATTCGGCGTTGTGCCAGGAAATTTGACTTTAATCCCCTATCCCAAGGGAACCTTACATAAGTAATTCCGGGATAAAAAGTATCCTTTGTTCTTCTTAACTTTGTTTAGAAAAACACATGGCAAGTTTGATTCTAATACATTCAATAGTTTCGGCGTGACCGCGACATGCGCGGCCAAGATACAAACATACAGACAGACAAAAATGCAAAAAATACAGTTCTGGCTTTAATATCGATATTACTCTCAAAAAAATCAATATACATATTCAATATTCTGTACATTGAAGATAGTTATTTTTCAGGACCTGTTACAGTTGTTTATAAACTAGCATCTACCCGCGGCTTCGCATACGTTATTTCTATGCAAACGTTTCAAGGCTTTTTTATACCATAAGAACTGATTTGTGGGATGAAAAGTAGCCTAAGTATGTGTTGTTCCAGGTAAAGAAACATGCCATAACAAATTTTCAGCCCGAAACCTTCAGTTACTTTTAGCGTGAAAGAGGAACAAACATCCATCCATCCATCCATCTATCCAAACTTCTCGCGTCTATAATAACTAGTCATTACTAAAGTAAGGATATAGATAAATTTATTACAAAAGTTTATTATTAAGCAAGTAAATATTTAATCGGGAAAACCATAAAAATCATTAGGTCAAAGATTCATTATGTTGTACCAATGACAAAAAAATCTTTAGCATACCAATAATTACTTGCTTGAGACTGACATTATTTCAAGCATGTGTGTAATTTTAGGCAGATACTAATACCTATGTGTAGGTATAACTGAAGACATGTTTGAAAACGTGATCTTAATTAGTCACAAAAACAGAGGTGTCAATATTTATCTCCTTTGTTTCACGTTTGAGACTTTAGCACGTAGTATCAACACCTATTCCAAATTCTCAAAAAACTTTTCAATAGGGTCAGAAGGTAACGAAGTAGGCAATAACAGAATAAGTGAATGACGTCAAACGATACAAAAACCAGCCCAATGCTAATTAATAACATACGGTACTAGGTACATTATATCAGGCGTAAAAAAGAAACATTCGTCAAACAAAACATTTCCAATCGCTTGATATTTTGAACAATGTTTTAGAAACCCAAATAATACCTAAACTTAGGTCTCTAAGTTTAAAAGTTAGAATAAGGTACATCAAATTATCCTTAAGACTAGGTCTTGTCAGCACGCCTGTTCTTGCCTTGATTTTGTTATGCCTGTGCCGAAAGCCTAAATAATAAAGTAAGTCTGCCCTCTTAGGATTCGTCGACCCAACGCAATAATGCAGCTAAATTAACCAGCATCCTCTTGTTAGCAGCTCCAAAACCCGATGGTGATCCACGTGTACCATCCTTACCGCCAACCAGACGGCGTGAACCACTGCGCTGCCGTCAATGGCCACTGCTCACACCTCTGCCTGCCCGCGCCAAGGATCGGAGCCAACTCGCCCCGGGTCTCCTGCGCCTGTCCTAACGGACTGAGGCTGCTGCCCGATAACCAGATGTGCGTCGAAGACAGTGAGTATCCAAGTTTTTTCTTAATATTAGGTATCTTACCTGATTATGATTACCCAGATCTACTTACCTACATAAATCTAGATTTTGGCCCAACGATTTTTGTTGTAACTACTATATTTTTTCAAAATGATACAGTCAGTTGGCGGTCATCGGGGGAGGCCCATATCCAGCAGTGGACTAATATAGGTTGATGATGAGAGAAGTAAACAAATCAAACC
Source organism: Eupithecia centaureata (assembly GCA_944547425.1). Classification (NCBI taxonomy): domain Eukaryota; kingdom Metazoa; phylum Arthropoda; class Insecta; order Lepidoptera; family Geometridae; genus Eupithecia; species Eupithecia centaureata. Next base: position 5,879,232 of record OX155677.1, on the reverse strand, counting down.
ATAAAGTAAAAGTCACCGGGCACACCTGAAACATAAGTACAGGAAGAAGGTGGCTGGCAATAATTAAAGCATGGGTAGCCCAGCTGTTATTGACTAATGACTATAATGATAAAGACGATGGGGTGAGGCTGTAAGCCAACACTGATAGATGAATGGCTAGCAGATCACCTGCTCGATGGGGCACCGGTCTTGAGGATTGTCAATCAAGACCTAGACGTATGCCCAACGAATGAACGACATATAGATAGACACATACAGGAGGCCTACACCCAGGGTAAAAACGTGCTGATAAGGAGGAAAATGCAACGAAAGCCTCAGAATCCTTTGGGTTAATTTATGGCCTTTATTTAAGCATGTGAACCTTGAAGATTGAATGTGATTCGGGTGGACATAAGTTATTTATAACCGGTGTAATAATTAGCGAATTAAGTTCTGTGATGGTGATGAGGTGTCGCCGTGGCGTGACGTAAAATGGTCAATATTATTGGTCACACTCGACCCCTCGTGACTCAAAGACCGGATTCCAAATCGAATAAAGTACGGAAAGTATTTAATACAATCCCACAGTGCTAGTTCCTGATTTATTTGAGTATGACGACAACTGGAACCTTCTAAGAATAATGACAGTGAATAAAGAAGAGAAAACAAAGACCATTTGTGAACTCTATTAATTCCTGTGATGTTATCTTTGCATGATTGTTTTAAGTCTGAAACGATTGTCTCGATTTCGTCCAATAAAGTAGGTACTTAGATATACATACATATACAGACCAAATTCTGCATATAATTTTGTGAGCTGAAACTCGTTCTGCATGGAATGTGCCTGACTTTTTATTTTTGCAAGACGGAACTTTACCATCAAACCTTTACGGGGAAAGAAATAAAACAAACCCGTATATATCAAACTTCGACAAAACCGAGATTACGAATTATGAGATTGTGAAACATTATCTTACAGTAAATCTCGCATGTACCTAGATGGAACCTACACCTAATTATGATTACGGAGAATCAGAACTAAAAATAACCAGTATAATTTGTCGATATTCATGAAATATCAAATTGTTACATATGTAATGTTGTTTTTATGTATACGATAAAATGATTCATTTTACGTTATTAACTTTATCGTGGTCGAATGATAAGGAAATCAGGTGATTCTTACAACTGGATTATTTGTACTTTTGGATATAAAATATAAATCTGGCTAGTAATTTCTATTTATGTGTTAACAGATTATTTTATAGTCTACCGAGATAACAATAATTTGCAATAATGAAAATATCGAGTCGGTTTTTTCCGTAGGTATTTGAACTTCAGGATCTTTTATTGGGGATATTTTAACATAGTTTAAATATTAACACGCCCTTGAATAACCATGATAAAGGTAAGCCTAAAAAATAAAAATACATCGATCAAAAATTCTGACGTTAAAGTTTTGATCGATAACGTGTTCATTATCAATATTACGTATTATAAAGGAGTAAACTGACTCACTGACAGACAACACAGCCTTTCTAAACCACTGATCCTAGAGACTTCAAATTTGGAATACCTTTTATGGCATAAGGACAGGAACTGAGAAAGGAATTGGTAAAATTTGCATCCTACGGAAGTCCAAAAAAGGGGTTAAATATGAAACAAAATGTCTCTGTATTTCAGGAACCGTTAGATCGGTCTGAGCAGAACTGATGAAGCAATGTGAATTGTCCTGCAAAAAAATATTTCTTAATACTAACTTTGTGTTGAGAATGAAAGCTATTTCGTATTTTTTGGGCTGTGAATATGTACCATACACTCGCTCGATTAATCACCAAACACATTCATAAAATATTTCGAAAGGGTTCATATTAGAAAGGAATGTATTGTACCTACCACTTCATTCGGGTAACTCAGGCTGGTTTGTTTCCAACAAATTATTGGTTCCATTGAACCTCAATTGAAAGGTCCAGAAAAAGTTAATTAGTTAGGTCAATACTAAATTGTTTTGCAATGTTCGATAAGAATGTTTCTATACAATGTTTGATAAAACTTTAACAAAATGTACACTTGCTTTAAAATGCAGGTTATTTATAGGTGGGTAGAAATTAGGTACTTACTTGTAGAAACTGAGGGTTAAGTATACCTATAAAAATACAAAAGGTACAAAATAGAGATTACATGAATTATAATTTATAATAAACTAACACGCCATGGATAAGTTGGCCTACCTACGAATTTCAATTTGTTTCTTTTAACTGTAATTTTCTTTGTATAAATCAAATTGTAAAAAACTTATCATCTTCTAAAGTCTACGTTGGTAGTTCTTAAATCACTACATAGTATAAAATAAAGTCGCTTTCTCTGTCCCTATGTTATTATGTCCCTTTGAACGCTTAAATCTTTAAAACTACGCAACGGATTTTGATGCGGTTTTTTTTAATAGATAGATAGATTCCAGAGGAAGGTTTTTACGTATAATAAAACCGTGCGAAGCCGGGGAGGGTCGCTAGTTACTATATGAAATCAAAGTACCAAAAATTGTCAATGGTTTAAATACTTACTGCCTTTTTATATCTCACAGTTAATAATAATAATTTAGTTTAAGTTAATAATTTTATTGGAGAATATAACAATGAAGTAGAAGATTGTTGAGTTTTATTCTTTTATAGATAAGAATTAGAGTGTATTGCATACATGTTAGCTACCGACCCACAGGTTCGTATATGACGTTAAATTTAAGAAATACCCAACAGATAGGTAGGTACTCAAAATAATTTATGAATGTACAAAAGGTCAAAAGTAAAAGACGAAAACAATTGTTTTTATTGAACACAAATTTCACGACAGAGTTACCTGACTCTCGTAAATCACCTAACCTAGAGTCAAATCTGCAGAAAGTTCCGTTGGTCTGGGTGTTTTCTATGTATGATAAAAAAATATCTATGTATGTAATGTATTGTATACTTAGTCTGGCCATAAATACTGTTACACTTAAAAATAAAAAAATATTACATTTGAATTTCGAATCTGTCATTTTTATACGATTGTTCATTGTGTTTTCTCATTTTGGCGCCAATACATTGTACAATATTTTGCGATATTAAAATGGAGTGGGGTGATAAAGAGAACAGAATCGCTGTGATTGCATTACACAAAGTAGGTATGGAGCCAAATGCAATTTTTAAAACTCTCCATACACTTGGTATTAGTAAAATGTTTGTGTACCGGGCTATTAGTAGGTACAATGAGACTTCCTCTGTTTGTGACAGAAAAAGATCTGGCCGTCCACGTAGTGTTCGTACGAAAAAGGTGGTCAAAGCAGTAAGGGAAAGAATTCGAAGAAATCCTGTCCGAAAGCAAAAGATTTTATCTCGGGAAATGAAGATAGCGACTAGAACCATGTCGCGTATTTTAAAAGATGACTTAGGACTTGCAGCCTATAAGAGACGCACTGGTCATTTCTTAGTTGATAATTTAAAGAAGAATAGGGTGGTAAAATCGAAACAACTACTGAAGCGGTACGCAAAGGGAGGTCACAAAAAAATTTTGTTTACGGATGAGAAAATTTTTACAATTGAGCAACATTTTAACAAACAAAATGACCGTATTTATGCTCAAAGCTCTAAGGAAGCTTCCCAATTAGTCGACAGAGTGCAACGTGGACATTATCCGACTTCAGTGATGGTTTGGTGGGGTGTTAGCTATGAAGGAGTGACTGAGCCATATTTTTGTGAAAAAGGTATCAAAACATCGGCACAAGTGTATCAAGATACCATTCTTGAGAAGGTAGTTAAGCCCCTTAACATCACCATGTTCAATAACCAAGTTTGGTCCTTCCAGCAAGACTCGGCGCCGGGTCATAAAGCTCGGTCCACGCAGTCTTGGTTGGAAGCGAACGTTTCGGACTTCATCAGAGCTGAAGACTGGCCGTCGTCTAGTCCCGATCTTAATCCGCTGGATTATGATTTATGGTCAGTTTTAGAGAGTACAGCTTGCTCTAAACGCCATGATAATTTGGAGTCCCTCAAACAATCTATACGATTGGCAGTGAAGAATTTTCCCATGGAAAGAGTGCGTGCTTCTATTGATAACTGGCCTCAGCGTTTAAAGGACTGTATTGGAGCCAATGGAGACCATTTCGAATAAGCTTTTTATATTTTTAATTGTTTTATATTTATGTATTAAACTAACACACTGTATAAGTAATAAATGTTATTTGCACTTTAAAAAATATTGTTTTCCTTTATTACAATATTTATGGCAAGACTAGGTATATTATAATATCAGTCATCTAGTCACCCACACAAGCTCTGCTTAGCTTGGGGGCTAGATGATGTTGTGTGGACTGTCCGGAATATTTATTTATTTTATTTAAATATTATTTAGGGACCTTATTTTAAGTTTTAATATTTTCTTACATTAATGACTAGGCAATAGTTTTTAATCTAAGAATTACTCTACAGCTTTAGTATTTTAAAATTTTTACTGACAACTTATAGCCCATGTATTTAATATATTTAGAACATTTTTTATTAGCTTTACCTATTGAAAATAAATGATCTTTAACTAGTATCTGCCCGCGGTACCGCACGCCTTTTTCTATAGAAACATTTCAACGCTATTTCTCCCTCATGGGAACTGATTTATGGGATGAAAAGTAGTATTTTATTCCAGAACAAGAACTATGTTTCTTCAAAATTTCAGGCTGATCCGTTCAGTAGTTTCTGCGTGAAAGAAGAACAAACATCCTTACATCGATCAAAACAAACTTTCGCGTTTATAATATTAGTAAGGAAGTACGGATTCACTGTACCTTTAGTAGGCAAATAATGCAAATTTGCAAATAATTTTATTCGCTGGTTAAAATTCAATAGGCTGGTAGGTAGGTATTTACTGTATGACCATCGTGTAGGTAAACATCCATCGTTCTTATTACATTCAACAATATTGTGGTAGTGGGACACAATAGCTATAATCAATTGCCTTACCCGACCCATCACTTCTGCGAACAATTAACCTTGCCTTTGTGAATGTACTTATAGACTTGCTTTACCTGGTAAGAGGTTTTGAACAAGAGTTATGTACGACTTCAAAATTATGACAACAGGTCAATTTAATTTTCAAATGTAACTTAGATCATGGTCATCGGTTTTGTTTTAAATTAAACCATTATCCTAGTTAGGTTCCACTTTTTAATTATCCTTACTAACATTATAAAAGCAATAGTTTGTAGGTATAAATGGATGTTTGTTACTTTTTTAAGTAAAAACTACGGAACAAATCGGGCTGAAATTTGAGTAGACGTAGTTCTAGCCCTGGAATAAAAACTACTTCTCATTCTTTAAATCAGTTAGAATGGGACAGAATTACCCTTGAACCGTTGCCATAGAAACATCGCGTGGGAAGACATGGGCAGATATTGGTTAAATACTTAATAAATCAGGCTGGACCAATTCACACAACATCATCGGACAAAGTTAAGCAGATATTGTGTTATGTGTATTATCCTGTACTTGAGTAATGTTGCCTGAAATAAATGATTTATTATTATTATACTAGATAACTGACCTACCTACTAAATACATTCGATGCAGACAGTGGCGTTAGTCAATTTTAATGTGATATTGTTTTTCAGTTTTTTTGTAAAACAAAATGAAGAGGTAGCTAGGTAATCATCAGGTCTGTTGAAAAGTTTCCAAATATGGTCTTCAGGGTTTTAAAATTTTGTTACAAGTGTTTTTAAGTTTGCTTAATTTAACCACGGAAAAGTGAGTCAATGGAAATCAGTTTATTTTTCAGATTGAAAGTACAGAACAATTTTCTTATCTAAGAATCCGAAGTGAACGTAGCAATGACACGTTTGTCCAAATTTTAACGTGATCTTATAAACCAGTATTGAATCAGCCTTGACTCAAAAGCCACGTCATTTGATGACGACACATCGAAAGATCTTTTCGTTTGAAATTTAGGCGATCCATTATGTCACCCACACATTCCAGCGGCAATTTGATAGGCTTCTTTCTAATTAAATGTGGGTAGGAGCTATACCTACCTACCTATTTACCTAAGAAAGTACTATAAACAAGTAGGTATATTTAAGAAGATACTAGTTAATTATTCCAATGTTTATAGGTTTCTTATTTCGATAAGAATACAGGTAGCCGCACCCACGCCTTCTTATCTGAGGTAAAAAAATTGATAATATTTTACTGAGATCGGTTCAATAAATCTAGGTAACTAAATAGCTAGTAAGTAAGTTATTAAGATATCATTAGTCATTGTTTACATTGATATGGAACATTACAAGACGTCGCATCGCACGTAAGATATTTATGTAAATAACATAGTAGTAATCAATTAGGTATGTGTTTGGTTAAGATAGTGCGAGTTTATGAATGAATCGGACAGTCTAGACGGCACATTGTTTATTTTATTACAAACTTTAAGTTAAGTAGGTAGGTACTTGTTAACCTAACAACGCCCACTCGTCAATGACATTAAAATTACAATACATATTTTGATTCGTTCCATTGGATGACCTCATACGTGCATCGCCTAAACACTAGGCCAAGCTAGGCACGGTTACTTTCGTTATGATGAAAACGCAACCGACCAATAGACCAGCGGTTGGCGAATAAGGCGACGTGACGTCACAACATCACGCCACCTTTTGTTAGTTCAATACAGTACATGCGCGATCCGGCATGACATTCTCGCGTGGTCGATTTCGAATGCACTTAACAGCTGTTTTGGTATATTCGCTTTCTAGTTCTATTTTATTTCTGTTTTTAAGAAGATATATTTTAGACTAGATATATTGGAACAAATTGCTAAAACAAATCAAGACAAAATTAGGAAGCAACTTGTCGGAAACCTCGTGGATAAGTAAAACAATACAAGGTAAAACAATAAATATCTATAGGCTTTATCTTCAGCTTTTAAAAGAACTCAGAAATAACCGAGGAGTTGAAGTAAACGACTCAGTTAAAACCTCGGTTAACGTAACAGCCGGATCGCGCACAGTTAAATTGACAGAACGCACGGTGGTTGGACGTCATTGGGGGGAACGCGGTTCAGTATTTCGGAGCGATCGTCATTCCGTCTCGTGGCACGGCCACAGTCGCGTGTTGGTCGCGTGCGCCAGGACTCAATTCATACTCATAACTTCAAACCGCGATATAAAATATAATATATAAACAAACCAGTATAATAATTTACGCTGTATTGGAGTGACACATCAAAACTTATAAGTTTGTTTTACATAAAATTCTACAGATGCAATAGAACAACCCGTGGAGGTGCAAAAACCGACTTATGATACAAATACTACTTTTGTAGTTGAAGAAAAGCCTGAAGCCAGTGAGTATTTTTGTCAAGTCCGAATTTCGTGTTACCCGTTATTCTTAACCATATCCTGAGTTTGTAAAAGAATCGATTCTGTGACGTTTGAGGTTAACTTTAACTTAACCGGTTAATAAAAGTGAAGGTTGTTTGTAAGTATCGTGTTCTGCATCGTAGTGATAATTGTATTTATACCTATGATGCACCTACCTGAATTAAAATAACCAAGAAGTAGATAAAACGTTACAGGAACGATTTCAAACCCTATGCTTCATGACCAATGCGATGAATTCACTGATTATAATCATTTGATAAGATAATGTTTTCGTTAATTTATCATTACGGGAACCGGGTATAAAGAATCACTAACACCAACAATGCATCATTGCTAAACTAACAGTCCACTGTCGACGTTCAAACAATATATCTGTGTGTCTTCAATTTGGGATTCCTTGACTGATTTTCAGGGCATATCAAACTACTTGTCTCTATCTGGTGCTAAGATATTCTGAGAGCGAATGGTTTATTGGAAATCTGACACATATGGTGACTTCACACGGAGAAGGGATCGGCCTTCTCGCAAAGTTGGTGCGGGCTATCATCAAATCGGAAGACACAACCGAAGAAACTGAAGAAGCTGAACCGACTGAAAGGCCGGACGCTTTAGAGGTCGAGAATCTACAAGCAGAGCCAATGAAGGTGTACTGGGCTGAGGATAAAAAAACTTTAAAAAAAAATAATCAACATTTCATTGATAGCTACGTAGAAGGAAAAGCTCTCGAAAGCATACCAGATACAACAGAGGCACCAGTCAAAGAATCTCAATTTAAATTCGCAGGCTTGAACATATTTCACTTGCAAGAAACCCAGCCAAATCAAAGATATGAATATAATATTAATAATGGTAACGTATTTAAATTACTTTTTATGTTCACATACTTTTTTTTATTAAAATCGGGAAGACACACAGATTCATTCAGAACTGGGTGCATGGCACTGCTTTTAACATTTAAATAAATGCATATTTATGTTCATTATGCTAAATCTAACTCATTCGCAAGTAATGCTGACAACAACAAACTAAGTAAAAATAACTGAAAAACCAAGCTTTGATGTAGGTACTGTACCTTTTTCAACGCATAATTTTATGGTTTACTGCTCGCATTAAAAGCCAAAACAATGAAAACAGGATATAGAGGGCCAACTGACAATTGGCTTTTGACAATTGGCAATATGGTAATTTTATACAAACAATCAAGGCTTGATGATGATCAAGGTTGAGTTACTAGATGAGAAATTTAAAACAACGTGATTAAAATTTAGTAATATTTCATAATCATTCATTTTAATATATACAATGAAGATATAATGTTCTATTTTTCATTAATCTAGAAAGTAAAACTAATTAATTATGTATTAGCAGTGCGTAACTGAACATGTAGGTTAGGATATTTTAGTTAAACGCAAAGGTATTAGTTGGCACGTCTCATTGACACTAACTGTCCACAAATAGCATGTCTGGTTCGAACTGGATTAAAAGCGACACTTGCCGACCAATCATTATTGGTTATGCCTATAACAATTTCTGAATGCTATTGACGGAAGCAGATCGTCAATGAAACACTTGAGTAGAATTGATTTTGTTTGTCAGCAATGTATTGATGACCCTTGGCATTGAACTTACAGCTAGAAAAACAGCTTACTCAGATACTTATATACCTCTGAACAAAAAGTAGTATGTTCAGTTTTATAACACTTATGCCAATACAATATAGATGTTAGTATTAAATTGTGTAGGCCAGGTACTATTTCATTGTAAATACCTACCTTAATGTAAGAAGTAACAATCTAATTACAATATGTAGATAAAAATACTTCGCAGTTTTCATCACTTCAACTACTAAGCTTTCTGTGTTTGTTAATAACACTATCTCTGGTTGTGTTTTGTCCTAACAGCGGTGACGGAGTTTTCAGCGTTATTAACACACTTATTTCTTTTTTAAATCAGAATTGACTTCTGCAATGCTTAACATAACTGAAATGTTTCCCTTAGTCAAATTCTCGTAGTCTTTAAATTAAGAGTGAATAAGTTCCTTTTGGGAAAGCGTGCTCCATCTTAGGCCACATCTTCACTTACGTGAGATAGTGGCCAGTCTCGGAACATTTCCAATAAAAAAAATATATTTCAAGGGAAATATTGGGAATCATAATTACATTGCAGAAGTCCGGTATTTTTGAACTGTCTTCAATTCTTTGCTTTCTTTAACAGGCGTAACGGACCCGCCAAAACCTGGAACTGGAATCTCAAGCAGCGGTCGCGATGCAGGCGTTGTCGCCGGTATTGTTGTAGCGGTGATCTCAGGAGTTCTCATCTTAGCCGCACTGGTAAGCATTTGTTTCTACGTTTCAATCAATCAACCGACGATTCTGCTACTAGCTTTAATTTTGTCTCGAAAAACAAGCATGAAGCTTGTTGTACAAGATAATCAGGAAGCAGAATTTCCTATTCGTTGGTATTTTAATTCCTAAACCTCAAATTAGACCTTGATGAGGCGACTGTTTGCATAAACATGGTTCCAATCATTCGATAACTATCTAGAACAAACTTTTGATTAATGAAGTTATTCAATCGGCCATTTCTTTCCAAATTGTTTTTTTATTAGGTACACATTTAGTTAGTGCGTCTACTACGAGTAGATACTTATAAATTGTTTGATTGGATACAATGAGTTCTATTCTGTTTCTGACGCAACCCGTGAGTTTGTAATTTGGTCACTGTTAATTGAACTATCAATTACACTTATTTCAGATCGCAGTGGTTCTGTACAAGCACTACGTTCATCGCAACGTGACCTCAATGAACTTTGACAACCCTGTATACCGCAAGACGACTGAAGATCAATTTGCTCTGGAGAAAAATGGATACGCCCCAGGAAGCAAGCTTTACCCCAGCACTGTCGGAGAGGAGGTGAGGGCCCTAACAGCTATGGAGTGCACCCTTAACATACAGAATAGTCTTAGATAAGTCTTTTTAACAACTTCCTACTGCCCTTCCTTAAGGAGCCAATTAAACGACAGTGTTCATATTCACACTGATCTTTTTTAGAACTTAATTTTCATATATTTTTACTAAAACTATTTTAAACACATCTTATTCTTGTGTACAAGTCATGAGTCAATGAGTGACATTAGACCCCAAATAATGGCCAAATTGATGTAAATATCAAATTAGTTATAAATAAATATATTACATGGACATCTGAAGTATTTAAAACTTAAGGTCTGCCTAAGACATTTTAAACTCGATTTATTTGGTAGTATAATAAATAAGTGATAATTTTATTGACATAGCTATATATTTTCGGCTAGGTTATGTAATTACGGCCATACATGTGCCAACATTTTTACCGAATCAGTATTAAAACATAGATGCCAAATTATTGGTAGTAAAAAGTAGAAGTAAACGCGCTGTAAATATTCCCTTAAATATTAGAATAGACCTTGATCGGTTAAGCATCTAATAAGTAATAAGAACGGATAAAATTTTACCGCTTATTCTATTTATTTTTCATGCTTTTACTGTCGAGGTTATAAACGGTAAGTTGGCTTGACAGTAGAACTCAAACGTTCCTCGGTGAATAATACACATAAATTAAAGTACTTGTATTCTTCCTTACAGGCTCGGGAACCTCTCAACACACCCGGTACTAATGAATATGTATAGTCCACAATCCGGGAGTAAATACACAATCATCTCAATGAATGTGAAAAGAAAAAGACGGACTCACGATACAAAATGTATAACAACTACCAGTGAATGGGGACTTAGCTAACATAGTGAACCTTGTCACGTTGGCATAGTGAAGTGAAGTGTTATGAAAAGCTCGTTGGAACAAAGTTCTGTTGGCTGCCTAGCGATGGAAGGATCTCGAAATTTAATATGTACTATCAAATTAGTATTTCATTTTCCGCCATTATTAAAATGAGGTCTTCATAGTTTTCACATTTAAGTAGTAACTGGAAAGGGACGTCGCTATTATTTCTCTTTAGACTGTGAATTAGTAATAGAGATTCAAATGCTTTATCGAGCAAAATGCCTGGTGCATTGTAATTATAATTATTTATATAGAGTTTTACAATTTTTATACTTGCGTATTCCACTTTTAGTTAAGGATTTCAAAGCCTTTATAATCTAAAAGTTTCCTGAATAATCAACTCTATGTTCCATTATAATAAAGCTCATACCATGTAGTGAGATGTAGGTACTTATTTATTTTATACAATAATAAATTGATTATTATATAGATTTCTAACTAGCAGCTTATATTTCAATGTCGCGGTGTACGTACGTCTATAGAAATTAAGACTTATTTATTTGGAAATTTAAGAATATTAGGATATGATATGATTTTTGTGCCAATTGTAGGAAAAATTTTGAAATAGATTGCCAAATATCAATTTTAATATATTAGACTAATTCTCAGTTAAAGATTGTTTCATCTTAATAAAATTATTTACATGATATCTTATGTATATTGAATTGTTATTCATCAATGTCTTTTATTATTATGTAAAGATTATTTAAATCTACCACATTTTACGTAACAGTTATCTCAATATTTGGAATGTGACTTTGTCAAGCAAAATCCTGCCAGATCTTCTAACTATAAATTTATGAAAATTCTATTTGTAAATGTAATTCGATTACATTGAAAACTTAATGCACATTTCATACAATACGCCTAGCTCAATAAGTGTGGTCACTAAATTGTAAATATTGTCGGTAAATAAAGTGTAAAAGGTGTTAATTTGATCTTGTCAGTATTATTTCCCTATACTTCCCTATAATCGTCCTACGTCATCACTACATAGTATAAAACAAAGTAGCTTTCTCTGTCCCTTTATCCCTATGTATGCTTAAAATGGGTATTACACTACACGATATTCAGGGACCCTAACTAAGAGAGGTGTAATAAGATTTAGAGCGGCGACCGGACGGACCCGGCAAGCCTTGCTCCCTAATCGCCGTATCTACTGGGCCCTGAATATCGTGTAGTGTAATACCGCTTTATATCTTTAAAACTACGCAACGGATTTTGATGCGATTTTTTTTAATAGATAGAGTGATTCAAGAGTAAGGTTTATACGTTTAATAAATCCGTGCGAAGCCGGGGCGGGTCACTAGTATAAACTATAACATAAAAATTATGGTTTCTCATCATTGCTAGCAAACTGTTATGATGACAATTAATAGACATTTATAACTTTCATTAACTTTAATTGAAAAAAACAAATGCAACAAACACATCAACACAAAAACAAAAAAGAGCAGCTTTTGAATTATTATAAATTACTTAAATTAGCTTATCAAGATCTAGTTACCCGCGCATTATTATTATAATACATACATACTTACATGCTTATATAAAAAAAACTATTGTCAGTAACTTATAGTTATAAAAATAAGGTTCATAAGTTAGCACAATTAAAAATACTTCTTGAGCGCAAAATAAATAATTCATATACACATTATTATGCTGAATTTAATTTATAAATCTTTAGGTCAGGCACTCAGTTTCTACCCGACTGCACAAGAACGGGTTTTTTTTTCACTTGTTTATTCTTGTAGTGGTTTTAATTCCACTTATTTATTATTCTAATTTTGTGTATATTTGTATACTATATCTAAAGTTAACACTTAACCTTAACTTCTTAAAATTAATATAAGTACATTTAGAGGTACATGTTGTTTTTGGTCACTTGATAATGTGCACAAAATAATCATACCCAGATTCAACAATATCTTAGTAGGTAGGTAAATTAGTTGGTTAGAGATAAAATATCACAATGCTTTCGTCTTTATTAGGTTTCATTGACACTAACTTCAAAAAGAAGATTTATTTTGGTTAGATGCATGGTTTTATATTATATACTCTTAGTTAGATCGTCCTATACTCGTTATGAACAGAAGGAAGGTACCCGGGATGGAGTATCGCTTAGCAGATATAAATCAAAGTAAGTAGTAATACCAACAATATAGTTATCTTCAATCGATAATTTTATCATGTTCTATGGCCATTACATCCATTGAGGGTGACAGACGAGATTGTTCACGTCATTTTACCTAAGAATTTTATGGGCAGTGTGGCAATATCTATACTCGGTTCTAGAATTCATGATATGTTTTGTAAACAAATACATATGAAAAAAAACTCAAACTTGTTTTGTTTCTATGATACCAGCGTCTCAAAATATGCTTAGCATTATTTTATTAAGGTTAGTAACCCGTCTGTTGACAAAAAGTATCTAAAAGTCTAGAAAAGAGTATGAGTCAAAACAATACACTTAATTTTGGCGGTCAGAACAACACTTAGTATGTAGGAACTATGGAAATTACTTCGCTAAACTACAATATTAACTAATTACTTTCTAATTTACTTCAAAATACAACAAATATAGGTAACTAATCACAGGTAAAGGTTTCAGCTTATATGCTACTAGTGGCTCCATCTACCTGAATTATGTGAACTTTTTACTAAGTAAGATTACAATACCTCGAAAATGGTTCTGAACTTGCGCAACGAAGGTAACTAACGCATACGAATCAAATCTTAAATTTTCTCACGCAAGGTTTCAATTCAAACAGCTTCTGCAATGTTATTATAATTCTTTGATTGTTATTCAGAGAAATCCCCGGGCAACTATTTTATCTGGTCTGTATATAACCATGTTTTGAGGTATCAAATTAAAATTTTAACCATACTGAATCACCTTGACGCATTCAGATGATGAACTACAAATTGAAGCACATCAGTAGACAATTCTTCTTGTTTACCCGGTTTCTACTACGGTTGCTTGATCAGAGTGGTGAGTCCGTTGGACGATAGTATCGAGACGTGATCGTTACGTCTCTATGGGATTTGGTACAGCCTCTATTGTGCGGACAGGGAACTACGCAAATCTCATTAAAAATAAACGACGACGATGTGGCGTGATAAACGAAGGTCCACCTGCGACCCAGAAGGTTGCAAGTTCGATTCCCGCCTTGGAACTAATGTTGTAAGATGTAGATTGTACAATCTGTGTGTTAGATATATATATATAAATAATAAAAGATCTATGTAACGTATTGTAATAAGTATATCAGACATCTAGTACATAATACACAACTCTTCTTAGCTTGGGCTTGATGATGCTGCGTGGATTGTCCAACATAATTATTAAAAAAAAATCGTAACGATCACATCTCGATACTGTCGTCAACCGGACTCGGCCTCTGTTTCGGGCTATTGAAGGTAGATATATTTTTCAATTATAGTCTTACTCGTAACAAAATCCAGGTAATAGATAAAAATGCGAGCCGATTTATAATAGAAAAAGGATGAGGATTTATGTTAAGATCGGTTATAGGTGATACCTATGTTTTTTTGTACAAAATGAACCAAGTTATACTTGGCCCGAAATAACCACGAACGCTTATAAGCCTCAGCAATAATCTACAATACATTTGCTACCCTCTACCATTAATGGCTTCACTCACTCTTTTTTTCTTCACGGCGCTATCTTTCACAGTGATCTCATTCGTCTGTTCCACGTTGCCATTAAATTTTGGTATGTGTTTGTTGAACTGAGTTGTTATATGGGTCTTGTAAGCCTGGAATGTACCAGCTGCTATGTGGATACGGGCGTGGTGGAAGAACTGGTCAAAATGGTGGAGGTTGTGTCTGGAATTGGAGAAAATACCCTGGATTAGATGAAGGTAGATGCAAAACTTCACTGTTACATAAAAGTAGCAATGCAAAAATTATTTTAAATCAAGATTCCAGGTTACCAACGGCATTCTCACTAGGCCTGTATTGCAGAGAACAGTAACAGTAAGTTGAGTTAATAAGAGTGATCATTTACTACTCGTAATCACTACATAGTTTAAAATAAATTCGCTTTTTCTGTCCCTATGTGCCTTTGAATGCCTTAATATTTAAAACTACGCAACGGATTTTGATGCAGTTTTTTTAATAGATAGAGTGATTCAAGAGGAAGGTTTATACGTATAATAAAGCCGTGCGAAGCCGGGGCGGGTCGCTAGTTTAACAAATAATATAAGAAAATCTAGGACAACAACGTAAGTAACATATAATTACATTACAATTACTTTATGGGTTTTCTTATAGCGGCTACCTACCTTATTAATTGTCTCATTGTTGCTTTTTTAATAAGAAAATACATCTTTATTAACAACGAAAATTACAATCAGGAATAGAAAACACGTTTTTTTTGCTTAAAAAAACGTGTTCTATACTTACAAGCTCGATCGCTGTGCTAGCGCTACGGTCAAAAAATTGTGGCGTATACACGAAACCTTAGGAAGCCTTGGGTAGCTTCTTTGCATTTTGAACAGCTCTACTGCAATACGCCTTCCAAACGTGGTCATCATTTCAAAACCCTTCTTTGGGGAGACACATTCTCGCGCGATGTCTTGTGCTGATAGGTTTATATAATTCTTTACTTACATGCTTAGCAGCACCGAAGCCAGCATTTCCCTCGTATTTAGTAAATGTCGAATGTAAGCACGGCTGTGCTTCGTACACGTAAGACATTCGCAGCTCTTCAGTATCGAAGTGAAATCATCCTTGTACCTATGGAAAACAATACTTCTGTGAGACTTCCGTGGCGCAGCATAGGTCTGCCTGCGAGAAAAAGGTTACAGGTTCCTTGTGATACATTTTTGTATGATGTATCTACAAAACGATATTTGTATGGTATTTTTCAATGTATAATGGTATATTTTAACATATTGTATGTAATGTCTTAAGTACAACAGTCATCCCCTATTTATGTCGTCGTTGTGTATTCACAGCGCAAATTGGGCGTTTTTATTAGGTTTTATTTAGCCCTGGTTATGCCTGGTGGTAGGGTGATTGGAGTCATAGCACGAATTTTGCCACTTATGGATGTTAATCAGAATCTAATGCGTGAGGTTTGTTTTTCTGTTCTTTAATGAAATTTAAACCACAAGGCTCGCCACAAATTGCGTCAACATCAAAGTTCAATGACAGTGCGTGTCCTGCATGCCTGAGGTTTCTCTTTATTGCCCATGCCCACGAAAAACTCTGTTATAATTCAGTCACATGAGCGTTTTTAGGGTTCTGTACCCAAAAGGGTACAGCTCCGCTGTCTGTCCGTCTGTCTGTCTATTACCAGACTGTAATCTCATGCACCGTGATAGTTACAGTTGAAATTTTCACAGATGATGTATTTCTGTTATCGCTATAACAAATAAACTAAAAAACACAATAAAATTAACATTAAAGGAGCTCCCATGACATGTTTTTTTTAGCCGTTTTTATAGTTGTACGGAACCTCATACCTGGGTTTTATACTACGGTGCTGACCCATCATTACAGGATCTATTGTGAGTTGTAAGATGTTTTTCGCTCAAAGTGCTTTTTCGGTCTTTAAATCTAAAATAGTATCTACAACATTTATGCTGTTTTGTCACACCGCGACATGAGCGTTTTATTAAGATACGATCCCATAATAACACTAGTCATCACCTGGTGGTATTGTTATATGCATTCCCACAAATATCATGATTTTGTACATCACCATCATCCTATATTAGTCCACTGCTGGACATAGGCCTCCCCTAATGAGCGCCATAGCGCCTGTACATACTTAATCATAAAACAAAACATCTGATGTAGCGTTTTCAGTCTTTAAATCTAACATAATATCAGTACAATATTTACCATTCATCAATAAGATCTAACACACACGGCTCGACACAAGTTGTGTCAACATCAAAGTTTAAAGCCAGGGCGTGTCCTGCATTCGTAAGCTTCACTGCATATGACCCGTCGAACACGTCCCAGCCGTGTTCTATAGCAGACAGCATTACTGACGGACTCCAGCAGCCTTCCACGAAGCGCACCAGGTCTTTGGGTATTGCATTCTGAAAATAAAATTATCATGTTAAGCTGCTTCGTTTCACAATAGTAGCTTAATACAATAGTAGAATAATATTCTTCATTTTACGTTAAATAAATGATATATTCAAAAATCCAATGGGCTGTTTGTTTTACCTATCATAAGCATTTACTCATCTACATATTTAAAAAAAAGCATCTCAATTTGACTATAAATAATAATTATATGTATCATTTTTTTTTTCTGGGTCAACTGATTCTGTTTATTCTTTTTTATTTAATAGCTAGTGCTTCCCGTGTGGTCCCATATAAATTTATTCAAGATTTGACCAGTGGTTCTAGATTTTTCTTTAACCCTAACTCACTAAACATTAGTCTCACAGGCGACACGGTTCCTACGCATTCGCTGTTTAGTTATATTCCCAACACTACCCCTCCCCGCCACCACGCTCAGTTCTTTCCTAATTTATTGTTATAATACCCTGTGCGTACGCATTACATCCGCACGCATTTTATTTCCAGAGTTTTGGCGAATCGTTAGTCTCACAGACTAAACAACAACAACTTGAGGTTCGTAAAAAACATCAAATTGTTCATCACTACATAGTATAAAATATTTCCCTTTGACTGCTTAAATCTTTAAAGCTACGCAACGGATTCTGATGCGGTTTTTAATAGATAGAGTGATTCAAGAGGAAGGTTTATACGTTTAGTAAAACCGTGCGAAGCTGGGGCGGGTCGCTAGTGCCTGTATATAATAGTTATCTTTTATATAGTTAAGACAAGGATGAAAACATAGTTTAGTGGCCACCAAGAGCAACGTCTATTGATAGATGTTTGTTACAATTCTATACACACAAACTATATGCCTTAAGGATTGTACTGAAACTTTTACACATAGATCAGATACAGTTTAGGTATCTACACGTAGCATTCATGCTGAGCCGCTTCCTAGTTTCTAGCTACAATCCACATACACATACTATAGCTGGGCCGGCCATATCTCGCGAAGAACCGACAACCGTTGGGGTAAACGTGTTCTTGAGTGGAGACCGCGACTCGGTAAACGTAGCGTAGGACGCCCTCCGGCCAGGTGGGATGACGATCTGCGAAAGACTGCTGGCAGATGCTGGATGCGGCAAGCTGAAGACAGGGCGCTATGGCGCTCATTGGGGGAGGCCTATGTCCAGCAGTGGACTAATATAGGTTGATGATGATGATGATGATGATGATACTATAGCTATGCTAATGTACCTATTTTTAGTATTTTTAAACCTAGATTGTAGTTAAAAATAAATATATTTTCTTATATTTTCTTTCAACAAAATGCTTGTCAACTTCCTTGAGAAAGAGGGACTGTTCTTAATGAACTCCTTCTTTAAGAAACAGCCTCAAAGGAAGTGGACGTGGCAAAGCCCCGACACTGTGACTAAAAATGAGATCGACTTCATCATGACGGATAGCAAGCACATATTCAGAGATGTCTCAGTGATCAACAGGTTCAATACCGGATCTGATCACCGAATGCTCCGAGGCACTCTGAATATCAACTTGAAGCTTGAAAGACACCGTCTGATGAAGTCCACGCTCCGACCAAATCCAATCCAAATCATGGCGGGCACCGAGAAGTTCGAGCAGCTACTCGGAGACAGATCTGTTGCCTTGGAACCCACTGATGACGCTGACGAGAGCCTACACAATCTGGTCAAAACGTTGAGGGATGAGGGCATCAAGTTCTGCAAAAAACAGCGAACTGGCAAGAAGTCCAAACTCTCGGATGAGACTCTGGATCTGATGACAAGAAGACGGGAAACCACCCAAGTGTCTTCGGCAGAGAGGTCAGACCTGAACAAGCAAATTGCGAAGATGGTACGGCGCGACCTTCGGAGCTCCAACACACGCCTCATTGAAGAGGCGATAGAGCGAAACCGAGGGTCCAAAGTATTCACTCAGCAGCTTGGCAGGAGCCACCTGACGAAGCTTAAAACGCACGATGGGAGGACCGTACTGTCGAAACCGGAGATTTCAGCCGAGATAGAGGATTTTTATGGCCGTCTGTATACTGCACATGCCCCTCGTTCCCGACGAGACGACCTTGATTCTAGAGCCACCCTAACACGCCACTACACCGACGAACTGCCAGACATCAGTCAAGACGAAATCGTGTTAGCTTTGAGGCAGCTTAAAAATGGAAAAGCCCCCGGTGAGGACGGTATAACTTCAGAGCTTCTGAAGGCAGGAGGAGCCTCCGTTATACAGGAGCTACAACACCTCTTCAATACCGTCCTCCACAGTGGGAGAACTCCTAAGGCGTGGAGCGGGAGTTTGGTGGTGCTCTTTTTTAAGAAGGGTGATAAAACTCTCCTTAAAAATTACAGACCCATCACACTCCTGAGCCACATCTATAAGCTGTTCTCACGAGTGATCACGAATCGTCTCGCCAGGAGACTTGACGAGTTCCAGCCACCAGAACAGGCCGGGTTCCGCGGAGGATATGGCACCATAGACCACATACACACAGTGAGGCAGATTATACAGAAGTCCGAAGAGTATAATCAGCCCCTGTGTCTCGCTTTTGTGGACTATGAGAAAGCCTTTGACTCTGTCGAAACCTGGGCTGTTCTGGAATCCTTACAGCGATGCCAAGTAGACTATCGTTACATCGAAGTGCTGAGGTGTCTCTATGAAGCTGCCACTATGAGTGTCCAAGTACAGGACCAGCAGTCTAAACCTATCCAATTGCGCAGAGGAGTGAGACAGGGGGATGTCATATCCCCGAAACTGTTCACGAGCGCATTGGAAGATATGTTTAAGACGCTGGACTGGAAAGGTAAGGGCATTAACATAAACGGCGATTACATCTCACACCTGCGATTCGCTGATGACATAGTCGTAATGGCGGAGTCGCTAGAGGAGCTGACCCACATGCTGGACGGCCTAGCTTCAGCCTCGCGATGTATCGGTCTTGGCATGAATTTGGATAAAACCAAAGTCATGATCAATGGCCACATTGTTCCGGGACCGATCGTCGTAGATGGGCACCTTCTTGAAATTGTTTCCGAGTATACTTACCTTGGGCAGATTGTACAGCTAGGTAAAAACAATTTTGAGAAGGAGGCCAAGAGGAGGATCCAGCTAGGCTGGGCAGCATTTGGGAAACTACGTCAAGTCTTCTCTTCATCCATACCGCAATGTTTGAAAACGAAAGTTTTCAATCAGTGCGTCCTACCCGTAATGACCTACGGAGCTGAGACGTGGACACTCACGGTAGGGCTGGTCCACCAGTTCAAAGTCGCCCAGCGAGCTATGGAAAGAGCTATGCTCGGAGTCTCTCTGAAGGATAGAATTCGTAACGAATACATCCGACAGAGAACCAAAGTTATCGACATAGCTCAAAGAATTAGCAAGCTGAAGTGGCAATGGGCCGGCCATATCTCGCGAAGAACTGACAACCGTTGGGGTAAACGTGTTCTTGAGTGGAGACCGCGACTCGGTAAACGTAGCGTAGGACGCCCTCCGGCCAGGTGGGATGACGATCTGCGAAAGACTGCTGGCAGATGCTGGATGCGTCAAGCTGAAGACAGGGCGCTATGGCGCTCATTGGGGGAGGCCTATGTCCAGCAGTGGACTAATATAGGTTGATGATGATGATGATGATGATATTTTCTTTCTAGTTTTTTAAGTTACTTTTTTTATATAAGTACATCGAACGAAAGAATTGGAAGCTGGATGCAGACCTTGATAAAATAAAATATCGATAGAATTTCTGTGATCTGAAGGGAATAGTTGGCTACCGTCATTATGGGCTATGAGCTAGAGCCTAAACTGGTGGATTGTTTATATCAAGTGAATTTTAAATTCACCTGCTGTCATACCTATATCTGCTTTAAAAATGTAACACAAATACTCAACAACTTATGCATAGGTATTCCTATTTTAAGCAAGATTATAAACACTGTTGCGTAGGCCTCTTGAAAGTTAGTGCAGTTTACTCAATAATTTTAACTAATTTTAGACTTACACCAACTCTTCTAAATATAGAATTCAGGCTATCATTTGTAACACTGCTGTAATCTTCATTACCATCCGTCAACCCTGATAGTGCCACACCTCCGAGAGTGTCTTTATGACTCAGAATGCGACTGATACAATCATTACATCGTTTTTCGTCACCCGGCGCTACTATCACACCTGAAATAAGTAGAGAAATTTAAATTAAATTGGTTTATTTGAAACAATACAATACTTAAGAAAATACTTAAACAATATTCTATGGTATTAAAAACAAGAAATTACAACTCAGGCCTATGATTAATAACACTTATGTTTTGCATACTAAGATTATGAATGTATACATGTATAGGTACCCACCCAGAAGATAAACATAACCTTGCATAAGAATTTTCGTAAGCTGCTTGGCAAATCACAGTGTCCAAAACAGTGTCAACTCGGGATTTTATTGAATAGATAACTTTGGTTTCTCAGCTCAAAAGATAACTTTAGTTACTCAGCGCTAGTTTTAGGTCGACCCTTGTGAAATAAGTTATGTAACCTTGTATAACCATTTATTACTAAATTAAGCTGAATGACGACTTAAAGATCTGATGTGGCACGGAGGGCGAAGATCCGCTAGCGGCGTGTATTGTATTAAGTATATCAGTCATCTAGTACCCATAACACAAGCTCTGCTTAGCTTGGGGCTAGATAATGTTGTGTGGACTGTCTGGAATTATTATTATATTGTGCAAGGTAGACAATATTACGAGTATGTCAGGCTAAGACATTACAAGACTTTAAATTCCAGGAAGAAGCTAGTATTTCTTACAAAATTCTAATCTTACATACCAACCAGAGAAGAGCTATTTCGCAAGACTTTTGAGCCTTTATATCGACTGACACATGTTTCCAACATTGTGCATGTTCTCTCTGTAGACTTGGCTAATCTCTTAGAACCATCGTTGAGTGAAGTTCGGCTATCTGCAACCGCGAAAATAATGTCGGGTTTGAATATCTCCATCACATCCATATATCTGAAATTTGGTCAAGGTCAACATTATTGACATTGAAACTTGTTGAACCTTTTGAATAAGTTTAAAAAAAAAATTCAAAGTTTCAAAAATGAGTTAAAAATGTGGATGGTAAGTTGGCTAGCAAGGTAGCCCGTTAGTTCTACCTTCCGTGTCCTGTCGTGAGTCCTGAGTATGTACTGTTTAAGTGATTTACTGTCACTGTAGATGCAACTTTAAAAAATTTGTAGGCATCTAAAAACAGACTGCTGCTAATATAAGTGGAGATAAGTCAGTTCAAAGCCAGTTTCTCAGATCATGACATTCCATGTACTATAGTACTATAATAGACGACCGATGTGGCGCAGTGGGCGAAGGTCCGCCTGCAACACAGGAGGTTGCGGGTTCGATTCCCGCCTCGGAACAAATTTGTGTATGATCTGCAGAAATTTGTTCCGTTGGTCTGGGTGTTTTCTATGAATAATAAAAAATATCTATCTATGTAATATATGGTATTAAGTATATCAGTCATCTAGTACCCATAACACAAGCTCTGCTTAGCTAGGGGCTGGATGATGCTGTGTGGACTGTCCGGAATTATTTATTATTTATTTATTTAATATTGCTTATGATACTGTCTTAGCATAGCCAAGTTACCAGAGGGATGATATCATAACAACACACAGAATGGGCCAAACAGGGATTCAAACTGCTGTTATAAGAGTACACTAAACTAACAACTAATGTGATGATTCTTTAGAATAAAAACAAACTTTAGGTACTAACTGTTCAGCAGTAATCATTTTTTTTCCTTGTTTAGTCCATAGAGGCACTCTATCACTTTCAAAATGGCCTGATGGAGTAACCTCATTCATGTTATTTAATGTAACGCAAGCCACATGTTCTGGGATCCCTGCAAATGCTGTAACACCCTTTTTGTGTGCTTTTACACCAGCTTCCAGGTTCAGTGAGTTGGAAAGAGGCACCCAAAGTAGCCGAGAGTTGTTGAAAACTTTGGATAGAATTTCAGCAGTTACATGCACTACGCTGCCACCCTGGAATTAGAAAAGGTAAATAAGTGATTATTGGGTCAGTTCAGGTCATATGCATAAAAGAAATGTATACTTATGATTGATACTTCAAAGAAAAAAGTTTATTAGAAACTATGTTTAGGTTATGACTTTTAGGTACAATTAATAGTACTATCAGGCACCTACGTACCAGCTTATACTTCCTAGTTAATGCGATAACAATGAGATGACTGAAACTCAAATAAAACAGGCGAAAAATTAATGACTCACTTGAGTTAGTAATGCGCAAGTTGGTGTTTCTAGTACGGCACTAGGAGTTTCCAAAAATCCAGTAACAATGCCAAGTCTTTCACTCCCATTGCTAGCTTGTCGGAATGTAAAACGCATAATGAAAAATTATTTGAAGAACCAAATCAGCTTTTTAGAAGAAATTTTTGAATGAGTGTTCATAACCTCAAAATACAACAAACAAATCGCACGAACTTCATGCCGGTGTAATCAGCTATTCATCCGTACACAACAAAGCTATTTCACCATCTAGGAGGATTGCATGATGAACCAAGAACTCGAACGAAATATCTCAGAATAAAAAAAAAATGGAAATGAAAGTGCAAAAAAGGTACAAATCAAATACTTATCAAAATCAAATAATGTTTACCAACGATTTCCTGTGTAGAAATCCGATACCTACGTAGTACCTACCTACGAAGGGATTTTTGGAAATTCCAACCCTCCACAAGTAGGTAGTTTAGTTACACAGAAGTTTGAAGTTTTTTTGGTGTTTTATGTAGTTCTTCTCAACAGTGGCCTGATTAAATTAAAACTTGCAGAAAGTATAATATCTTACTATCTTACTATTATATTAAACTAGATGCGCCCCGCGGCTTCGCCCGCGAACCATTTATTCATACGAATTTCAGAAATTTATTACACAACCCCTAGGGGTTATTTTGTAAAAATAAAAAAAAACGTGTTTAATTGTTTATTTTAGGTATACTTACTATAATGTATATTTAGTTTTGAGTAAACCGAATCAAGGAAAAATTATGTTCGGATACAAACTTTACCACCCCTTCAGAGGTAAAATTTTGAAAATTTTATTAGCCTGTCTTATTTTAGATCCTAAACATAAGCTATTAAAATTTTGAAATTTTAACCTCTGAGGGGGTTAAATAGGGTGGTGAAGTTTGTACGGTAATTTTTTTTTATTTGGTTCGATTCTCTCAAAACTCGGTTCAAATAAACTATGGAGTGAATAATTGAACACGTATTTTTTTATTTTTACACAATCACCCCTAGGGGATGTGCAATAAATTTATGAATTTTTACGAAAAACAAACTCTAGTTCGCGGGCGAAGCCGCGGGGCGCATCTAGTTTATAATAAATAAACACTGCAGGATTTAAAAAAAACTCCTAGCTATAACGGGTTATAGGCTTTGAAATTTAGGTTTTAGGTTATTGAGTTCGCAGTTTGGCTCCGTATTAAAATGTCTGTAACTTTTATTTGAAATTTATGTCACTATGTACTTAGCTTCCTACCTTCCAATAATACCTACCATGAATTTAAAAAACAAAAATAAAAAGTGGAGAGTGGAGTGAGCCGCGGATGGTAGAAAAAAAAACTACCTCTAAGAAATAACGTGTAGATGGAGTACCTACCTACCTAAGCCTCAAAATTTTAGCAACATGAGTGTCAGCTCCAAACTTACAAAGCGAGTGGCTTTGTTAGGGCCTGTATTGATATGTAGTATGTACCAATATTTACCTACCTAGGTGAAGTAATTAGGTATTCCCGCAATGTAATGTGTGTGAGTGAGTTGTCGTTGTTACACGGGGCGGACCGTCGTCGTCGTCGTCGTCCTGTCCAATAGATGTATACCTACTGTCCTGTGCGTCCCGTTTATGAGGAAACTATAGGTTACAGCTGTCCCACCCATCCCTTAATGAGTGGATAGGTAGCCTTGATGGAACTTCCTACCTATTTGTTGGGGAGTTCAAGAACAAACAGAAACAAAATAATACTACTACTAAATGGTACTATTATAAATTAACTACTTGACCAGTTTTATAATTGCATAACAGACTCTGTCTACTTTGGAAGGTGTTATCGTAATGTCAAAGAATTGTTCGACAGACTTCAACCAGACTGAAAAGACCCTGCACAGGTTAACATGACATGACAAACTACAACAATCCGTATTCTTCCACGAAGTATTCCTGCTATCTATTGAGTTCTAAGTTATTCAATACAGAATGTCCCCGACCGAATACATAGGTACCTACCTAATATTAAAATCTACTTATTCGCTTTGATTAAATGGAACATCTGTAGGTAGGTATAATAGGAGCGCTATACCAGGTTGCACCGCCACCCCGGCTTCTAAATTATCAGTTCAAAATTTTGTATTCAACGCGAACCAACCATAATTAATACTACAAAGCACTACACTCTGTCTTAAAATGAGTAAACTTAATTAATATCTTCATTAAGTTGGCAATATTCGTTAAAACAATAAAACGAAAAGGGGCGCACCCTTCGTTCATAAATAAGGGTTAGATTGTTGCTAAATGAAATGGATGCCCGTGCCTTTAAGTAGGTATTTTCCCTAAAAAATTAGTAGTCTAGATAGTTAAGTAAGTATAGTCTGTTTTAAAGGAAGCGATGAAAAAAGTAGGTAGGTACCTATCCAGGAAATAGTTATCTACTACATTAGCTGGGTATCTAAAAAAAAGTTTACCTAAGTTACCTTTTAAATTACCTTTGTAGGAAGGTACCTACCTAGGTATACCTACTACCAAATTACCAATGTATTTTAGAAGCATTTAAATAGAAACGAGGGAAATAGTAGGGGAGATCATTGAGCGAGCATGGCTGTATTATTTAGTACATGGCTATATTATTTATTTATTTTTATTAAATCTAATTGTAGTCTTCTGTTAAGAAGTCGTTAACCATATCATTTAGTAAGTACAACAGTTGTATTTTGTCGTTTCTTTTATTTTGTTGGGGTGGTTTATTTTATTTTATTGACATTTTGTAAGGCTCTTAACTATGGATGCATAAATTAGATTGACTTTGCACAAATCTATTTCTATCGGCTCTTATATGCCATAACAGGGGTGCTCTGCGATATTTTGAAAGCAAGTTATAGACGAAAATTCATGTCCAAAATGAGGGAACCTTAGGAATAACAAATTCTATCTTAATGATGATAATGGCATGGCACTGCATAGTAGTAAAAATGACTCCTTTTTCTCCTACAGAGAGCAACATTAGTTTATGAGGTTAGGTTCGTTTCTTTACATGATCTCCGTAGCTGTCTCCTGAAATTACGCACCTACCGTATGAGCATGGACGAACGATGCACTACAAAAGTTGAAAAACTTGGCATAATAAGTTCCTCATACGAAAGCGCGCTGTACCCTGCGCGTGCATTAATGCCGAGTTAATGCAGGCCTGCACACGGACTTGGCCACTCTACACGTAACAAGTCCGACAAAGAATGTTGTTCTGAAGAGATAAGACAAAAAAAGAAATTATAGTCTAATGGAAAGAAGAAAGAAATAGTAAGTCTACCGACACAGCCCGTCTGAAGTGGTTGGTTTGGTATTGTTTCAGTGTAACGTAGTGTGAATGGGAATTACTACATATTTATAGATTTTTTTATATATATAAAATAATCAATTTCGCCGAAGTTTTGGAACCCTTTTTGAATAGGTAAGTAGGTATATTATTATTTATAACAAGATTTGAATCAAGACATTGATTTGATTTGAATTTGAAAGAGGTAAGACAAATTTTAACTTAATTTTGTGTGATAAATAATTAATTATTTTATCAAGTAATGTGTCATGTTCTCGAAATATTTTTTTATATATTAGCAACTGCCTCTATTAAAGATTATTTTATTCTAGTTTAGGCAACTGAGGCTACATAATTTTCACAATGTACCTAAATACCTAAGTATTCGAAAATGGCAGACAACTTTCAAGTTGACAATTTTGTAACTATTTGACTAAGACCAAGTAGGTACCTTACGTTCCGCTAATTGAAATATTTTTTATCGCAATAAATGTTCAGTATCATGATTATTGCAAACAACCAGTGTTTTTATATTCCATACAGTTTACCCAAGGTTTACCAGATCCAAGAGTCCCTATGACTCTGCTTCAATCCAAGGGAATTCAATAGGTATAATAAATAGGGAACCGTTTAGGTTTTTTTAATTACCAAAATTTAGCCTCTATTGGTTAGGTTATAAAACTACCTGCTCTTTCTTATTTAAAAGTTCTTTCGTTGACGACTGAAATACCCAAAGCAAAATTAAGTTTTTTACCTTGCTTTATATGGTTTGATTGACCCTACTACCTGTCTTTTTATTTCAACCTATGACTAATGACCAAAGAATTTGAAAATTATCTTACGAACTACTACATACCTGTTAGGAAAATAAGTATTAATTAAATCTAATAACAACAGGGTCTTAGTCAGGTAGGTAGCTTAGCTATGGCCTTGGGAAACACTACATACCATCTGTTCTGAATCATAATCTTTGACCAAAACTCTTCCCCGCAGCCGGTGGGTAAAAGTCTGAAAGCTTTTGTGTTGGCGTTGAAATCTAGGGCCACTTGCGAGGTTTAGTGCATCTCATGTTTGTTTACACTTAGATCTTAGCGCTACATGCATATGAAAGAATTTCTCATGAAACTGATGCCATAAGAGAATAAAGGTCTACCCTATACTCGAATATGATTGCACGGTCTGAAACTCTGGTCATCGACACAAAGTGCACACATATGATCTGGAGAAAATCCAAACAAGGTTTTTTAGTATATCTAAAGTATTCGTTCGTCTAGCTAGAGCACCTAGCGATGTAACTAAATCACTTAAAATTTATTTCGTTTATTTGAGTTAAATAGATAAATTTAAATTTCAAAATAGCAATCTTAAACTTGAGTGAAAATTGTCGTAATGTAAAGCTTGAAATATTCCACCAATCCTTCTAGTCAGCGAAAAATTAAATTTTTGATGAAGTACAAGATTCACTCCCAACGAATATCTTTAGATGCCGTAAAAATAAATGGTTCTTTATGAGTAAATTGAGTGACTGCCAGTAATAGTTTTGGAAAATTCTAGGTATACTTTATAGCATTAAGGGCGTATCTTATTTACCTCATTAGTGTTTCATTATCATCATCATTATAAAAGTCTACAACTCGACATGGCCTATTAAGTAACAATAAAATTATTGTATACTTAACTATAAATGCAAACTACTCATTCTTGAATATTTTTTTTTTATTATAGACAAAAATCAGAATCCTAGATTTTGTGCGGTAATCCAGGACCAAACCTATTCTCATTGACATAGAAATCCCTGACAAATCCTTTGGACGTGCTTTCACCAGGGGGGGGTGAGTTTTAACCATGTGACGTCACAATGTGTTCTTAATACAATTTTGTTCGATTCCACGCCGCTATCTTGTTGTATCTGTGTAACACGTGTGGATTTTCCATAGTCAATAAATCCCGAGGAGTCGGATTTTTGTGGACCAGCTTTCAAATAAAAAAAAGTCTAAATCAGTTCTACTAGAAAAAAGTTCTACGGTAACCCAAATAAAAATATAACCGAATGTAGAACTTTGTTTGAAGTTTGTGGAAAAGGCCTTTTGACTGAAACGTTGTAAGGCAACTGAAGATTCCTTTAAGGTAAAAATAATGAAAGTAAGACCCTCTTCCGATAACCTGAATAATGAATAAAAATCGATCCTCTGCATCCTAGAGTTGCCAAGATAAACAACCAGAGAACCACGGAGATCTAGTATGATAATGTCTGGGCAAAGCCGATAGAAAGGTAAATGGCGGTCCCAAAGTGGGTCAGGATCGGTGAATAAATCTAGATAGGGAGTAATGTGTGTCGACATTAATGGCCGAGGAGGCAGGTCACTCGTCTCGTTGCCTTGTAGATAGATCAGGTTGTAGGCAAGTTGCACTCGATAGCCGGGCTTTGTTCGGGTAAATGGCGCTCTGAATCTTTTTAACAGGGTCTTTTCAATAGGTGAATATATAGAGAGAGAAGATAGTAGTACTGCATTAGCATATTGTGGCTTCAAGGCACTAACTACACCACAAAATACTCGAAACTGATCAGGAATCGGATATCTACCATATAAAATTTTATAATATCGAAAAAAAAACAGTTTTATTTCTCTAATTTATTTGGTTCAGATAAGTGGCAAAGCCGTACAAATATTTTTAGCATACAACCACTCTGCATACAGTTCAAATAAATGTAGATGGAAAACTTCATAAGTTCGGTAACCAATCTACCACAAACGTCGAAGCCAACATCAGGTTCAGGCTATGTTTACATAACTGAAAGCGTGAAGTGATGTCGCGGCAAGCGGACGTCCGCCGGCGTCGCATCGCTAATGCGCCGCGCACTTAGCCCGATCTTGCACTGCATTACCACTTAAGGAGCTTCCGAACTAAACGACACGTCGCCGCGTCGTCTACGCATGTCGCGGGAATGAGTCGCTACAGTTGTGATTCTGAAAGCAGCAACAGACTTCCAGCACGTCCAATGCCGCTCAGTGTCGCGGCAGGCGAAGGTCGCTATACACGTCACACATTTTTAAAGAGTTTAATAATGAAAATCTTTAGGTGTTGTAGGCGACATGTCGCGTGCGATGCAACTTGTCGCTAGATTCAGAACTGTTCTACTTTATACTTGTATCTACTACTAGGGTTTTATGACATTAGCCAACTTATATAGGTTTCGAGTTGCATCCCGGGGTTTTAATTCCGGAACTTTGTTAAACGCGACTTTGAAAGTTGTTGCTAAGTCTGGCCAAAGCAGCAAAGGGCAAGGGATATAGGGAAAGTTGCATCCATGGGACAAGCTGCCTGCATGGGGTTGATTAATAATAATAAAAAAACCAGCAATATTTTGTATTGTAAAGTAGTAATATTTTTATTACCTACTTAAAAGACCTAGTTTAAAGATACTCAACTCGGACTTGGCTAAACTGAACCTAGTTTAAAAGCGTCTAAAGTACATAATATTATAACAGGTATACATATCAATATCGTAGGACTGAAGCGCTAAGATCTTTTCAGTTATGCGTGCACGTAAATAAAAGTTAACATAAAACCACACACGTGCTACGCTACAGCAAAAAAAGATGGATGTCTGTGAATAATGTTAGGTCGCGAACTGTAGTAATGGACATCACTAAATATTGCAGCAGGGAAAATAAATTACACCGCTTTTTCACCGACGCAAAAAGTGGTCTTCGGTTTCTCTTTCACAGGAGTTGCGATGAGAAAAAGTTTTAATATGTTAGGTTGTATGGACATCGTCTTCAATATGAAAGAGCCTTTATTCGCCTGATTTATATATTCTTCGCTCGCCGGTAAAAAGTTAATGTGATTTTCTCATAGCTTTTTGTTGACGATAAAATAGATTATCTCGGTAACTATTATAACGAAGATTGTGGATAAATGAAAATGCTATACCTACCGAATCGTATCGAAACCTACCGTACGGACTCTTGTAGTATCGTAAATAATAACAAGGTAATAACTTGCTCTTACAAACAGTGTTTGATAACTATCTTGACAGTATCTACCTGCCACATTCATAAATCACAATATAAAACACTAATGGAAGTGACTCTCATGCTAGCCAATTTTCACCTTATAATTTGGCGTGATAAAAAAAAGTGACTTAAAATTATTTAAAGCAAAAATGAGAACATCATAATCAACAAAAATAGTTACCTACCCATTAGATGACTTAAAAAGTACTGGTTAGATCTTGATCAAATGTAATTATGGGACCACATAAAAAGCAGCATTTTTTAAAATAAAAATAACAGTTGAATTAAGAAACGCCTTTTTTAAAGGAGCCTGTTGAAACTAACGCCGGGACTTTCACTTTACATTCGCTGATGCCAAGGTTGAGGAGGATGATGAGAACTGTCATTAATCCCTCTTCTCACAAAGTCAAAGGAAATCATCATCACCAATGTATAATCATTTACTCCTAATAAGACCGCCTTCCGGCTACATCATTAATTAAGCCACATGTCATAATTATATTGCATTGTCATTCGTACACAAATATGCATGGCAAATCTCAGCTCAATCGGAAAACGTGTTCATATTCAACAATCTATAAAAGTCCAGAGCTGGAAATAGGGTCTAATGAGGGCTATAGCGCCCTGTCTTCAGCTTGCCGCATCCACCTGCATTATTTAGTAAATCATCATCTAACCTGGCCGGAAGGCGTCCTACAGTACGTTTTCCAAGTGACGGTCTCCACTCGCGAATTGTTGACTGATTTAAATCAAATACTATCAAAAAATTGCGACTTGAGTGACTTGTAGAGGACAAGTACCCATACAGCAACGACAGATAAGGTTGCAGTATTGATTGAAGCGGGTATTGAGGCACGTCAGGTTAGATGACGAAACCACCATACAGTTCCGATGTCGGTTCCATTTAGTTCAGCACTCTATGACCTAAACTAATTCCTAACTAATGAAGTTACGGACAGTATGCAAGTGCGAAGTTTAAATTGGCGAGAGGGCGCGACCGCTTCGGTTTTTGTTCGAGAAATCAGCACCACTTCAGCGCTAAATGGATTTATTACCCTGCACCGTTACAGGTGGATACTCGTAATTACTCTCTGAAGCAGATTGTTTATGGTTCGTCCGGAAATTGTATTTTCATCTAGGATATGAAATATACTGGATTATGATCTATTTTAGTTGGTCTAGTTGTGATGCAGTGCGGCTACAATAATTGAGATAAATGTTAGTCATGTACAAACTATTATTAATTTATGCCACTTATTTCAGTGGCAATGGAAATCATTAAATATGGAATGTGTGCTAGATTTAAAGTCTATCTTGATTCTTACAGCATTGCAATACAGCGAGGTAGGTACTGCAGCCAGCCTCTTAGGAACGCTTGCGACTGGTATTGATATGGATCAGTTGATCAATATCTAGACTGTTTGAAACCGTCTGCAGTTTGCTCAATTGTTTAAATTTTATAAACTACTTTTAATTTGTTTCTATTTCTAGAAAAGAACTTCAAGGTTCCATAACACTTTCATACTTCTGGGTTTTTGAAAATAAAATACCCTCCTCAAAATGTTTTTCGAATTCGAACAATACACATTCACACTCCCGGGGTGGAATGAAAAAACTTGGTCGTACGCCTACCTTAATGATGGCTCGGGGATGTTCATTATATTCTCTGCATTGTAGGCATCGCATGGACTCCGGAAAATTATGGAACTTGGATATTCCATGCAAGTTGCAACTTTGAAATTAGTTAGACGCCTTGCATTTTATAGGAGATCCTTCACCCAGCTAAGGGTATGTTCGTAGTGAGTGATGCTCTTATTAAGCTTTGAAAGTTTTTTCTAACTTGCTTTCATCATATTTTACACACATGTATCTTGGTATTTTAGTATTTTGCAACTAGTAGATATCTAAACGTTCTTTTACCTTGTATGTACCTTATCGCACATTAAATTAAAAAAATATAACATCACAGTAATATTAGGGTAAGGACCAAAATTTTTGCACTTTTTGCGTGAGTACGATGGCACATTACTTTCAAATCAACATATAAAAAAAAATTGTTAACTTATGTGAATATTAATACTTGATTATTATAGCTGAATTTATTTTGCACCCTGTGCTTTATTCATATCTAAAATTCTTTCACTAGGTTTTTGTTAAATTAATTTTATGTAAATAAGGATACTGAATCCATTTTCGTTTTTCATACAAAATGTGAATGGCACATCTCCGACTCCTCCAGGTTTTTGCAATTTTATTCTAAAACTAAAAAACTTTTCAAAGACTTTTTGATTTATTTATATTCACCATGAATTTATCTTCACGTTTTTATTATTACGGTCTCGTTAAACTTTATAGTTAATTTATAATATTAATCTAAAAGCGTGTCCCAAATTTCGTTCCGTTGTGTCACTCAGTTGTGCGACAGCATAAATCGAGAACATGGCAAGATAGGATAACAAATAATGTTTTGTTGCAAAGGCTACACTGTCATCTAAGTTGTGACTAAATTCAGGCCAATTCCGCCACGTTGTTTTTCGCTCATTTGCAAAAACGTGTTGAAGGTGCATGTGTACCATTATAAATTTGGATTTTCTGTAAGACTTTTAAGGTGTTTTGCGTCGACTTTTCTTACTTTTTACTATTAATTCTAGTAGCTTATTTTGTCTACTATTGAATAGTTCTGATGTGTATTCATAAAGGTGTTTAATTTCTTCAGTATGAATTTTTGAATGCTGTGTCATGTGGTTTTTTTTTCCTGTATGCGACGAATGTCACGAAATTGTGTGACGTGTTACAATGGAATTTTGTAAAGATAGGTATACAACATTACTTAACGATTTTAACTCTCAATCAGGTTTAGGTCTTATAATACGTGTTATTAAATTAATGTATAATATATTTGTATTTGCTATATTTTTCTAAACCTTTATATATTTTTCAATGGTTAAGAAACAATAAGAATGTAAATAATCTATACCAGTGTGATCATTTCTAGACCCATGTACACTAACCTTAACAAATTCTGTTGTGCTACATTTGCTCCGTTTCCGTTGTGCAAACATGCAAAAATTTTGGTCCTTACCCGCGAAAGATTGAATCATTGGTCGATAGATGGATGGATGTTTGTTTCCTCTTTATCTACATCGAAACTACAGAAAGGATTGCCCTGAAATGCTAAATAAACGTAGAAAAAAACATAAAACATATCATCAACGTTCACGCTAGTGTAGCCGCGGGGCATAGTATACCAAATAAGTCAAGGACAAAATTATTCACGACAAAAAAACCTCAAGTTTGAAGATGGCTTTCATTTGTTTTTAGAACAAGTGAAGATAACATTTCAGTACCTACCGTTGTTTCCGCTGACAAAATCCCACTGACCGCGCTCACGCTACGGTCATAGTGTAACCCATACCACGTCTATCTAAACCACATTACATTAACCCTGTAATGCTACATAACCGATCAAGCAATTTAAATAACCTAATCCAAGTCCACGTTGGCAGTAATCAGTCGGCAGTAAGCGCAACACCGGGGGATTTAGTTTCAATCACGCTGCGGCCGCTTGCTCTGATTAATGCATACTAAACAGGGACCCCGGGTCCCTCAGATTCTGATTTACCTACATTGGAACAAGCGCTTGTTCTAGGAATTATGAATAGCTTTCGTCATTATTGCCGTTGCATTTGATTATGAAAGTGAGAGAACAACGTTGCACCTGTTGTGTAGACACTTGTGCGTGTTACACACTTGTGTTTAGACACGTGTCTACACAAACACAGGAAGACACTTGTATACAAGTCCTACGTACATGGTCTCAATTAAAACTAGCAGCTGTGGCTGAAATTCGGCTGAAAGATATCATGACATAGTAATGATTTCTATGTCATTACATAGGACTAAAACTATTGTAATCAGTTGGCGACTAAATAATTTAAAGTTATCTACAAAAACTAAAAACACGACTTTGAATTACTGTTTTTTTAAGTTAGCTATTTTTAGAAGCACCAGCTTTCAAATAAAAAGAATCGTCAAATCAATCCACTCCATAAAAGTACCTAATTATTAAGCAAAAAAAAATTACACTAGAATTCTGAATCTCCCCCCTTTTTGAACTCGGTGCAAAAATGAAACGTTATTGTTTTTAAACGAGTAGAGAGGCCCTGTGGCGTAGGTTCCATCGTTGTTGTTGACAAGTGACTGACTGGCGTGCAATTAGCCAGCAAGGCCGGACAAGGGAAACAAAGGGGCCTCTTAGTTTTATTCATTTAATTAAAAAGAAAACTGACTGAGAGCAGTCTTCTGTTGAAGTAGAAGGTTTTTGTTAATGGTAGCTGAGTAAACGAGCCCCGTCGACTGCGAGTGTGACTCGCGTGTTTAGGGTTCCGCACTATAGCCAATTAAACTTTAATAAGAAATAAGGGTAAGGACCAAAATTTTTGCACTTTTTGCGTGAGTACGATGGCACATTACTTTCAAATCAACATATAAAAAAAAATTGTTAACTTATGTGAATATTAATACTTGATTATTATAGCTGAATTTATTTTGCACCCTGTGCTTTATTCATATCTAAAATTCTTTCACTAGGTTTTTGTTAAATTAATTTTATGTAAATAAGGATACTGAATCCATTTTCGTTTTTCATACAAAATGTGAATGGCACATCTCCGACTCCTCCAGGTTTTTGCAATTTTATTCTAAAACTAAAAAACTTTTCAAAGACTTTTTGATTTATTTATATTCACCATGAATTTATCTTCACGTTTTTATTATTACGGTCTCGTTAAACTTTATAGTTAATTTATAATATTAATCTAAAAGCGTGTCCCAAATTTCGTTCCGTTGTGTCACTCAGTTGTGCGACAGCATAAATCGAGAACATGGCAAGATAGGATAACAAATAATGTTTTGTTGCAAAGGCTACACTGTCATCTAAGTTGTGACTAAATTCAGGCCAATTCCGCCACGTTGTTTTTCGCTCATTTGCAAAAACGTGTTGAAGGTGCATGTGTACCATTATAAATTTGGATTTTCTGTAAGACTTTTAAGGTGTTTTGCGTCGACTTTTCTTACTTTTTACTATTAATTCTAGTAGCTTATTTTGTCTACTATTGAATAGTTCTGATGTGTATTCATAAAGGTGTTTAATTTCTTCAGTATGAATTTTTGAATGCTGTGTCATGTGGTTTTTTTTTCCTGTATGCGACGAATGTCACGAAATTGTGTGACGTGTTACAATGGAATTTTGTAAAGATAGGTATACAACATTACTTAACGATTTTAACTCTCAATCAGGTTTAGGTCTTATAATACGTGTTATTAAATTAATGTATAATATATTTGTATTTGCTATATTTTTCTAAACCTTTATATATTTTTCAATGGTTAAGAAACAATAAGAATGTAAATAATCTATACCAGTGTGATCATTTCTAGACCCATGTACACTAACCTTAACAAATTCTGTTGTGCTACATTTGCTCCGTTTCCGTTGTGCAAACATGCAAAAATTTTGGTCCTTACCCATAAACAAAAAACTTTTAAAATATAAACTTATTTATAAATGCTGGCCAATTCACGCACCATCATCTAGCCCCGAGCTAAGCAGAGCTTGTGTTATTAGTAATAGATAAGTAACACACTGAAAACATAATACTA
This sequence comes from Eupithecia centaureata, assembly GCA_944547425.1. NCBI lineage: Eukaryota > Metazoa > Arthropoda > Insecta > Lepidoptera > Geometridae > Eupithecia > Eupithecia centaureata. Next base: position 5,842,682 of record OX155677.1, on the reverse strand, counting down.
AACGTTAGAAATATATTTTTTATATCAAACATTGAAAACAATCATAACACCTTGAATGGGTATTTTTAGATCGTCCAAACATTTGTCCCAACGTAAAAATCGAACCCACAACCTCCTGCGTCGCAGGCGGGCCTCTTCCCGATACGCCACAGACGTCGTTGTAAGCAGTTTATTGAATGTACCTAGTATTTATTAGGTATAGAAACCAGAAGTAGACTTCACTATCCATACAAAAAAATTGGTAAGCACATATATCTAAATTTTTATTACCATGCAAACTTCGGAAAACAGGCGGCAATGGTACATTTTTCGGCTCTTTTCTAATTTCATTATTTCAAAAACTATGAAACCCAGAATTTTTCATAACTATTCATGTGTACGACTTCCTTTGATACCATACTCGTATTACTTAACTATTCTATACGTTCTACTTACAGAATTTGCTTTATTTTTCCTAATAGTAAATGTACCATCATTTTACGGCTCTTTTCTAATTTCATTATTTCTAAATAAATGAAACCCAGAATTTTTAATAACTATTCATGTGTACGACTTCCTTTAATACCATACTCGTATTACTTTATCTAGTACGTTCTACTTACAGAATTTTATTTTTACAAACGCTCTATACATTCTCTGATGTATGTTAAATACTGACAACAGACTTTTTCAATGCTTGAATATACATTACTGTGGTAGAAAGGCTTAAAAAGCCTCGTTTCAAGTAACCATAGTTAATAGACTTTCTTCCCCACCAAGGTTAATTTTTAAACGGTGAGTTATGGTAGTGTAATTAGCGGAGTCTTGCAAGGATGCCCTCAAGGAATGTATTTCGTGAGCCAAGCTGTTTCCTTTTATTGTTATTACGGGGGATAATTAATATACCCATTGGGAAAGACTGTTTACATATGTAGTGCTGAGTTAGGTTTGGCACGCGAAACTGATTTTTGTTTTGTAAGCTTTTTGTGTAATATTGTTCATGGTTTCTGCACAACTGCAATATTTTTGTAGACCGGCATGGTAGGCGAAGGTGCGCCTGCAAAGCAGGAGATTGCGGGTTCGATTCCGGCCTTGAGATAAATGTATGTACAATCTGTAAAGATTAGTTCTGGGATTTTGTTGTTTTCTATGTGCATACGTATGATAGGAAATATATACATATGTATATGTATTATTATGTTGTTCTCAGTTTACTCATAACACAGGCTCTGCTTAACTTGGCACTAAATGATGCTCTGTGATAATACCCCAGTATAACCTATAGGGGAACTCAACGTTGGTTGGTTGGATGTTTTTTCAAATATTTTGAAAAACCAGTTTTGTTACGACTTAGTAGTTGAGCGATACAAATTAAAATCATTAAGTGCTTGATTAATGTTGTAATTTTTAATACTTTGTTGCCATATAAAAATAAAACAACGAGGAACCGACGCTATCAAAGCAATAAAGACTTACAAAGCTTCTGTATCAAGTTTTTGGCCACTGAAAAAGCCGCCGGCAAATTTATACCTAACTTTCCCAAGAAAGGAAAAGTTGCCTAATAAAAATCCAAACTTTACCACATACCTACAGTAATTCAGCTACGATTCAATTAAAAGTTTCAAGATTATATCAGCGGGTAGTAAATGACCCGTGCGCTCGTCCCCGCAAAGAATTAAAGGCTGAAGATATTTCCCCGTCCCGTAACAACCCTAGCAATTAAAACGCACCCGAAGGGTTGCAACTCCAAATTGCAAACACGTCCATTGTTTTAATCTACTCCTCTTCCCAGAATCCTGGATATAATACTGAAAAAGCCCCCAAGCTTATTTTGACCTGTCTCTTATGAGGTCTGTCTTCACAGACGATTTGATGGAATAGGTCTACAGTGACTGGGCGATGGCAGTGGCGCGGAATGTACCAACGTAAACTTGATTGAAATATTAATATCAAGAATTTTCTCGACCGTGATGGTTGACAGAGTTATAGAGATGGTGTACGCAGTCAAAGCTTTGGTGGTTCTGATGAAATGAACATTATTGTTTTAAAACTGTTGGATATATTTTCGGAATAAAATACAGTTCTTTTTTATGTTCAGCTCATGATTTTTGATATTTTCTGTTTATTTATCCTTCTTTTAACTAAACCATTTATTAAAAAAACATCATTTTTGATTATAATACCCAAATAAGGAAATGAAAACAAAAAGTGAATGTCGAAAGTGGCAGCATTATCTTTAAATTTTTCAGGTAAAACCAATAAAAAAATCGTAGTCATGTAGGTAGATACGTGTAGCGAGTAATTACTTAACAACCACGATACTTTGTAGCCTTATCGATATTATACCTCACACAATATAAAATATTCAACGAGGAATAGGAGGAGACAATAATTATTAGAATGAAAGACGTAATACGTGGAAAAATACCTAATAACCCACCTTTGCAACAGGGAAAAAGATAATTATCACTTTGGCTGAAATAAAAAGAGTTAAAAAGCTAAAACACTTACACTTTAGTGCTATACAGCAAGATGTTGGGACGAATAAAGTCAAATATATTCTATAAAAATATATTTTGTTTAAAAATTTTCGGAGTTTGGACCGGAAGAAATGAAAACAAATACTATAAATATTATTCGATTCCGTATCTCTTTATCACTTTGTTCGTTTATAACATACTCTTGACTGTAAACCTGGCTTTTACCCCCCGAAAGATAGAGTTAATGATTCGAGAAGTGATCTTTTACTTTACTGAAATCGCTGTAACGACCAAAGTTTTGATGATGATCATTATGAAAAACGAGATCATTGAGGCTTTCGATTTGCTAGACAGCGAAGTTATGGATGGAGTTGATGAGAAAAGTAACCGAATGATCGCTCAAAATTATAACACATATCAAATCTACTGGAATTTCTACACAGGGATTTCGAACGCAACGTATTTTTCTGAGACTTTAATCCCGCTTTTTCTGCATTCAACAGTGGAATTACCGGTTTGTCAATATTATTTTTTGTCTGAAGAGACTCGTGACTATTACTTTGTCTTTTTGTACATCTATCAAGCCAGCGGGATATATGGTCACATGATGTACCATGCGAACACTGACTCCTTCATAGCTGGATTGCTGATGACAGCTATTAACCAATGCCGAGTCTTGAATAGTATGCTGTATGATCTAAAGTGCGAAAATCTAAAAATTGAGAACAAGGAAGAATATCTCATGGGTCGATTGAAAATATTTTTAAAGCGATATGATTGCTTTTTGAGGTAAGCCTGATATCTCTTAAAAGTTTTGTATCTAATCTCCTTTAAATGATTGTGTTATTTATAAGTATAAGATTCATATTCAGTGGTTTTGTGTTTAATCATATTTTTTTAGGTATTGTGAAACAGTTCAAAAAGTTATAAGCGTAGCAATGTTTGTTCAGTTTGGGATGTCAACAATGATAATTTGCGTTATTATGTGCGCCTTCGTTTTGGTGAATATTACTAACGATCATTCTAAAGTTCTATAAATCTCTAAGGGCTGTTGTTAAAGATTTTATGAAATCATATTTTCAGCCTTCAACAACAGAGATGTTAGTTTTCATGGTGATGTACATATTCTCAATGACGATGGGAATCTTCCTGCCGGGGTACTTGGGATCCCAGCTCAACTACGAGGTGAATATAATATTTTCGCATATTGAACATTATGAGCCTGTTTTTATGGTTCGAATTCTATTGCAGAGTACGGAGCTGGTGTTTGCCGCTTACAATACTGAATGGATCCCGAGATCAGAATCTTTCAAAAGGAGTATTAGGATTTTTGTGGAACGTTCCAATACCCCTATTCAGATGACAGGTCTTAACATGTTTCCTTTGTCACTCAGCACATTCACATCGGTAAGAAATTTCAGAATTTAACTTTCGTTATTATTATTTTATTAATATTTTGGAATGATTCATAATTAAGTCCAAAAAATATAGGTACCTAGGCTATACTTTGGGTACCAGATGACGGACATTGATACAATTAACCAACTTTTATCTGTTTCAGATAATGAAATCAGCTTACTCTATTTTCGCGATGATAAGAAAATTTTATTCCAGGAATGAATAATATGTTACAACATAACTAGTAGGTAATTTGTTTCAATCATTATCAATCTTACTAGCTACACTCCGCACCTTCACCGATTTTCATTGAAATGGATGAAAAGTAACGTATTTTTTATTCCATGCCTATAGAACTACGTCTATTCGAAATCTCCCGATCCTTTCAGTAATTTAAGCGTAACAAATTATCATCCATTCAAACATTCGCATTTATAATAACAGTATGACTTTAATTCCTTGACAATAAAAAAAAATACTCTCCAAGGAACTTGCATAAGATATTTGAGAAATATGACGTAATAGTACATTGTTACCCAAGGGTTGAAAGTAACTTAGTTAGGCCCGAGACGTAACGAGGGCGCCAATAGTTCGAGGGACTACATAAGTTACTTTTCATTACTCATACTCGGAAAGTAGGTCTGAACATGCCTGAAGAGCGGTTTGAAAGTGATACTTTTCCACCCTAGGGAGAATCGTTTTCAACTGACAGCTATAACGTTACTATTGAACCATGATAGTGGCAGAATAAATGCAAAAAAAAATCGCCTTATCGACAATTCACTGACTTCAAAAAATTCGAGAGACAAGGCAGTATGGCTTTATGGCTTTCGCCTGTCCTAGATGGACTAATATATAAAAAAAATAGCGGCATTTTGAATAATTTGCATTCTCATGTTTTTATTTATATTTCCTTGTATTCGTAATGAAAAGCACAGTGTTTACCTACCTCGGGTGAAAGTAGGGCGGAAAAGTATCACTTTCAACTCGCTCTTCAGGCATGTTCAGACCTACTTTCCGAGTATGAGTAATGAAAAATATTTATTTACTTCGGCATGGTTGCATCCCATTCTGATTGCGCACGGATTGTAAACTTATGAGGCAATATCAAGATAGTACAGCGTATTACGTCATAAGGATTCGTGCTGTAATAGGCAGCACCTGCCGAATCTCATTTGTACGAGAACTTTCGAATCGTCATTATAACCACTAATGGGTGCCACCGCCACGTGTGCACCTTAGTAATTGCTGGATTAATTTTAAGATCGTTACGTTATGACTTGAAGCATGATAACCAATCACTGTTTTCGTTCATTGGAAATAATAAAATTTGAATATGATACCTTGAGTTTTTTTTGCTAATGTAAATACTCATATATCTATGACTAAATCAATAAGTAAGTATTAAATATTTTATGTCGAGCACATATGAAACTCATTACTATGCTGTAGCAAACTGGAATAGTAGTATCTATTGTATACTCGATGTCGCAGAATACTGTTTTAAATACATAACAATAGGGTATAAGTAACACCAATCCAGTGTTCGTATTGCTTATTGCTACGCCGCGCCGTAGCAAGCTGCGACTGTGTGCTTCGATGTATCAATAGCCCGTAGCTACGCCCCGTAGCATGCTGCGCCTGACTGCTACGACGTAGCAATGGGGTTTTCTTATTTTAGAGAAACAAATTAAAAACAAATAAAAGTTAAGGGCTTTTTTGTTCGTTCAAATATAAAAGTGTTATAAATTATATAAATTCAGAGATTAGTTTAGGCTATCGAGCAACAGGAAACATTTTTTTTATTACTTTTATTTATATTTATTACATTTTCTAAGTTCTCGTAGCGATGAAATATAACATCACGCCAGGACCATTATAAAAACACACAACCTAATACCTAATAGCACTTTACATGTGCTGTAAATTTCCTAGTTTACAGCGAACATGTCCTTACTAATGACTCACCTCATTACGAGGTTCACTTGCATTGTATACCAACATATTTAACTTCCTAGCAAACTGTCTCCTTCTCAAAACTTAAGGAAGTTGAATGTAATGAGAATCTGGTAATGTTAGACGTAAAAACGTTAAGGTAACAATATTTACAAGGCATCAGAAAATATACTGATAAAATGCTTAAATTCTTAATAAAATTTTGGGGTGAGTATTCTTCAAACATTTCGAGTAAAGAATATTTTCGCCCATTTCGCTCTAGTTGCTACGACGCGCGACGTAGCAATTACAAGTGTGTCCTACGACGTAGCAATTACAAGTGTGTCCTACGACGTAGCAATTATAAGTGGGTGCTACGACGTAGCAATGAGATTTATGTTCAATTAATCCAATAACGCTTACAATTAAAGTTGTTTTGAAACTTCATCAAAAAGGCGGTTCTCAGTTTCTCTGTATTTTTAATGTGCATAGTCAGAAATTTTATCTAGGTGAAGCGATTTAGATGATTACATATTTTATTATGAAAGCTGGTGCTTTTCATGTGGTTTTAGATTAATTTGGTCAATATATAATCAGTGGTTTTTAAGTTGTCCTTAGTGCATATTTCATTGACTTCATAATTGATGTATGTTTACACTTTCCCTTTTAATAATTATCGTCGGTTCATTGTTATTTAAAACACGAAATAGACCCTGTTGGGCACAATTTTCAAAAAACGAAAACATAGGTAGTTGGAAACAGATATTCTTTCATAACCAACTCTCTTCCAGACTTGGGGAAAATTAACACCGTCTGCAAACTGTTTAAATATTTAAATTATTTGTTCCACGTGGCCACTTTTCAAATTCAGACGGAAAACACCGATTAATATTTAAAATTTTCTCTGGTAAGTTCGGGATTACCGTAAAGCAATGAAACAACGTTTATTATTTATTGAGACTTGAGTTTCTTAAAATGAAAAACAGCTAAAGCCAAATTGGCAGGTGGGGTACTAAATTGTAGGTTAGTATTTATTTATGAAAGTATGGTCAAACACTGGTTAAACTCGTTTTTAAAACCTACTCAAAGACTAACTAACTGTACATAAGTAGTAGCCATTTGTGCGAATGCGAATAGAATAGGAAAAGGATTCTGCTTTCTTAGGAGCGTATTCGTACCAAGTACCTATGTACTAAAACAAGTAATTTCAATAGACTGCATGGTTCTTGAAATCTAAACCAAATTAGGTGAAAAACAGTGCATTTTTGATTTATTTTCTCAGTTTTTTCTTAATATTCTTTTTACTTTATAGGAACTAAAGAAACAATGTTGAATTTGATTCTGTTCGAGTTTTTTACCTAGGAGATTCCGTGAGTACCTACAAAGATCTAAACATTGTTTGATAATCAAAACTGTTTGGTTCGCCTCTTAACCTTTCTCTTACATCTAAAACAGCTCGGGAATCGAAATGTTTTTGTTCCAGGACAAATGCGTACAAAACACATTGTTAGCTTCTCTCACCTGCTAAAGTGCTTTCACGAAGCTTACTTTTGAGGAACAATAGAAGGTAAAGAGCCTCCATTGGGAAGTGAGGGATGATCCTTACTACGTAACGAACCCCGGGAGGCATGGTTTATCCTCTGAATAAAAATAACACGCTTGTTTCAGAATACAATGTATATTTTATTCAGTGATCTTAGTATTTTAAAATAACCTAGTTTCTACCTGTAATGTTTCTTATATTATGTATAATAATAATAATTCAATATATAATATACATTGTTTTGTGTTTTTTCATTTTTGTAGTTAATAAAGTAAATCAAAAATTGAATATTTTGAAAAATGACAACTTAAGATTGTAAAATTGCTACTAACACGTTTAATTATTTGTTGGGTACATATTCCGTTTCAAGCCAAGTCATATTTTCTTTGTGTTAAAATAATTTTATTGCTTGTGATTAAAGGAAATAAAAAAAACCAGGCTCAAAACTACCTGTAGGTATGCAAATTTTAGCCTGATCCACTTAAAAGGTGTGATTCTATTGCATCGCATCTACATGAATATCATTAATATTACTGAATCATTGACTAACCACAGCCTAAACCATTGATCCTAGAGACTTTAAATTATGAGTTTTCATAGTGCTCTATCTTCAACTTGCCGCATCCAGCATCTGCCTGCAGTTTTTCTTTTGTTTTTAAATAGTCTAGTCTATATAGATGAAATGAATTGTTCAACCAGCACAAACAAGAATGCATCTGTACGATGTCGTACTGAATTTTGTATTTACACTTTCCCATATTCACAATCAGGGGCACCTGGTAAATACGTCTGGGTTCCGAATGTGTGAGTTTGTTTGCAGTGTGCACACTTGCGGAAAAAGAATACGAAATGCACTACATTTACGGGAAAGTCGAAACAATATTTCCTATTACACAACATTTCCTATGATGCAAATTGAAGACACTTATCGTACGAGTATGGGTCATCGGTTTCTGAGTATTGTAGAAAAAGTACACTTATATTATAAAAGTTTGGATGGATGAGTTGATTTTTATTGTTAATTCTTCATACTTCGTATTACTTTTCATATTTATTTTCTTTATTGAACGGATCAGGCTGAAGTTTTGCATTTATCTAGACCTAGAATAAAATACAATATTTTTACACATTCGATCCCTGAGATAGAAATAATATTAAAACTTATTCATAAAACAAAAAATAATTATTCGTTGAATTTGCTACTTTAATAATTTAAGCCTTAGGTATATAATAAAAGTATCTTGAATTTATTAAATTAATATAAGTTATCAGAGAAGTGATTATCGAAAGAAAGCTTAACTGTATTGTTTTCATAAATATTTTATTAAACTTTTGAAAGTTAAACGTTACCCGTTGAGGTAAACTTTGGCTTATACCATCATGGAAAGATTTTATTTTAGCGAGCTATTATGGAACAAGAAAAATTAAATTTTAAATAAATAATACTGCTAAAAGCACACAGCATCATCTAGCCCCAAGCTAAGCAGAGCTTTTGTTATGGGTACTAGATAACTTATACACTTATCTTTTTTTTTAAATTACAAAACTATTCTTAGATAGCTTATCTTCTATAATATTCTATATTCTTAGATATTTTACATATAAAACTCTCAAAACACCCTGAACAAATATCTGCAGATCGTGCAAGAATTTGTGCCGAGGCGGTAATTGATAAAATTTTGAAACTAATGTGTCGGTCGCTTAAACTTTTACAAATCATTGGTTGTTTTGTCAATATAAATAAAAAAAATGAAAATGAATGAATGGCAAAATGGTTCTTACGAATATGAGTGAATTGACCTGCTGATCATATTAAAAATGAGAAAATACTATAGGTATGAAATATCAGCTTATTAGCTCATCTATCAGCTTTACGAGTCATTCTAGACTTGGTTCACTAAGATAATGAAATATCTACTCTAGAAATTTCCGAAACGTACGTCTACTATGTAGTATCCCGAATCTTGTCCTCCGCTAAGAGAAGTCGCAATATCTTCAACTTGGATTGCATTTTTCTGTAACAGTGACTATTCAAAAACCATGACATGTCTTTGAAATCAAAGTAGGTAAGCCCTAAATTTAATTCAAAGTCTTTTTAGTAAGTCAACGACAAAAGATCTGCAAACACCTTTATAAAAAATGAAAATCTGGCTCTGTTAATTAGAACGGATTCCAGGACTATTTTGCGGTTGGCCGAATGTCACCTTCACTAATTGCATCTCATTTAAAAATGCACGGTCTAGCAATTAACCTACATCCATTTCCATTGCTGTACGAATTAAAGCAAGTAATAGGCACGCCAACTAATTTAAAATTCATTAAAATATGTATTTACAATAATTTGCAAACATGCTAAGCTTTTATATATACACTAATAGTGTATATATTTTTATATATAGACTAATGGTATACATATATAAGTAAGTTTTTGGTTAGAAGGTCTCAGAACAGTGATATTTTATCCAAGTGTTTGTCTATCATTCTTTCATGCCCTAACTAAGCAACCAATTGACTTGATTTTTGGTCTAAAATTAGTTGAAAGGATGGAGAGTAACATAGGCTTTTGTCCTGTTAAAACATCAAATTCCCATGGGAGTTCAATTTATGAAATTATAATTTATCGCAGGTGAAAATGCGGCGCACGAATATTCATAAGAAATTTTTATTTTGATATTTAAATTTGTCAGTCTGATACTGTAACGAAGAGCGCTTAGCTGCTAGCTACGAAATTACGAACGAATTTGAGTTAAACAATATATCAAACATCAATCCAGATACCCTTATCGGCTAAGATTTTAGTAGTTTGTTATAATTATAACTACAAGTTGTAATTCGTCGTTTTTTTGCTTAAAACTATAAACATTATTATCAAATGTACCTATTCCAGATAAACCCTGCAATAGGTGCATTTAAAAGTGGAATAAATTTATTTTGATATAAAAGTTTCGATAGCCATAAACTATGTTTAATATACTCTTTATTAACAACAAAAATTACAATCAAGGAATAGAAAAAAATAAAACTAGCGTATACAATTGAAACGATCGAGCTAACTGTAGACAGTTGCAAACAGTCTTTAGTAGTATTACAGTTACATCAATGTGATAATCACGTCCAATTTAGGTTTCTGTGGCGCTAGAAATGTCCTCCCAGATTCAGTTACCATATTTTTCTCAACAGTTTACTTTGATGCTTACGTGAATACATATAGATATTGCGTTAGGTTGTTGTTCGAACGTTCCTTCTAAATGTCGGGAGCAAATGTCACATGCAGGGCCGGGAACAATGGTTCAGCAGTTCATCTGTTAGCCGCTGGCAGTAATAAGGTGTGTTTTTGCCCAAACACACCGAAAAAGGAAACAATGATTTTGGCCGTGACTAGATAAATAAGATGTCGGGACGTGACAAGGGTACCATTACAGTTTTTATGGAATCTTTCAGCGGCAACCTCCCACAATCCACCTGACTGGCTTTGTTTAGGCCTCCAAATACATTGTTAATGCTAGGTTCCGAAACAATTGCGCCAGCAATATCCGCACAAAATGTTGGCTGCTATAAAAGTTCGCAAAAGTCGGTCACCGAATAAATCTCGAATACGTGTGGAATAAAAACTATGTAATTATTATGGATGCCATTTCGATTTATCCATTTGTTTCCGCCAATGAAAAAAGGATAAAAATCGTTTCTGCACACGTCCTCCTGCGCGCAAACGATGATTTAGTGGCGATCCCCGGATTTATAGGGCAGCCCTGCGCCCAGCGACTTCAATGAATAATAAATCGAAGATCTTTCCCGATATTATTGATACTTCGGGTTTCTCCGGGTGATGTATGCTCGGGTGAGAATTGAAACCCTTTTATTAAAACATATATTACAGGACACGTCTTGCCAGTGACACTGAATAATATGCTCCTTGTTGCGACTATTCTTTGCGAGCTCGCTTATTTGGAATTTTATTACTGTTTCATTATTTATACCAGCTGTCATCGTGTATGTTGACTATAGTCGTTCCTTAAAATCTTCACTTCGATATCTATTATACCTTATCTACCGGTCAAACACATGATATCGAACTTTGGCTTTGCATAGTCCTTGTTCCTTGCTGTATGAGTTGATATGGAAATGTTTAGGTACTATAAACTTGATATAACTCTTCCCGTGAGAACACGCCAATCACCAAGCCGTTTTAAATGGGAGCTAGAACTGGTGCAAGTACTTCCTTTTATAACACTGACACTTTATTGGATCCCGATTTTTTTCCTCATCGCCAAATATCTTCGGTTACAAGGTGATGCCAACCTTAACAACATCACCCGGTGGACCTCAACGCTAATGTACCATCTATTCTCGAACCGAATAGTCGTAACGAAGGCTCGACGGTATGACACAAACCTTCAAATCTTTCAAGGACAAAAGCTATCATTTATGCAGCGATTCTCAAAATATCTTGTCATGACAGAGCATTTGTTGCTTATTAGTGTAGATCCTTGGTCTTTGGTACCGACGCTTGCCAAACAGATAAAAGCGCCTTGTTGATGGGGCGAGACTCGTGAACTGGTGAGTATCTGGCGCAGCGCATCAGCACTGCCAAACAGAGGGGCGATGCAGCCGGCGTTTTTGAGTTGTTTCCGACTTATGGATCAGGGGGTCTACTTTTTTCAACGAAAAACGAACCTTCGATCGAAAGTTCGCGTAATTCCTACTCCGGTTTCATTTTTTTACGAAACTTCGATCGACCGAAAATTGTTTGACATTTAAATTTTCTAAACCTACTCTGTTTCACGAAAGTTCGAAACGAACATTTGATTTTGACGGATCTTTGTTCGGAGTTTTAACCTCAAATCGACGAAACCAAAAGTGGTACCTTTTGATTTTCGTTTTTCTGATTTGATAAAGAAAATTGACTGAACTGAATGAAAGATTACTTTTAATTGTACCTGCTCTTCGTGATGAACGTTTGGAGCGTAAAAGAAACCATATTTGTCGCATTATAACGAGTTCTTTATAGTGTCTTGGGTAAATTACGTCAAAAGTAGTAATTGGTCAAATTCTAGTTGTTTAATTATATGTTTTGCTTAGATACTACAGAAAATAGTTATAAAACTACAGAATAGATGTAAAATTTAAAAACAAAGCGAAACATTTTGTTTATTAAAGAAAAATCCGTAATTGGCATGTTAAAAGACCTAGGGGAAGCAGGGAGAATGGCGATCACTTAAGGAAAATTTGCAATAACTTTTTTTTACAAAGGTTTTATTTTAGAGAACATCATCATTTCAAAGGAACATTGGTTAAACTATCCAGTAATCAACATGCATTAAAACCACTTATCTATTTATCACACAAAATTGGTAGGGACTCGTACAAAAAAATATAGGTTTGACCGTCATTCTCCCTGAGCATGGGTAATGCCGGTCATGCAAAGGGGTAATGGCGATCAAAATTATTTGCTTATATATGACAATGGAGAACCATTTTGATTAATTATAATGATGAGATCAACGTTACTTTAACTTATTAAAAGACTACAATGATATTTGAGCATAAATGACTAATCTGAATTAAATGTTTCTATGAAAATATGTGATATCTAATCTTAGGTACATAAATCACAGATGTATCCTTTAGCAGAATCCAGAACACACTACATGAGACCATTGGCCGTATGTGGTGCATCGATACCACATCTCATCGTTTTGTCCGAATTCTTTGCAAATATTGCATTTTTTTTTCTTTCATCGTCATTACCTACATCCATAACATCATAACTATCGTCGTTGCAAAGGTTAGGATGATTTTCTTGCAAAACTTTGCGTTTGTAAGACTTTCTTGTCATATTTCTTACAGCTTTTTCTTGAGGCTTAGTTTTCTCAGCTCCTTTGGTTTTACCAATTTTCTTTGCCTTGACTTGACCGGTATAACCCCAAAAGACGGTTTTGCAATCAAGCTGAATTTTAACAAAACAGAGATACAATTATTAAGAAATGTTTACTATATTGTTTAATTTAATGTTTGAGCGCAAAGATAATGAATAGCAACATTAAATGAGTAAAATAAATCTGTACTTGCCGACAAACGCACTCAGCCGAAAATTAGATCCGGGCGGCCAGAAACAAACATACGCACCTCTCTCTCACGGGCAGCGAGCGGGCTGACCAAACTTATCGCTGCCTGCTTTTACGTCTCGCCCCCCTCCCTTCAGCCCGCGCACCGTATTTCTATGAACTGTATTTTGTTAGTTTTTTGAGTGACCGCCATAACCCCATGACCGGCATAGCCCCTGCTTACCCTACACATATCATTCGTTCAATTTCATTCACGAAAATTGTCTATGAATCCGAACTTTGTGTGCGTATCCGAAAATGAAAGAGAGTAGGTTCATCACCGAAACTTCGTTTTAAATTCGTTCGTTTGCGAACCTTCGTTTCAAAGAAAGCGGGTCGACGCCCAGTTGATCTTACTTCAGAACGTTTGCAAAATTCTGAAAGTAGCTCAATTGTTTCAATTGTACGCAATAAAAATGCATTAATAAACACTAGAAATATTTCATTCGTACGATCACTTTGGCACAGAGGTTGAAGGTCCGCCTTCGTGGCAGGAGGTTCGATTCCCGTCTTAGGACTAAGTTATGAATATCGATATGAATTAGTGTAGGTTAATCTGTCTACTCATGTGTTCTTTAAATAATTTAATTATGTACCTACCTACCTGCTTACCTGTCTAATATCTATACCTTAGTGTTATGAAATTATAGTTACAGTAATTATTACTATAAAATAATATATGATAATTATTACTTATTTAAAGCTTTTGTTACTTTTCTTGTGCTGTTTATGTGTGATTCTAATGAAAGACTATGTAACTCACAATGTTTGAACATTCCCAGTTCAAACAGGTAAGTAAATTCTTACTGATTACTCACAAAACTCTCACAATTAAAACTTAGTCTCAGTCTTTGATCAAGTAGCACTTCGCTCAAACTGAACCATAAGATTCTACTCGTTTTCACAGCTCTCAAAACTTGTAGATGACTTCTTATGTTTGATTTAGTCTAGTCTAGTTAATTTCAAAAGCTGTTCGTTTGTCTAAGACAAATCGTCTTGTAAAGTCTAGCAGACTTAGCTAGAGGCGGGGCCTAGACATATCCATCAACGTATAGCAAAATTAACTAGCTCTTTACGTTTACATAATTAAAATAATGCAAAGAATCCCTGACTGTCTGTTCGTATGTTACATTTTCGCGCCCAAGCGTATGCAAATCGTTATGTTATTTGGATGGAGTTGTTCACCAATTGGACTAATATAGGTTGATGATGATGATGTGAAGGCGGACCGAGGTAAAATTTTTCCAGATATAGTATGTTACAGAATTTGCACATAGGTATGTATTGTATATGTAGCTACTATTAAAATACTCTGTATATCATAAATAACATAACACTAGCTGATGCCCGCGACTTCGTCCGCGTGGTATTATTTATTCCTTGAATTATAATAATTGTAGATCGAAATACCTTATAATGCTTCTTTAGAGACAAAATTCGACATAAACTGGTTCGGAATAATGGTTGGCCGACTTACACGCGAGAAACCAACATAGAGCTTCACAAAAAGTATAAAACTGTTCGCTGATGATATCGTTGTAATGGCAGAGTCGCTAGAGGAGCTGACCCACATGCTGAACGGCCTAGCCCCACGATGCATCGGTCTTGGTATGAATTTGGATAAAACCAAAGTCACGATCAATGCCCAAATTGTTGCAGGACCAACCGTCGTAGATGGCCACCTTCTTGAAATTGTTTCCGAGTTACCTTGGGCAAATTGTGCAGTTAGGTAAAAACAATTTTGAGAAGGAGGACAAAAGGAAGATCCAGCTAGGCATCTAGGCTAGCATTTGGGAAACTACGTCAGGTCTTCCCGTCATCTATACCGGAATGTTTGAAAACTAAAGTTTTCAATCGAGCGTCCTTTCCGCAATGACCTGAGCTGAGACGTGGACACTCACGGTAGGGCTGGTTCACCATTTCAAAGTCACTCAGCGAGCTATGGAAAGAGCTAAGCTAGCATGACAGGATTCGTAACGAATACATCCGACGGAGCTCAAAGAAGTAGCAGTGATAAAGATAAAGTGGCAGTGGGCCGGCCATATCTAGCGAAGAACCGACAACCGTTGGTGTAAATGTGTTTGAGTGGAGACCGCGACTCGGCAAACGTAGCGTAGGACGCTCCCGGCTTGGTGGGAACGAACTGTGAAAAGCTGTTGGCAGATACTGGATGCGGCAAGCTGAAGACTATGACGCTCATTAAGGGAGGCCTATGTGCAGCCGTGGACTAAGGTTGGATGATGATGATGATGAGATGCAGCTGTGTGGGTACGTTAAGAGTTCAAGTGAGACTCTCTTTCAGTAAGGTCTCTACGCTGAGAGCTCAAATGGGCCTCTCTTCCAGTGAATATTTCAGAGACTCGAGACAGCTTATGGCTCTCACGGTCAGCGCTCAATCGCGTAATCCCTGCCCCACTACTTTCCGAGACAACGTATGGCGTTCAAGATGAGCTGTTAGTTAGGCTTATCTTTGAGAAGGACTTTCCATACTGTGGGCAGTAGCCTCGCGTTTCGAGCCGCAGAGAGTCTCGCCTCACGATATTCATTAGATTCTTGGGATCTAATCATCCTTAATTTTTAGCTTCTCTTGAGTACCTACTGAGAGCGACTCGACCTTTTTCTAGGCATTGTGTACAACTAAGAATTTTAAATAAATGTAATATCATAAGTACTCTATTTATACCATAAGTATTATGTCTAAGTTAATAAAAGATATTACTAATCCAACAGACCTACGGAGCTGAGATGTGGACACTCACGGTAGGGCTGGTCCACCAGTTCAAAGTCGCTCAGCGAGCTATGGAAAGAGATATGCTCGGAGTTTCTCTGAACGATAGGATTCGTAATGAAATACATCCGACAGATAAACCAAAGTTATCGAAATTGCTCAAAGAATTAGCAAACTGAAGTGAAGTGGGCCGGCCATATCGCGAAGAACCGACAACCGTTGGGGTAAACGTGTTTTTGAGTGGAAACCGCGACTTGGCAAACGTAGTGTAGGATGCTTTCCGGCCAGGTGGGATGACGATCTTCGAAAGACTGCTGGCAGAAGCTGGATGCGGCTAGCTGAAGACAGGGCACTATGGTGCTCATTAGGGAAGGCCGATGTCCAGCAGTGGACTAATATAAGCTGATGATGATGATGAATTCAACAGAAAATATTGCTTTTACTGAGAGAATACAAATTATTTTTTAATATCTTTGAGTCATGACCATCCGCATCAGTCCGCCCGCGCGTTCTGAGCCCGCGCGACAGGCGCCTTTGTGATATTCAGCGCCGAACTGAGCACTCTTGGTATAGGTACCGTATGTAGTTATACTTTCATATGTGATTAGTAAAAAGTAGTTAAAATGAAATTACATGATAATGGCAGTATCAGTATTCAGTACTTACTCAATTAAAGTTTTTTAGCTATCCAACGGGAACTCTTTAATTTATCGGGATAAAAAGTACCCTATATGTTGACCAGGGGTATAAGCTACCACCATACAAAATTTTATAACTATCGGTCCAGTGGTTTCGGAGTTTATCCCGTACAAACAGACAAACAGATAAACAGACAAACAGACAAACAGAGAAACAAAAAAACTTAAATAACACCAAATTAATTGTATTATACTTCTGACATCTCCCTGACTCGGTATATGGCATTTTTTTTCATTGTACAGAAATTTGACCTCTACGATTTTATTATATGTATACTAGCTGGTACCCGCGACTTCGTCTGCGCATGATTAGTATTTGAAGTACTCGCGATTTTACTTGCGTAATTCCCTTTCCCGTGGGATTTTCGAGATAAAATAAAGCCTATTTCTTATTCCAGGTTATAATCTATCTCTGTGCCATTTCATCCAGATCCGTTCAGCAGTTTTTGCGTGTAAGAGTAACAAACATCCATCCATCTATCCATTCATACTTACAAACTTTCGCGTTTATCAGTTCAATTCAGTTTGGTTGCCCAGGGGAACCAAACTGAATTCCGGGATAAAATGTATCCCATGTCCAATCGTCCCGAGTTCCATTCGAATTCATTCAATTCCGTCGTGATGCGTGGTTAAAGAATTTTTGTTCCACCCTCTCTCCCAGGGGAACCTTACTGAATTTCGGGATAAAAAGTATCCCATGTCCTTCCTTGTACTATGAACTCAAATCGTCCTGAGTGTCATTCCAATTCATTCAGCAGTTTCGGCGTGATGCACGGTAAAGGAATTTTACTTTCATACCCTCTCCCATGAGAACCTTACTGAATTCCGGGATAAAAAGTATCCTATGTCCTTCCTCGTAGTATGACCTATAATCATGCCGAGTTTCATTTCAATCCATCAAGTAGTTTCGGCGTGATGCGCGTTTACGATACAGACAGACAGACAGACAGACAGACAGACAGACAGACAGATAGACATGAATAAAAAAAATTACAGTTTTGGCTTGAGTATCGATAATAGAGTGCCCTCCAAAAAATTTTTTCAAAATATCTTCAATGTACAGAATTGGACCTGTTACAGTTTTATTATAAGTATAGATAGATTATTTAAGAAGCATGTGTGTCTCGTGTATGTCTTTCAGAGGTTTTTATTCCAGACAGTTTTAGTTTTACGATAAAGTAAATTACTTACATTATGTACTAATCGCTGAAAAAAACTGACGTTTTTACAAATACATACGGTTGGCAGAGTTTAGTATTCATTGTAGTTAGTTGACACAAATAATCTTGAAATAAAGATACAACTATATAAATCATTCACTATAAATATCATTCAAACTGAGCAATGTAAAAGCTTTCGAATCGTCACTAATACGGGATGGATATCAATGGATGATCAATAGTGCATACGATCGCATCGTCATGTACAAACACTGATTAGTGCCGAGTGGTCGACTGCGGTGTGGTTGATGTTCTCTGCAGAACTGCCCAGGATTTAGTGCTCCAACAAGGATAATGTATACTAATGGAAGAACTTCGTAATAAAGATATGTTGCGCAGTTATAACACTCTTGCAAGGAAGCAGAAACTAATTTCTGGAAAATATCATGTGTTTGTGTTTGTGTAAGCTTGAAAATCTAGAATTATGTTGAGAAGAAGGTAATAGATCTTTTTAAAAGAACTATTTTACATAAGAAAAGTATTCAAAACCCTGTTTATTTTCTACTTTAAGTTTTTTAGTTCATTGCGTTGCAAGCTGCTAAAAATGACATTTAAATTAGGTATACATATTTTAGTTATTAGATTTAAATTCACTTAGTATTTTATTCATTTTTTCAATCGAACCAAGTAAATGTAATTTGATTTAAAAATTAATCAAGTTGATGATGTTACTGACTCGAGATCAATAACTGTTTGTTTATGTTACGTCAGATATTTTTTGTTTTGTAGGTAATGATTAAAATTTGACCTATTGATTCTGTATTTGTTATTCAATTACCTGTACTTAGACGCTTTGGTTTTGGCTGTACCTAAGTATGTTTGTAAAGTAAAAAAATTAATGAAAATAATAAATTGAACACTTCTAGAGTTTGATATCTTCGTTGTTAGCAGCAATCGAAAGCCGGCAGTCGAGTTGTGTGGAACGAGTTTTCTGTATCTAAAGAGTCACCGAGTTGCGAACGGTTAGTTAGTGAACGCTTTACATCAACACTGATGTTTGCTGGTTAGATACGACTTTGCTTTATCCAATCACTAGTATCTGCCCGCGGCTTCGCATGCGTTGTTTCAATGAAAACGTTTCACGTTTTTTCTATTCCCATAGGAACTGATTTATGTAATGAAAAGGAGCCTATTTTTATTCCAGGGCTATTACTACGTTCACTCAAAACTTCAGCCCAAGCCGTACATCATTTTTTAAGTAAAATAGTAATAGACATCCGTACATATAAACTGATGCGAATATAAAATTAGTAAGGATAAGGATTTCAACAGAAAGATCTCTATGTAGTAAGGAAATAACAATCAAGAAATAAGACCAAATTCAAACTAGTATTTACAACTGATACTAATTGAGCTAACTGCAGACGGTTGGTTAATCTAGAGGTAGATCAACTGATCCATAACAATAACGGCCAGAACCGAATCTAACACCCTAAGATGCTGGCTGCATTGCCACGCTGCTGTATGGTAATGCTGATACGCTGCGCCAGATACTCATCATCTCTCGGGTCACGCATCGCATCGACCATACGCTAAGATATTTTTTATAAACCCGAAAACTAAGAATTGTATATATAACTTACTACATAAAATTTGAAGATAAATAAATAAAAAATAAATAAATAATTCCGGACAGTCCACACAGCATCATCTAGCCCCAAGCTAAGCAGAGCTTGTGTTATGGGTACTAGATGACTGATATACTTAATACAATACATTACATAGATAGATATTTTTTATTATACATAGAAAACACCCAGACCAACGGAACAAATTTCTGCAGATCGTACACAAATTTGTTCCGAGGAGGGAATCGAACCCGCAACCTCCTGCGTCGCAGGCGGACCTTCGCCCACAGAATGCCATTTGCCACTAGGTATTTTAAATCTATTCCTGGCAGAAAAATCCTAAAAATAATACATAATGTATTATATTTATTGAAGTACTATTCTTAGGTTAGTGACTCTATAACATAAAATGGTGATTTCACACTCGGAACACGGAAACTTCCAATGATGGCAAAATATTTACAGAGCGTGAATTGAGCACATAGCTCAGGCTATTTGTCTTTCAACAGTTAACAAACGTTTCCCCCGATCCCACAAAGCTATTGAACAAGTCCATTATTCAATGTTTTTAAGACACGTGGTCTCTTAAAACCGATTCGAGTTGAAGAAAAGCTTTGAGTTGATCCCGTTCGACTAAAAGTTTTCAACAACAGTTCAAACAATATGTGGCGCGACGTACAACGTTCCGCTTTCAATGGAAAGCGGAACGTTGTACCTAGCTTCGTGCATTAGATCGATTGTTTTACACTCGATTGCAAAGAAGGCGCTCAAAAGAACTTGTTTGTTTGGAGCCCTTTGTACCAAGAAAAACCTTTTTCAATGTAGACATTTAATGCATTGGCATCCTGAACAGAAAAAAGTAATTTTGGAGGAGGATTAAAACTATACAAAGATACAGTAGGTATGTCCTATTTTCCTAAATTCACTTATCAGAAATAGCCGACACCCTCAGAGTATTATGGAGTATTATGGAAATATGGCGTTACCCTCCTTATGTTAATTTTGGTCCATAGTGCTTCATTTCCATGATAATGTTATTGATATAACTCAATGGAACGGTAACGCTTAAAGGTAAGCGTAGACCGGAACGTAAAATGACCAAGCCCTTAAACGATTATAATGATCTAAAACAATAAACTAAATTGGCTTCGCATAATTTGGCAGCAAGAATTAAGCACCTAGTATTAAAATATTCCATAAATTTCCGGCAATCTCTCGTAATTATTAGCATTCAGAACGTTACTTACTTTAACGTGGAATAAAAGGGGTTAAACCAAAAGGTATGTCGAAAGACAGCTCCTTCGTATCAGCCATTAGTACAAACGACAAAAAAAGTTTTCATCTCTTCCTATATATTTTTTGTCTTATAGCGTAGAATCACTAAAAGACTTAAAACCAGAGTCCTAATTTTGTTGAACCTACTAGTTTTAGCCCGCAGATTAAAAAAGAAAAAGTTGTAGTTTTCTGAGTGCAAGGAAAATTATCGTCCCAGGATACGCAATAAACTACTGAAATGGTCAATATTTTTCGACCTAATCTGTTATTTATCCATAAAATTCCATAAAAACACTCCACGCCGCTCAATATCTCTTACATCGAATAAAATAAGGAAGCATTATGCCTCAGGGGACCGATTCATCTTTCAGACCTCAAGAACTGACATATCTCAAGACACCTCGGTTCATACGCTTAAAGTAATGATCGAAAATGCACCCTAGTTCGTTGCCACTATTAGTAATATTTACTTGTACGTGTTTTTTACATGTGGTATCAAAATACCTATCTAGTGGATTGTAAAATTAAACCAAAACACAGTTTTGAATTAAAATAAAACAATCAAATCCAGGAAACCAACGCAAAATTAACAGGTTAACCAATGTTGCAATAGTTAATTGAACAAATAGATGCTCAAACGATATTAGTAATGAACTGTGGCTTCAGTAAACATCAGTTTACCTATTTAATGAAGTATTGGATTAATGTATTGGATTAATGGCTAACAAAACTAGGACTTCATCAGTAATGATTTAGTAAAACTTTTGTGATTACGTATTACGAAATAACTTTCATTTACTACCCCTATCATATGAAACTTAATGCCAATCAGAGGACCTTTTTCGACATCGAAAAAACATTATTCTAGATTAACTTTTTTCATTTGAAATCGTATCGTCGTATTTCTCTCTTGTTTCGTCAGTAAGTAGATTAATAAAAACTAATTCCGATTGGTGGACCTCTATCGCCTTTCGTAAAATTACGTTTTGAATTTTAGCCGCAACGCAAAAAGTTCTTCAGTTCCACTCACCTTCTCTGTCTACACTATGAAAATTGAGCAAGAGGGCTGATGTGTATTTATGATGATTACACAATGACGTAAACAATTTTTTTTCCAGACCCTCAATAAAAGAAAAAGTAGGTACCTATACTCACACAACTTTACCATTTATGCACAAGTTCACAACATTTTTCCAACAATTCCAACCCTTAACTCACTCACCGACCATTAAAAGAACAAGAAAAATCTCATGTTATGCGATTATTTTTATCATCAGATCTCGGCCTCTTCCACGTGTTTTGCAAAAAGCGCTTCCTAAAGATGAACAAATTTTTACTATCCTTAACTTGATGGCTTGTCCGATTATTGTTTTTTTTTATTTGTTAATATTTTGGGGACTGTTGTCTTTAAAAGACTATGCCAGTCCCGTATTATAACTACATACTAAACATAACATTGACTAAAATATCAATAACTAAATAAAACTTAACACTAATTTACACTAATTTGGGAAACTACGTCAAGTCTTCTCTTCATCCATACCGCAATGTTTGAAAACGAAAGTTTTCAATCAGTGCGTCCTACCCGTAATGACCTACGGAGCTGAGACGTGGACACTCAGCGAGCTATGGAAAGAGCTATGCTCGGAGTCTCTCTGAAGGATAGAATTCGTAACGAATACATCCGACAGAGAACCAAAGTTATCGACATAGCTCAAAGAATTAGCAAGCTGAAGTGGCAATGGGCCGGCCATATCTCGCGAAGAACCGACAACCGTTGGGGTAAACGTGTTCTTGAGTGGAGACCGCGACTCGGTAAATGTAGCGTAGGACGCCCTCCGGCCAGGTGGGATGACGATCTGCGAAAGACTGCTGACAGATGCTGGATGCGTCAAGCTGAAGACAGGGCGCTATGGCGCTCATTGGGGGAGGCCTATGTCCAGCAGTGGACTAATATAGGTTGATGATGATGATGATGATGACTAATTTACACAATTTTAGCAACGTCACTTAATGGTGACGCCAAAATAATTTGGATAACACCAGTATCCATTAGGTACAAGCTTATAAGCTTTGATCTCATGGACGCGCTCCGCTCGCACTCCGCTAGAAGATGATGCACATGCGATTATTGTTATTTATAATAATTGTGTTTTTGAACTTGGTAAGTTGTGGCTCAGTAAACATAAGAAATAAATAAAATAAATAAATGAGTTGTAGAAAATAAGTAAAGATCGCTTCAATGTTCATGTTATACAATTAGATAAGAATCATGAAATTACGAGTGTTTGACTACACTTGAACAAAAGAATATCTCTACAATATTCTCAAAGTGATTAAAATATCTTACCATTTTTGTAATTACTTTCATGTTTATCAAAATCCTTACTCCGTCTTATTTAATTCGCTAGCAACCCCGACATTAATAGTATAAATAAACAGAACACGGTAGGTAATGCTTTAAATGCAAGCATGTGTAACAGAAGAGAGCTACTATCCCGTCAGTCTAATTAGTGTACTGTAAATATAGTTTGTAGAATTTACACAACTGGAATAATTTGAAATTAGAATACCTAACCATGCAAATCGTGTAGTCCTTTGCTTACTCCATGTCTATTTATTTTTTCTTGACTCCTTTAACTACACATTTGGAGTAATTTAGAGGAATGCTGCGTCTACTGCAAAAAACCAGTTAAGACTTGCATACAAAGGGTTCCGTACCATCATCTCAACGGCGTAAATATCATGTCTGTTGTATGGAAGACCCCTTAAAAATAATAAATTTTATTCAGTAGTTGTGGTTATAGCGGCAACAGAAATACATCATCTGTGAAAATTTCAACTAATTATCACGGTTCATGAGACTGTATCTCATGGTGACAAATGGATAAACAGACGGACGGACAGAGGTATTTTAGTAATAGAGGCCCGTTTTACCCTTTGGATAGGGATCCCTAAAAATATGAAGGTACCAAGGGCATAAAGCAGGGTCTGACGTCACGGGCGTCATTGAATCCCGACGTCAACTCAGGATTCTAGAATAACTCACGAGTGATATGAGGGAGTTATAGAATCCTGAATGCAAGAGAGATTTAATCACACTCAAGTCGAAGACAGCTTTATGCACCATCAGAATACTCTACTTTTTATACTTTTTGAGAGAGCAAAGAGGTATTAAACATTCAAGTTATGGGTAAAAAAAACCTGTGCATAGTTAAGAATGTTAATGAACAACTTCGGACATTCACGAAGTTCATTATACATAGTTAAAACAACATTCTCACAATCTTATCATATTTTTTTTTGCAGAAGTACCTTCAAATTTCATGCAAATACATAATCAAGTTACCAGAGATATGGAAATCTTTCAACTACTACTCAGTTAATTCAGAGTTTCAGCTAAGTTATACTGTTTCCGCTATTCGCAGAATGTAGACACGTTTGCTATTCCTATTCTGTTCCTGAGACAGTCACAACCTTCCTAATTATACTAGAACTTAGTTCTCAAACACAAAATCCAAGACGTAGGTTTTGGCATGTCACCGCATACCGCAGGAATTATCTGAAGCTTTGCAAACACCGACACGGTAACTGTAGTATTACACGAATGGTAAAATTAAAAAATGGCTTCTCTAGTATACACAAATATATTCTCTTGTGCTAATGAATATCATACGCCTAAAACTACAACGTATCTTCATAAAGTGCTTCATCAACATTATCTGTTGTAACAAGTAAAACAATAGTATCTTATGACTTTGGATGCTCTATAATTTAGCCAATTAAAAGCATTCATTTAAAAAAAGAAAAAGACACCTAGGTACTACAACCCTGGTAGTTCAGAGTAACTTAGAAAAGTTGGGTACTAGAACTGAAAAACTCAATTTCATATTTAGGTTTGTCGTGTCGGACAGTATAAAGAGGAGTATCAAGTGAGCCAGAGCCAAGTCGTTAGTAGATGCTGGCTAGGTACGTCAGGATCATAACTGTGGTTTTCGTGATGAAGATACATTGAGCTCTGGAATTTTACTACTGCGGATGGAATCCATCTTGGTTTTTTATGTCTTGAGGTTTTCGGATGTTAAAAGGAAGCTCAGCCTATATCAGTTTTGATATGGTACCTTCATTTTAGGGCTGGACGTAAATTTTAGGGCGTTCAGAAAATATTAACACATGTGTCAGAAAACTTGAGGTGTCTGCTGATCTGTAGGTTATCTTATAAATAAAATACATTTTCATTAAAATAATTATTCAATACCTAATCATTCTTTTAAGTCATAGAAAAATTTGCTATGAATTAAAGCAGACATTATCTGAAAAAAGAAAAAGCTTACATATTTAATATATCAAATAATGTCTAATGTAAGTAAAGCGTCATTACCTTGATAGATTCAGAAGTAAAAAATACATTTTCAGCAGCGGCAAAAACGGTCATCTAATCAACTCGTTAAAAATCGCATCTCGCAAATAATCGTGCGGACCGTTACAGTGTGGAAAAGTTAACGAGAGTTGTTTAACCCGCGCGTGGAGGGCTCGTTTCATGGAAAAATTGTTTACGGCGGGACTGGTCGCACTTACAGCGACTAAGTCGACTCATTTTATAGTTTTTATTTAACAACTTTATGGAAAACTTAAATTTTATTTATTTATTTTTATTTTTTTGCGACATCAAACAATTATACAAAGGTGTTACTATAAATAAACTTAAACTTATGTAGTCTTACTCTAGGTATAATCAGCCCCGTTGTCGGCGGATTAAGTTATTATATTTATTGTACCAAGTAGGGTTAAAGCTAGGCTTTTAAAGATACATGCATTATGCATGTTATACTTTCTGCTGTTTTTTGTCTGCTGCGGTTTACTACAGGTTTCTACGATCAAGAGGTAAGATTAATTAGATGTCAATTTTATGAGATGAGGAAAAATCATGATATTTAGATATATACCTCTACAAAAAATTAAATTAAATTTAGGTAAGGTATCATGGTAAAAAAAGTAAAGTTTGTGCAGAGTCGTAAAGGTAGAGTAATAAAATATGTTTTTAACGTCACAAAATCAATATGATAAATGATAAAGTTTCGATGAAGAAAGATCCTCGGGCTTAAATTTAACACAGCTGAAATTCTAGACCTACTTAATAAAATGTCAAAAATCCATACATTTTATCCTACACGAAGGAAGGGATTCGAAGCTTTGTGCAGAAGCTTAAGCTATTATTGGATAGAGGCAATGCTCCGAAATAATAGAACCCAGAGGATAAAAAAGAACAATTTGTATAATTATTATTATATAATAACTCAATTCACCTGCTCCCACAATAAGCGTCGAATTAAAACTTTTGAACGATTATGTAGACTACTTTCTAAAAAAAACAATCAAATCCGCTTCTTCTATGAAGATGGAGCAAGGACTTTATGCTTTCAAAATTTCGCTAAAATGTGAAACTCATATGCTGTGTGCCCGAGCTACCATTATAATCTGTGGCCAGGGTAAACACCAGTCCCTTGTTAAAGCTCTGCCATAGTGCAGGATAATTGCAGGCTGCATGCAACAATATGAATTCACAGTGCAATTTTGGGAGAGTAACTCATCTTGAGTCACTTTGAAAGTTATTATTACATTTCTCATTTTAGCTTGCCTTGGGAAAAGGATTTTAAATGTGCTTTTTTGAACGTCACATACTTTTCAAACTCAAAGCAAATAAAAATGAAACACTTACTCTACTAAAACATAATCTTATTTAATAAGTTATTCAGCTATTGCTTGAGCAATTTACCCAAAAGTGATATTTCACGCTAACGTGAGTGGAATAGGCATTTGTAGCGTTAACGATACGTTTACGTTATTTATAACTGCTGCTTATTAAATGTAAATCAGTTCTTGAATACGTTTATTGCGTGAGTTAACTTTTAGATTGAGGCAATAATTCGAGTGCCTATGCTTACGCTGCTAAGTGGCTCTCTGCCAGCGTAAATATTTTATACACCAACTAGGTATTTAGCTTTAATCTTTTTAGATTATCTGAAACTTTTACTTTGATTTTCACTTAAGCTTTTACTTTGGTCACGTTTTGGTATTCAATAGGTATTTGAAATCGAATCGAATTCTCCTATATTCGGCTAAAATACATTTTTCAGCAATCGACAAATATAGCTTATATAAAGCTGTCTTTTTTAATGGTTTTTAATGAAATGAGTGACAGTGTGCTGCTATCTGCCTATTTAGTTTCTGACTACAGTTTTCTTCCGTCATCTGCAGATTATATTCAAAAAGTTATGTTCAATTATGATGAAAATAAAGGCACGTCCCGGTTTAATTCAGAAGGTTTAATGGATGAAACGGAGCTGACCACCGCTTGCGAGGGTTTGGTGCATTCTTAATAAACTGCAGTCGAGGTATGCATACAAATGGGACGGCAATGAATTAAATTTTTCGAATAACGTGACGCCATGTTGAAAGACACTGGTTTTCACGAAGATGATAGGTATTGTTCCTAGGTACATTACGAGTACATCGTTGTTAGAACGGTTATTATATATAAATTTATTAATTTGAGGCAGCCCACAACAGATAAATATTATGGGAAAGTGATAAAAAAATTGGAAGTTTAATTTGAATTGTACAATGATGGTTGCTATTTCATTTTATCAATAATATTATAAATATATCATTTATTTCATCAATCGTAGTTTTACAACAAATGCTTTTTAGGTTAGGTTAGAAACTCTTAAATAATAACGAGGGTTTATAAGTTTTTTATTATCATTGTACATCAGTCATTGTTCTGTCGACTTCTAATAGTAAATATTCAGGGTTATTTGTTTATTGGAGGTGCGACTTGAATGGCGCACTGCCATCGCATCTAGAGTGTTATGAAATATACCCACCTACTATTCTGTATTCTATTACTTTTGTCTAGGTTTGGTTTGGTTTATCAGTTATTGTGGAACGAATAATAAATGGCTTAGCACAATTATTTAAAAATAATTATATTTTCTGACTCCCGTGATACGCAAGAGGTGGATCATGACCCATCTCAGTGTTTGTTAAAAAAAGATTTAAGGCTTAGGAAGAACAAAAACAAAATCTTGTCTAATATTTTATTACAATCAAATAATAGAACAATATTATACAATAGACTTTGTAATTTTAAATGAAAACTATAAATACTCGTATTATAAAATTCCTTTTCCCGGAATTCCGAACCGAGAACAAACGCAAACAGATTTCGAGGAACTCTCATAATAATAGTTTTATTATTGCCATTCGAATATTGAGAACTAGCTGTTCATCGCGATTTCATCCGCGTTAAATTCGAATTTCACAATTTTATCTGCCATGGGAATTTGATGTTTTACCAGGACAACATACGTTACGCTCCACCATTCCAATAACTCTATGCCAAAAATCAAGTTAATTTGTTGCTTAGATAGGGAGTGAAGGAAGGACAAACAAACATTATTTAACATTTATAATATTAGTGGACTAGATAGGATTTAATTATTTGTATTTGTTACTTTTACAACAAGGTTTCGTTAAACATGGCTTACATTTTAAATTGTCAATAATTTAGTTATCTGAGCGTGGTAATGCAGCCAGTGTCTTGGGGACGCTTCCTACGGTATTAACATGGATCAATTGAGCTACCTGTAGACTGTTTGCAACCGTCTGCAGTTAGCTCATTATCAATGGTTCAATCTCTAGTTTCAATTGTATAATCTTCTTTTTCTTCCGGACCTTATCCCACGCTAAGTGGGGTCGGCACAACATGAATTCTTCTTTTTCATTCTGCTCTGTCATTCGTTTCAATTGTATATACTAGTTTTAATATTTTCTATTCCTTGATAGTAATTTTCGTTATTAATAAAGATGTCTACAAGTTATCTGATACCCTTAAAAAGGTATTATTTTAACCAATTTGATCTGATGGGAAAATTGATGAATGATGATCAATATAGAGGTAGTATAAATCACTAAGTCTAGACCATTTCTGACACGCGCCAAACACTTTCCCGACACCACTGAAGTTGTTTCTCTCCGATCTCTTACAAAGTAAACGTCTGGGTTTCCATGAAATATGCATTAAATATTTACACAGCCCTCGAGGCGGGCTATTCCCTTGAAGTCGATCCAACCGAACAGATTTGCAATTCACCGAACATCCTTTAGGAAAAAAGAGCCACTGAACAAAGGCGGGGAAGTCGTGGAATCGAAATAAACCTCTAAATACTCAGATGGGCTGTTAGTAGCTGCGTTCTGAATCGTTTGCAGTACGAAAAAAGATATCTTAACAAATACCCTGCTTTTTATTTTATTAAGATTATTAAGCAAGATGGCTTTCTTATCATGGCATAATTGTGATTGCCACTTTATGTGTTGACTTTTGAAGAGGCATTCAAAATTCGCCACTTACCCTTGCAGCTGCTAAGTACTGTTAGATTTTATTCAGGGTGCTGTCTAGTGTTTGATAATTATTGTCAATGACTGAAACTAGAGGAAATTTTCCAGAGTATGGTTTGATTTATCGTTGCAGATGTTCAGAAGTTTTCTTTTACCTAGGCTTTTAAGTATATAAAAGAACACCTTGCTAAGAAAGTGCAGCCTCAAAAACTATAAAAACGGTAGGACTTAGAAAAATAAACAATGCATATTATAAAGATCCATTCATCATTTTATTTGGGTACAAATGTCAGATTAGTTCACGATCGGGTAAGGGAAAGGTTGGATGCGGAAGATAGGCTCCTGCGGCTGAGGAATTGATCCAATAGGAAGGATTCTTGAGATGGGTTGGGAAAGGAAAGATTTACGTAGTACGGGTGCAACTGGAAGAATACCGAAACCAGGCTGAGGTACAACAGGAGCAATTAGCGCTGGGTCTTTGCGTACAACAGCGTTGAAGCCTTGCGCACCGGCGGCGTAGTCGACGGTTCTTTTAGTGCCATCGGATTCCAGGAGGGAGTATTGACCTTGGACGTTGTTACCGGCGCGAGCTTCGATCTGGTTCTTGAAGTCGCCGGTGAAAGGGTCAGCCACGCTGTAGGCAAAGCTGGAGTAGTCTGATGCAGAGATAACTGCGGCCAAGGCGAGGAGGACAACGAACTGAAACAAACGATACCGTGATTATTAAAGCTTGAAAGTTCACGCCACTGTAGCGGTCTTTTAAATTCTTCTCTAGAAAGCACTAAGCATCGAATATTTCGGTCAGAGACTTTTCCGTAGAAACCTTTGTTTCTCCGTTTAGTTTCGTAAACTGTTGGCGATATTAGAACCTACATTGCCAGACTGTAAGTTAGTAGTGTAGTGTACTAACAACTATCGATTTTAGTGAGCGTGTAATAATTGTTAATTCCTGTAAACACACAAACAAGTGAATATAACTGAGTGAATATCAAGAGATGTATGTACTATTTAGGTACTACTTCCGCAATATTTACTGTATCTACACACTGTATAGACATTGATCAAAGTCCGCATTCTATCTATTAGTTAATAATGATGTGGTGTGAACAAGAAACTCTAAGAAACCTGTAGGGTAGCTGTAATTTAATTGGAGCAGTGTATGCTATTTGGATTTAATCAAAAATAATCTGCTATAGAGTCAGATTTCAAAAAAAATATTTCTATACTAGTAATTGGGGGAATACTTGACTCTTAAGAATGTTAAGTATCAAAATAATTAGCAAATATTATTTACCTTCGCAAACATTTTGAAGAGTCAACTGTGTTGCGACTACGCTGGCTGATGCAATATTGTGAATGATGTCGGATGTCGCAATAGCAATCCTTTTATACCTTATCAAATAAAATCAGGAAACAATTTGAAGGTTTAAATCTGGTTCTTAACTTGAACTTTTATTGAAGTACTAGTTTGGTTAAGATTGTCTGGAGAAAGGAATAGTTTTATTTAATTTTTCATACATTTTTTTGCAATAAACAAACACATTTCGTCATATTGCCAAAAGCAGAACACCTACTTACATAAAGTGAAAAATAATAAATTTTACTACTCTCGAAAAAAACTAGATATTTATACGATTTCACCTTGCTTAGGCTTATCCCTTTAGCAAGTAAAGGTTAAATAAATAATTGAAATGAAAGTTATGACTCTATGACATTTTTTAATAAGCTGTATTTTGTTATTGCTATCAGGAAAATTCAGAAGCAACCCTACGGAAAAGCCCGACGCAGAAGGTACCTAGTTACAAATACATCACCGAAATGATGGCAAACCTTTTCTAATTTAAGACCTTCCGAATTTCAGCATGTAAGATAAGAATCGTTCAAACGCCATCAACGTTGGGACATTAAAGAATTGCTCGTTGACTGTTACCTCCCCGCAGGCATTCTAATAGACTCGACTCCTCGCAGTGGAGTTCGATGCTATCTAGAAGAGACTATAATATTACAGAAACAGTTATCAGACTCTTGGTGAAACATTTTATAACTCAGCTAAACGGAAGACTAACCTGGATTAAAATTTTGTGACAGTTAAATAATTAAGTTTAGCTAATATTCTATGTAAGTTAATTATTTCTTTGATTATAAAGAAAATACTATGGAAGAAAAAAAATGTAGTAAAATTTTTAACAATAACTCTTAAAAACTCCAAGAGCCTCGATACCGTACAGACCAAACAGCCTCTCGGTCTTAACTCCAAGGGAAGCAAACGACGATATAATTTTTAAATTTTTGCTTATTTTCAAAAAACTTTTTCTTTCTACAAAACAATGTATACTCCAAAGAAGCCCTAAACCAGCACTACATAGTAAAAAATAAAGTCGCTTTCTCTGTCCCTATGTCCCTTTGTGAAACTCCCTTAAATCTGTAAAACTACGCAACGGATTTTGATGCGGTTTTTTTAATAGATAGGTAGAGTGATTCAAGAGGAAAGTTTATACGTATAATATTATCGTGCGAAGCCGGGGCGGGTCGCTAGTATTATATAAATCTGCAATGATCCTTTCAGCATCTCACACTCCGTCTAAAAAGCGCTTCCGTTATTAAACGCATCAATTCGAGTCCTGACACCGAGATAAGGCGTGCACTCACGATTTGAAGCGACAGATATTACCGTCTAAATTGTCTAAAATGTAATGCCGGTTAGCCAATACCGGCTTAACGATTTCGTGGGTACCAATGATGTAAGTTATTCGCTAGATATTTGTAAGAAAAGGGGTTTATTGGCGGAATAATATACAGTCTGAGTCCTTAGGATGGATTTAGGATGATGATGAAATAAACTTTTGTCTTTTTCTATAACATTGGCGCCTAGCAGTGCCTCTACCGGATGAAGTAAATGAAGTACCGGAATAGAAATAATTTTCTTAGTTTGATAGCGCGGTTGAATAGTTTCATGTTCGTAGGCTGCTAAATAGAACCTTTTGTTTCGATGTTTTGTTTTATAGTATTCTAACTATGTACACTGGTACTAAGAGTATCTATATAATATTTTATAGACTAGCCCGTCCACTAAAGTGAATCTTAATAACTTTTACGAATATGGATAGATTAGTAAAAGTTCTGCCGTAGGGTTCCAAAGATTAGTTTGATCTTATTGTAAATAGATTTTTCCATTGCACGAGGCTACAATACTTCGAATTGCGTCAAGTTGAAAATAATATCTAGGCACGATTATGCACAAACGAAATTGTTAATACGATTTCGTAAGTTAACAAAAAAGTAGTCAAGGAGCACATCGTCGACAACGTGATTACAACGCACGAGCTGATAAAGAGGGTCAAAAGAGTGGGATTAAAAGCGATTGGCTCTCTGCCCATCCAATATTCTTTGTTGACGTCTCCTGGGGCCCACACGAAGATTATCGTAACAAAGCAAAGGCGTCCAACAACTATGAACGCCTTGAAACAATGTTATCCAACGACAAAGACTATTACACTTTTTACTGATTCTAATACATTATGGGCCTTTGATGTTCTGTGGAGCATAGAAATGGGAATTGCTGATGTGTTCTGCTATTTAGTGCTTATTTCATTGATTTTACTGGTCTTTGGCTATAGCGGGAACTTAACTGACTATTCTTTAGGTATTTACAGGTAAATTTTATAAGTAAAGGTACTTACTAAGGCTATCCCTCTCTTTTAAATAAATAAAATGAAATAATTATTTGCTTGCATAATGGTCAAAAATTTTCAAATGAACGAGAGAGCGAATAGATAGATAGATAATACTTTATTGCATCGCTTCAAACAAGAAACAGGAAGTAGCGCGAATGAAGTCAAGATTTAATGAATACAATACACACAATACCGTTACAGAAAATAAATTAAATTGATGTTTAACACTTATAATAATAAAAACAATTTGTGAAAATTACGTTAAAAAGTAATATATGTAATAATAATAAAAGATCCAAAAAGCGGTTCTTTTAGACTTGGTGCATAACGTCAGGAAGTTTGTTTCTCTTCAACCCTGGTTGCTTCGCGGACTTAACTGTAGAATAGTTTTATAATATACTAGCGACCCGCCCCGGCTTCGCAAGGTTTTATTATAAGTATATAAACCTTCCTCTTGAATCATTTTATCTATTAAAAAAAACCGCATCAAAATCCGTTGCGTAGTTTTAAAGATTTAAGCATTCAAAGGGACACAAAGACATAGGGACAGAAAAAGCGACTTTGTTTTATACTATGTAGTGATATTATGTTTTTATTATGTAGTCAAATATTTATTTCAACACGAGAATAAATATAATTAAAGTGAAATACCTACTCAATAATAAAATTATTTTATAAAAAGTTAACTTTACAGAGTAGGTAAATATACTTCAACTTATATTGTCTCTTATAATATTCTTATCTTATTCCAATTTAATTCAAAGTTTGTATTAAATACTATATCCGAAAAACTTAGTACTGACAATGCATCGTCTCCTCTAATACTAACTTTGAAAGTGATACCTACGTGTTAACGATGATTCACATTCACACGTATATAATTACGAAATTCCACGCTACCAACCCTCGCTTGAAACTTGGTCCTGAACCCTATATCCTAATTGAAAAAGTTAATAAGTAATAACATAATAGAAATTTTCTACTAACACTTTCAATTTAAGCATCATTAATATGCATCATTTAATATGAGGTAAAAAATATATATTCATGAATAAGCAGGAAAATATAGTACATAATGCTGGACAATCCACACAGCACCATCTAGCCCCAAAGTAAGCTACTCAAAGCTTATGTTATGGGTACTAGGTAATTGATAAATTTAATACATTAAATTTTTTATTGTACATAGAAAACACCCAGACCAATGGAACAAATTTCTGTAGATCGTACACAAATTTGGTCCGAGGCAGGAATCGAACCCGGTCCCGGACCGGGTTCGATTCCTGTCTCGGACCGGCGGTCCGCCTGCAACGCAGGATGTTGCATCCTGCGTTGCAGGCGGACCTTCGCCCACCGCACCACATCGGTTGTCAATATGAACAGTAGAAATGTTTCTCAGCAGGTAATTAGTAATTCGAACGCGGCCGAAGGGTTCTGACTGAACTTTCATTGACATGTACTCAAGCTTTTAAATTGATTTATTTCAATTTTGGTTTGAAAATAAGTGTTCTGACTTCCAAGCATTTCATCAACACATAATGACGTCCGAAAGCTCGATGTTCACCCTAACGACCGTCGGGCTATTCCAATAGATCCTGATCCAGCTTAGACTGTCAGGGACAGTGACGACATGATCACGGAGTAAGCCAATGAGATCTAGGACTGATACGAGGGTAGGTCAAAAAGTCCAAGGAAAGGAAGGTTCATTAAGGTCGAAAGAAAAGATATGATATTCTTTATTAGTAGCATTAAATAAAAAAAACTATAATTAATCTATAAACCTACACCAATATTAACTAAATACCCACTTATTTACAACAATAAGGCGTCCGACTCAGCATGTGTTGTGATAGCTACCACTACGCTGATCTTCCGTCGAAACCAGTGCGACACGTCACGTACAATGTTACAACAAATAAAAAAGTCATACAAAAAAACATAAAAAAAATTCAATATCCTGAGTAAAACACAATAAAAACATAAATGAACAGACTAAGAACTAGAAAGAGACAGCAGTAGGTATTTTTGTTTGTCAATAGCTTTACATAGGCCTCCCCCGAAGATTCTGATAGGTATGACTACATTGCGTGCCTCCCCTAATGAGCGCCATAGCACCCTATCTTCAGCTTGCCGCATTCAGCATAAGCCTGCTGCAGTCTTTCGCAGATCGTTACCCCACCTGACCGAAGGGTATTCTACACTACTTGTGCCGAGTCATGGTCTCCACTCAAGAGCTGTTTTCTTTTGTTTCAGCAACAGGCCGAATCGGATCATTCACAATTAAGTTATCACTAAAACAACAAGTCTTGAAATTCCTCAAAAAGAAGTCTAAAAAGTTTCTACTGTGCGATGATTCCCTTTGAAAACTGTCGAATATCCTGCATCATCCTCCAATCTAATGAAGTAAATTAATATGGCAAAACACTTGAATGTATTTATTTTCTCTAATCTAAGTACCATTACTTACTCATGACTAATTAAACCTACGTAAAGATGCTTATCTTTTGTGAGTTTAAGACAAAGCATGACTTCCACAGCATTTCATAAGTAACTTATCACTCCGCAGACTGATTCACTTTAGTTTTATTTCGGATCGTATTCGTTCCGTTGAGTTGTGAGTTTAATAGAGCTTAATGTCTGCTCATATCGCTTTAGAAGCATTCCAGCATGTATGGTGCCAGCGGTTATGATTGAAGATTATGAAGGATATAACCGTGATGGATACTGGAGGACCAGTCCCCGGTTATTCATCTTAAGCTTTATGCTTTAGTTCGTTTTGATCCGTAGTTCTTTTACCCTGGATTTTCCATCTTGAAATCTATTATGTAACAAAAACTATTTTTATAACAAAAGTAGAACAAACTTGTGTGATATACACTAGTATATAGATATCATTATTAAATTGAATTATACAAACGACCCGCCCAGCTTCGCACTGTGTGAAATATAAACATTCTTGAATCATTCTATCCATCAAAAAAACCGCTTCAAAATCCGTTGCGTTGTTTTAGAGATTTATGCATACATAGGGACAGACAGATAGCGGAAAGAGACTTTGTTTTAAACTATGTAGGATTTGTAAACAGGTAGTTACGTACACAAACACAGCGGTGTCACCCTCTTGTTCTTGTGTAAATGTATCGCGCGGTAGCAAGGCGGTAATAAAGTCGTCATAATCTCCTTTACCAGAGAAAAATATGATTGAATCACAAACTATCAACTTATTGTAGATTGAAAGGTACACCGTGTTTCATTACAAGCAAGAATGCCATGTTCTAAGACAAATTGATTAACAAACTTCAATGACCGTGAAACCCAATCTTATTATGAGTTTGTAGGTAGCGCTTTTCAGAGCATCCCTCTCCAAATCCAATTCATAGGCAAAGTTGCGAATTCCATTCTAACCATTTCAAATTAGGTACATTGTTGAATGGGAATCCTCGAGAAGTAAGTACCCACTAGTGCCGGGGTGCTTGCGGCCAATAAATATCGATTTTCAATTCAATAGATGTCTTGCCACGGGTGCTATTTAAGGTGGAGTTCTGATTTTAGAGTAACTTTAGTCTCTCATTTAACCCCAATCTGGAACTTGATCTTAGTAGATAGGAACAAATGTGAATTCGCGTGTCCTGTAAAACTTAAAACAAATTCAGATAAAGATTTCATCATAAGCCATAACTAAATTTTTCCTATGGCTCGGTATAAGCCCCGTGCCACTGTGCTAGCCGCATCCATTGACGACTCAACAAATATTTGATTTAAAATCTATCCAAGGAAATAAAATGTAAGTATATGTTAAAACTTTTCATATTCACGTTTACTAATTAAGTATTTCTAGTAGTTACCAAAGTTTTACTATTTTCTGCGTACTTTTAGGAACCTTTAATTAGATACCCCTTGACACAACTCTAGAAAATACCTACCTTCCAAATAGTGGCACGATGATGATGTTAATGTAGAGTTTAGCATCGCGTATGAGGAGGATTCAAAGCGCGGCGATCCTCATTAGAGTCTTTTCAGCGGTGGGTTGAAACTAGCGTCGCTCGTCGCAGTAATAGAAATCGCACCTTAAGATATTGATGCCCCAGATATCGGCACATCCTGTAGATTTCCGACGCTTCGCCGTCACTGAGTAATGCGTTTGCCTTAACGACTCTGCATGTAGGTTACGCTGATGGATATATTAAATGGAAGTGTATCGATGGTTTCGTGAATCTGCTCATAGCTTCAGAATGTAATTACTGGCGGTTTGGGCTGAGTGTTTGGAATAGGTAGCTTCTACATTTCATTAACATTAATTAACATTCACAGGTTCATATCTGTAGAAGCAACTCATCCGACCG
Source organism: Eupithecia centaureata (assembly GCA_944547425.1). NCBI lineage: Eukaryota > Metazoa > Arthropoda > Insecta > Lepidoptera > Geometridae > Eupithecia > Eupithecia centaureata. Next base: position 5,805,337 of record OX155677.1, on the reverse strand, counting down.
ATTCGATTTACTCCACTTTCACACAGAACCAGATATAAGCCATTTTACAATATTCAAGATATTACGTATCTTAATTCTATTATTCTATTATTAGTTACATATTAGTCCAAATATTTAGACTTTGACACACGCCTAAATTAATTCCCTCTTGTACATAATGAAATAGAGGAAAAATACGTTGTTGTCGGCAGATAATGTAATAATTGTGCCATTTACCTACAACTACAACATTTGGATTTTCAGAGCCAATGTGCACCTTGCTTCGTAGGTACGCTGATAATAGCAAAAGATACAATCAAAAGACAAGCCTATGCTTGTCATAGGCTTGTCTTTCTTTATGAATAATCATATGAAGCAGCAAGTTATCTAAAAACACTATAATATATCACGATATATTGTTTCTTGTCTATTTGGCGTGAGACAAAGTGTTTGCCAAAGTGTCGCACTAACTATTTATCATTTCATCCAATAATAGCGACTGGCTGTCTTGTAGACGCACAGATGCTGAAGGCGTTGACCAACAAAGATGCTCTTGACATAATAAGAGACGAGACAGCTTAAGGCCCTGTCTGTCGACAATCGGTCATTTTTAAGTAGAAATAGGTAATATTTCTGAGCAAGCTACATTTCAAATTTATAAATATATATTACTTCACGTTCGTACATAGATTAACAGCTAAGCTGAAAACATAACAGCAGAAACTTTTCTCAATTAATATATGTTTTCAAAATGGCACGTTTCAGAATTTAATATAAAAATATATTGATAGCTACGATAAACATCAACTAGGGAGTTATTGTTAAAGTTAGGTAACATTTTTATCTAGAATCCGGTTAGCTTAGTCTTTTGATGAAGATTCTCAATAAATTTAAATATTACTTTATTCGATTAACAGCAGGCGCTGAGCCCGCCGCCCATGCATCAGTACCGCCGTGACCTCTGTCAAGGCCGGACGTGTGCTTGATGTCGTCTCAGATATCAATGACAAACCATACGTAATATTTATCGTGAATATTCGGTTAGAGCCTGTCCAGATGGGGCGTTTTACGTGCGCTCCTACGCGCGGTGCGTTAGGGAGGGACTCGGAGACAGTTATAAACATGAAACCAAATAAAATAGTTCTGGAAAAGTCGGAAGCAAAAAGCACTAAGTACAAAGATTTAACATACATCCAATTCTACTAATTCTTCCGTTATTAGTTAATTGTAACGTTTCATGGTTCTATTGGATTATCTCTGATTGATTCAATTTTCCCATACTGCTACTTTTTTTTCAATTTCGTCTATGAAAAGTACGGTAATTTGTTTTTTTTTTTGACTGGACGAGGAATCGCGCACCACCATCTGGACGGGATGTAGGTATAGTGCTCTAGTATCTGGAGAAAGCGCGAATGTTTAAACGCGAGAGCACTCGCGAGTAAAACGCTCCATCTGGACAGGCTCTTAGCTAGCGTTCCCTGACAGATTGACTATGTTTCATTTCGATTGACAACTAGGATTTAGGCAAATCGAATTTTTGAATATAGAATACCACTACGCTACACAAATTATCAAAACTAAATTTCATTTAGCATCCAGAGATATGATATCGTTTTGCATAGAGTGGAACTGGAACGTAATAGAGATGGCACAAAAATTATTATGATGGTAAATTATAAATTAGGATTTGCGCCCGGGCATTCCAGGTTCTAAATTTCCCGGGATTTCCCGAAATTTCTGGATGATTTCAAAACCTGGCTATTGTACATTATTTCTCGGGAAATTTCGGGTCTTTTATAACAAAACTTTATCTATTCCATCATCTTGTAGCATTTCGGATATATTCATACCTTAGTGGTATAAGGTATGTTAGTTAGCATTTTTATTTTACAGCAGACAGTTAGCTTTGATCGAATTTGAAAATAAGGAATAAACGAATTTGAATTTTGAGTATTTTATACTCATTATTAAAAATAGAGAATTATAAATTATACCTCATATTCGTTATATTTCGCAATATGTTTTATTTCACCTGAATTTACCTAAAAAGCAAATGAGATTTTCTTTAGACTGTTTGCAATCGTCTGCAGTTAGCTCAATGGTTTCAATTGTATACATGTACTAGTTGTATACTAGTTGTATTTTTTTTTCTATTCCTTGATTGTAAGTTTCGTTGTTAATAAAGTTGTTTATTTCCTTATTTTATATCTTTATGTACCTCTATATCTGCAGGCAGACTCATTCTGTAAAATCTCGAATTTGAACTCGAATCCACTCTAGTGACCGAGCTACGTCATTCTTTAGCATAGGCTCTATGCTAAAGAATGACGGGCATAGGGGAACGTAGGCTGAAAGCTGTCGGGCAATGAGTGATAAGGTAAAATTGAATTGATGGTAGCCTAGCTAATATTTTGAAAAAGATAAATTATGTGCAATTTTTTATATACTGAAACATATAGAGATGTGGTACCGATGATGAAAAAGTGTACTGGCAGTGATAGTCCAGATTCGAGAGATATTTTGTACATTTTGTTTGGATCCATAAAGTCTAAATCCATAAAATCTTTTGTTTTCCATCAATATTTTTATATTTATTTTCTCCATTTTGTTTGCCAAATTAATTGACAAATTTTGATTGTAAAAATGTTATGATTTGAAAAACTCTAACAGTAACACAAATGTTACTGATAGAGTTTTGCAATTTTTTGATCTAAAATTAATTATATTTGCTCTAGCATTAAATGGGCACTCATTCATTGCAATTGACAGGCAAAAGGAGCGACTGACTAGTTAAACTGTAAATTATACCTTAATACATATCCATAGTTAAGTACCATTTAATAATAAAGAAAAGGTTTTTTTTATTCTTCATATTTCGAGACTTTTGTATGCCAGTCCCGTATTTTAACTATAGGTATACTATACAAATATATGAAATTGAAAATAATAATAGGAAGAATTTTGACAAGTTTGTCAAATTTTTATTAAAACATTCCTGGAGTAGGCTCCTGTTGCCCTGTTCTCCCCTAATTGTCAAAATCTCAGCATTTAAAACTGACAGCGGATTTCTAAGGGTCATACCACACGGGAAGTTCTCCCGCTGCGGGAATACGCTTCTGGACCGCACTAATCACATTTTAATATGAAATATGAAAGATATGATTTTCCTTCGCGGTTCACAGCTAGGCGGGAGCAATACGACCGCCACATGTAGCTTCAAACCACCGCTGATAACCGGTTCTTACTACATGGACGCTTTCGCGCTATACGTCATTCTGTGCGGGTTTATCATCCCCGCGTATCCCTTATAGTTTGATGGTCTACGGCAGCTTTGCCGAGCGGATACCCGCGACGGGAGAACCGCCCGTGTAGTGTGACCCTAAGTGATATTCGAAATGAATTTATAAAATGCATAGGCTGATATAATAATATGAAACACTGCTGATAGATGCTGAATGCTAGGCTAGCTGAAGACAGGGCGCTATGGCGCTCATTAGGAAGCCTATGTCCAGCTGTGGACTAATACATCATCATCAGCCTATATTAGTCCACTGCTGGACATAGGCCTCCCCTAATGAGCGCCATAGCGCCCTGTCTTTAGCTGGACGCATCCAGCATCTGCCAGCAGTCTTTCGCAGATCGTCATCCCATTTTGCCGGAGGGCGTACTACACTACGTTTGCTACGTCGCGGTCTCCACTCAAGAACACGTTTATCCCAACGGTTGTCGTTTTTTCGCGATTATATTATATTTTATAATGATAATGATGAAATATAGTATAGGTACCTAGGCATAACCATACATATTATTAATTTACTTATGCATTACCTAGGAACTTGGGGAGGTCGTTACATCAGGTACAATATAGGGTAAAGTTACCCATAGTGAAGCATTATTACCTACCTACGCAGGTACCAGCAACACGATCTTATAAAAACTAATATACTAATTAACGGTAGGCATGCGCCATCTATGAGGTAGCCCTTGTCAACTCTCCTGGTTTTTCTGCCGCATTTTTAGCTACTTAGCGCGCCTTAATTATTACTCGTTAGATACTCAGAAAAAAGGAATACGATATTAGATACGAATTGTTTTCAGGCTTCCCGTGACACAGGTTTGCTTCGAGTCAGTAAAATGTTTGAAGCAATTAAATAGAAATATTTTTTTTTGGTGAAGGTAAAAAAATCATTGTCATAATAATAAATAAATAAATAATTCCAGACAAGTCCACACAGCATCATCTGCAAGCTAAGCAGAGCTTGTGTTATGGGTACTAGATGACTGATTTACTTAATACATAAATAATATAAATAAATAAATAATTCCGGACAGTCTACACAGCATCATCTAGCCCCAAGCTAAGCAGAGCTTGTGTTATGGGTACTAGATGACTGATATACTTAATACAATATACTACATAGATAGATATTTTTTATTATACATATTAAACACCCAGACCAACGAAACAAATTTCTGCAGATCGTGCACAAATTTGTTCCGAGGCGGGAATCGAACCCGCAACCTCCTGCGTCGCACGCGGACCTTCGCCCACCGCGCCACATCGGTCGTCAAACATACATTACATAGATAGATGTTTTTTAATAATGAACCTTTAGTATAAGTCCGCTGGTTTATTTAGATAGATGGATAATCCTTAATTACAAAGCCTTCTTAAACATTAGTTCTTAGGTAAACTTATCCTATAGAGAGGCAATGAAATTAGCAGCCTTATCGCTTAAAGCGATTTCTTCCAGGCAACCAATGTGTAAGGAGAAGATCATAAGATGGCAGTGTTTATAAATTAAGTCTAAGAGTAACAAATAGATAAATAATATAAAGCCGAATATCAAACGCTAATAAAATTGTTAATACAGGCTTCAACTAAAATCCACACCCAGTGTCCCGACATTATTAATTAATCTTCACAACACGCAGAACTTTACCTTCTTCATAACTTAACCGGCGCATAAATAAGCCCTCAATTTTACAAGTTTATTTCGTTCAGGACTACCTGTTATGAATCACACTTCAGACTAATTTCTTAAATACGATAGTTTGGATGTTGGTTTTTTCATAATTTTTTTATTCGTATTGTAGAGCATATGGCCACCATATAGAAGTGGAATGAATATGTGAACAACATAATCACTCTAGATTTGAAGACTTCTGAATTATACTGTAGCGCTAAACGGACGCAGGAAGCTCTTTCCACTTTCGTGTAGTAGGTTTTATTCTTTACAATAGTAGAGCGCAATATTTTGGTTCGAAACTGTAGAATGTCGCAACGGTGGTATTTTTGAGTTAAGTACCTATTTATGGCAAAACTAATAAACCAATCAAGCTGAATTTTAATTTAGAATAAGTAGTTTTAGGTTTGGTATAAACAGAGGCTACTTTTCATCCCATAAGTCACCAAAGTCAAGTTCCTATGAGATAAAAATAACCTTAAAACGTTTTCATAGAAACAGCTTCGAAGCCGCGCGCAGAGAGCAGTTCAACAATAATTTGCATAGACCTCTGTTTACGCTACAGATGTTACTCGCTCCCTTCAGTTTTTAGAAGTTTACAAATATGTGCCTGGTAGATAAGGGTCACCTTGCTGATGGTACATTATGGCTGCCGTTTTCCGGGTAGGGATACCTTTGGAAATTAACAAACTTGGTTGCAATTAGTGTTGTGTTTGCGTTTCGTCGGGAATTCTTTAGGGACTTGTTTCATTGTTCCGGGAGAGTAAAACGTCCCATTAAAAATAGGTAGCAGGTAATTTTCAAGTTACTATATTTTTATTGTTATTGTTATAATAATTTTGGATGCTGGAAGAAATGACAAAGGCGCATTTTACTATGTCCCTAATTCACGGAAAAACTTTAATATTTGGGCTTTTAACTTTTCACGGTTGTCTGGTAGAGATCGCTTTAGAACGATAAAACGGCCCATTGTCACATAGTCTGTAATTTGTTTAGAATAAAAATATGCTTACTTTATTGATTCAGAAGCTACTTAGTTAAATACAATACCTAGGGGTATTGATTAATACCTTACATACTTAGAAATACTAAAAAAAGTATTAATTTTGGGTAAAAAGAATATTCTATCTATGTTTTTAAGTAATGCCAAGCATGAGTGATACTCGTTTTCTAAAACTAGAAATATGAGAGATATAAATAAAATTCAATTTCAATATTTCGTTTTGATCGTCATCTGTTTTATGTTCTCAATCTGAGAGTTCTAGCATCAATGAACACAATAAACTCCTCGATAACCAACGACGAAATACAATAAAGCTTGTTATTCAGAAATTGCTGATTTAAAACATATTCAGCCAACTCTAACTAATGCGGGCAGCAGGTGTAGTTGACAAATTCGTGTCCCTTTCTAATTTGTTAGGTTTAGGATAACGGCTACGTAAACCGATCCCTTATCATGCGATGTCATCTGCTCTGGTTATAGTGGGCTTGTAAATATTCAATCAACTTGACTGAAATACACTAGGTCGTGCCTAGGCATATTCACCAATTTCAGATTATTTTTTCATTACACGTATTTGTTTTTAACAAAAAGGTTAAACGAGAAATATCAACTGGTTTTGTAGGGTTATTTTAACAATCTCGCTCTTTTTCTCCCAATTTGGGTTTGTTATCGAAAAAGTATAAAATGGTAAAACCATCGCATTGGTTATCTAAAGTGGCTAAAGGGTGGAAAAAGTATAAGATGGTAAAACCATCGCAACAAAGAGGTAATCTAAATTGGCTAAGATAAACACTTCTTAGATTACAACGATTACCTACCTTAATGTTTTTATCTTTTTTCGAACAGACAGTGAGGTAAAATAAAGTTTGTAAGTAGGTACTTAAAACAAGCCGCTAAAGCTTGGAAAACCTTTGAAAACTTTTCACGAAAAACTAATCGAATTTACTAGGTACTTGTGAATAGCAAAAAGTCTGAACCGAGCTTCTGAAGCTTCTTAATCGCCGCTTAGAGAGAACAAATCTCATTTTACGCATCGCACTATCTTAAATTGAGAAGGAACAGCTTATGTGGCATGATGGCTACATCACTATGCATCTGTTTGATTTTTTTAAAGCTATTTTTATTTTTCGTGGAACGCTAAGGCAACTACAATTATTTCAAGTATCTGCGATCTTAGACAATTAGAAATTCTGCGAATGTCTGGTCGCAAGCTTTAGCTAAAGTGGTGTGATGTTATGAAAATATAAACTCTTAAGACTTACTTAATATTTTAACTTTACTTATTATTTTTTGACGACCGATGTGGCGCGGTGGGCGAAGGTCCGCCTGCGACGCAGGAGGTTGCGGGTTCGATTCCCGCCTCGGAACAAATTTGTGTACTATCTGCAGAAATTTGTTCCGTTGGTCTGGGTGTTTTCTATGTAAGGTATAATAAAAAAATATCTATATATGTAATATGTTGTATTAAGTATATCAGTCATCTAGCCATAACACAAGCTCAGCTTAGCTTAGGGCTCGATGATGCTGTGTGAATTGTCCGGAATTATTATTATTATTATTATTAAAAAAAACGCATCAAAATCCGTTGCGTAGTTTTAAAGATTTAAGCATACATAGGGACAGAGAAAGCGACTTTGTTTTATACTATGTACTGATTAGATTAAGTTTACTTCAGTATAATGTAGGTATAATTATAGGCAATCAAGTTTTTATTAATACCTAATCAGCTACATCAGGCCCCAAGCTAAGCAGAGATTGTAATAAGGGTACTAGATGACTGATTTTACAATACATTTCATTGATCGACTTTTTTTAGTAGACATAGAAAACACCCAGAATCCAATAGTTAATACCAATAGTTGCAGATCGTTCTTACATACATTTGATCCAAGGGAGGAATCGAACCGGCAACCTCCTGCGTCGCAGGCAGACCTTTACCTAACGAGCCACATCCACATCGGCCGTCTTTTTATTCATCATCATTTCATTAAAATTATATTATTAGTCTGGTAATATCACAATAAGGTAAGATTTTCCCCTGATTCTTCTGTGAAACTTGATTTTTCAACGATTCTTCCTTGACTTTCCAAGTACTACAACCTCCTTACGGAGCCTCCTTACTTCACTTTCATTTTGTTACTTGACTTAGAGCTTGACATACACTTCATAATTTTATTCTGTTTATGTCTTCTTAAAAATACATTTATATTATACTAACAGCGCCTCGTGGTTTCACCCGTGGTAATTCCCGTTCCCGTGGGAATTCAGGGATAAAATAAAGCCTATGTGTTCTTCCAGACTATAATATATCTCTGTGGCAAATTTCATCCATATCTGTTCAGTAGTTTTTGCGTGAAAGACTAACAAACATCCATCCATCTTATAAACTTTCACGTTTATTATTAGTAGGATTGTAATTCCTATTCTTTTGCTTATCTGTACCGTTATAAATTCATCTATTCCTGAAAACTTATTTGGTTGAAGACACAGTTACTCAACTTCCTTAAAGTTGAGCTGTATGAAGGTTCTTCGCGAGGCCTTATAGATTTTGTGCCAGCTATGATTACCCATGGGCCAGATCCATCAAGGGTGGGATCTTGTTTTTATTTATCGGTGAGATTCGAAATAACTTTATAAGGGCTGTATGAATCTTCACCTACATAAATGACTCGACTTGGGAAGTAAACTGCAATGTTAGGAATTTTTGAGAAGTACGTTTAGGTACTTGGGTACTATGAACTGTTTTATATGAACAATTATTTTACAATTATTTTCAGCATTGCCATACAGCGTGGTATTGCAGCCAGTGTATTGGGGACGCTTCCGACTGGTATTGACATGGATCAATTGAGCTATCTAGACTGTTTGCAACCGTCTGCAGTTAGCTCAATTGTATAAGCTAGTTGTTATTTTTATATTCCTTAATTGTAATTTTCGTTATAAATAAAGATATTATTTTACCATACACAGGTCATTCTGTGGTAAATGAGTCTCTATATAGGTATGTTAAACGCAAATATTAAACATTTTCAGGAAGCACAGAAGTAAGAAAGACAGGTATATGATCTTCAGATGATGCGTGTGCATTGGTAGAAAAAACATGCAGCTGCTAATCTTGCCTAAATAATAGAGTTTTAAGCTTAAGCTACAGTCTTTAAAAAAAAATATCAAAATCATTGCACCTAAGTTCTGTTCTTAACACATAAGAGGAATTTGAGAGCTTTCTCCTTTTTTAAGTATGTTGTAAATAACAGTCTATTATTTTCTCCTTAACCCAAATCTTGATCAGGGCTATTCTGGCCCCAAGCTATGCATCTTCTGACACCTGTTACAACTTGCCTGCCTAGTGGGGCTCCACAGCGCCCCATTAATTAAGAGCCCCCGGTCATCATCAGGACAAGACAGCTGTCTGCGTGCGTATGATTGACGGGTTTTTCAGGACCCCAGCGTGTTTCGTGTTTACGGTTAGCGTGTAATTTACCTACTTTTCTAAGCTACACGTAAATAGAGTACTTTCATGGACATAACTTGTTTGGTTTTAAATATATGATGGAGGATTAAGGATGCAAGAGTTAGAAAATCTTTGTAGATTGAAATTTGCGACATTATTAGTCGCAAACCTAATTGCTGATAGAGATATTTCAGACTTTTTCAGACGTACTTTTAACAATTAATACTAATTGGAATTTCGATGAAAAGTAAATAATAAAAATACTCTCAACTTAATAAGTTAAAAGTATTTTAAGGACATATTATGTCTTTCATAGGTCATTATGCGTCTGAATCAAAGTTTTTAGTAACTTTTCTTTGATACATGTACCTTGGTAGACTTTCTTTTCTTTGTGTATATTTCACGAAAATTTAACAAGTGGAGCAAACTAATCTTTCGTGCTAACAACATTTCAAATCGAATTAGAAAAGAGATTTTCAAAAGATTTGGATAGATCGCGTGTTGCGTAATTTAGTTGATTTAACGTTTAGGTATTTCATTTGAAAGATAAAGTTAATGTTTGAAAGCCACTCAAAAATATGAATAGCTGATTAAAAAAATATGAGTTTAGCATCAGTCTCCATATTTTTCTAATTTAGAATAATTAAAAAGTTTCGTTCAATCAGTTTTCTATATTATTTTATTATGTATTTGTGTAGTTTATTATTTAATATTTATGTGCATCTTATAGATAAACATGACAATATGTCGGAGTAAACAAAGCTATTAAATTAAATTTATTTCATTTTTTTCTACATCCTCTAAAAACCATGCTTAGGTGGTTGGGATGACTGAGCCCAATATTGTTTAAAAATATAAATGTCACCGCATTTCTCGAACAAAAGTGTCGTGTATTTTCGTGATAAGTCCCAAGGTGCCTTGTCAGATGCTCCTCCAAATGCTCAAATTGCTTGTTTAACATATTTTTTTCGTATCTGCCTCGTAACGACATCTCACGTTCTGTGTTTGAATGGAGATTTGCGTTTTTATGAAAGGTTGTGTCAAGGGTTAAATGGCATTTTTCGAGCATTTAGTTTAAAAAGTGAGATTATACAGATAAAGGTTATGATAGAAATACTTCTGAAAATTCAATCTTCAAGAAAATTGCTCTTAAAACGAACACTGAACATCTTTTAAAATGAGGTAGGTATTGTTATTTCGTTTGAAATATTCACAGATCATGAACATATTGACAAAACATTATAATAATAACCCAACAGTAGCTTTAAGGCACTTCTTACCGTATGAAACGTGATTATAAGTCATTATCAATTATTTTGATCTGTAGTGTCAGTTAAAATATTTAAAAAATTAAATAAGATTATAATGTTTGAATTATTCCTGATTTAAAGTAATGATTTAATCAAGCGCTAAAATTACATTAAAAAATGACAGCATAAACCATTCAGTAGCTTTGCGTGAAAGAGTAACAAATAGCCATATGCTATATAGGTACACCTACAAACTTTCGCGTTTATAATATTAGAAAAGATGAAATCGATTACTATTTTGTTTTCACAACACATTCTCTAGCTAAAGCATGTAACTTTTGACTACCTACTCGTATGTGGTACACCTACAAACTTTCGCGTTTATAATATTAGAAAAGATGAAATCGATTACTATTTTGTTTTCACAACACATTCTCTAGCTAAAGCATGTAACTTTTGACTACCTACTCGTATGTGTTCTATTTTAAAGAATTAGTTTTGTCTAGGGCCGTTATGCTAGAGCATCTAACAGGCTGTAACCTTCTCAGCGCTTATACAATTTTAACACAATACCATTTCGCAGCTCGCTTCCTACTTTTGCTTTTATTTATTACTTGCACACTGAACGTGCTCATCGCGAATTTGTTTCCATAATATTCTTCCAGCATTATGTGTAGCAAACAAAACTTAAACTCGACTTTATAACCAGTGTTCAAGATTCAATATTATACATTCTTATATTAGAGCTAGTACATTTGTTTCTTTATTTACTTTATTGCTACGTTTTATAATATTGTACGTAGATAAGAAGACGTTCTAGCGTTACAAAGTGCTTTTTGTTTGGGAATCATAAGGAGTATTGGCTTTTATACGGGTGTCTGAACTTAGCGTTAACAATAAAACGGTTAGTCTAGTCGGGTTTTACCTACTTTCTTTTACATTTTGTTTGTAAGAGAACCGTTTTATTAATAACCAACTTCAAGACTGATAAGCATAAGAATAGCAATCTGTTTGAGTGTAAAATTAACATAAACGTAGAGCTGCTTTCTTATTCACAGTCATTGTTTCGGTGGTCGTATGGACTAAAATATTAGAATGACTGGGTATTTTATTGTTACAACCAACCTATGACCTTTTATGAAATAAAGGCTATGTTATGTAAGTAATGAAAATGTAAGTTATGTTACTAATTTGCTTTGTAGAATGAAAAAATATAACTTCATTGCACAATCAAAACATGATAAACAACACTGGTTTCTCATTGGTTCGCATTTGGTTTATTGGTTTCTCTGGAAACGTTTAAGGGTTATTTCTATCCCGTGGGATCTGATTTATGAGATAATGTTTAGCCTATGTTTTATTCCAGACCTAGAACTACCTCGATGCTAAATTTTTGCCACATTTCTGTTCAGAAGTTTTGGCCTGAAGAGGTAACAAACTAATGCAAAACCAACCAATCCATCCAAAATTTGGCATTTCAAATATTAGTCTAATTTACTAGTTATCCTGTTCTGTGATCCTTATTCTCAAGAAAAATAAAATACCAAATTTTGAGTGAATTATAATTATTCATACAAAATTTACCACCCTATTTAACCCCCTCAGGGGTTTAAATTTCCTAATTTTTGTATCCTATGTCCGGTGTTGATGTATGTGTATTTACTAGGTTCTAAACTATTATTACATACCAAATTTCATTTAAATAACTTAACCAGTTACGGAGATTTCTTATGACAAACATTCACACAGACTTTCCAATTTAACTCTATTATTTCTCAAGAAATACTCTTACAATGTTTGAAACACTTAACAAAGTGAGCTACAGAGTACGCTACAGACGCAATCGATAGAGCAGGTAAAATCAAAGCTTCCTTTGACTCGGATATGCACTCTGATTCGATTCTCTCTTCAATACAATGTAATCTGACATCGGTATTGAGGTCATCCAATTTGTAAAGCAAACAACTGTAAGTGGAATTGAACAATTGTTTTGTTGGTATTTCCTTACAAAAAATCTACAATTTATAGAATTAAGTTCTATAAATTGTAGATTTTTTGTATACTTATACTTATACGTTCTTTACCTTATTTAAGAATCTTATATATTTTAACTAACTGTAGGTCTGATATTTCTACAATCGTCATCACTTATAGTATAGGGACAGACAAACGAATCTTAGTAATCGCTTGTCAAGTATGCTACATGATTAGGCATTTGTATGGAAGGAACTTCGTTCAATGACATCGATTTGCTTGATGGCATCGAAATGATTTATTTTTATTCGTTAACAACATATCACGTGACTTATCTTTGGCCTAGTCAATTTCATACTAATTTGGATTTTTCTGCTATCGTTATTTTTATTCGAATGTTTCGCTAGGCTTTCTGGTTATGTGTATTCTTTTCTTAAATTGATGACAATAACAGATATCACAGCAAGGTAAACAAAAAACCAAAATAAAAACTTTAACAACGTATTTAATTGACCAGGAGCACATTCCAATTTAAAGCTCTCTAAACCAAGTTTTGTTACGAGTTCTTGCAATTTGCTTCGATGATAGCAGTGTCTTCAATATTTTCAAGCAATACTTTTTTAGTTTTGTAGCTCCTTTTGTTTGATTTTATATAAAATATCGTCGATGCTTAAGCCGTTTAGGTGTTCATTGTCAAAAAATATGATGGTATTGTGAATTTTCCGAAGGCATACGATCAATCTTAAAGTAAAATTGATTTTAGTCGTAAATACTTTTCTGAAAATATGCAAACTTCAGATTTTTTTCCAATGTACCCTCACTATACCAATGTTTACCACTAACCAATACCCAATCAGAACTCAGCGTCAACATTGTCCATCTGTCCGTCGACCCCGCACCTGTGTGTCGCACAACTTTCCTTTTCAATGAATGTTCAGAAGTCGTTGGCGTCTGTTATTGTTTTCGATCACCAAAGTTCAACGGTGAGGGCAACTTTCACGCCAAATGTCATCGCTGAACTTTTACCGTGGGGAGTTCAGATGGTTGAACTGTTTGAATGGTGGTTGTTTCTACTGTTTGAGGAGAGAGGGCAATCGTCCTGAAACGATTGCGCTTAAAAAAAAAAAAAAAAAAAAAAAAAAAAAAAAAAAAAAAAAAAAAATTTATTTCTGTAACCAGTTTACAATCATTTAACACATTGTGGAGGCCCCCATTTAAGTATAAAACTTGTGTTAGAGGGTCTCGCTCTTCTATAACAATTGTTACAGATTACTTACAAAATTAATGTAACAAAGATTTAAAAAGAAAGTTAATTATAATCTAAAAAGTTCTATCAAATATGAGCATTACCTATAGTCTACCGTTAACATGTAATTAATAACTAATTCTAATGTCTAATTCTATTCTATTGTCTAGTTTATACAATACTAAAGGGGTGAAATGATCTATTTGTAACATAAGTGATGTCTTGGGTCCCATGATGTCACCAGTCTCTTAAGAGCCCGGGCAACATGGGACCCAGACTAATTATTATGTAAAATTATATAGTAATTTTATTTTGTATTCATGAAATATTGTTTGTGTGCTGTGTAAAATATTGTGTAAAATCATAATTTTAAAAAATAAGTGTTCTTCTAAACAAGCCATTCTTAATATGTTTACATGTACCTTATCAATGAGATAGGATTGGTGTAACTATTATCTTATTATCTTAGGTCCCCTGAGGTCACCAGTCTCTTAAGAGTCTGGGCAACGGGGGACCCAGATTAATTAAGATTGGACTTTCATCAGTGCTTCCGTCTCTTCATAACTTTTAGTTAGTAACCATTTTGTGATAACTTTTTTACTCTCATATGATTTTAGGGGATATATATTTAAGTTTTTATTTATAGAATTATAAATATATGCAGATTGTGTTCTATACTGTCTTTGAGCAAAGCTTGTCCTACAATATTGATACTCTACTTTATAATTTCTCCTTCTGTTCAAATTATTTAAAGGGTTGTAGTTTAGGGATTTATGCAGTCTCAAAATTGCGTGGAGAATATAAAGCTTCCTAACGGATAGAAGTTCAATATTAGAGTAGAGTGTGTTTGTAGAAAACCTAAATGGCTTAAAGAACATGACCTTGAGCAAGGCTCGCTGGGCTCTTTCTATTTCCAAAAACCTTGTCTTTGCTGCACCTCCCCAAATTGGAATGCAGTAGCTTAGTATCGACTGTGCTAGAATGGCATATATATTCTTTAGTAGTGGTTCTGGAGCAACATATCTTAGGGTTTTGAATACCCATACCAATTTTCTTGTTCTAGCGCTAAGTGCTTCGATTTGTTGATACCACGAGAGATTTTGATCTATAACTATACCTAAGTATTTTGTTGATGGTACTTTACATATTTGCGGACAGTTACAATGATCATGTGTGATATCAGAGTCGTGAATTCGAACGATAAAGTCACTACCAGGTTGGTTTTTATTGTAGATAGAGTAACACATGAAGTTAGTTTTTTCGGCATTAAGTGTCAGCACATTTTCTCTAAGCCAGTAAGCAACTTTGGAGAGTCCCTTTTCTGTATCCAACTTAACTTTATCCCAGGATTTATTACTAAACACTATCGCAGTATCATCGGCGTAGCAAAAGACTTTGGCATTATCAATTTTTATATTACATAAGTTATTAATATATATATTAAATAGGGTAGGGCCTAGGACACTTCCTTGGGGGACGCCATAAGTAATGTCTAGAGGTTCACTTATGTAGTTAGCAAGCTTAACTTGCTGTTTCCGACCACATAAGTAGTCCTTCAAAAGTTCCAAAGCCGTATCCCTTATCCCTATCTGCTCCAGCTTTTGGATCATCTTAGGGACATGGACGGTATCGAAAGCTTTACGTAGGTCGAGATATACAGCTACACATTTTTCGTTTTTATCAACCTTCTCTACAATGTATGAGCTCAGTGATTCTACAGCGTCTTCAGTAGACCTTCCATTTCGAAAGCCAAATTGTGAGTCAGAGAGAATTTCGTATTTATTTAGGTAGCAAATTATTCTTTTATTAATAAGTTTTTCTAGAATTTTCGAAATGGAAGGTAGGACTGAGATTGGTCTGTAATTGTTTACATTGTAGGCGTCCCCGTTTTTAAATATTGGAGTGATAATTGATTGCTTTAATACTTCCGGAAATATGCCTTTATTAAAACACAAATTAGCCAAATGTGTTATGATTGGTATAACGTCATATTTCGCCATTTTCAAAAAACTTGTAGGAATATTATCCCATCCAGGAGCGCTATCAGACTTTAGGCTCATAAGTATATCATTAACTTCTTTAGCATCAGTTTCCAAAAGGACAAATGAGTTAAGCTGTGAGTTTTGCGTCTCACTGGTCTGCGTCTGGGTGTTTGAAAATGTTAGGTCATCAGCCAAATTTTTCCCTATGTTAACAAAATATTCGTTAACGAAGTTGACGGACTCTATGTTTGTAGTTTTTATATTAAGAAGCTTGCTGTTATCAATGTTTTTATTTTTATTATTTGTGTTTGTTATTGTTTTAATATTTTTCCAAAGACTTTTTGAATTTTTAGCAGAATTTTCCAATAGCTCTCTTTCATATCTTAGTTTACAATTTTTAACTATGTTATTACAAAAATTTCTATATCTCTTAAAAGTAATTTTTAAAATTTCATTAAAAGGATCCAACTGCATTTTTTTCTGTAGTTTATTTCTGTTTCTTATGCACCTTAAAACACCATCAGTTATCCAAGGCTTGATCAGTCGCTTACGATTGGGAATACTATAAGAAGTTGTGTTTTCTTGCAGGGATTCCATAATTTTTGTAATTAACTGTTTTGCTAAATATTTAGGGTCTTCACAAAATAAAAGTTCCGCTATATTCTTTTTAGTTAATGAGGCTAGTGCTTTATTAAAATCTGTAACGGTTCTTGTTTTAAATACATTTTTACTAGGAATTTCATTAGACAAAGCAAGAAAAATCATAAGATGGTCAGTAACCGATGTGTTTAGAATAGCTATACGTGCAGATGACTTATTTGTTTCTAATTTAATCATAAAATGATCGAGACAATTTTGCGCACGTGTCGGTAACATATGTCCTGCCATTAAACCATGTAAAGCTAGCATATTCAGATAGCTCAATCTATTCTCTCGTTCATTTGTTCTATCAGTCTCTCTACCTATTAAATTTATATTTATATCGCCTGTTAATATAATATTTTTGTATGATTTTAATGTTTCAAGATGATTACTAAGAGAATTTATAAACACATCAGCATTTACATTTGAGGGCGAACGATATATACCTAAGATAACTTTTGTTGATGTTTCTAATTGTAAACATGAAGCATGTTTTATGTTTATTTCTTTTACATTTATTTCTGTGATCGCGTTATTTATATAGAAAACGACACCATCATTTTGGTTAAGTTTGCGATATGTTTTATAGCAGTTGTAATTTGCAAGAGATGGTGTTGGTTTATTAGAGTCAAGTCTGCATTCGGTAAGTACGAGTAAATCTGGACAGAAATTCAGTAAACCTAAGGTAGCGTTTAGACTATCAAAATTACCATAGATACTTCGCATATTTTGTGAAAGTATTGTTATATCATTACTTTTAATAGGAATTTTTTGTTTAAGATGCTGTATATCGCACTGTATAGCACTGGCAATTTCAATGTCGTCTATTTCTTGTAAATTTGAGAGCCTGCTATCCATCATGACTAGGTAAAAGACTGCGTTTGTTTGTGTGTATAGTACAATGCATGCTGCTAGATATAATATAGCATTTTATTACTAATAATACTGTGATAGTGTAATTATGAGGTGTTGTTGAATAATTTAATTTACTTAAAACTGTAAAACGGAAGTAAACAATAGATTGTGGAATGTATGACTTTTTGTATAATGTATAGGTACAATAGTAATTATTTCTATAATTTGGGTAAAAGTTTACATAATTATTATAGAGTATCATTTGTGTATGCACGTTACATAGTAAATAATAGACAACATAATTTACATAGCATAATATTGTAGACTCTACTAGGCCTAGTCAAAGCTCTTGCATAAGTTGCTGAACCTGTGCTTCGGATTTGACTGTTATGATGGGCGAAGTCTCGTCCTTCCTAACATAAACTCTACCATACGCCGTCCAACAGAACTTGAATTCGCTTAAAGTCATTGACCACTAGTTTCATTAGAGATTGAACTATGGGAATAATTTGCTTGCTTTGTTCTGGGCGAAATAAATTTTTAGGCTATCTAGCGAGACGAAATTTAGAATTTTTCGACTTTTCATCGACTATTCATAAATAAATATATAAATGTCCCCAAATGAAAGTTTGCCTCTCCTAAGAGTACCATCCCACCTGACCGAAGGGCATCAACTCTATGTTTGCCCACAAAAAGTCAGGTTAAACATTTGCATAAGCTGTTCCATAGAAAAGTATATGTAAGTACCTACGTTGGTATAAAAATTAGAGCTGTGGAAATGTGGACACAGCAATAACTAAATTGATGAGAGCCAGAAATTATACCAAACAGCCATTCAGCAAACATGGTCGTTATAAAGGGAGATAACAATAAGTATTATAATAAGAAAGCCATTTTATGACGTTGCACTAACAAATGGCCATAAAAGTCGTAAATAAGAGCTGCGTGACCCACATAATTTCCTTTTCACGACACAATCTAAATCTTATGTAAACAGGAGAAATTAATTAAGCGTCTGAGCGATTAGCCGTTTGGTCGCAAACTTCCTATAAACTTGCAAAATATGAAATTGTACTGCATTGTTTTAGCGTTTGTGGTGAGTTACATATATAAATGCATTGGACGATTAATTATTTATTTACTTATTTACAAGAAACTCAATATTTTACTATATGAAATATCTTATAAACATAGTTTGAGAGCGCTTGTGCTCAACTAATTACAGATTACATGGAAAGGAATAAACAACAAAAATATACATACATAAAATGAAGTTATAATGGAATAAAATAAAAAGAGAAGACACATAAATAGGTCAGCTACATCTGAGTGTAGCCATTATCTGAATAAATATTCTACAGTTAATGGATAACAATGATTAACAATTTCCCATTAGTCATCATTCATGTGGGTTAATCAATTGCGAACTTTGAAGGAAAATCTTTGAGGAGTAGAAAACTATTTTTTGCCTGGTCGTCAATTCCATTATCCAATTACCTAAGAAAGTTTAAAAAATCCAGTGTGTACATACAAATGTGTAATTGATAATTTCAGATAGAAACGATTGCTAGATCTAGATATCAGAAATAAAAACATTTAGTAAGTAGTAACTAACAAAGAGATGACTAACAAAACAATTTTCATCGAGCAAAGTGCAGCAGTGTCAGAAAACTGGGTCTCGAGCCAACTTAAAACGAATACAACCCGCGAACCAGTCTTGCCAAAGATCCTTGTCAACAGTATTAATTTTATTCTGTTAAACAAACCACACCACGTAAGCTTGCCTGTGAGATAAGGGCTACGGAAATTGCTTAGAGTAGCCAATGCCAGTGGCACAGCAAGTAAGTGATGGATGGCAAGCTCGCATGACCGAGTAATTGTTACTTCACTACCGCTGGTGATTCGTGGTCGCGTGCAAACGGTACCTAAGCCCCTGGGCCTTTTGTGACGCTTTTAAGTAAGACTTTGTGGAGTGGTTATTGCTGGAGGTGATGATGATAGGGTTGTCTGATTTAATGGCGTAACGATCGTCTATCAAAATACTGGGTAATTACTATTTGGTCATACACCTTTAAGTAAGTTTTTTTATACTTTTGGACGTTAGGTTATTGTATCCATTAAGCTCTAAGTATTAAAGTCTAAACGAAATCCCAGAACTATATAGTTTTTGAGCAGACTTTACATATTATGGGCCTTACTACCATATTTTAATTTAATCTTTATGATTTGACTAGCGACCCGCCCCGGCTTCGCACGGTTTTATTATACGTATAAACCTTCCTCTTGAATCACTCTATCTATTAAACCTTAACCTTATTAAAACCACATCAAAATCTGTTGCGTAGTCTTAAAGATTTAAGCATTCAAGGGACATAGGGATATAGGGACATAGAGACAGAAAAAGCGACTTTGTTTTATACTATACCTCTATAGTGTTGAGATACCAACCTGATTTGACTTGCTTAGCTTGTAGCTAGATGATGCGTCGATTTTTGAGGTAATTATTTACCACTAACAAATGAAGGGGATTAATTCTCCGACTTTTGTTCTTCGTTGTGTATAGCGTAAAATAGTATTTTATGACGGAGAAGTGTACCCGAGCAGAAAAAAAAGTAACTTGTAAAGCAGATAGGGAAATAAAATAAAGCCGTTATGTAAAATTGAATTGTTTTCCATGCCTGAATCAAAAATGTAGCATTTGCGATTTATACAGCATGTTTACTGAACAAATAGGCCTCCGACATGGCGAAGTCGGCTCCAGTTTGTTTTTGATTCGGTTCAACAAAGCGAGCGGATGCATATTCGTCGCAGCGTTTATCACACACCGATGGTTCAATATTGAACAATTTGGTTACTGGAGTTCAGCATTTATTTATTTTACTTCTGATCAAAAGATGTATAAGCTTTTTACAAATAAAGTTACAATCAAGTAATAGTAAGCAATCAAAACTAGCATATGCAATTGAAACAATTGAGTGCTGCAGGCGGTTGCAAACAGTCTAGAGATAGCTCAACTGATCCATACCAATACGAGACTGAAACGTGCCCAAGATGTTCTGACTGCATTAGGTACTTCGCTGTTTGGCAATGCTGATGAGCTCCGCCATACGATTATATCGGTTAAACTTTCAGAATTTTGTGAAATCCTTATACTCAAGTATATAAATATTTGATTTGTTTTTTCCAAATCGAATCTAATCCCGTAGATAATAAGGAATAATTTATTGAAAGGAAGTATAGTTTTCTGTTTTAAACATTTGGAGATTATGGTGGCACACGGTAAAATATTTTTAACATTTGACCACTAAAGCCGGCGGGTACTGAACCACGAGCAAAGGAAGGCTAAGAAGATAAGACTTACATATTTCCTGAAAACAAGAAGAGCGTGAAAATCTTAACTGTGTGATGTGGTTGTGGTGTGGTTCCTATGTTACCCTGATACTTCTGCCGGACTTGTCAAATGCATTCAAAACGTGCTTTTGTGCTTCGTGCATTCAAACCAGCACCCGCTTTCACTCACACTGTGCATCGAAAATTATCGCAATCCACTGCTTTATTGCAAACTTAAAAACAGAACAAAAAATGACACAGAAATCAGAATCATAGTATGAATTATAGTTGTAATGAAATTTATTGCCTGACACCCCTGACACTGGAATAATTCAAGGATTTATGACGAGACACCTTTTAGGCATTTGTAAATTACATTAAATTTTATTTTCAAGCAAAAACGTCAATAGAATTACTACATTAGGTACGCTCTTTTGCATTTTTTGTTGAATTAGGCCATAGAAAATAAATTAACCTCTAGTTACTAAAATAAATGGGACAGGGACAAAAAGATACTCAACCCAAACCATTCTCAAGAAATAATGTTTGTTACAATTCAAAAATAAAAAAATAAAATAATAAATTTATTATAAATGACGACTTGTTTAGATTGTCAGCCCCAAGCATTGTATGAACAAATGCAAATAAATTAATACCTACTGCTGGACATAACTCACATAATCACCTAGCCCCAAGCTAAGCAGAGTTTGTAGTATGGGTGCTAGAGAATACATTACATAGATGGATATTCTTACATGTATATTATTATACAAAAAAACACCCAGAACCACGGAACAAATATTTTCAAATAGATCAAAAAAAATTCCAAAGGCGGGAATCGAATACACAACCTCCTGCGTCGCAGTCGGACTTTCTCGTTGGTAAACTCGACAAAGGAGACCAAATTGTGAAAAAAAGACATTGATAATTGAAATTTTTGGTTAAGTTGTCCATACTTTCGTCAATGTACACACTTTGCAACATCTATTTGACCAGAGTATAGATAAGGGGCAGTGATCTCAAAAGACTTGCTGCAATGCTCTTGGATTTTGTCTTTTTGACACAAGTATTCAGTATTGCCTAAGAAATAAGAAGAATACCCTCACTCATCATATGTATACGTGATCGGATATAATCAATGAATAGCCCCAATTTCTCCTCTCCCATAATACAGAGTACTTCAGTATATAAACAAAATCACATATTCTTAGCTGACTGTTGGCACATTATTACTTGCCCCAGATATGTATTATTCATAGTTGTCTTTCTATATTACTGCGGTCATATATCAGGGAATGACTCCCTCTTTTTCTGACAATATGTAATCCTGCACAATATCTGATCCTAAGTTATGACGTCTCACCAACAACATCAAATATTTATTAGGCAATTGGCTCTATTCTCAGAAAATTCTGAGAAGAGTAGCATATAGTAAGAAGGATTCCTATTTATAAAATTAGTTTATTTACCTTTCTTACCCCAAATCAAGGAAAAAAAACAGCGGAATGTAATGGTAAAATTATTTAAAACTTACAGAATACGCAATTTTTTTGAATAGAATAAGATATTTTTTTTTTGATAAATTCGTATTTATTTGAAAACTAGCTGCGCCCCGCAGCGTCGCCCGCGGGGAAATTTATTTATTTGTCAAATATCAAAAATCATAAAAATCGGTCCAGCCGTTCTCGAGTTATAAGTGTTGTAACAAACACGACTTTCTTTTATACCTCTATTTATAAGATATAGATATAGATGTCCAAACATAATTTAACCTCTTAACCTCTAACTTAAGTTTAAAGTTGATAAATTTTCTGTCTTTTGTTTTACAAGTTAACAAACAAAACTTAATTAAGTCTTACAAAAAGACAAGAAAATTAATGGTTTTTCTTTGAATTTAATGCGAATATTTCAACCACTGATGTGAAGTTAGCGTGATGAGACGAAGCTTTGCGAAAGCTTTCAGTCTGTCTAGATTGAGTTGATGGAACGAAATAATCCTTTATTAATTTCATCTCTGTAAAGATGTCTTAGCCACAAGCTATTTTAAAATGAATAATTTTTCTATCTAAATGTATATAATTTTGTCGGTCTCTTTTTTGGTAACTTACATACGTGTCAATGCGTTATTAAATAAATATATGCATTGGTTGCAAACAATATTTTATTTTATCTATATCTGATAACAAAGTGTAGATAAAAGAAAAACGTGGGTAATATGCAGCATTTTATATCTACCAACTATATGCTGTTCTGCTGCCATGGAAATTGTAGAAAATGTACCTAATTCTTTTCAACTTCCAATAATGCAGAGACTCAACATGGACTCAACGTAATTCATGCAAACAAAAGCAAGCAATTTAAGCTGATAAAATGACATCCTGTAAGTTTTATTACATTTTCAATGGCGCGGCGGATGATGCGATTTCCAAGTAGCCGGTTATTGGTCGGTTCGATCCGGTTTGGTCCAGTTCAGTCCGGTTTGGCGTCATGTTGTGACCGGGGGAAGTATTGTGTGCAACTGATTGCATTTTCTGCAGCGAAATTGATGTTGTTTCAGCTATTTGTGCTGGCTTTGCCGCAATCTAGGACGGCGATGAAGTTTTATGATTTATCTTGATTCTGTTGCTCTTTCACGCTTTGCTTAGTGCTGGGTTTCTTGATAAAGTTCAGGTTACTGAATAGCTTAAGAAATCGAAGTAAAAGGGAAATTGCGAAGCTTCTTCCAGTCCCACCTTTCCATTCTGTATTCTAAGGTACCTAAGGGATATCATTGTGCAGCAAAACAAGCACGTAGCATGTCTGATTACCATTATTGCACTTTTGCATAATAGCATCACATTTTCTCTCGTAGCTGCAACATTTGCATCTGCCATTCAGAATTCAAGACAATTCTTGAAGATACCTGCCGTTGGAATAATTTTAGCTTCAATAGCCTGTATTTCAGTTGCCAGACAAAAAACACATTTAAGTTAATACAGTTTATGCTAAAACTTGCGTATTTATAATTAAATTGGAGCATCAAAACTAAACGAAACTGTAATCCTTAATAAAAGGTTAGTCTAAAAAATCCCTTAGAGAATTCCAAGAATTCCATTGATTAAAATCCTATGTTAGCGTGTCTGAATGTTTGAAACTACTATCTATCTCCGAAACCTACTTAACTAATTGCAATTGGAAAATACTTGAAATTTGGATACTTTAGGTTCTGGAAATAGGAAAGAGAGGCCTGTGTAGTTTTCAATCTAATTTCCAAAAAAATTACCTTTAAATAGAGTGATAAAATTAAGGTTAGTAGTAGTATGACAGATTGATTCCTTGGTTCAAATTAACTACATGAATTAAATTAAATGACATATTTTTTCTTTAAACTATTCCTCGTCATCATCATCATCATCAGCCTATATTAGTCCACTGCTGGACATAGGCCTCCCCTAATGAGCGCCATAGCACCCTGTCTTCAGCTTGACGCATCCAGCATCTGCCAGCAGTCTTTCGCAGATCGTCATCCCACCTAGCCGGAGGGCGTCATACACTACGTTTGCCAAGTCGCGGTCTCCACTCAAGAACACGTTTACGCCAACGGTTGTCGGTTCTTCGCGAGAAATGGCCGGCCCACTGCCACTTCAGCTTGCTAATTCTTTGAGCTATGTCGATAACTTTGGTTCTCTGTCGGATGTATTCATTACGAATCCTATCCTTCAGAGAAACTCCGAGCATAGCTCTTTCCATAGCTTGCTGAGCGACTTTGAACTGGTGGACTAGCCCTCTCAGCCGTTGGTCTCAGGTGTCTCAGCTCCGTAGGTCATTACGGGTAGGACGCACTGGTTGAAAACTTTCGTTTTCAAACATGGCGGTATGGATGACGAGAAGACTCGACGTAGTTTTCCAACCGCTGCCCAGCCCAGCTGGATCCTGCTGGAAAACTATTCCTAGGGGAAGCCAAATAAATTCTCTAAGTATGAAAATAAATCCTGGTTCTATTCACTCAAAAGTAATAAACTTTTATGTGTTATGTATTTATTTAAAGAAAAACAATATTATACTTACATTATTCGCAAAATGCTGATATTGTTCTCCACGATTTAATATCAATTTTCATTTGGTCAAAACCGCGGACGCAGCTAGTATTTTTATTAAAAACTAGCGACCCGCCCCGGCTTTGCACGGTTTTATTATACCTATAAACCTTGAATCACTCTATCTATTAAAGCGCATCAAAATCCGTTGCTTAGTTTTAAAGATTTAAGCATACAAAGGGATATAGGCACATAAGGATAGGGACATAGGGACAGAGAAAGCGATTTTGTTTTATACTATGTAGTGATTAACAAGGATTTTATAAATACTATCAAAATAATATAAAATATATATTACGTCGAGTCTTCTCGTCATCCATACCGCAATGTTTGAAAACGAAAGTTTTCAATCAGTGCGTCCTACCCGTAATGACCTACGGAGCTGAGACGTGGACGCTCACGGTAGGGCTGGTCCACCAGTTCAAAGTCGCTCAGCGAGCTATGGAAAGAGCTATGCTCGGAGTTTCTCTGAAGGATAGGATACGTAATGAATACATCCGACAGAGAACCAAAGTTATCGACATAGCTCAAAGAATTAGCAAGCTGAAGTGGCAGTGGGCCGGCCATATCTCGCGAAGAACCGACAACCGTTGGGGTAAACGTGTTCTTGAGTGGAGACCGCGACTCGGCAAACGTAGTGTAGGACGCCCTCCGGCTAGGTGGGATGACGATGTGCGAAAGACTGCTGGCAGATGCTGGATGCGTCAAGCTGAAGACAGGGCGCTATGGCGCTCATTAGGGGAGGCCTATGTCCAGCAGTGGACTAATATAGGCTGATGATGATGATGATGATGATGATCAAAATAGCTAGTTTCCTGTAAGAACCGTCGATTAGTTTTGTCCCTACTAGCGGTATAGAAGTAGTAGTAGAAAACATAAAGACATAATAAACAAACGAAAACATATAAGATATAATAGTTAATAGGCCATTGATCCTACATTAATTATCTAGTTCCACCTGAGCTCGTTCCATTGTTTAGTAGAACATACCTACTTATCATACATTAGTATGGAAATTAGGAGAGCTGGTTAGAGCTAAGTAATATACATTAGTTATTAATTGCAGAATGCTTAGAAAATCTACCTTTATATAAAACAAAGTGGAGTTAGTTACACCAGCGGAGAACAGCTGATTTTAATGAACTTTGATTTTTGGATATAACATCTCCGTCAGGAATGGCTTTATTGATTAAATAGTTAGGGTTCCTCACAAAAATTAAGTTATAACCGGGCGAAACTGCCATATCCAGGCCATATCTTGTTTGAAAATAAATAGAACATTGAAAAACCTCCCAAAACAAAAATTAACACAAAGTTTTTGAACAATATAAATATATTGAAATATAATATATTAAACCCATTCTGTTCCTACACGTGGGTTGATTGATCTACCGGTGCCAAACATAAGGGTAAGTTAAAATAACCATTTTTCACGTCGGCAATTATAGTAATTACGTCAATTATTTTTAATCACACGAGAAAACTATTTAAATGTTAGGAAGGTAATCATATGGAAACCAATTTGTATGCACTCTATGAAATGGGAACCGCGAGGTGTCAGTCAAACAACCGTAATTTTGTTAAAAGATAACCACACCTAAATTGAATTAAAACTTACGAATTGCAACGTACTGGTTGTACAGACTACGATGTTATTATTTCATTTAATTTACTTAATTTCAGCCTCATAATTTCGAAAACTAAGTAACTATAACAGTATCAAGAACATTTCGAAGTGAAAACACGTCGAATTGTTTTTTATTAGAATAAAATAAAGTTGATTATCCGGTATTTCGACAATTTCTATTTACCATAATTTTCTGTTCACCCCGTTGTTTTACTGAACTTTCTAATTACATAGTGGTATTTGGAACTACGAAATGGTCTAGTGAAACTTTACACTCTTAGCTTGAACATTTTTTCTAAGAGCTCCTACACTGTACATTCCCAACAGTTCTAACAAAGTTCGTGCTAAACATGCCTAATTGAAAAATAATAGAGGTTAATGCACCCCATAAGGAACCCTCGAAAATACACGCAACCGGCTGCTTGTCACTTTCCCGACTCGTTTCCGTTTTAATGAATCAGATTACGAAAATCAGCTGAAAATTTCAGGTGATTTAGTGCGGAACCATTTTTATTAGTAAGTACCTATAGTTAAAGCTTCGGTCTTTGATTTCATATTACCTGAAATGGCGGTTGGGTGTTTTTTTTTTTTTTTTTCTCAATGTTTTTGGGACTTTTGTCTTTAAAAGACTATGCCAGCCCCGTATTATAACTACATACTAAGCATAACATTAACAAAAATATCAATAACTAAATAAAAATTAACACTAATTTACATAATTTTATAGCAACGTCACTTAATGGTGACGCCAAAATAATTTGGATAACACCAGTATCCATGAGGTTACCCCGTACAAGCTTCTAAGCTAATTGGTATTTCTTGACGACCTCGATGGCACAGTTTGCGAAGCATCGTCCATGAAACGGGAGGTTGCGGGTTTCATTCCCGCTCAGGATTAATGTTTGTACGATCTGCAGATATTTGTTTCGTATCGGATGTTTTAGGTGTTTTCTATGATTTCGAAAATTATCTATATTTTCAATGCATTCTATTAAATATGTACCTATATATAAAGTTATCAAATACTTATAATACAAGCTCTGCTTATCTTGGGGCTGATAATGTTGTAAATTCTCCAGCATTGATTTCTTTATTTTTTAAAATTAAAATTTCAAATAAGAAACATTAAAAGAGCACATCGTAATAATCAAACAAGCAAAAATAATTCCATGAGGTTTCTTTTAAAGAAAAGAACTCTAAAATTAATATCGTAAATTATTACGTAAATTCTTTATGAAGAAAGATTGTGTGATGATAATAAGATATAATCAGACGTGAAAGACGTGAACTTCAAGAGCAAAACAGGCAGTGAAGCCTTTTTCACTTGCGACTCATCTTAATAATATTTGAAGCACTCACAGAAATTGAAAAAGTGAAAAAGTATAAAGAGATACTCTTAAATTTCAAGATGTTCGCAAATTAACTTGCATGTATTTTGAAATGCTCTATATTTTCGATTGCAAAATCACTATGTACTTGACAATCATGTCATAGTTAGTGCGAGCTGTAGAACAATGTATAAAAGAGGTGGAACTGCTATAATTGTCAATAAAAATATTAAAGCTAAAAATAGATCTGATATCTGTAACTTATATATAGAAAAAGAGTTTGAAATCAGCTGTATTGAGACACGTGAGTTGATTATCGTTGTAGTCTACAGATCACCTTCCGTTGATCTTAATTTAAGTGTTTTCCTTAGTAAATTAGAATTATGTCTAGAAACAATAACGAGTAAAACCAAAATACATAAAGATATTGTAATATGTGGTGATTTCAATGTACATTTCTCAATGACTGATGAATCTAGTACCTCTCAAAGTATACCTCTCGTAGATTTATTAGAATGTTATGGCCTTAAAAGACAGATCTTTGACGTAACGAGACTAACTAGTGAAACACATTCATGTATTGATAACATTTTCACAAATGTAGAGGTGCTAAATGCTGCAGTTATTATGGGTATAAAGTCGGACCATTTTGCACAGTTCATTACATTTAATTATTCTAATGAAGCAATAAATGATAAATCTGATATATATTTTGTAACGAAAAGGATAATCAACGACGAAGCTATTGAGCTTCTGAAATTTAACATAAATAATGAATTTTCGAACTATAATCCGTCTAATTTTAATGATTTTTTTACGATATTTTTAAGAGTACTCAATGGAACTGTACCAATCAAAACAAAACAGAGAATGAATAAGAAGTCATTTAATGATTGGGCAACTTTGGGGCTAAGAGTGTCACAAAACAAATTAAAAAATCTATACTACCTTTTATCCATGACAAATGATGTTAATGTAAGAAATTATATAAGTAAATATAGTAAAATATTTAAAACTTGCTGTCTTATGGCAAAAAGAATTTGTATCCGTAATAAAATATCAGCATCTAAAAATGTAATTAAATCTACATGGAATATTATAAAGAAAGAAACTGGGAAAATTTCCACATGTGCACACTCAATTAAAAATATAACAGGTTTTAATGGTGAAATTCTCTCTGCACCATCTGACATAGCAAATCACTTTAATGACTTCTTTACTAAAATAGCAATTGATTTAACTGAAGATTTACAGAAATCTGAGATAAAATCCATGAATTATGTAAATAATTTTAAACCATCTAATGACAACTCATTTGTGCTTAATTATATGACTCCGAAATGTGTAATTAATATAATCAATCAGTTAAATTGTAAACATTCATGTGACCTATGGGACGTATCTACTTTTCTGTTAAAGAAAGTAAAAAATGAAATAGCTAACCCTTTGGCTACTGTCATTAATGTTTGTATACGTAGTGGTAAATTTCCTGACATGCTTAAAGTTGCAAAAGTGATTCCTCTTTACAAAAAAGGCACACGTTCTGTGTGTAATAACTATAGGCCTATTTCTTTGTTACCTGTTTTCAGTAAAATTTTTGAAAAATATATAGCAAATGAGTTATTTCTATTTGTGGAATCTAATCATATTTTAAATAAGAGACAATTTGGATTTCAAAGAAAAAAAAGTACAAGTCAAGCTATTAACTCCTTGGTTGAGAATATTCTATGGGATCTAGATAGCCGTAAGAACACATATGGACTTTTTTGTGACCTATCAAAGGCATTTGATTGTGTGTGCCATACAATTCTCTTGTCGAAGCTTGAACACTATGGCATAAGAAATAAAGAACTTGCCATTTTTGAGTCTTATTTGAGGAATCGTAAACAAATTGTTGAACACAGTGGACATAGATCAGTAGCTAACGATATAGAGCTGGGAGTGCCACAAGGATCCATTCTAGGACCTCTTTTATTCATTATTTATATAAATGACATTGTAGTTTGTATTGAAGATCATAAAGACATTGTTCTATTTGCTGACGATACTACAGTTGTGGTTAGCGACAAATGTAAAAATAATGTAGCTATAAAACTAGATAATCTTATAAGTAGACTGAGAAACTGGTTTCATGCCAACAATTTATTACTTAATGTAGAAAAAACTAATATTGTAAGATTCTTTTTGGGGAACAGACAAAATAATAATGAGTTTATGGAAAGAACTGTAGACAAGCATTCAATTTCAAATGTAAACACAGTAAAATTTCTTGGTATCGATCTTGACAGTAAACTAATTTGGGACAAGCATACTGACACTCTTGCCAAGAGATTAAAATCAGCTGTATATGCAATAAAAACAATGAGAATTCTTAGTGACATAAAAACAGCAAAAATTGTGTATCATGCATATTTTCATTCTCTAATGGCCTATGGAATTTTAGCTTGGGGGAACTCGTCTCAGGTCAATAGAATTTTTATATTGCAAAAGAGAGCAGTACGATCTATTTTGCAGATGAAAAAGCTGGAATCATGTAGACTGAAATTTAAAGAATTACAAATAATGACATTGACAGGTGAATATATATATCAGAATCTATTGTATGTAAAATTGAATGTTAATGAATTTGAATTGAACTGTGACATCCATGAATATAATACAAGAAATAAAAATAATATTTGTCTTCGATCACACAGATTAGCCAAAATTGGAAAGAGTTTTGTATGTCTAGGTATAAAATTGTTTAATAAGCTACCCATAGAATTGCGTGAAATGGATAATGCAGCTTTTAAAATTAAAATTAGAAATTTATTAATAGAAAAGTCATATTATAATCTCGACGAAGCTCTTGCTGATGACTTTATTACATACATTGTTAATGTATCTACTGTTTAACTTTAAGTTAATATTATATTGTATCTGCTTGACTTTTCCAAGTGTACTTTGTATCTGAATGGAATAAATGAATTTGTATTGTATTGTATTGTACTAAGTTAACTATTTCCTTTGCAATCGTCTACCTCAAAAGTGGATATTTAATTATACTGTAATGTTTTACTAACTTTTATTTGCTAAATTACAATCAAGGAATAAAAACAAATGAATACTTGTACTTATGATTTAAATAATTGCAGACGGTAGCAAACAGTCAAGGATGAAAATAGGTAAAGAAATAATCTGAGAAAAAACATCAAACTTCTGAATTGAATACACAAGTAAGTAAACACCTGCACTCCTACACCGGCGCGGAGCCGCCGGCGGCTCGGCTAGGAATTGCATGGAAAATGCCTTGGCTGGCGCCGAGCCGCCGGCGGCTCGGCCCACCCGGGCGAATGTAAACTGTTTTTTCATTGTGTTAGAGTCTATGGTTGTTTGAACAACTTGTGACAGGGTGAAAGGGATTTTATTATTCTACCCATTGCAACACTAACAGGCAAGCCGTAAAAAAGAAGATGAAGCGAAATTTGTCTTTCATTCGGTGCAAAAGTTTGGCGCGTTCTGTTGTGTTTTGGTAGTGTTTGTGTGTTGTGAATTGGATTTTATCAAGGTAAGTGCATTGTTTTATGGAAAAACTAGTATGATTTATAATAATTTAGGTACGATAAAGCTATTTACATAATGGGATTTGTGAATTTCGTTGTATTTTTCTTGTTTTCAACCTCAAAAACCGCAACAAGATTTTAGTGTTTTTCATGTGATTTCCGAAGAAATCTTTAGCTAGATGATTGAAATAGGCCGTACAAACGCATTTGCAATTACTATTTACGCAAGTAATTGTTTGTTTCATAGAATAAATAGGAAAAATCACCACACAAAAGTATCAATTCTTCCGTCGTACACCCACGCGAAATGGATGAAAACGAAATCCTTATTCCATTATGCTAATCTAAGCTTTCAATGTTGGCCGTTAGGGTTCATAATAGTTTGGCAGTCAGTGACATTGGGCCGGAAAATTTTTGGATGGTTGTACAAAATAGTGATGGAATCGTATCGACGTAATATCATCATCATCGACAGCTAAAATGTCCACGGACCATGATCTCTTATCATTTTATTGTATTGTATTTAGATTGTAATGTACCTACATTAGGTACATTGGAACAAGTGCGTAGGCATAATTGTTATTACTAAAAAAATTGTGTTTATCAAAATTATTTTATAAATACGACGAACGACTTTCGTGGCACAGTGGGAGAATAGCGAGATAAATGGGGAAGTTAGCGGATTCAATTATCGCCGCGATTTTTTTGTATAGCTTTTAGTTTTGGATCTGGGTTTTATATAATCATCATCATCATCATCATAATACAGCTTTTCTGGGTAAAGGCTGTGAAATAATATATTCATTCATAATAATTACTTTTTTCATTTTATTGACGACAATAATGGCGCAGAGGGTAATTTTCGCTTTTGACAACCTACTGAGGTTGCAGATTCGATACCCGTCTCGAGACAAATATTTGTATGGTCTGCAAATATTTGTTCTGGGTCTCGGTGTTTTCTGTCTGGATGCTCCAGCATTATATATTCAATAACAAGAGACGTAGATTTATATAACATGGTAACTTATATATAATGTGTTTTAGGAAAAACTATGTGGAATTCCAATGATGGCGAAGCTCCCCCGGATTTCATGGCGGCTCTTTACGGGGAGGATAGCGAGGAACAAGAACTGGAGGAGGTTATCGAGGAGTACCTCGATGATGAATACGACGTATGAGTGATGAAGAGGTATGTTCGTTTTTTACCGTTATAATGATCATCATCATTTACAGCTTATACTAGTCCCACTGCTGAATAATGGCTTCCTCAGATTTCTCTATTTGACTGTTCATTTTAATGTAATTATAATATATTATTATTTACTAAAGATAGTATAATAATTATGTTGGTACCTTACGTAGGTAGGTAGGTACCTGTACATTCTAAAGAAATTTAAACATATTTTTTATAGGATATGGAAGGACATGCCTCACCTCCTCCTCCTGCATATTCTCCACTAACCTCACCAGAGCGCCGCCGCCTGGGGAAGCAGGCTTCTACCATTGGGACCGTAAGTATAATCCTTGTTATTCTATATATAATTCTATAAACCCGCTGAGCTGCAGGGTTGGCCGCCACCGCACCCGCGCTATGCCCGTAATTTTTTATACCTGCCCCGCTCCCCCGCCGCGCGGCTCGGGTTTCTCAGAACCATTCATTGTGCCTCAAGTTGTTATCATAAGACTCACAAGTGTTATGTTTTTATGTTCAGTATGAATGAAACTATTTAGTTAAGTGTTTTGTTTATTATTATTCAACTACTGTGTAGAGTAGGTGTAAAAATAATGACGTCAGCGAGCAAAAAAACGCCAAAATGTACCACAAAATGCATCGCGTTAGAAAAGGCTAAATTTTGTGTCTCATGCTGAAGTATTTATTTCTATGTAATAATAGATAACTTTATCTTAATTTTCGATTTTTTGTTCTATGGCATGGATTGAAGGCTTAGATTGATTTGGTAGAAAATTTTACAAAGAGCGGGATAGATCTATACACGTAGACCTTCAACAAACAGGGACAGGCCTATATCAACTAGGATGGACGGCTTATAATATTATAATAAAAAAATATCTATCAATGTATAGGTATAATGTATCAAATAGCTGAGAGCTGTAGCTAGTACCCATAACACAAGCTTTCAGTAGCTTACTTTGGGGCTAGATGATGCTGTGTGGATTATCCAGCATTATTTATTTAATCTGTGGTTTGGTCAATATGTGATGACTAAACGTACTAACAACTGTGCATTTATTGCAGATTTTTGGAACGATCCCCGGAAGCCCGAGCGAGATCTCGCTCACCGCTGGCTTCATCGGAACCGTAAGTATAATACTTTTTACCTGTGGTTTGGTCAAGATGTGATGACTACACGTACTAACGACTGTCCATTTATTGCAGATTTTTCGACCAATCCCCAGAAGCCCGAGCGAGATCCCGCTCACCACTCGCTGCGACGGAACCGTAAGTAATACTTATTATCTGTAAACATTACGAGATACCTCTCGAGATATGATGGCAGGTACTAAAGCCGTTGCATTTATTTCAGAGCTGGCGTTGTGCTCTGCGTATACAACGAAGCGGGCGATCCATTAGATTTTAGTGATTTTTTTGCCCCGGACTCGCATGCCCTGTATGAGAATGTGGAACTGATTGGTGAGAGGGGTGCAATATAACAATCAAGATTGATAACAGAATACCGAACTGATTTCGTGGTCACTCTTAGCGTAAAATTTTTGTGTTATCTTGTTATTTGATAATCTCATTTGTACTAAAATGTCTATAACAACCAAAATGTAAGCTGTATAAATACACATGTTTGAAATAAAGGACCAATATTTTATTGTAAACCGGAATATTGTCGCTATGAATTAGTAAAATAACTATAAAAATACGACCTGTAGTTCTGTATACATCTTATTTATCCAGTTAGTAATATTATTACTAGGATGTATAATCGCCTTTGTACTAAAATTTCAATAACCAAAATGAAAGCTCTATAGAGATACACATGTTTGAAATAAAATTGTAGAACCTATATGCATCTATTTTAGAAAGGACCAATATTTTATTCTAGACCGGAATATTGTCGCTATGTATTAGTAAAATAACTTTAAAAATACGACCTGTAGTTCTGTATACATCTTATCTTTTCAGTTAGTAGTATTATTACTAGTATTTTTTTTTCAAAATGGATCAGTAGGTTCACCCGGACATTCCTTGGAAATTATTATAAATGGGTACAAATATACCATCGGTATAATAAATTTTGAATAGTTTAGATAAGTGCATATGAGTAAATATAACTGCTGTAAATAAAATAAGTTAGTAATAAGTTTTTGTTTATTTCTTTATGTCAATAAATTTGCATGCAATAAATGATGATGATGATGACATGATAATAACGAGTATGTAACCTGGGATAATAAAATACTGCACTAAAATATTATTCTTTTATTTATTTACAAGCTTTCATCGAAACCAAAAATTTCGATAAAATTTCGAATTTTGCGCGCAGCACATCCCTACAAAAAGTGCAGAATATCACCGAAAAATTGCTCATGTTTATTTTCGATTTTTTCAATTGTTTTTCTTTGCGCCATTCTTGTTTATCATTGAAACATTATAAATAGACTATCTTCATGCCATTCTATCACATTTCCATGAAAATAGCGATAATTTTCTTGTAAAAATATGCTTCTGAAAAAGACGAGTTTGTATTTAGTTTTTAGGTACTTTTTTATCGGTATTAGTTTGCATAAATAATAAATATATGAAGATAAAATATTTAGGAACCTAATACCGTTTACAGAACTTAGATTCAATATCTAGTTATAATTTTATATGCGATTATCTGAAATATGACGTCATTTTGAAAGGTGCGCGGTGGGGGGCCTTTGAAATTAGATACGCGCACGTTTTTGACACCTGATATTCGTTGTGTCAAGGGTTAATTCTCACTGGAGTAAGTTTTGTATGCATTTTAAGTCGCAGATGACTTATTGCATAAAGGTCAACACACTTTTTAATAATAAACAAAGTATTTCATGATTCACGATATGCAAATCACGTCACTGTTTCCTCAGACTAATAGCAGCCTAGAACAGGCTCGCGTGCACTCACTAGTTTACTTTTCACAAACAAAATATCGCAAAACGCAATAATTAGCATTACACTTGGCTAGGGCGGGGCAGTTTGTCATTAATAATAGAGCGCGAAGTTGGAGGGCGGAGGCCACCCTTAGGTTAACAACCCCTGTTACATGGTAGTTTCGTTACAATGACTATAAATGCAAATTTTAAGACAAGTTTCAGTTTCCTTGTTATTTTTCCTCAGAGACTTTCCATATTAAATGCGTTTTATTTTGTGTAGACAGAGCCAACAGCAGTAATGAAATGCTGAAGTTGGTTAAAACGAATCCTGAACAAAGCTTAAGCCATAAACCACAAAATTGTTAAGTCTATGCAAAAACTCAAAAGTGGAACGTCCAAAATGAATCTACGTTCATTCAAAACCCGTCAAAAACTTTCAAGAAGCGTCCCAGAATATTAAAAGCACTTGGATAAGAGATAGCAATATTTCATTTCGGCCTGTTGGCGTTTAAGTACCGAATAGTAGCGGCCCGTGAAATTGGCCGCACCACATTTTAAAATTATGCGGCCTTGGTTCGTCAAGTCTGCAAGGAAAATAAAATGGGTAGGTACATTTGTACTAACTTGCGATGTGAATAAAAAATATTGCAAATTTCTAAGTTATTTTTACCAATTTTTTAACGTATAAAAAAGTGGAAGTAGTTTTCATTGTATTTTTTTGTGGTTTTACCAGAACTTTTTTCCAGGATAAACAAATGTGTTTTTTTTTTTAATTTGGTATCTGCTACTTCTCTTGTAATTTTTAGCCATGCCATTATTAATCATGCGTATTTTATTTACTTTGATAATGTTCTGATTTTATTTTATTTTAAAAATATAATTTCGAAATTTGAAGTTGATTTATATATTTTTAAAAACTATAATTATTATTTTTTTCATAAAAAAACATAATTTAGTACCTTTTTTTAAACTTATTCTCAATTTTGTTCAATCGAAGATTATATCCTAATATTGAGGAGCAAAGAACGATACATTTAAATTACGATCTGCTAAAAGTATAAGACAGCATCTACTTATCTTAATAGAAACAGCATATATTATTGTAAGTGCCAATTAGTTTAAGCTACAGAAAAAATAATATAATACAATCCTTTACAAACACAGACCTTTAAAATAAATTCTTGCATTTCTCAAAAATAAAGCATCCACAATGTTTGTTAAAACAACAAAAAATTAAAAGCCTGATTTCCACGAGCCCCGTAATCAAATACGGGGACAAAATTAATCTGTCTGGACCGCTAGTCTCACTCACCCTTTCCAATCCAAGCCAATTTCATACAATAACACATCATGTTTGTGATGGTAACACAAACATTATAACTTGTTCGTTTGCTGTTATTTATAATTCATCGTATATAAGGGTGAGTTCGACAAATCGCCACCGAATTGATTGGATTTCATATCCTCTTTCGTGTACAATTCAACACAATGCCTATCCATTCGGAGGTAAACAAAATATGATGGTCATGCGGAATGCTATCACCAAAGGTTTTGCTGACTTTCAACTGGATTTCGACTGTAAAATTAGTTTCATGAGATGAATGGTTTTTATAAGAAAAAACCGGATAAGTCATTAAAAGTGCCGACGAAGTGTAAGAATAAAAAGTCGAGCAAAAGTGGTCGAATCCAGTTGAAGCCATTCCTTATCGAAAACTTGGGAGCTGGTATGGTTCTCCAACGAACACTTATTAAACTTTTCCATAACGAGTTGAACGTCAAATTTCCTGAATAGTTTCATTCGAATTGATAATCGCAAGAACTGTTCTGCTTCGGTCTTTCTCTTCAATTATTTTATCTATTTCTATTTGCTACTAAAAATCACACTTCTATTATAAATGCGAAAGTTTGGATGTATGTATTTATATATAAATTGATGTTTGTGACCTCTTCATGCTATAACTACTGAACAGACCTGGCTGAAATTTTGATAGACCTAGTTCTAGGCCTGGACTCAATCAAATATAGAAGAAAAAGAAAGAAGTTAATAATATAAATAAGTCCTCATAGTAAAGACATAACCTTTTAACGTTTCCATAGAAATAACGCGTGTAAAATTACGGACAAAAAGCTGTTATATTATAAAAGTACAAATAAATTAAGTTATCTTCAAGTCAAAAATAATCACACTTCAACTTAAATGCGAAACGTAGCAACTTCCAAAAGACAGAAACTAAAGTCCTTGGAAGTAGAATTGATTTCGCTCGTCTGCTTTAAAACCAATGAAACTTCCTAAAGGGGCCTTGTAATGAGTAGTCTCACCGCTTCGATTGACCACCCCCTTGCCAATTCACTTGCCTTTATATTCCCATCTTGCCTCTCTAAAGAAACAAGACTGCTTCAACGTCCGGCGCTTGAATTTAAAGGTGTTTACACTACATACAGTTTAAGGTTTTAGAGACTTTTCCCATTTTAACGTGGTTCACATGGTTTCAAAGTCTACTGACTGGAGACTGTAAGTACTACTGCAGTCTATAACACTGTTGAACTCTTCTTAAACAGTAAATATACTTGTATAATGTACGCTTGCTTTGTATTGTTATATAGAAAAATATTTATTTGTGGTTAAATTCGGTGGTAACATTGCATTTACTTATATTTGTCCTATACGTATATGTGTCTGGTGAGTCAAATACATAGATTTATATGTATCTCCAGTTTTCTGTTCAGCTTATAAAAAACAAAATAAGGAAAAAATCAAACAATTAAAAAGAAATTAAAAAAGGATATTAAATTGCCTTTATTAAAATGTAACAATTTAAACTGTTACAAACAATATTAAGTTTTTTGTATGACTGTAAATCCGTTTTCATGATAAATGCAAGTGTTAATAATAAACGTGTTTGTACCTAATGTAGAGTTAACAATCACCAAATGGAAATGGTCTGCTCAGTACCTTTAAACATGCGAAGGGTTGAGCAATACGACACAATTTAAATGATTATCATAGAACATTCAGCAATTCATTAGTTCCTATATTTTGCCTCTATATTTTGTTGACCCTTTTCGTTAGTAAGTAATTACTAATGAACATAACAGCTAGGTGCACAGAATTTGAGAAACCTTTTATTTCCCCTTGTAGAGAATAAAGTTTTAATTTTGTTTTGTTAATAATATAAACTGCAGTAAATTATTACGCATTAAAGGGTAGGCTAATATCGCCGACTGCCTCGCTTATGGCGGCTGTCGAAATTAATAGCGAGTTTAGTGTTGTCACTAATAACGTGATGTCGATAAATTGCGCACATTTTAGCGCCTTGCAGTGCCTCGCTTATACCGAATAGTGAGAAGAGGTATAGCAAACCACCATCCGATATAATTTATCAGAACTTGTGTGATGTAATTTTGGCATAACTTGACTTGTTGGGTTTTATCAGTACAGCT
Organism: Eupithecia centaureata; assembly: GCA_944547425.1. NCBI lineage: Eukaryota > Metazoa > Arthropoda > Insecta > Lepidoptera > Geometridae > Eupithecia > Eupithecia centaureata. Next base: position 5,766,555 of record OX155677.1, on the reverse strand, counting down.
TTGACAATATTTATAAATCAACGGTCATATAAAGATATTATTCATTGATATTATATAAATTGAATGAATAATAAAAAACCACTACTCTCTCTGATTTTTTTTTCAGAAAGTGTATCATCGATATATTGCCGCCACAAGGCCCTTGCTACATCACTAGCGTTCTTCAGAAACGTGTAAGGTAGCTGGGGGATTGCCGGCACTCCAGCCCGCGCTAATATAGCCATCCTGACTTTGCCCTGTCCCCGTCCGGGCAAGCGCGAAACTCATTAAAATTACACACGGCACAAAGACATGTCCCTAAACTAGGTGGGAACAATTTGAAGCTTTGCTTTGTTTTGGCGAAACATCGGTTGATTTAGAAACACATCTGAAGAAAATTGCTTTTTGTGGCCAATGGGGCATCTAACCCATTACTTCTAAAGGTCTTTAGTTTTGTTTCACTAACCAAAACCAAATTTTAGAAAATTTTCTTCCAAATAATTATGATGACATTTTTTCTGTGACTCTACCACAAAACAATGAACAATAAAGCGCAGGACCCCAGAGAATTTCACGGCGTCTTGAGTTTGCAGTGAATTCATTCGGAACGAATTATTATTTTATGGAAGGTGCCTTATTCAGCATTTTAGCCGCTGGCTATGCATCGAGTTTCTTAAGACAATTTAATGCTTCAATATACTAACAACCATTGTGAATGATATTGAAGAATATCTGAATTACACTTAAGATGATGAAGGTATATAGGAGTTGAGATCTAACAGAATAAGCGACTAAGCATTCCGAACTCGAGTATGTTTCTAAGGAATGCTCGAGACATTCTAAAGAGAGTTTGAATATAGGTTTATTGAGAAATTGTCTTAAGGCGCAAACGCAAGAGCAACGCAGAACGAAAACAGAGTTTGGTGGCCACCAAAGGCAACTTCGTATCACTTTAAAAAACCAGACAAAATGAAACTACTAGAGATGCATTAAAAAATAGCTTATGATAGGTTTAACAAACAGTACTTTGAATTTCGGAATTTCCTTTGTTTAACGGAATTATATGAGAAAATAAGTGGTGGCGCCACTTGAGGTCCTGTTTGCGCCCTAAGATATGGGTGTATTATAATATACAGTTTACTGAGCCATGCCTACGTAAAACTTTAGTTTTAAATCCTAATAAAATTGTATGAAATACACTTCTCTATATGGTTACGGTTTTATAGTATCACTAATATCATCACTAAAAACTCTGAGCACTCTGAATCTTTACACAATTTGAGTTAATTCTTATAACAGCGTAAAGAAGTTTAAAATTAATTAATCTTAAGTATCTTATTGCGGATTCTAGACCCGTTGAAATTAAATTTGGGGCTTATTAGGGGAGGTCTATTTCCAACAATGAATAGGTTGATGATTATGAATTTAAATCTGTATAATACATCCGAACCCGAACGAATTCGAACAACCATTTGCATTCATAGTGTCTAGTGTGACAATGGGTTGTAACAATTCACATTACATGACACCATACGATGCTATGAATCTGCTGATGACGCCATAAATTAACATGACATGAATCACATCGAAAGGATGGAATAATTAACGAGGTGAACATTGTCAGTGACACCGCCAAACCATCATTCAGGAGTGCTACTGTGAAAAAAATAAAGTTAAGTCATCATCCTACTAAATCTCACTTTTTTATTTTATAAATTCAGTAAACGGCTAGAGTGGACCAGCAAATATAAAATGTATAAAATAATAGTTATTGTTGTCCAAGAATCACCATAGGTACAGCATCATTCTGAAAAGTAGAGCCATTAGAACCTTATACAAGCGAAAGAGAATAAACCTATCCATTATAACTACAATCCAGCATAAGAGCAGATGTTTAAACAATACAGGGAATCTTTAACTATAGTATAACCACTACTACTCGTAGATTTCTCAAGATACCCTAGGTGTAGATCATGATCTTGTGTATAATCTAAGATTTATAGGTAAAGCAAGTTAATGGAATGACACTATGACATAACATAACATTTATAAATTGACTTATCTTATATATCTTGGACACACAATGAGTGTCCAAGATAATAAATCTTGTTAGTCAATTGATAAGAATAAAAATATTCTTATCACTACACTACTAGTGAAACAAAGTCGCTTTCTCTGTCCCTTTGTCCCTATGTATGCTTAAATCTTCAAAACTATACGGATTTTAAGGTGGTTTTTTTAATAGATAGTTATTCAAGAGGAAAGTTTATAAGTATTATAAAATCGTGCGAAGCCGGGGCGGGTCGCTAGTTTATTATAAGACCTCCGTGTAATATAATATGCCTATGAGATATGAATAATTGAATTAAATTAAATTTTAATAATTCAGTAAGTTCAATTGCTCAGACATGTCCGAGAGAGAAAGTCAATGGTCGATAATAAATAGCTTTTTGATACGGAAAACATTTCACAGTAGCCCTTTACATAATGAACATGTTCACGCCAGATCACACAGTGGATTGCACAATGGAACATGCTTACGACGCTGTTCGAAGGACAATAGGTAGACAAATAGTGGCCCCAATCGCCAATCGATGTTGGCAATAAATTATCAATCAGGTAACTAGGTATCCCTATTTTGGGCTTAGTTTATTGTGTAATGCTTATTGGTAATCGAAACAATAACTTGGTAAGTTAGTACCTACTCGATTTGGGCATTCAGTTACATAGAATTAGGCTAGATTCTAGTGACAAGCGAAATATAATGCGCATGGTAACACAGAGACAATTCAAAAGTTATATTTCTGAGTATTGCCAATACGACGATCATTTCTTTGAGAAGTAGGTGGTGTCGCCTGGGCAATTCTAGAGGGAAACGGGACCGGGATAGAGGACAGGAGTCTGTGCGCACTAACCTTGGCTTCTCCGATGTCCTCCTCAGCTTCAACGGGGCCGGCCGGCTCCCTCAGGATCTCACACGATGTGGCGTGATGGCGAGTCACCATAAAATAGCGATATGGGGTTGGGGTGTAAAATGAGAGTAAATCTCTTTACGCGGCGCGGAATTACGCGAGGGATGGTTAGGCGGTTTTTCACAATGGGTTTTCGAGTTTTTCGAAAGCGGTCAGCGGTTGTAACTTGATGGCGAGCGAACAAGAGTGAGCGAGCTCCTTCATGCGGTGCGTCTGCGGCGGAATTGACTTGAGGCTTCATCTTCTTGAATTGCTGCCGAGAAGTGTCTTTGACATTGACATACGTGCGCACAGGAAAAAGGGTGATTGGTGTGGACGTAGTAAATTAGGCGTTACCATTTCCTCCCCCCCTTGATGTGTCAACATAAAGACACAATCATAATGATATTAAGAATGAGACCTTTGATCTCACAGCGAAAACAAAGACTAGGAAAAACCCAATATCTTATGCGGAAAAGTTAAGGCGTATGCCAGTTGAATTTAAGAACGAAAAATTTAATTACTTAGGATGAGCGGTATTACTTTGTATTGATATATGCATAATAATATGATAGATTAAAACTAAAAAGAAGCGAAGTATTTAAATTATTGAAGCGGTAAAGGGCATATGCGGACAGCGGGACGTATTAAAGTTGTACCTTTCGAGGTTCTTAGCGTACATGTGCGAATTATACCGTCTTTAGATGGATGAACTTTCTCGACAATAGCCAATGGCCAGGCTAGACTAGGAATATTATCCTCTATCACAACCACGACAACTCCGGGGGTGATAGGCGCTGAAGGCGTATTCCACTTCTGTCTAACCTGTAATTCATGCAGATATTCCATCCTCCACCTCTGCCAAAAGGATTGAACCAGCTTGTCCAATAGCGAATGCCTTTGAAGGAGGCTGATTTTCTCAGACTCTAAGTCAGGCGCGGGTAACGAAAACAGCGGTGCGGTGTGTAAAAAATGACTAGGTGTGAGAGCTGAAGGTTCTGCAGGGTCTGAACTCAGTACCGTAAGCGGGCGTGAATTAAGTAGACACTCTATTTGAGTGAGAACAGTGCAAAGCTCTTCATATGAGAGAAGTTGGTGTCCGATTACTCTATAGAGATGCGATTTAACGACTTTAATCATGCTCTCCCAAGCCCCTCCCTTATGTGGAGACCTTGGGGTAATGAACGACCATTTTAAACGGCTCTCAGCTAGCTCTTGTTCAAATTTAGGACGGTATTCGCGCTTTAAGAAAGTGTATAAATCACGTAAGTAAGCGTCTGCACCCTTAAAGTTAGTTGCGTTGTCCGAGTATAATACTTGAACAGGGCCTCGACGCGCTAGAAAGCGTTTTAGAGCGGCTAGGAAACTAGGAGTACTGAGGTCCGTAGCAACCTCGATGTGCACCGCCCTTGTTGTCAGGCAAGTAAATAGACAAAGATAAGCCTTTTCACTGCGCACTCCACGGCGACGTATAGGAGTGTAAGCCACTGGTCCTGCGTAATCCAGGCCAGTGTATGTAAAAGCCTTTACTGATTGGCGTGTGCGACAGTCTGGCAGACTGCTCATCAAGGGGTAAGTTGGACGCGGGTTTAGCCTAAAACAGGTATTACATAAGTGTACTCTTTGTCTCACTAATCGGCGGGCTGAAAGAATCCAGAATTTTTGTCTGAGAAGCGACATCAGTAATTCTGGACCTGCATGTAAGTATTTGATATGATAATAGTCTATCAGCAGATTGACAATATGGTCACTGCGCGGTAGAATCAGCGGGTGGATCTGGTTATAGTCCAGACCTGAGTTTACAAGACGACCTCCTACTCTAATCAGACCGTTATCGTCTATGAAAGGCCTAAGCCTATTAAAAACACGAGAGCAAGATTGCCCTTTGTGTAAGTTGGTAAATTCTTCTGCAAAATATTTTTTCTGTAGGGCGAGAAGCAATTTATTTTCAGCGTATTGAAGTTGATCCGCTGTTACTGCAGTAGTAACACGGCGCGGCAACTTTTTTGCAAACGTAAACACGTATACTAGAATGCGAAGCAGTTTCGACCACGAAGAGACGCACAATGCGGTTTCGTAAATCGTGCAATTAGCGGAGGACGCACATACAGCGGCGTGCGCCATCACCTTTTGATCAGGTATATCCTCAACGGGTTGACCATCAAGGTTACGGAGAGGCCATTGATCTATGTCACGTATCAGCCAAGGAGGCCCCTGCATCCACAATGGATGTTCAACTAGATTACGGGGTGTTACACCGCGTGATAGGCAATCAGCTGGGTTATCTACACCTGACACATGATAAAAATGCTCAGCTGGAACATTCTCCGTAACTTGTACGACTCGGTTGGACACGAAAGTCTGCCACCTATGAGGTGAGCTTTTGATCCAATATAACGCGACCTTAGAATCAGTGAAGGCGAAAGTTTGGATTGGGTAACGATTTGTAAAGTTATTTGTTATTGTGCGTAATAGTTTAGCTAATAAGACTATTCCGCATAGCTCTAGCCTAGCAATTGTCACCGGCTTCATTGGCGCCACCTTGGACTTAGCGCAAACCAGCCGAACGGTGTTACTACTGCCCGAACTGACATGTAGATAAACTACTCCACCGTACGCATTCTCACTGGCATCTGCGAAACCCACTAGAGTGGCCTGGCAATCAGGGACCACTCCAAGGTGACGTGGTATGCGCAGCTCATTGAGAGCGGGTAACTCTGAGCTAAACTGTTCCCATAATTTAATTATATGAAGTGGCGGTGACTCGTCCCAATCTAACTTTAATTGCCAAAGCTGTTTTATTAACAGCTTGGCGAAAAGAACTGCGGGAGCTACAAAGCCCATAATATCCCATAACCGGGCAATAGTAGACAAGATAGAGCGCTTAGTGCACTTCTCATCTGCGGGTGTCGCTATCTTGAAATAAAACGCGTCATCTAGTGTCGACCAGCGTAGACCTAATATTTTGTGTTGTACTGATTTGTCAAATTCTACCTCAGTAGGTAATTTATGCGTATCTGGAATGTTGTCCAATGCAACTTGTGAGCTACTATTCCATTTGACTAAATCCCACTGTGCGCCCTTGAACAATGCGATTAATTGTTTAGCGGCGGCTATGGCTTTGTCATCAGTATCCACTGAAAATACAACATCATCCATGTAACACGACGAAGAAGCAATTTCACTCGCGAGTGGATACTTCGAACCGTCGTCAGCGATCAGCTGTTGTATCGTGCGCATTGCATGGTACACAGATGATGCAAGGCCAAAGCAAACACGCTTGAATTGATATAACGTCAGGGGATCTTGCGGCTTGAATCTATAAAGAATACATTGATAGCGACGATCGCATTCTCGGACGCCTATTTGCAGAAATTGCTGACGGCAGTCTGCTGTCATGGCAACAGCGAAGATGCGGAAATTGGATATTATTTGGAATAAATCACCCTGTAGATTTGGACCGTGATGCAGTATATTGTTTAGTGAGATTCCAGTGCTAGTTTTGCAGCTGGCATCTAACACTATGCGGAGAGGTGTTGACGCTTTGTCCTCACGGATAACACCGTGGTGCGGTATAACGTAGATAGGCGATGAGTCATCGGACATACCTTGAGGTGCGGGTGAAATATAATCTTTCTCCAAGTATTCCTTAATCACGCCATCATAAGCGGTTCTAAAGGTAGGTGAAACCTCTAGCTTTTTTTCGAGGCATAAAAGGCGACGTTTTGCGATTTCGTAGGATTGACCTAAAGTGTATACATCCCCACTGAACGGTAGACCTACAGTGTACCTACCGCTAGCGGGATCGCGGGTTGTAGTATTTTTATAAAAATCCTCACATTCTGCATCAGCGGGGCGCAGAATACAAGGCGCGAGCGGAGGCTCTTCGAGCTCCCAAAATCTTTTAATAAGATTATCTAGACCCTGCTCCTGCACTAGGCAGCACGTCAAAGCTTGGCTGGAATTTAAGGTAGGTACAGAACCCATAACCACATATCCCAATACCGTGCGCAATGCACGCGGAGCGAGAGTAAAGTCGGCTGCGCGACTTACCTCGGGCAATAATAAATGTGCGAATAAAGACGCGCCAACAAGTAAATCAATTTTACCAGGAGTTCCGAAATCTTTATCAGCGAGCGGTAAACCTTGCAAATGTGACAGAACAGATGTGTCCACCACAGTGCTAGGCAAAGTGTCAGTAATTTGGTCGACAACCAGCGGTGAAATGTTAAACTTAACATTTTTATTAAAGCGGGAGTAAAATTCTAACGTAACCGATTTTGCATCTATGTGTTTTTCCACACCTCCAAAACCTTTTATAATTGTACGCCCTGTTTTGTGTACTTGTATACCTAGCATTTCACAGGCTTCGTTTGTGATAAAATGACTTTGAGACGCACTGTCCAAAAGCACTCGCAATGAGCGCTCTTTGCCTGCGGAATCGTAAACAAATACCTGAGCGGTAGCTAACAGAACTGTAGTGTTACATTGCTTGTTATGTGCGCGGTTTGGTGGCGCGGAGCGGCCAAGCGCAGCAACGGATGACGTCGCGCACAATGCTACGTCATTTCGTTCGCTATTAGTCTGAGAGGGCGGCTGCTGCATAGCGGCCGCGGCGGCGGCGGGTGCGGGTTCGGTTCCCGTGTTAAAATGCAAAAGGCTGTGATGACGAGCCTTGCATGTGCGGCAAGTCGAGTCAGACTTACAAAGTGAGATGCGATGCTTAATACTAAGGCAGTTCACACACGCGCTGTTTTCTTTTACAAACTTAAAACGTTCAGAGGGTTTTAATTTATGGAACTCTGGGCATTTGAATAGATGCTGGTGTACTACATTAGTACACAAGCATTTGTGCTGTTCTGTGGTGTTGCAATAAGCTTGATATTTGGGTGCTTGTTTAGTTTCTTTAGGCTGTGTGCGCTCAGCTTTATTAGCTGAGGTACGCTTACTAGTGGACGGGCCAGTTTCTGCGGTCGTTGTACGCTCAAAAACTTTTGTATGGCTTCTGATAAACAATTGTAAGTCCTCAAAGGTGGGAATTTTTGTGCCTAAATTTAACTCAAAAGCACGGACAGTGACAGAGTCCAGCTTCCTCAAAGCAATGTGAACAAGAATCAATTCATCTAATTTTTCTAAATGTAAGTTTTTTAGTGAGCGAAATGCTCCTAAGAATTCATCATTGAACGATTCAAAGTTATCAGCGGTAGCAGAATTAATTGTTTTAAAATCTAACATTTGATTTAAGTAAGCGGAGGCGACCACTCTCTTGTCTTCATATTTGTCGACAAGTGTTTGCCATAACAGCTCATAATTTTCTGCACAAGGTGTAATACCTGCACAGATGCTTTGGGCTTTACCTGATAGCCTGCCTATTAAATAGTATAATTTTTCAGCATCGGTGAGTGATGGATTATCATGAATGGTTGACTTGAAACAGGCATAAAACACTGGCCATTTTCTTATATCACCCGAAAAGGTCACCAATTCTATTGGCGGCAACCTGTGTGGGGTCTTTGTCAGTGTGACAGAACCACTTTTGTTATCAGTGACCGATGATAAGGCAGAGTGTTGATCATGCAGTCTTTTTATGCGGCTAAATATTTGTTCGAAAGCAACTAGACATTTATAGTCAGGTTTTGCGGTAGGATTTATAGCTAAAAGGCGTGAGTTGTATTCATCTAATAACTTCATAAAATCTGTTCGCAAGGTTTCAATGTTCGCACTGTCGGCAAGAAAATTATCTCTCTTGACAACATCATTGTAAATATTAGATGAGGAGTCGTACAAGCTTTGAATGACTTCAAATATAGCCTCGCGTTTGGCCTTTATGATCAATAGCTTGGAATCCTCCTCGTCGACATTCAAATCTTTAGATCTTGTAGAAGTCATTGCACTAAAGTATAATGCGGCAAAATAAGAAAGTTGCTTTCAATGTGGGTTACAGCGATAGTGGGCGTGACCCCTCTAATTGGTCGAGTTATAATGGCCGGCCTTGACCGTGACCTATATTTATTTTTATTATCAAAATAAAATGTATTTGTAAATGCGAAACATATATCAATACAAATATGCGTAAATACCGTTTTGTAACGAAAAAGGGCTCAATTTATTGAAATGCGATAAGATTGACGAGATATAATGAGATTTCCGAACACAATGTGGGAACTCTAAATGATTAGACACAATGTAGTAATAGATGAAATTACTCTTAGAAACAGCGGGAAATGAATAAATAACCAGTAACTTAGGTATATATAAGGGTAGCGGGCAAATTAAATGAAACGGATACAATATCCGAGCTCGTTAGGACCAAATTTATGGTGTCGCCTGGGCAATTCTAGAGGGAAACGGGACCGGGATAGAGGACAGGAGTCTGTGCGCACTAACCTTGGCTTCTCCGATGTCCTCCTCAGCTTCAACGGGGCCGGCCGGCTCCCTCAGGATCTCACACGATGTGGCGTGATGGCGAGTCACCATAAAATAGCGATATGGGGTTGGGGTGTAAAATGAGAGTAAATCTCTTTACGCGGCGCGGAATTACGCGAGGGATGGTTAGGCGGTTTTTCACAATGGGTTTTCGAGTTTTTCGAAAGCGGTCAGCGGTTGTAACTTGATGGCGAGCGAACAAGAGTGAGCGAGCTCCTTCATGCGGTGCGTCTGCGGCGGAATTGACTTGAGGCTTCATCTTCTTGAATTGCTGCCGAGAAGTGTCTTTGACATTGACATACGTGCGCACAGGAAAAAGGGTGATTGGTGTGGACGTAGTAAATTAGGCGTTACCAGTAGGTAATCACTTTTCAAAGAAATAATCATCGTATTGCCGACATACATTATATATAGTATAGTTCGTAATATAGTTATGATACTTATAGTTCCTAAATTTGAAGTAGAGGAATTGAGTTTTCTACCAATGTTTTTTTAGCTTTACTAGAATTCCTTTACAAAATATATTATGAAAATGCAAAAAATTTATTCAGTTTGTTAAATGCAGTTAGTGACATTTAATCATTTAACTTGTATGTTTTTATGAATATTTTATCTTGTGGGAGAATGAGTTCTTTAAAAATAATTCCCTAGTACCTTCATTCAAGCTAGAAACTGCAGCGAAATCAAGTTCCAGTAAATTGGAAATTTGAACCACCACACTGAATACAACGGACGAGAATACTCAACTACCCATACTGGGTTCAAGTCGAAATAATCTTGTGGCAGACTCGCTCGGTTTATTACGTTTGCAATATCTTTTCTGGGTGCGAGATTTGGTCGCTTTCAATGCACGTAAGCTTGAACTCTGCGTTTTTCATGCTGACTCGGGTTTATATGAAAAAAATCGGCTTTTAACTTAATGAATTTTTTGATAGATAGGTAGACTTTTTATTAAGAGAACAAGAAAAGTAACAGAATAATATTAACAACTAGCGACCCCCCGGCTTCGCACGGTGTTATTTTAAATATAAACCCTCCCTCTTGAATCAATCTATCTATTAATAAACGCATCAAAATCTATTGCGTAGTTTTAAAGATTTAAGAATACAAAGGGACATAGGGACATGAGGACATAGCGACAGAGAAAGCGACTTTGTTTTATACTATGTAGTGATATTTTTATTTCACTCCAAACTTAAGTCTAGTCTTGTCTTTTCTGTCCCAGTAGATACTCGTGCTCTTGAATGGAAATGAGTTTTAGTGCTGACCGATACAATACCAGTTAAAGCCAGGGGCTATATCATGCTGGGTAAATAAAAAAGATAATTCTGGATAACCCACACTGCATCGTCTAGCCCCAAGCTTAGCAGAGCTAACACCCAGAATCATAACAAAAATGTGTTATGTAACACAAGCTCTGCTTAGCTTGGAGCTAGGTGATGTTATGAGGATTCAACAATTTTATCATCATCATCAGCCTATATTATATGGCCTAGGTAAACTGATGGATACAGGCCTCTCCTAATGATAGCCATAGCGTGGATTATCCAGCGTTAAATATTCATTGTAAGTAGTTCGTAGGAAGATTTCTATACAAATCTATAGTAGGTATAGCTATTCTTATAAGCCAATTCAGGGTTACTGCAATTACGAGTTCACCTAAGGCTACGACCAAGCTATTTCCGCCCCAGTAAATATTTGCAGCTATATACGTTGTGGACATTTTGTTGCTTACAAGAACCTGTCTCCTTTGGGGATCCAAAGAGGTTATGTTCACATCTGCTTTATGTGCAAATGTGAGGTACAGGTTTACCGACTAGTATGTTTGAATAGAGGTTTCTTTACACAATAGAGACCACAAACATTTCGAGGTTGCAGTGTGGACATGGGAAATACTGTTGGTTCTTGGTTTGAGCTCTTCCTTCATTATTATATTGCTGATAAAGATATTTATTTCCTCAAAGAGGTAACATAAAGAGAAATAATTTACGTTAATTTGTTCTTAAATTATAACCGTTCTATAGCAGTTAGCATTATATTCACTGTTTTTATTCGAAAAAGAACACAGGGCTGCTAACCAGACCTGCCCAAGTTCAGGTAGTTTTTAGGATTCCATACCCAAAGGGTAAAACGGGATCCGTCTGTCTATCTGTCCGTCTGTTATCAGGCATCTCATGAACCGTGTTAGTTAGACAGTTAAAGTTCTTAGAGATAAAACTGAATACAACCGATATCTAAGGGAGCTTCCATACAACAGATATATTTTTCCGGTTTTTTACGAAACCCTCCATGCGCGAGTCAGACTCGTACTTGGCTTTTTGAGTTTTAGTGATCCGCTAACCAAAACATTCATAATTTAGTTTTTGTTAGATGTTATCTAGTACCTACGAAATCTAGATAAACATTTTGAGAGTCATAGAAATTTTTTTTAGAAATTGAATCACTGACAACAGTTACGACTTATAATTAAAAGTCAGGTTAGAAACTGTTTTTCAAATTCTCTTTGGTTTTATACGGAGAGCGTCGTGCAAAACAATTTTATTCTAGCGCATAATTGTTTACACCTCACTCCGAATTAATCCAAACAGCTGCAGTCATAATCCGTCCTGTAGCGCCGTAGCATTACGTCCCCACACTTGGGACTCAAAGGGCCTATGCTGTTTTAATTTGAATATTTGCGCGGAAGCCCTACTTCGTTATCATAATGGCGGATCGCGCACTTATTTCGGAGATGGGGATTAAAAATATTGCGAAATTACGTTCATGTGAAAATGAAAATTGGATTTTCAGAGCGAAATTTCGGTGACAATGTAAAATACGGTGTTCAAAAAATAACATCGGCGTCGAGAGCAAGATTTAATTTAGTTGAAAACGAATGATAAATTGTCATATCTGTAGAACTTTCTTACATAACAATTATTTAGTTGAGAAATTATTTAGATATTAATTTATAACTGTGTTTTTAATTTGAAACTGTATGCCAAGCAGAGCGTTTGTCGTCTCGGGTGGAACAGATAAAAGTTTGAAATTCAAATATATAATTATCTCTCACAATAGAAGCTTACTTGCTAAAATATAAAGTGTAATATTAAATTTAGAGTGAGCGCATCAGCATTGCCATACAGCATGAAATGCAGCCAGTGTCTTGGGACGCTTCCGACTGGTATTGACATGGATCAATTGAGCTACCTTTAGGCTGTTTGCAACTGTCTGCAGTTAGCTCAATGGTTTCAATTGTAAATATTAGTTGTAATTTTTCTATTCCTTGCTTGTAATTTTCGTTGCTAATAAAGAAGTTAGAGTTGTGAGAGACTGGTGCCTGTTTTAGGTTAACAAGAACCTGTATTACAGGTCATCAGTTCCTCTCTGTGCTCTAGAACAGCGATTCCGGAAAGGTGGTCCGCGGAACCCTGGGGTTCCGTGGAAGAGTCACAGGGGTTCCGCGGTCTGACCGAGACTTAAATAAAACGTTCGTGGAAAAGACTCATAATAACCTTCCTACATTGTATTTCTCTGTACCTAACAATAAATGTTTTGCAAAACTTATAATAATTTTATTATTTTTCATTTAAAATTTGTTCTTCCTTCTGAGTCTAAAGTGAATATGAATATATATTATAATAATATATGAATATATATATATATGAATATATAAATATATGAATATATATTTTGGTCTTCAGGTAAACCCTAGCAAAACACAGGTCATAATTATTGGTAGCACAAGCACTTCTGCTAAAATCTAATCATCTAAAATCTAATCGACTGGTCCACTTTCCCTCAATTAGAATTCAATAGCTTATAGTTCAGTTTAGCAGAAGTGTAAAAAATCTTGGTATTTTTATGGATTGTGCCATATCTTGGGTCCCTCAAATGGAAGCAGTGAGTCGCAAGGTATTCGCCTGCGCTGCTTCATTGAGAAGGCTTCGTAACTTCCTGCCTACTACCACTAAAATTGTGCTCGCTCAATCTCTCATTCTTCCCATTCTTTACTATGCCGACGTTTGCTACCTCGACCTAACTGATGAGCAACTTAATAAGGTTGAACGGCTCCAAAACGTGTGTATTCGTTTTGTGTTTGGTCTCCGCAAATATCATATTTCGGAGTTAAAACAAAACACAAAACACACACAAAAGTGTTTCGCACAAAACTAAAATGGCTTCCTGTCCGTTTTCGTCGAAATTCCCATATCCTTTCTCTTCTTCATAAGATTCTCTTTAACCCTGTCACTCCCTTCTATTTAAAGGAGCGTTTTGAATTCCTCCACAGTTCTCATCCTCCCCGTGTCCTTCGGTCGTTAGAAAATCTGGCTTTGAGTATGCCACTTCACAAAACCAGTTTCTACGACAAGTCCTTCTCAATCCAAGCCATACGTAATATATATTATATTTAACATTTATTTATCTTTATATAATATTCGTTTTATGTTCATAATTATTATAGCTCTATCCTTGGTACAACCCCTGCCTTTCTTTAATTCACATAATTCTTTCCATCCAAAGGTTGCCTGGAAGAGATCGCTTCTAAGCGATAAGGCTGCCGGTACTTGTCACATGTAATGTCTTTCATAATGTTCTGTATCTGGTGTACCTATAATAAAGTATTTTGTATTGTATTGTATATTCAAAATACGTAAACACTTGAGTTATCAAAACAGCCAGCTAGGGTTCCGCCAAAAAAATTACGATCAATTAGGGTTCCGTAGCCAAATAAAATTGGGAACCCCTGCTCTAGAATATAGAAAATCTACTGTAACAGATATGCATTTACGAAATTAATTCCTTCAATTATTTACTTACTTTTTTACTTTTCTATTAATGGAACTTCCAGTAGGTACTCAAATATTCTGACACTTTTTATCACGACAACTGCCTCTAAAATGCATTTGATTCTCCACTATAGTGATATAAATATTTTATAAGTAAAAAATAAGATGATAGAGGTAAGGTAGATAAGAGATAGGCATGTTAGTACTTTTTATTTCTGATATTCAGAGAATGATTTCAAGGCTGTGCATTAGCGCTACTAATAACAGCGTTTTTTGTCAATTTTCAATGAAAATTTAGCGTTTATTTACAATTCCCCAGAATTAAAGAACATAAACTAGAAGTTGTTGAGTTGCCAGTATCCTTTTCGTTTACTCATCTTTTACTCTGTTTATTCAGTGACACACGTTGGCCTCGATGCCAAAGTTATTTCTAATACTTTAGGTATAAATTCGACACCCGGAGTGCGCAGCGGTTGCTGTGATAAGTGCGTACGACAAAGAGTACTTAGCAATATATGCACATAGACATTGAACTATTTAAATTGACAACAATTTGAATACGTCGAAACAAAAATAAAAGAAAATTATAAGTCCAGTTAACCTCCGTTAGTCCTCACTAGGTTAGCAAATTAGTGACATAGAATTTTGGAGGTATAAGGTGTTTGGGAAGGTACAAATAAGCTGCTATTTATTATTCTGCTGCTATAATGCAGCACAAAGCTGTCGTAGATCTGAGAGCTAGAATAGAGCAGTATTCAATGAGGCACTCGCGATTTGCACTGAAGTATTTCATATTGTGCAATCTCTTTCAGAGCCAGACAATGAGCGGCAACGGGATATCACTCTACGTCAAGTTAGACGTGTATTTTATAGGGAAGATGCATGTGAATCCTTATTTTCAAATCTCAATAGAACAATTAAAAAATTTCATTCATGTGGTGGAAGCCCTAATAAGATTCTATTACCTGACTACTCTTTTCTTGGAAAAAAAATATTTTACCCCATAGGTATTTTTTTCGTTTTTAGATTTCCTTCTGATCCGGTTGTTGCTCGAAACTACATAGGTACAATCTAATCAAAACCAAAAAAAAAACCTAAATCAGATAATATCAATTGACGAAAAAGCGTGATCCAGGAGCTGGTGAGTATCTGGCGCAGTGCATCAGAATTGCCATACATCGTGGTAATGCAGCAAGCGTCTTGGGGACGCTTCCGACTGGTATTGATATCAGTTGAGCTACCTCTAGACTATGTGCAGTTAGCTCAATTGCTTCAATATATGTACTTTTTAAATTGGTTCCTATTCCTAGTTACGACATTGACATATGCAAAAAAATAAATATAGTTAAACGAATTTTTTCCTTTTTGAATCGGTTTAAAATCAGCGAAACAACGTTTTTCGGCAAGTAAATTCAGTTTTTCTGGATTTTTTAGTCGCCTTTTAGTGATTCTCGCATTATCATACATTTTTTATTTTCCACACCAACTAAGGCGCATAATACTCATATTTCTCATTGTCAGTAAACACACGCACGCTTTGACACGCAGCACCCACAGTCGTAAACTGGCTATTGTTTAGCTTTTACATTATGAAATGCGGGTAAAATATAAAAAAATATGAGTTTCACATACAGTTACAACCACCTATTTGCCTATTACCTACCTACAAAGAATGGGATCGTATGAGTACATGATTATATTTGGTTATTTTATTTTGCAGACAGAAAAACTAGATAAAAGGCTAATGAAGGCTAAAGTGAATAAAGCGAGGGAGACGTTTATTAGCTCACTTTATCATTGGCGCCGCGACTTAAATACAGGTACTTACTATAAATACTTTAGGTACCTACTACGCAGTAGATAATACTGCGCTAAGCCTCTCCTCTATTAAATATAGAAACATAATAGGTATTTATAACCTAATACTCGCTCAGTTCCACACCGACAATAGTATGTAATTATTTTTAAGGCAATAGACACGTGCTAGTGGTTTATTTTTCGCTTCTTCCACTAGTGGACAAAAGATTGAAGCGAAGGGGAAATCAATTATTATAACTTTATTTCTTATATTATTTTGATAATTATGTACCTATAGTTTAAAATTTGACTTGTCTAAGTGCTTATTTTGTAAGCCTAAAGAAATAAAGTTATTGATTTACTTGACTTACTTTACTAGGTATATATTTTTGTATTTCATAAAATACAAACAAACAAATAGATCTGAATCTTTGTTGCCAGGTTACTCATAAAAACTTCGATCAGCGGCTTTCAAAAGGCTTGTTGTGGGCCATTTGATGAAATGTTTGGAAACAACAATCAATTTGTTCTAACAGAATTCCTCACTCAAACAACATCCATTGGAACCCTTTTAGCCATTTCATTCTGCCTGATGTTAGCAACGCTTAGAGTCTCGTAATCCTACCATTAATCACCGATCAGTGAAGCGTGGTAGAAATAAAATATGGCAATTCGTAGCTTGCACCGCCTGTCAGCGTGATGATGTATTTGAACGTTTTCATGGGAAGCAAGAGCCGCTTTGTCAACGTCGAGCAAAGGTCATCGCTCATACCCACTGCAGTCCACTTTCCCTAAGATTTATGAATATTGATACTTACAAGATGTTGGGCACTGGGTGGAATACTGGGGCTCATTTGTAATGGTTCACCCTCAAATTCACCAAGGCGAGTTATCGCCAACATCTTCGATTGATTTGTTTGATTAAACTACTTATATAAATTGCTACCAAAGATTGCTACCTATCAAATGATCATCTTAATAATGTGTTGTTAACTCCAAGGATATTTTATATATACGACAATAGATGGTAGTAAATAGGTTTATTTTATATAATTAAAGTTAAAAGTCAAATTAAGTAGGTACATATTTTATATGGAACATTGTGTTACGTTTACTAGGTGACTGATATTAATGTGTAACACAGTTTATTGCATTTATAATTTTTTTTTATAAAACATAGAAAACACTCAGAACTACAGAACAAACATTTGTTCCAAGGCAGGGAATCGAGCTCACAACCTCCAGAGTCGCAGGCAGACCTTCGCCCGTCGCGCCACATCGGTCGTCATTTTATTATAATTTCCCTGTCAGGCAAGAAAACTAAAGAAGCAAAATGAAAATACGCTCGGTCATTGCTCGAAGACCACAACGTAAAACGCAAGCAGTTTTGCAGACGTACGGCGGATCAAACTGATATCCCGCTCTATAAGCCGGCTTGCAACTGGGGCTTGTCCGGATCTCAGTGTTGATAGCTCAAGAACTCTAAGAGAAAAAACTAGAGAAAGAACTAGAAATGAATAGCTTACATTCCAAGTAGATTATCTCAAAAAACGACTGAAAAATCGAACGAAACTAAAAAAAATATGAACATCTAAAACAAATTAAAATATATGATCTTTTGCTTTGCAACGGAGGAGGAGGTGCAAGGAATATAATAATAAATAATAATTAATAATAATAGGCATAAAACCAAGTTATATAAATCCTTACTTACCTACTATAAATGCAAAAGTTTGTATGTGTGAATGTTTGTTACTCCTTCACACAAAAACTACTAAATGGATCAGTCTGAAATTTTTAATAGACGTAGTTCTAGCCCTGGGACAAAACATAGGCTTCTTTTAGTCCCATAAATCAGTCATAAATCATTCCCATGGCATATATGTACATAGCTTTAACGTTTCCATAGAAACATCGCGTGCACTGATACTAATTAGTTATCAAATAAATCTAAACGAATGAAGAATTTCCACTGAAAACTTTAATACTTCCTCAACGTTCAAGTTTAATATAACCTTCAATAATTATTTCCAGTGGAGAATGAAAGCTGAATTCACGCACGACAACTGTTGGCGCGCACCTGCTATTCGTAACTTTCCTTTTCAATAAACTCGACAGAAATTGCTGCTCAATGTTGTACCTAGAACATAATCAAATTGTAATTTATGTTACACTTGGTTATTCTCCTTTCTGTAATAAGTATTTGAATAACATTTGATTAATATAATAAAATTATGGTAAGTTATTATAAACGTAAAAAGCGGATTAGGCTAATAAAATCATTAAAAAAAAAACATACTTTATAGATATTACCTATACATACCGCAATGTTTAAAAACGAAAGTTGTCAATCAGTGAGTCCTACCCGTAATGACCTACGGAGCTGAGACGTGGACACTCACGGTAGGGCTGGTCCACCAGTTCAAAGTCGCTCAGCCAGCTATGGAAAGAGCTATGCTCGGAGTGTCTCTGAAGAATAGAATTCGTAACGAATATATCTGACAGAGAACCAAAGTTATCGACATAGCTCAAAGAATTAGCAAGCTGAAGTGGCAATGGGCCGGCCATATCTCGCGAAGAACCGACAACCGTTGGGGTAAACGTGTTCTTGAGTGGAGACCGCGAATCGGTAAACGTAGTGTAGGACGCCCTCCGGCCAGGTGGGATGACGACCTGTGAAAGACTGCTGGCAGATGCTGGATGCGTCAAGCTGAAGACAGGGTGCTTTGGCGCTCATTGGGGGAGGCCTATGTCCAGCAGTGGACTAGTGTAAGTTGAAGATGGTGATGAAATAAATATAAACCTGAGGTGGATCTCTCTCTCCTTTTTTAAATCGATTAAAAAAATATTATTATTCGTTTCTCTGCGGGCATACTAGGCCTATTGTGATAGAACGAGAGGTGCAAATCAAGTACGAACGTCTATACAAACAAAACGCGGCCATTAAAACCAAAATCGAGAAAAGTTTCTCAAAATAATCACAAAGCTTGCAAAGTTACACCACATAGTTACAAACTGTTTCATATTCATTCACTGCCGAAGTTCGGTTACGCCTGTGGAACGTGAGATCATTTTACCAACTCAGTAGCGGTAGGTACTTGTTATTGCCACTTTATTTTCTTGACAAATCGTGAAAGCGATCACGTGGCAAAGCAGTCTTATGGAATCGGCCTGGGGGAACTTTGACTCTGCTGGCTACCATTTGTTGATACGATGTACTTGAGAGCAAAACGATGTTTCCACGCTTGCGCTGCGGATGTAAATTCCATTGCCAAAAGGCTCCAAGATTCTTGCTTGGAAACCGCTTGAAAACTTGCTACAGTTAATGGCACTCTACTGTAAATAGTTTAAACAAGTTGGGAGAAAGCATTTTTATTTAACTATAGAGTAGGTATAAGTTGTTTAACTAGAAGTAACCAAAAGCTGTGAAGATATTCTCTTTTGTTAGCTTCAAATTTTAAAGTTTCACACAAGTACTATTAAGATTTAAAAATATATTTGATGTAATTGAATAATATTTCCAAATACATAGCCTTTACGTAAGCCGAGAGCAAAACGATTTTACGCTCGATAGATCTAATACTGACTGTACTGTATAAATAATACCTACATTCCCAAAAGCATTCCAACTTCTAAAGAACTTTCTAACCCTCAGTTCCAAATTATAAGAGCGCTCACTCCGCAGTATGTGAGTGAGGCTCTTAACGGCGTCAGCATAAAGATAATAGGAAAAAGTTAAATTATGTCGATCTGCCTTCGCGAGATGGCCGACCGTGTCTGTGGTTATAAAAGTTGAATTTATGACTCGAATTATTTCACTCGCCTTTCTGGAGAAACTTACTTTTCAAGCGGAAAAACATTGTTGGGTTCATACAGTGTTTACTCTCCGGCTTCTTATAAATAAATGTATGAAATTTTAGCTTTATGCTGCTTAGAACTCCATACTTTTCGCATTGATGGGAGTAACTTCCCTTGACGATAATAACTCGAAGAATCAAACAGAGTGGACCCATGTACCTATGCAACGCATCATCACTACATAGTATAAAACAAAGTCGCTTTCTCTGTCCCTATGTACCTTTGTATGTTTAAATCTTTGAAACCACGTATTGGATTTTGTTGTGGTGTGTATCCTTACTTTTTTCAACATTGAGGTTTATTTCGCAAATGATCGTATTTTTCAACAATTCCAATAATCTGTATCCCAACTCAGAATCAAAACCCCAGTCTGAACTGACCACATATAAACTTTCTGTTTTCGTAACATAGGTAAAAAGTGATAAGGATGGCAGCATCGTTTACCTCTCAGTAAGGAACATGAGATTTTTTTTAGGTGCTCCCTTTCCGGGATCACGTTTAGAAACGATTTTAATATAGAGTAATAAAGAGAGGGGAGTGTATTTAAGTTTTGGTCGTTTGTATCTTTTATTGAGCTATTTTGATTTGAATTGTTGCAGGGGAGACCATATTGACCCGAAGCAATTACAGAAGTACTTGCACGTTAATTTTGAATCTTTAGGGTTAGCGGGATAACCTCATTTTCATAGCGTGAAATTTGTTCTGAAAGTGGGGAGCAAAGTTCGAAGTTCTTTTGGGGAAAATTTTAGATGGAACAGTCTGGCAAAGTTATTGGTAACTTTTTGGGTGAAACTTGCGGAGATACACTTTTTTATCATGTGAGTTGAGTTTTCTGTAAAAAAGAATGGCTTAATGCTTGTTAGATATCCTTTTAAATTTGTAAACAATACAACAATTATAACCCCGCAACGATTTCAATTTGCTTTTCGGTCTTTACGTAACATCTATCAGAGGTCGAGAACCTTTTGAAACCGAAGAGCCAAAAGGGACAATTATAAGATTTCCGAATTTTTAAAGCCACAACTTTTTATATTTAAAAATCACAGACATATCTGGTAACTTACATTAACCTCACTCAGGTTTACTATAATCAAATATGTATAACCAGCACCAATTCCAATTCCTTACTCATCTTACTTGCAATATTTTTAACGGTTTTTGTAATAAAATAATACAATTGTTAGTTTCTAAGTATAGAACTGAACAGCCGCAACTTAACAACGAAAGAACCGCAAGTTGCCGACCTCTATACCAATATGTCCCTTCTCAAAGAAAGAAGTTAAAATGTCAATAGGCATAAACACCTCTCGAGTCACACAATGGAAGTTCTTGTCGATGAAAATTTCATGCGTTGAGGATTTCTGAGAGTTGGGTCGGTGAGCAAATATTCGGCCTCTACATTACTTACGGTCGAAGACTGCTCACTGGCACGCGCCGAGGGCATCCTATAAACAAACAGTTTTATCTAGAACCGTTGATTTTATGTTTTGGAATGAAAATTTCAAGAACTACGTATAAAAACTTACAAAAATTGATGACGAAAACAGACAATAGCAAATAACAACTAAAAACCAAATAATAATTTCTACAATATAACACTAGCACAGAGAAAAAGATACAAATTCAAGTTAGAAAATAAGACACATTACAGCTAGCACATATTTTACAATACTGAGCTACCTAGTACCTATGTATGTACAATTTTAACAAACTTCTAAAAATCTAAGACGTTTCCTTACTAAGTTATATAAAAACTACTAAGATAGATATTTGTTTATTCAAACAAAAACTATAAATCTAAAACAATTTGTGTGGTACTTATTTTAATCTTAGAGAAAGGTAAAATAAGGTAAAATAATTGGCGGTCTTATCGGTTATAGCGATTTCTTCTCCTGTAACGAAACTTTGTATAACAATAAAATAATAATAACAAATTAAGTCTATTATTTATTATTGAATTGCTCTAAGTGTAGACGGTTGCAAACAGTATATAAGTAGCTAGACTGTTCCAAATATACTAATTCCGTCGACGTTGGCTGCATTGCCACCCTATATGGCAATGCTGATGCGCTGCGCCAGATAATAACCAGATCGATTTTAAGGATTTTAATGAATGTATCATCCGTCTATGTCTCTAGAAAACATATCCAAAAAGGCGATAACCCTATTTCTTGATCTCATGCAACTTTTCACCCAAATGCAAACTTTGCCACGGAACGTAATTTAGTAGAACAGATGCTGTATTTTATATTCCCAAAATATTTTCTACTGAAGATTCGCATACAGCTGGAACGCGTTTGTTACTACCGTGTGTTTTATTTGGAAATCTTGCTTGAAATAACATGTTCCCTATTGTTTATTGTTCACTTTATGTAGCGTCATATTTGTCTAGGAATATCTGGTACAGTAAGTACCATGCTTAATTAAAAAGTTAAGCCCTAAATTAGACTAGGCATGGTAAATATTGTACTACATATGTACGTACAAATTTAGTAACAAAAGATCACGAATAATGAAATATGGGTTATAATAATATGTAAAGTGATAAATAATTAACCACTTAGAAACCACTTAGATTCATAGCAAAGAACTATATTGACGGTCACACACTCTAAATAAAGGCAACAATTTAACCACTTCCATGCCCTCTCTACAAAGTAACTTGTTACGAAACCTTGGTAACTAAAATGGCCCAAAAGCAACACGCAGGCAATTTTCTTCACCCTGTTTATTTAACTCTCCGTTACCACAGGAATGTATCGTGCCCCAAGATTTATACAGGGTGTGCTGAAAAAATAGCTATATTTATCTTAATAAAGCGGCATTGGCCTGGTGACCGACGTAGGGCCGATAGAGTAATCCGCGGCGACCCACACTTCATCACTGTCCGTTTTGTAGAACGGGAGATATTATGTCATAGTTTACCTCAAATTATTCGTGATAGTTGATTTTGATAAATTTAATTTTAAAGTAGTATGGCTTCTGCGTGCGGCTTCTCGCACCTATGTACTTTTCTTTAAACTCGTCAACCTCCAAAACAAAATTTGGAAGAGTGTCATCTAAATCAGCACTGCCGTTCAATAAACAAAATCATGACATTAGGAATAAAATCGCTGTTATTTATTTTGGAAAGTGATGTAGGAATAACAAACTTATCTCCCCAGCACGTTCGATGCCCATCCGAGATTAACAAACATGTTCGATTTTAAGGATTCAGTGGAACACGACTACTGAATGTGTTTAATCCTCCGACGGTTAAGTGCGCTGGGAGCGGTGAATTAATTTTGTTTGTTTACTGTAGATCCTTTTCTGTTTTCAGTTGTATGAACTGGCCTGTGGCCTTTTCCATTTTACTTAAAAAGGATTAAGCCATTACTGTAATACCTATGCTAATGTTTTTCTACGAAACCAATTGTATTAAAGTAATTTCTGGAATTTTTAGGATAACTAAGAGCTCATGGAATGTAGCTCTTTCTTAATTTATGTTCTGTCTTTTGCATGCCAAATCAACAAGGTGATGATGTTACGTGATGTATGGTCAGGCATTTTAACTTAGACTTAGGTAAGTATATTTTCAGTCCTAGGGCGTTGGTTTTTTGCTGCCCTTTTGTGTACTAGCTCGTGGCTTGCATATCCAAGCTTGTTGTCAAACGTACGATCACGCTTTGAGTACAGGTACTTATAAGTTATTATAAATTCTTAGTTTCCTCTTAATTATCTCGAAATAGTTAAATTTATTAATTTGTGGGAACAGTTTAGAGGTAAAATGTGGATATGAAACCATCTATAAAAAGTTAGCAAGGTTCGATAAAAATGTGGCCAGCTAGCATTAAAAATGATGACCCGCTTCTAACGGGAAATCAAACATCACATTGAATGTCTTCACGTCAAGATAGCCAGTAAAAATGTGTGTGGATTTGTCTTAATAATCCAGAATTGCCAATATCCGGGAATTTTCCGGGGACTATTCGCTCACTATAACGTTTCTAAGTTCGGTAGTAAAAGCCCACGTTTGAAACTTGTTATGTTATGACGTCACCATGCAAGAATCTGATAAACGAGTGGCCCATAAACGAGTGGCCCGTGATATGGCTAATCTAATTCTTAATTTGACGCCTTAATGCAAGGAAGGTCTCATTATACCCAGAACAGCCGAAACAATAATCAGGGGATAAAATTGTGTCTCATTGATTGAATGAATGATAATTGGGTGACTCATCAAGATAATTATCTCTGAAACTACGAGAAGCATAGTTGGTGCACAAATTTAGCATAGAGGTTCCTTTTAGGACGTAGACATCCGCTAAGAAAGTATTTTCGGAAATTTGTATATTGAGGAACTTGGTTAAAATACGTTCAATGGGGTATTACTAAAGTTCACGCGAATGAAATCGCGAGCGGATCAGCTAGCCTGGTATAACCGAACCTCTGCTTAGTTTGGGACTAGATGGTGCTTTATGAGTTGTCCAGCATTATTTATTTATATTATTCTAAATTGAAGAATTACAATCTTCTACTTTCTTTCATAGGGATAATTATGCCTACACACTTTTTCTGTGTTGCTAGGCCTAAGTACTTGAAGTGGCAGATCTTTGGTACGTTATTGCTTTGATTCAGCTCTATAGAACACCTTTAAATATAATAAAAGTAAATGGCCACCGGCGCTAGACTTGAACGTGAAAGATTAAATACGTGGGCCAGTCTTGATGCTCTAGCTCAAAACTATTAAGTAGATTAGAAATATTACCCTTCAAGCAAACGCGTAATACAAAGCACATGAAGAAAATATTTCATCAAAAGTATATCACGCAGGTGTTTCTTTATTATTGCGTAAAAAGTTAGGTACTCATAAAATAAATGCCAAGTTCTCGTAGACTGAAATACCTACAGAGAAAACAATTTTTTTCATTTCTTTATTGAAAGCTATTGTTGATATTGCCATAAGTATATCATTTTTCATTTCTTTTGAATGTTTTTGAGCGAAATATTTGTTCTGAGATATTTTTTTAGCAGGGATAGTTTTTTAGTCTTATTCTAAACTTTAAGCATCCGCATTAAGATAATAGTTAGGTTGGTGTACGATAAAAAATCAGTCAATAAGCAGCTTTCAATTAACTCTGACGTGAATATATGTAAACAAATCGTTAAAACATAAAAAAGAAACAACTAGAATAAATTCGTGCCTCAATTTGTCGGCTCGATAAAAACAATCGATACTTTAGTAAGCCCCGATTTTCAGCAAGTCGATAGATAAGCATCTACGCATTTTTAAAAGTAACTGTAAAAATCTTTAAAATATTGTAATCTTTTATTCAGTCCCAATTCACTCATCTGTCAACAATTACGGAACTTCTTGGCGTTAGTGTCATAAAAAAATTATGCATGGACGAAGTATAGTTGGACTTATCGTTTTAGAGATAAAAATAAAGAGTATTTAAAGATAAATTAATGAGTTAGTACCTTACTTAAGTAGGTAGCGATACAAACTTAATCTTGTTTATGATTGTTGTTTTCGTTTTGTTTCTTTGTACTCAGAACCAGGTTCAGAGATCGAGTAAATCAACCCGCCCCTAGGCACTGATAACGAAAGAGAAATTTTCTACTAAATCATACATTTGTTTGGAGGGAGAATGCGTTGGGAATATTAAAGCGGGTGTGATACGATTTTGATTTAGATAACGGGTTTTTGCGACTGTTTTTTGTTCTCGATTTGTTTGAGTTTTTAGTTACATATATAACTCCTGAAACGATTACACATTAATTTGCAATTTAATAATTCTCGAATTGGATAGTAATCCACAAAAACACTATTTGATAAAATCGACCACTAACTTTTAGAAAATGAACAAACTTGTTTGCCACCTTGGTGGTATAAAAAAGAAAAAAAAACTACTTTCAATAAACATGGAAATAAGAGGTTCAAACGTTTATAAAAATATGAAGTGATATTAGTTTTTAGAGTGGTATTTTATATTGGTTAACCATATTTTAAGACAATTTCTGAGAAGTCCAATAAATTTTTAGAATGATGGAATAACAGCGTTCTTGTTAAACCTATCGTGGACAATGGACATGATAGATTTCTTGGTTAAAAATCTAGTAGGCCTAGCCAACCAACATTCGCTACGAAGCGATTCTATTTCTACAATCGTTATCGCTCAAACGATAGCGAAGTTCGCTTTTATGGAAAATATCTAATTCGTAAGTCGATTTTTACTCTGTCTCGGCCGTTAGGTCAGTTTTACGTTTCTGGTATCCACCAAGATATTTTAAAAAGGCACCATACCTGAGATTTCTCATAAAACTGAATAACATCATTGAAATTATCTGAGAGACATAAAAACAACTTCAATCTTTTCATAGTAATTAAAAGCTGTCTTTTCCCATTAATCTTTCTCTACAGAAATTGAAAATCAAGGATGTTGGGTCAGGGAAAAAGCGAACGAATTAATTAGCGAGTCGACTGCCTCTTATTGAGTTTCAATGCGGCTTTTTACTTTGCATTGTAAAAACATCTGTGATAGATTGTTATGCTTCAATGTGAAGGCTCCCGTAACCAAAGCCTGATGAGTAATAATAAATTTGGTTATTACTTGTGAATGAAGTGCTCGAAGTGGGTTAGAATTTCATAATGATGAGGTAATATTCAGATTATCGCTAGCAACGCTCAATTAGTTCTGACCTAATACTGCACTTATAATAAGGCTGATAAATGTTTTTGATTATAATTTAACATTCTAATTCTACGTAAATTCAAAGGCTTTTTGTTGAAATGTTAACCCGGAAAAAATTACCTCAAAATGTTTCAACAAAGCGCCTTTCAGCTGTAATTATAAGGTCAGTATCAGTCTAGCCTTTAAATTTACAGTCCGATTACAAAGGTAGTATTTTAAACCTCTATCTTTTTATCTTTAACGGCTCCGCCATAAATTTTATTCTAAAACACGGCAACGTCAACTCTAAATGAATGGCGTACAATATTTTATTGTCTGTTTGGCCGATCGCGAAATTAATGCATTACGTTATCAATACATGTTTCAGGGTTCACATTCATCAATCAGGGAACCGCTGAACTCGTTACCGAGTTTCGGAACAAACGTCGATGAGGCCCCAATATGTTTTCGGAAACTTTTTGGATCAGGGTTTCTCAAACTGCTGCAATGTATTGCTATTGTAATCGTGACGGAAATATCCTTGAAATTTGTATGCTTATACTTTTTTATATGCACGGTGTCAATCTGCTGATCCCCATTTAGTGCGGACTTAGAATAGACTCATTACCAAAAATTATGTTTTGTTATAAAATATGTACAAACTAGCAGCGCCTCGCAGTTTCACCCGCGTAATTCCCGTTGGATATAATGTAGTCTATGTGTTATTCCAGACTATAATCTATCTCTGTGCCAAATTTCATCCATATCATCCATAGTATTTGCGTGAAAGAGAAACAAATCCATCCATCCATACTTACAAACTTTCGCGTTTATAATATTAGTACCTAGGACACAATTGTTTCATTCACCTCGCTTAACTCTCTCGTAATCGAATCTAATCCATGTAAAAGTCAGATAAGCCAGCTAGTAGGTACTACAATGGTACTTACATCGATTTTTATATTCCAGCTCATTCTGTTTGCATTAACTTATTCCAATAATTGGTCATTAAAGTATGTGTATGATTTATCAAATCAATTAACACTTTAATGAACATACAAACACAAACAGTTTTACCTGTCGGCCAGGGTGGCTGATCAACTACACATAATAGCCGTGCCCGTGCGGGCCGTATACGAATGAAGTTATAAGTGAGTCGCATCTCAAAAAAGATTGAGAACTCATGTTCTAGATCACTCACTTCCGCACGAAAGGGTCAGACTTTGTAACTAGCTTATTACGTGACTACTTTTAGCAAATAATGTTCAGTCTGTCAGATACTTCGATATACTCGTAACAAGAAGAACAATAAGGTATTTAAACAAAGCTCTCTATAACCTCAGCGTAATTAAACACGTTCTTATAATGAACCACGTATTAAAAATATAATTATTGGCTTTGTTTGGTACTTAAAACGGTTTGCTATAAGTCACTTACCGAGGTGAACTTATCACTGAAAGCTGATCTAAATTAGATATTTTAAAATGAACATAAATCTGAAATTATACGATAAAACTTTATGAACCTCAACTATTTACGACTGAAATTAAAACGGGCTCTATTTCACCTTTAATTACAAGGCATTTAGTGAAAGCGTTTCAGCTTAACAAGTTTTGAAAACGTTACACAAAGGGATATTTATTAGGAATTGGAAACAGGAAGTTAATCAGAGATTGTGTAACAGAGTCTAGCAAAGGCGACATCAAATTAAATGGGTCAGGCGAGCTCGGGGCGGGTCGCACTAACTACGACTCGAGTTGAAACGTAAAGCGGCGTTCATGTGGCTACAATGCACTGAAGCATTCGCTTCTGGCCCATGGTCCTATCGTCAAAGTCCTATAGGTCGAATGAATGATTTTTTTGACTGTAGTTCTACCAATCGGACTACAGACAACCGATGTGGCGCGGTGGGCGAAGCGGACCTTCGACGCAGGAGGTTGCGGGTTCGATTCCCGCCTCGGAACAAATTTGTGTACGATCTGCAGAAATTTGTTCCGTTGGTCTGGGTGTTTTCTATATATAATAAAAATATCTATCTATGTAATGTATTTATTAAGTATATCAGTCATCTAGTACCCATAACACAAGCTCTGCTTAGCTTGGGGCTAGATGATGCTGTGTGGACTGTCCGGTATTATTTATTTAACAGACAAACCAAATTAGACGTAGTTCCATCAATAGTAGGTATTATGCGCTAGCATTATAGGCAAACAAAACTACTCTTAGTTCTATCAATACTACGGGTTATATAAAGACTAAATTCTCCATGTTATATAAATTGCATTCAGTGGGTTTCGAATGCTAACTTCAGATAACGTCGGTTCCCTTAATATCTTCTAAGTGACAATAAACTATTTAAATGGTACTGGTACTGGGCAAGTAGATATTTTACATTTATCTTTCACGATACAGTTTGTAATAAAGACTTGGAAATTTCATGAATACTTGACTTATATTTTTATGTTTACCATCACTAGCTTAAATTATAATCATTTTCAATTCATGGTAATGAATTGAAAATGATTATACAGACATATATATGGTACCTTCACTACATAGTATAAAACAAAGTTGCTTTGTCTTTCTCTATGTCCCTATACCCCTATGTCCCTATGTATGCTTAAATTTTTAAAAGTACGCAACGGATTTCGATCCTGTTTTTTTTAATAGATAGAGTGATTCAAGAGGAAGGTATACGTAATAAAACCGTGCGAAGCCGGGGCGGATCGCTTGTTAATAAATAAACTATTAATTTATTCTTTAAAATTTGTTAACTAAATTAACAATGAAGTGCAAAACATTACATTTATTTATGAATTCCTGTATTCAGAGTCAAAAAGTTTGATTCCCGAAATTACAATGTAGACAAGTCCTTAGCAAGCAACGAGTCGACAGCCAGCCTTAACACGCTGCTTCAATTGCTTTAAATTAGTTAAATAGTACCCTCGTTGAATTGTCTTTTATTAGCTCAAGATTTTCTCAGGAGCTTGAAGAGCGGACTACTTAGCCAACGGTTGAGGAACCTATCTTTAATCTGATGTTTTATGTTGCATTTTAGAATCTAGAGCAGACTATAACACCTTTTTATAAATTGTGTCCTATTTGGGAGTTGTCATATGTTATTAGTTGCTATTTTATGTAAAACTAGATGACTAGTTGATTGACACGTTATGGTATAAACAACTGATAACTACTATAAACAACTGATGAATTTTATCAAATTCTATAAAGAAAAAATAAGAACACCATTAATGTATACGAAGTCAATGGATTAAGGATTAAGGAATAATTAAAAAGTGGTGGTCAAATCTTCACCAAGTTTATATGGAACCACATCAGAAGCGCCAGATTTCAAAACAAAAAAAAATCAACATCGGTTCACCCATTCCGAAAAATTCTGAGGTAACAAACATAAAAAACAGTTAAATAGTGAACTTCTTTTTAAATTCGGTTAAAAAATACATTATCTCATTTAAATGCTACAGTTTGAGAAAACAATCATCAAAATTTCGAGTAAAAGACAGATAAAAGTTCTCAGTTACTAAAATAACTGTCTAGATCTAACAGAAACAGAACCGTAACTGGCAACATTACAAAGGGTGCCTTATTAATTAAGGTCCGTACCAAAGGCGACGAAGACAAATGATAGTACTTTTACTAATGTATTTTTCCCGGCTGACGTTGGACGAAACAAATGATAATCGGAACAGAATGAAGTCAACACTAACGACTTGCGATCTATTGTGGTGTAAGCAAAGATACGGTAATTGATATGTCTCAAGCAGTTTTGTTTATAAGTAAGGTTATAAGTAGTATGAAGTATTTAGCACAAACAGAGTCAAATATTGCCTTTTGCTATGAACATTATTTTCTTCTTTTACGTGCTACGCCGTAGCGTTTCTACGCGACGTAGCAGTAAAATGGAACAAGTCAAAAGCTATACAGGACCTTTATTCGAATAAGTTTAACAAAAACCATAAGTCTTTTTATTAGGGATAAAAATTATATTTCGTTAGTGTAGACTTATTTTAGCACGCGGCTTTGCACGCGTTATTACTATGGCTACGTTTAAGGGTTATTATAAGGGATAAAAGGTAGCCACTGTGTGCACACTTTCCCTCCGATTCGTTGTTTGGTAGTTTAAACTTGAAGAATTAACGTACTTCCATCCATTCAAACATCTAAATATTCAAAATATAAGAGCTCGGAGGCCAAGATTCACTTCTTTGCGCTACGCCGGTAAGTATTTTCGAACGATTTAATTAGGCGAATAGTCTCAATTCGACTGTTTCTTATGTGTAATGTATTTCAGAACTGTTTTTGGATGATTTATTAATACATATTTCCTGTTTCACGCGGTTTTACCTAACATTAACGTTAAATTCGAATTTCATAATTTGATTTCCCATTGGAATTCAATGTTTTATCAGGACGAAAAGTAACTTCCATATTTTCAACTAACTCTATCTGAAAAATCAAGTCGATTGGTGGCTTGGTTAGGATGTGAAGGAAGGACAAACAAACACATTTTCGCATTTGAAATTAAATTAGGAAGCTTCTCATGTACTGTGTCTAGTAGCTTCCAAATCCTTTTCCTAACTAATAATTTAAATGCGAAAGTGTGTTTATTTGTCTTTCCTTCACACCCTAACTAAGCAACCAATCGACTTGATGCAGCACTTTCTCATGTAGTCAATAAATGAATGAATGAATTAACACTTTATTGTACCTTTTTGAAAATAAAACAATACTTAAATTAAATTATATCTAATCTTATAAATACTAGAACGGTACAACAGGCGGCCTTATTGCTGAAAGCAATTTCTTCCAGGCAACCTTATTACAAACAATAGATATAAATTTATTTTAGAGTTGGTAGTGCATATAATTTTAATATAAAATAAATATATATATTCAATAAATATATTTGTTCATGATGATACAATAGGTTATCCTTAGTTTCTATTCACTTCGACTACATAAATGATATTTTAATTTTTCAAACCGGTTGGCAACCATAAGTAGGTTTAATTTAAAAATTAGCTTTGTTATAACTATGGGTTCCTTTTTTTATGACCTGAAATAAAAGATCATTAAAGAAATTCGAGATGTTAAATAGTTCTTTTAACACCACAAACAAAAACTCTAAATTATATAATGGATAATAGTGAAGCTAAAAGTATTTCCATTAGTATCGCTTTCCAAGACGTGCCGACACGCCCGCACCCCACGAATAATTAACGATATATTGAAATATTTAGCATTCCTTATCACCCGTTTTCTAGCAGAGGGAGAATAACTGGGTTATTTCCATCAAAGTCAACTTTGTCAAGGTTTCAGGATATATATTTTAAAGAGGCAGTTGCATGATATTGTCTCTGAAGTAGGTAACTAGCACTATTTTATAAAAACAATTGAACTTTAGACCTAAAATTTTAAATTTAGAAGGAGTTATTTGGAAATTGGTCCAAGGTTGTCGCGTCGTCGGTAAATTCCTTAGCTTTTTTTGTAAGTTCATAATTAGGTAAAGAGCAGTCTACATAAAAAGACAATAATACCAAGGTACTAAGTCTTTTTAGTTTTTGGCTTTCGACTCGTCCATTTCCCTCTGCCTTTTTATTCATTCGTTTCACCTAAGTGAAGCTTTTAATAACAATAGCAAAATACAATTTCTCGAGATCCAATAGAATCTGCGAATGAATAAAATGAAAAAACTGAAAATGAAAAAACGAAATCTTCACCGTGTTTTAAACCAACTGTTGGCTTTTCAGCTAGGTGTTCTTGTTCCTGTATTTGGAGGGGGAAGTTGGTGATATGATCGCAAATTAACATTGTTATCGGTGGTTCAAAGGCCACACCTGAATGAAGTTAAGCGTTAGTATAATAAGTTATCATTTCGGCTAGTATAGGGCTCGGAATAAAGTTAACGGCAAAATGTTAATTAAGTTAATTGGGTTATTCAATATTAGACCGCTATGCATTGTTGCATTACTTATTCTTCGCGTAATCATTTTCTAAAAGCTTTACATTTTATTCCGTCCGTATTTCAGTATTCCGAAAACTGGAGCATTTGGTATGAACAGGGCGCCATGCTACGAAATTATCTTTTGTAAGCATTTTAAAATATTTAATAAACATAAGAAACCACAACTGCTTCCTAGGCTTTAAATAATAATAATGTTTGTTTAATTTATTTACAAAAGGTAATTTCTTATTAAATCGACGACCGATGTGGCGCGGTGGGCGAAGGTCCGCCTGCGACGCAGGAGGTTGCGGGTTCGATTCCCGCCTCGGAACAAATTTGTGCACGATCTGCAGAAATTTGTTTCGTTGGTCTGGGTGTTTAATATGTATAATAAAAAATATCTATCTATGTAGTAAGTATATCAGTCATCTAGTACCCATAACACAAGCTCTGCTTAGCTTGGGGCTAGATGATGCTGTGTAGACTGTCCGGAATTATTTATTATTATTATTATTATTAAATACATTATCTACAAGTTTTTAATACAATCTAAGTTTTACCTGTGTTGTGAAGACTGGTGTCTGTTCAGAACGATGAATAAATACCTATTTACTAAGTAAATGCCTGAAAATATGTAGCCCTTAGTGTCTTGAATAATCAGAGACAGAAGTTCTGGGTGGACCGACATGGACAGGTTGATGGATCGCCTCGGGGAGGTACTAGAAACTCGCTCAGAAAGCTTACCCTCAAATTGAACTCTATTCCAATAGCGATAAGCCCAACCTGACAGTTCCTTATCTTTCCTTAAAACTCGTGAAATTGGCGGCTGAAGGATTAGTGATAAAGCTCTTCGTTGTCAGGACTTCAGTGGATTGGGACGTTTTGGGAATCAATCTTGGATTGTTTACGTTACAATGCAACTTTTTAGAATATTCAGTGGACTGGAATAAATCTTCAGTTTGTTTAAAATAAGCCAAAATTTTAACATCGTAGGTATCTTTATGTTCGTATTTTTGAAGATTATAGAAATTTTTGATACGCCATTCCAATAGCTGTCTTTTACAAAGCACTGCATATGAAATGTAAACGTTCATAGCTCTCACAATTACTCGAAGGTTTGCTCATGAAACTGCCTGTAGAGTTCAAATAGCAAGGTGCTTGGTTTGCTATTTTAGTACAATGAAGGCATTATTACACTGAGATCATACGATAACGGTTTTCTATTACCAGCAGAATTTGAAAAATGTGCCTCTATTTGGGTTATAACTTGAGGGTTACACCGAAAGGTAAAACGGTCATAGCAAAAGGAATTTTACAATTGAAATTCTCAGTCCCATTTAAATTAAAACAAAACATTGCGTCACAGAATTCCTTAGCGCTCTCTATTTAATTTTTTCCCACAAAAGCGTTGAAATTCCCACATGAACCGCAGTCCCATTTGTCCCTCCTAAGTCCAAGTCGTTAATTTCCTAATTACAGTTTCAAAATAAAAGCCTGTTTTTGTTCTGTCTCTTCCTTGCGAGGCCGTGGCGCCCGGAAGGTTAATGGAAGAAAAAATACGTTGTACAAATTTGCATTACATTTCTCTTCTAGCAGACTCCGAAATTAAGCCCTCGGTTTCTGCATTCAGGACTTTGTTTAAATTACTGTAAATTTTGTGATTCGCCTGTAATATTCAATTTTACTCGCCTCGCTTCGGCCATCTTTCTTTTGGGTACTTTTAGATTAATAATTTTTGTTTCTGGAACGCTTCAGGGCAAATTATTTACGGAGGTCCCAGTCTATTTGGACTGTATTATTTGTATTGGTTGAGGTTTTTTTGAAACCGAAATATGTTTTTACTGGTAGAGGCTTTTTTACAAAAATAAAATTCTATTTATTTAGTAACCTTCGAGTATGACTCGAGTTTTGATAGCATGTTTGAAGTACCTATTTTAAAAGTAAATATTCACATATCAATTTCAGTTAGTTCACCATCATCATCGTATGCTAAATTAATTACATAGTTAGAGAATTAAGTATTTCGTTTAGGTAAGGTATGGCCTATCTGTGTCTCTTGAAATCTCTATACATCGAAGTTTTTTTTTTGTTTACATCGAAGTTCAGTTCAAAGAGAACTTTGACTCTTTGATTAACATCAGTCTAGACGCACTGTCCTCACAAATGAAGCATTAGGATTTACTATTTAACCGACTTAAATAATAATTGAATACGTCGGTTTTTTTTTATATTTGTACCTACCAATTATTCGATATAATTTATTTCAGATATACTGCCCAGTTGGTCTCAGAATAATTTTAATCGTTTAGAATTCAGAATAATTTAAATCATTTAATTCATCGTTGATATTTTCATTCACATCGATATACCTCGCTGTGTATGTACTTGTGCATTGACTTACTATACTCATTAAAAGATTAATATATATATGTATATAATTCCGAAGATTTGAGAATCTCTCTTCTTTTCTCTAAGTAGGTTATAAAGAGTCCGAATGTTAGAACGAATTTGGTTATAGAGTTACGATATCTATGTTGTATGTATACGCTTCTACAACAAAACTCCAAGTGAGTTGCAAAAACTATCAGTAAATAAATTCAAACAAATTGTCAAAACTATTCTTTGTAAAAAGGCTTACTATAAAGTATCTGATTATTTAGACGATAAAAAAGTTTGGGACGAGTTTTGCTCCAACTCTGAATTTAACAACCTAACAAGGTAAAGGTTTCTGTTCGCTTCTTTACCTTAAAAAGATTGAAGTGAACAAAAATCAAAGTGAGCACTTTATTTCCTAGTTTTAATTATTAATAACATGAATTTTATGACGTGTCCAAGTGTCCTGTAAGGTCTTAAGGAAATAAATCATTTTGACTTTGACTTTGACTTACCATAGAGGTAAGATCTTACCGTGTGGTCAACATCTACTTATTGGTTGATGTTACCATGGGAACGGGCGTATAATACAGTGCGCGCGGAATTAATCGGTTAAGTTTTTTTAAAACACGTCAACTTTTTCTCAATTCAGTAGCATTCTCGATGTCTATTCTTATTCCAATCGCACAGAATTATTAAAAAAAAGCTCACGATCTGAGCTATGACAGCTGTCAGTTGAATTTGCTGAAATAACTTATATTATTTACCGAGGCAGGCTAGGAGCACTCTGCCATTGAGTAAATAGGGAATATTTATTTTTTCATCATAATCATCAACATCATATTTTGATTTTGAAGCGCTGTGGAAGCAATTCTGTGCAAGAAGGAATTTTAGTACTTAATTTTTTTTAAAATAGGTTAGTATAAACTTAGAGCCCGCAGGAATGCATTTTTGGAACGCGGTGGAACTACCCTTAAAGAAATTCCCAATCATACTTTTCTAACTACCTATGTCATATCCAAAATTTGGTAAATGAAAATACAGCCGGTGTCAGGCAAAGTTATCGATATAGTCAGTCTGCCAAGTTGAAACTGGCGTAGGTCCGGTGGGAAATCTGCAATCTTGGCCTTCCGCTAACAAAGTTTTCAACTAAAATCCTATTGTGCTCAGTGTCGTGGGAACACAGAGTACACTTGATTAGTATGAAGTCTTGAAAGTTGATGCAAAACCGCAGGAGTTGTAGTTGCGGACTTTGAATGCAATAGGGGCTGGCGTTAATTAGATACGCTATAATTGTCTTTAACCTGTTTATGACATACTAGCTGAAAATGTATGAAAAAGTAGCCTATGGTATGGTATATAATAAAGGCTACTTGTCAGACCTTGCCTTTCTAGACCTGGATAAATTCGAAAGCTGCTTTTCGAGTAGAAGTAATTCTCTACGTCTATTCAAAATTTCAACCCAATCTTGGCATGAAAAGTTAACAAACATTGGATCGATGTTTGTTACCTCTTAGTTTGGTACCATCCATCAAAACAATCGCATTTATAATATTAGTATAATTACTACTAAATCTGGACATTTGAAATCTCGTGTTGAACATCTAGTTTATTTTCACTTATTTTAGATAGGTATATAAATATACTAGCGACCCGCCCCGGCTTCGCACGGTTTTATTATACTTATAAACCTCCCTCTTGAATCACTCTATCTATCTAAAAAAACTGCATCAAAATCCGTCGAGTAGTTTTTAAGATTTAAGTGTTCAAAGGGACATAATGACATAGGGACAGAAAAAGTGACTTTATTTTATACTATGTAGTGATAAGTTTAATTTTGTTTTTATTTTTTTTGTTTTTGTTCAAATGATGAACTAGCTGCGTCCCGCAGCCTCAACAACGTCTAAATTGTAAATAAAGTAGCCTATGATTTTTCCAGGCCTAGACAAACATATGTTCAAGATTTCAGCCCATATTCAGTAGTTTTGGCTTGAAAAGAAAACATCCGTCCATACATCCATCCAAACTTACTTTTGAGTTTTGAGGTCCGTTGCCCGTGTCCACACGCACCAAAGGTCCTGCCAGAAAACCATCGTTGAACTGTAGAGGATCAAAATTAGGCTGAAGACTTATTAGGTCACTGAGCAGGCACTTGGTTTTTTTTAAAGCTTGATAAATATGTGGTACCTTTAATTAAGGTTTGCTTGTGTGCCCAATAATTTTATTTTATTTCTTTCCTTTAATGGTTAGTAATGTTATATTATATAAATTATATGTTATTTTTATTTTATTGTATATACAATAATGCATGTAGGTTTATATAGTTACAAAAGTTGTTAACTTATTTAGGATTTTTGTACAAACATACTTAATCATTTTTGGAAAGAATGTTAATAATCTGTTTGTGGTCCAGGGCCCAAATTCCCTTAAATAAATCGCTTCAATTTCTATAGTATCGTGTCAAACTAACAGTGTTAAACTCTTTTTGGTATTCTACTAGCACAAACTTTTTAAGGTTCATTTATAGCTGTGACGATTACGTTTATGACTACCAATTTGACATTCTAATTATGAAAATTTCTTGAAGCGCAAAAAATAGTAGAATACCAAATGCACAAACGTCATTTAAACCATCTTGATTGAGGGGCACTATTGAGACCTTTGTATTTATAAGTGGAATTCGGCCCCAGTTGTAGGAAGAAATGGCCTGCAAATAATTAAATCATATTTGAATATTACAAAAACAGTGTGCAGAGTTATTAAATTCAATGGATTTGTTTTTACCACTTTCAGAAAACAAAAATCAGAAAACGATAACAAAAACAAGGTCTCTCAGTGGAATTTTTCTATTTGGAGTAAATATTTGTTCGATCTCTCATTCATATACCGTTATTAATCGGTCTAATATTGCAAATTATTATTTAAATAATGTTTATTAATAAAACTAAGTCGTTTGGCGCCGTCTGGGTCAATTGTGTTCTAAATAATTACCTACCTTATCTATGGATAGAAAACCAGATGTTATAATATTATCATATCTACCTCTGTATAGTTTTGATTTCATTTGATATAAACTTGCTTACGCGTACCTAGATATTAATTTGATTCGTTTTTTCAATGCTTATATACAACTTATATTCAATGAGTTAAATATTTCCGGAAAATTCACATAGCAAAATTAAATTGTCATCACCAAGCTCCAACCTAAGCAGAGTTAGTACTAGAAAACTGAAACACCACATATGTAGATAACTTATCATAATACACAGAACGCCCAAAGCAAATATCTGCAGATTGTACAAACATTGGTCCCGAGGCGGGAATCGAACTTGCAATATTGAGCGTCGCAGGCGGATCTTCGCTCTCTGGGTCACAAAAGTCACTATCGTTATATTGTGTGTACAAAACACTACGATGGGGAAAATAGTAGCTAAGTCGTTTGGAAAATAAGTTTCAGGTAGCAAATAAAACCGTTTCTTTCTTACTTTATTTCGAACATACACAATAAAATCTCACCAGCAGTCAACCAAGCCGAATTCGTTTTCTTTATTCCATTCTCGTCTTCCACCAAAATCGTATTTCCAGGTTACGATAAGCCACGAATCTCGCGATATGATCACGCCCCATCAAATGTTCCCTTGGCGAGGGAACAAAATATGGTAGCGAGCGAAAAACATTTACAATCCGTCTGGGATGCTTCCCTATTACATTGGAGATAGATGTTGTAATCTGGGAGAAAATTAAATGGCTGTATCCAAGGGACTAGTTCGAATACCGCGAAATACGGAACAGTAAACAAAGAACATGGTTCTTAGAATGTGCGTAAACTTTCTTTGAAACAGACCTAATATAGATAATCTGAGTTAGAGGGTTGTGTGGTGAATTTTATTAATATGCAAGATTAGCCCACGGTTTCGTCCAGATAGAATTTTATTTTTAGTTCGGTCGGAACCCTCACTGATTTATCTGCTGCATTGGAGAAAAACTATAAAAAAATTACAACCGATCAAAAACAATTCATAAAAAACCATAGACAAAAAAACTGGTTCGCCCAATTAAAGATCATCGCTTCGATTGATATGGGTCTCTTCACAACCGTCTGCAATTAGCTCAATTGTTTCAGTTGTAAATTCTAGTCTTACTATGTTTGGATTATTTCATTGTTATTTTCTTTGCTTTTAAATAAATAGGTTTGTAGTTAATTGAAACCATAATAAGTATGCTTTAATATCAAGGTGTCAAGAAGACACTTAAATATATCACAATAAAACATTTCAAAACCGCTAAAACAACCCAATCCAGATAAAAATAGACTCATAAATTACATCACACAAAGAATTTGAATCAAAATCTCAATTTAATAACCTGTTAGCATTTTACAAAGATATGTAAGCCAGTATTTAATTGAGATCATGTTTTTATTATTACTGGCCCGACAGACTTTGTCATAGATTAGAAAATCTGAATTATCTATAAAAAAATTTTTTTTGGTTAGAATTTAAATCATAGACTATTTTTGTATAAAAACCTTTACATTTGTCTGCAAAACTATCAAATTTCCAGCGCAATTTTTGAAAAAGAATTGAATTTTTAATAAAAATTCAATGAAATCGAAAAATTAGTTCTGAAGTTATGGCGTGTTCTCACCAAGTTTAACAGGGATTCATTTATAAGAATACACTTTAAAAATAAAACTAAGTTTTATAATAAAAAAACCATTAATCGTTGATCCCCTCGGGGTCTAGGAACACTCACTTTAGGCTTACTAAACTAGAACACATGGGGTACCTTCTACATGAGTTTGAGATAAACAGATATTTGGGGGGCTTACTCGTAAAGTGCTTAATGGAAAAAGTGAATAAAATACAATCGAATAAAATCGTTCCAAGAATCAGAACTCATAAATATAAAACAAAAGAGTACTAAATTTTATCAAAAACAGGATTCGAACAAAAAAACTGGAATGATTGAAATTCCGAAAAAAGGTTTATTTGAGTAAAACGTGCGAAACGCAACTAAATTTTATTTATTTCCATGAAAAGTACAACACTAGTCTATACATTCTGAAATATTCAGTGACAAAAAAGGTTTCTACGTCATATAAGTGAAAAACAATTACCTACCTAAGTACTTAGATATAAGTGTAAGTGATAGTAGTTATTTCAAGAGAGCGTACGCATACATCAGCATTTCCATAGCAGCGGGACTATGCAGTCAAGGGCAACGTCTTGGGACGCAACGACTGGCTGGAACGGATATGAATCATTCGACCTCCTTCTAGACTATATACAACAGTGTGCAGCTAGCTCAATTAAAACAATTGTACATTGTTTTAATTTGTTTATATTCCTTGATAGTGATTTTCTTTGTTAGTAATGAATAGTTATTTATTATTTACTAGCGACCCGCCCCGGCTTCGCACGATTTTATTATAAGTATAAATCTTCCTCTTGAATCACTCTATCCATTAAAAAAATCCGCACAAAATGCGCAGTTTTAAAGATTTAAGCATACATAGGGATATAGGGACAGAGAAAGCGACTTTGTTTAATACTATGTCATCATCATCATCATCAACCTATATTAGTCCACTGCTGGACATAGGCCTCCCCCAATGAGCGCCATAGCGCCCTGTCTTCACTTTGACGCATCCAGCATCTGCCAGCAGTCTTTCGCAGATCGTCATCCCACCTGGCCGGAGGGAATCCTACACTACGTTTACCGAGTCGCGGTCTCCACTCAAGAACACGTTTACCCCAACGGTTAATACTATGTAGTGAAGATCTATTCATAGAAGTTGTACTACGCAGATTGTAAACACTATTTCCGGTTTTTAAGTGATCAGAGTTGATGGCTTGAGTGAGATAAGAGCAGAGAGATGATGACAAGCAGATGATTTGCCTTCGAAGAAATGATTATAAGTAAACCTCAAGTCATAAACAACATCATTTCATTACAATGATAACTTACAATGATTATTGATTAGTAATGCGTATCGCCAAGAGTGCGCTGTTCCCATAACGATGCTAATAGCAGTGAGTATAAATTAGTTCTTAGTAAGTAAACGATATGTGCATAACCTGTTGATTAACTCATTATTGCACAACATGTTGCTAGAGCTTGTTATTAAAGTATTTTATTTCGTATTTGGTATATTATTACAAAACAACTATTAACTAAGTAATTAAATTACAGTACAGTACAGTAGTAGTTTTTACAATTGTATCAAACTCTTTAAAATCTAAGCCATCTCCAGAAGAAAGAGTACCGAAAATGCTGGCAGCATTGCCACGTCGAAAGGTAATGCTAATTCGTTGGTATATTATAGTATTTTATTTTATACTAGCATGTGCTAGACTCTAGAGGCTTCGCACGCATTGTTTCTATGGAAACGTGTCAAGGCTTTTTCTATCCCATAGAAACTGGATTTATGCGATGAAAATAGCCTATGTATTATTCCACAGCCACGTCTGTTCCAAATTTCAGGCCGACCTGCAGAGTGATTACGGTAAAATCTCCCATCCAATATTTGACATTTGAAAGCCCTTTCCCCATCCATCCAATTGCAAACAAATTATCCATCGAAGGACGATTGCCAGTCCCAGCCGAAATTGAAGCCCATGAATGAAAGAAATTAGTGTATTTGACACTAAATAGAACGATGGGCCAGCATATAATTCTCATTTTCAATTGTAAATTTGAAAGGGAAGGATATAAAAATACTATTT
Organism: Eupithecia centaureata; assembly: GCA_944547425.1. NCBI lineage: Eukaryota > Metazoa > Arthropoda > Insecta > Lepidoptera > Geometridae > Eupithecia > Eupithecia centaureata. The sequence continues at coordinate 5,725,056 of OX155677.1, read as the reverse complement.
CAGTTGATAAAAGAGTTTTAAGGACAAGATTTAGGCAAAAACGATAACGAAACGTAGGAATTCGCTTCGTTCACTTCATGTTCATTCCCATTAACCATCCAGCCATAAAAATTGTGTAATTCAATTTGTACCATCCATGGAATCAGAATGTTTATTACCCAGTCTCCCGTCTATGGATCCATGAGAATAGCGTAATCACTCTGCCGGACAGTAAGCATCCATAGGGACAGACAGACATACAGCGGGAACCGTATTTGTTCTTATATAAAACTAGCTGGTGCCCGCGACTTCGTCTGCGCATGATAAGTATTTCGAGTACTCGCGATTTTACTTGCGTAATCCCCTTTCCCGTGGGATTTTCGGGATAAAATAAAGCCTATGTGTTATTCCAGCTTATAATCTATCTCTGTGCCAAATTTCATCCAGAAGATCCGTTCAGCAGTTTTTACGTGAAAGAGTAACAAACATCCATCCATCTATCAATCTATCCATCCATCTATCCATTCAAACTTACAAACTTTCGCGTTTATCAGTTCGATTCAGTTTGGTTCAACTGAATTCCGGGATAAAATGTATCCCATGTCCAATCGTCCCGAGTTCCATTCGAGTTCATTCACTTCCATCGTGATGCGTGGTTAAAGAATTTTTTTTTCACCCTCTGTCCCAGGAGAACCTTACCGAATTCCGGGATAAAAAGTATCCCATGTCCTTCCTTGTAGTATGAACTCAAATCGTCCCGAGTTTCATTCCAACTCATTCAGTAGTTTCGGCGTGATGCGCGGTAAAGGAATTTTACTTTCATACCCTCTCCCATGAGAACCTTAATGAATTCCGGGATAAAAAGTATCCTATGTCCTTCCTCGTAGTATGACCTATAATCATGCCGAGTTTCATTTAAATCCATCAAGTAGTTTCGGCGTGATGCGCGTTTACGATACAGACAGACAGACAGACAGACAGCTTTTGGCTTAAGTATCGATAATAGAGTCCCCTCCAAAAAATTTTTTCAAAATATCTTCAATGTACAGAATTGGACCTGTTACAGTTTTATTCTAAGTATAGACACGTGTCGAATTTTAGGAAACATGAAACATGAAAGGCCGTTAAGTACCAGGAAGTATCTACTCTTTAATGGGTCACGGATTTGAAGAAGATAAAAGCTGAAATATAATATATTTAAGGTCTCAGGTAGAACTCGTGATTCTTTCAAATCACACTAATATTATAAACGCAGAAGTTTAGACGTACGTGTGTAACTTCTTCACATTAAAAGTTCTAAACATACATTACTGAAATTTTTAAAGACTCGAAATTTCTAAATTTTAATTAAATGAGCTATCGTTTATTCCTTACAAGCAGCGCCTCGCGGTTTCACCCGCATAATTCCGGTTCCCGTGGGAATTCCGGGATAAAATATAGCCTTTGTATTATTTCAGACTATAATCTCTTTGCCAAATTTCATCCATATCCGTTCAGTGGTTTTTGCGTTAAAGAATATCAAACATCCATCCATCCATTTATAATATTAGTACTGTAAGGCTTATCTATGGAATAAAAAGAGCCTTTGTGAAAAGGCTAAAACACACTAAATAGGACAGAAACACAATACCAAAAGAAACAGTACCTGATTCATGTAAAATAAATCAATTGGCGTTTCTGTAGTTATTGTGTATCTATGGGAACATTCTAAAATTATTTACATCCTCTGTTTTACTTAGTCTCTTTTATCAAACAAAACAGTTCCTGTAGAATGGAAATAATCTTAGAACGTTAATAATTTTAAGTATTTTCATATGAATAGGGAATCTATATGAGGTTCCCAAAAATAACTGTAGTACATATATCGTGACCAGTGTTGTAACCCAGGCCAGAATTCATTGAACTGCTTCATGGATCACAAGACCTGTCTAAATTTCAACCGCAGCTGTCAGAGGCATCGCTTATTCGAATTGTCGAGCATTTTGCATTCTCGCAACAAGGATCTAGCGTCTATTGGAATTTCAGAAGACATTTCGATCGTCCTTGACATTCACTCCATAAAAAAGTTATTTAATCGCTTTCGTATAATTTTTTTGAGTTTTACGATCGATCATCTATATTCTTGAAGACGATTGAATTTGTCTGGCTGATGCATTAGTTTAATGTCGTAGGTGCCAGTTTGGAAATTAGTTTATCGTAGTCGATCGCACCTGTTAGACTCGTATTAATGTAAAGTTCATCTATTTTATTAATTTTTAGTATGTCGCAGCATTTTTTCTTGAAGTCTCATGTAAAATTGATTAAGAACTGGCCTTTTTTAGTTTACCATTGAAATTTCTTATTTTATTGACTTCAAACATTGATAATGTTCTCAATTTTGTTTTAAAGAACTTAGAGTTAAATAATAGAAGACTAAATTATTTACATTTTCCATAAAGACACTTTAATTATGTTGGTGTAAGTATTATACAATATTAAGGTTAAGTGTGTATTATTTGACTGTATATTATACCGCTTCTCAATTCTTCTCACGATAGTTTTAGCTATCTGGAAGAAATTCACTTTGTGCGATAAGGCCGCAAATTCAATTATTATAATGTTAAATTAAGTACCTACCTCCTGTTTTTAAGTGATGCAATAAAAATATTACCTATCTATCTATCTAACTCGGTTGAATAGTTTTCAAAACAGGACAAAATTATTAAACCGTAGGCATTACATTACGTATCAATAGGTAATGAAAACTTGAAATATTTAACTGTTTTATGAAATACTAGTATATGACCGCAGCTTCTCACGCGTTGTTTCTATATGGAAACGTGTAAAGGCTATTTCTATACAATTGGGAACTGAATAATGGAATGAAAAGTATGTGTATTAAAGACGTAGTATTCCAGGGAATACTATGTCTATTTGAATTTCAGCCCAATCCGTAGTTTTAAAGAGGAACAAACATCAATCCATATTTCCATACAAACCTTCGCGTTTATAATATTAGTGAGGATTATAAAGGTTTGATAAGGAATGCTAGGAATGTTGTAATTATTATGAAAACTGCTTCGTATGCAAATGACTTGAAGGCCGACTGCCTAACCTCAACTTTACGTCATTGAGGCTTCAAACAAGTTTGAACCTAATCTTCGACAATTTCCTTGCAAATTAATAATTTTCTCACGTGTCAGGGACTTTGATGATATTAAATTAGTTTTATAGCCTCTTTTGTTGAGCTTTGACCCTTTGTTGAAATGATTCCATATAGATGAGCTTGCTTGCGAAATATCGCTATCACTACGTAGTATAAACCAAAGTGGTTTTTTTTTATTATCTCTAGTTTTCGTGCATTAAAATATAACTTAACATGTATCACTAACTTACATTATATTACAGTATTATAAAGCAAATTGAGAGATAATAAGATGGATCAAACGATGACTGATAGGAAACCTTCCGCATTCTGGCATGAACTATGGGCGGCATGAATCATGATGAGTGACGTATTTTATTGTAGAGTCAACTGCTAAGCTTGAACTTTAACAGCTTTACAATTAAGTTGAATGTTGTTCAAAAGTATCTAGTCGCACTTGCTATTTAGAAAATAAAATTTATTTATAAGTGATCACTAAAAGGAGTTCATCGTGATAAGATCAAAGTAGGTAACATACCGACAACGACAACATATCGACAACGGATGCTGGTACGGTTCTATTAAGGCATATATTGGAGGCCTGGGATAAAGCCAAAAACGCTATTGGTGTATTCTGTGACCTTTCTAAGGCTTTTGACTGTGTAGATCATAGTACATTAATTGAGAAACTGAAACACTATGGAATAAACAACAAGGCACTGGATCTTATGCAATCATATTTATCTGATAGAGTTCAAAAAGTAGACGTTGGTAAAGAAAGATCTACGGGCTCAAAAATTGAAATAGGCGTCCCCCAAGGATCTATATTAGATCCCTTTTTATTTTTAGTATATGTAAATGATCTCCCCTTTTTAGCAAAAGACCTTTGTGATATAGTTTTATTTGCTGATGATACTTCACTAATTTTTAAAGTTGACAGAAATAAATATAATTTTCACGATGTAAATAATTCGCTGTCAAAGATACTAAATTGGTTTACCGCCAATAACCTCTTACTTAATGCTAAAAAAACAAAATGTATAAAATTCATGTTACCAAATGTTAGAGAACTCCCAACTCAAATCATGTTAAATAATGAGATTGTTCACTTCGTAGACTCTACTGTATTTTTGGGGTTGCATATTGATTCAACTCTTCAATGGCAACCGCAAATTGATGCTCTCGCGGGTAGGCTTAGTTCAGCAGCCTATGCAGTGAGAACAATTAGACATCTCACTGATCAGGACACAGCTAGGTTAGTTTATTATAGTTACTTCCATAGTATTATGTCCTATGGTATTTTGCTTTGGGGACAGGCAGCTGATATTCAGACTATCTTTGTTCTTCAAAAAAGGGCGGTGCGTGCAATTTATAAATTAAAGCTACGTGACTCATTGAGGGAATTATTTAAAGAAATAAATATTTTAACTGTAATTTCGCAAAATATTTATGAAAATTTAATGTATACACACAAAAACAAGAGTAACTTTTTGAAAAATTGTGATGTTCACAATAGAAATACACGAAACAAGAACAAATTACACATTCCTTCATTTAGATTACGAAAACTGGGGAAATCATTTATGGGTAATTGTGTGCGCTTCTATAATAAGCTTCCATCTGAAGCAACTGAACTTTCTATTCGTAGATTTAAACAGTACATAAAACTAAATCTTATCAAGAAGGCATATTACTCCATAAATGATTACATCAATGACGTTAGTGCTTGGCCAGATGTCGCTCAGTTCCACATCGACAATAGTATGTAATTATTTATAAGGCAAACATGTATTAGACACATAAGTTTTACACATGCTAGTGGTTTCTATTTCGCCTCTTCCACTAGTGGACAAAAAATTGAGGCGAATTAAATTTGACTTGTCTAAGTGCTTATTTTGTAAGCCTAAAGAAATAAAGATATTGATTATTGATTATTGATTATTGATCATACTTCAATGCTTACGTTGGTAAGTATTAAAAAAAATAGGTTACAAGATTTAAAACTAAAAGAGCCGAAAAATACAATCTTCTTAGAAGTAGATTTCAATCGAAGTTATGTAATGTATAAATAAACTATGTATATACTTGTTGTAGGCGATAGGGAAGGGAAAACAAAGACCTTTGGTGTGAGAAACGACGAGTGAAGCGGATCAGTGAGCGTGCGCGCGATGGGTCTGAAAAAGCTACTGAAGATCTCTGAACGGGCGACCGCGGCATCCAACCCCGCGTCCCGCACCTTTGCGCGCACCCCCCTCGAACACGCGACGCTCGCAATTTTTTTAATATTTTCAAATTCAAAATACATAGACAAAATATCAGTAACAAGAAAGGAGTTTTTAACTATGCGTTGCATACACTTGTCTCTGCCTGCGGCTTCGAACGCGTTGTTTCTATGGAAACGTCTCAAGGCTATTTCTATTCCATGGGAACAGATTCTTGGGATGAAAAGTAGCCTGTGTATTATTCCAAGGCTAGTACTCTATCTATTCAAATTTTGCGCGCGGCCCTATCAGTACTTTTTGCGTGAAAGAGGAACAAACATCCATACATTCATACAATCATCTATTACATCCGTACAAACTTTCACGTTTTTAATATTAGTAAGAATAAGAATACCAATGAGGCTAAGCTTAGCTATGAATGAACTCATAAATATACCAACATTGGAACATTCTGGAATACGCCAAGTTGCACAAATCCTAGAATTCAAAATCGGAAGTGCCAACCGTCAAGTCCTAACAGTTGGCACGCCTGAATCCAGCGGAACCGGAAGGCGTGTTAATTGGATATGTCAGATGCCACTGGCTTTCACGCCCGGAGATAGTTCAGCTGTACTTAGAAGACGTTAATTATTTGAGCTGAACATGTCATATTCCGAATTATTGAAATTAGTGTTCACGCCACGTAAAACTTATTGTGCTTTGTTTGGTGTGATCAAAATCAATGTACTTTAAGGAGACATTTAATAGCACAGATCAGCATTGGTGGAGACCATAGAATAGAATTTTGTCATTTTTCATTTAACTTTTTTTTTTTAAAGTCTGGTAAGTATAAAGGTTCTTTTACTGACTATTCAAAACAAAATATATTTTTTCAGATCATGCATGCACCTCTAAGTACCTGTTATACTCACGTATTTATTTTCTTTTAGACAGCTCGGCTGAAAACTTTGTGTAAAATCTCAGATATTGCATTGTTTCATTAGTTTACAAGTGTTCGTTCACTCACCTGTCAATAATTAAGAAACTGCATTGGAGAGCAAATGTCAGATATAAAAAAATATGACGGAGTCTATAATAAATTGGTGAAGACCAAAGCAATCGAAGTCTTGTTATTGTTAAATTGAATTTAAAATAAACGAGATAAAGTTTATTTAGCTACAAAACTGCCTTGAAGTGACACACGAAGACTTGCGACTGGCAGGATTGATTGATTGAGGTGCCACCGACAAATTTGCTTCAAATAACTTTGAAAATCTTACGAAAACTTGAGACAGAATTGTGTTATGATAGAATGATCTGGAAAATGGTATCTATTTATCAGATTGCGTTCTAAAGTTGGTTCTCAGTTAATTAAACCGTGATTTATGGAAGGAAGAGTTTATTGGACCATTTACGTTCACTTTCATTGGAATAAAGTCTACCTGCAAACAAAAGGCTATTAAAACACGTATAAAAAATGTCAATTTTAAATTTCAATACAACAATAAATTCAAAAAAGCCTGTCATAAGGAACTCACGGTCTCTTCATACAAACTTAGAACAAAATAATGAAGAATGAACAAAAAATTAAGACATTTTTTTGATTGTTATTATCATAGGTGTTAGCAAATACTTATCTCTAGTATTTTTTGAACATATTTCTGAAAATTAAAAAAATGAAATATTTATTTTGGGTTGAATCAAAGCGAGGCAGTTTATAAAATAAATAAATTCTGCTGAACAATAATAACTTCATCTAGCCTAAAGCTAAGCAGAGCTTGTAATAAACTAACTTGTACATTACAATACATTATAGTCTTTTTCACATAGGAAGTGTTCCGTGACGTTTCCGTTTGACAGTTATAGAAATGAGCTAAGTGTAATCGTAAAAATTTGATTCAATTTTTGACTTGATTTAGTAACGAAAATCGATTATTCGTAAAATATTTTCATTAATTTTAAATGACTTTAACAAAGTAAAAAATTAAATTAGGTCTATATTTGCGATAATCGATTTATAGATTTGCTGGAATAACATTTGTTTGCCTCAACTCTATTACGTTCTGTTCTACGCAAAACAAATTGCCTCGGATTTCATAAAATTATTGATTTCTATTTTTTATTACGCGTGGAGGCTAAAATAAATTTATTTTTGGATAATTTGTGTGTCGTGCTATACTTCTATAGCTTAATTCATATGTTTGAGATGAAATAAAAATTGTTTGAATTTTCGAAATTTCAATTTGCCAAAATCCTAGTGAATTGAAATGAAACGCATTCCATCTGTCAGGGAACTTCCTATGTGAAAAAGACTATAAACAGATAGATATTTACTTGTTTTACATACAAAACACCCAGAATCCCGGAATTTGCAGTACAAACATTTATCACAAACCCTTCGTGCATGAGATCGACTCGCACTTGGGACGGTTTTTTCATATAAAAGATTTTACTGATCATCAAAAGACGTGGGCAGGCTGAACTTAAAACTGGAAAAAAAAGAAATATCGTAAATTAATCTATTTTACTTTACGCATTTGCTCTTGGCTTGGAGTCGAGACCCTAGGTCCGTAGGGCACCGAGGCTCTCCGCGTTTTTAAAAAAATATCTGAGCGTCTGGTCGATGCGACGACGCTTGACCCAAGAGCTGGTGAATATCTGTCTCAGCGCATCAGCATTGCCATACAGCGTGGTAATGCAGCCAGTGTCTTAGGGACGCTTCCGACTGGTATTGACATGGATCAATTGAGCTACCTTTAGACTGTTTTCAACCGTCTGCAGTTAGCTCAATGATTTCAATTGTAAATACTAGTTGTAATTTTTCTATACCTTGATTGTAATTTTCGTTGTTAATAAAGATATTATACATAGTTATTTTACCAAATTATCATACCAATCAAGTACCTAATGTTTACTATGTTATTTAAATGTATTTCTATACTGAATGATATTACTGCAATTTCATTAAACATTTATGGTATGAATTTGCATTCTAGCTTTTACTAATAGTGACAACTTTTATTACGTAATTGTGCACGACGGAATAGAATAAGCTTAGAATTAGTAATGTAACAAATGTAGATAAAAAATCATAAAGAGTATGTACTTAGAAATTAAGAAAAATGATTAAAGTTTTGCTCGCCGCTGCGCATGTCGGGGCGGGGCGGAGTTTTGACTAAATATAGGGAAGTTTTGAGCGAAAATGGTCGTCGCAGTCACAGTCAAGAAAAGTAATCTCAAGAAGCCACAAGTAGTCAGAACTCTCAAGCCACCCTTCCTGCCAGCCGATAGCCTGTTCCAAGTGATCTGGTGTTTTCATTCAGCGCCAATCCCTACACCCCTAGAAGAAATACAGTCCACTTAACATCGTCAGGAACATTGGTCGCATTCGAGCCGGATTGAAGATGCCGATCACAAGGAGCCGTCACGGAAAGGAAGAATCATCGCAGGCCAGCACCGGAGAGGCGGCGCAGACCAGCAACAAGGAGTCAAGCGGACAGCAACCCCCAGCGAGTGAAAGGGAGGGCTCCGCTTCTACATCCGCGACCGAGTCAACATGGACGCAAGAGTCTGGTGGCACCGTCGAGACGACGAGTGACAGCGAGGCGACCAGCAAGACCACCGCGAGGCCAGCGGCGGTGCAAGCGCGGTCAACCAAGGCGACCGCGCGGAAGAGGGCTGTGCTGCAGGCGCAGCTCAAACTGGCGGAGTTGCGCTCCGCAGAGCTACAGATCAAGGCGGACGCAGCGAAGGCGGCCCGTGAGCTCGCGGAGGCGCAGCTGAAGCAGGTCGAAGACGATTCTTCGGAGGAGGAGCAGGACGAGATGGCATCAGTACGAGTGACATCCTGGCTACAGCAGCGGCGGGAGGAGCCGCTGCCGCCCAAGGCCACAGCGGAGGTTCCAGAGGCGCCGGAAGAGGACCAAGGAGTGCGGGAGGACCAGGCGACGGAGAAGCCTGGGCGGGCTACGAACCAGCCCACCGTGCAGGGGTCAACCGTCGGCGTAGAGGCGCTGGCGGCGGCGCTGTCGCAGATCGCGGCGAGGAGGGAACCACCGAGGTACGCGCAGGAGCTACCCACTTTCGGAGGACAGGTTAGTGGTTGGTTAGTGTATCGGGCCGCGTACAGAGACAGTGAGGCGTCATTCTCAAAGATCGAGAACGTCATGAGAATACGACGCAGTCTCAAGGGTGTAGCGTACGAGTCCGTGAGCAGTCTCCTCATAAGCCAGCCTGAACCTAGGGCCATCATGGAGGCTCTGGAAAGGAGGTTCGGGCGACCGGAGGCACTGGTGATTGCAGAGATGGAGAAGCTACGGGCGTTGACCAAGGTGAGCGATAATGCTAGGGACTTGTGCATATTCGCCGGGAAGGTGGCCAACATAGTGGCCACCGTGGAGGCCCTTGGTCGGAAAGAGTACCTACACAACCCCGAGATGGTACGCAGCGTCCTGGACAAGCTGACCCCTATCCTGCGCAGTAAATGGTACGATTATTTCGCCATTAAATCTAAAGATAAACCAGAGATGGTAAGATTAGCTACCTTTTTAAACGAGGAGGCGGACAAGTGCGGGGCCTACGCACTGCCTGAAGTCGTTGAAGAGGGACAGCGAGCGAAGAAAAAGGTAGAGAGAACTTATGCGGCAATCGAAACGAGAAATGACAGCTGTCAACACTGCCGTAAGTTTCATAAGCTACGAGATTGTCCGGACTTCGTGGAGGCGGACGTGTCGACTAGATGGGCCATGACTAAGAAGTACGGCGTTTGTTTCTTGTGTCTCAAGGAGAAACATCGTCGCTTCAAGTGCCAAGCGAAGGCGTGCGCTAAGGAAGGCTGCGGTAAGAAACATCACACATTACTACACAGTGAACCAGTACAAGAACAGCCAATCACAGAGGAGCGCCGCGCAGAGATATCCGCTTGTGTCACGGGGAAAGATGATACCCGCCCAGGCCGCCTACGTCGAGCGTACCTTAAGATAGCGCCGATAGAGCTAATCGGACCTAGAGCTAAGATAAGTACATACGCTTTACTCGACGATGGAAGTACGTGCACGTTCGTAGAGGAGTCTATCACCGAGCTTCTGGGCGTTGACGGTCCGACGGACACACTCTGGATCAAGGATGCGAACGGAGGTGAAGTCAAGCACGAGAACAGCAAGACAGTGAGCGTACGCATTCGAGGAAAAAATCAAAGACAAGAACATGTACTTCGCAACGCTCAGACGGTAAAGAAACTCGACTTTACTACACAGGCTATCACGAGACACGAGATCGAAGATTGTCCGCACTTGCTAGATATAGCTGAAGATTTAATCTACACGAGAGCTCACCCTAAGGTAGTTATAGGCCAAAACAACTGGGACTTGATAATCTCAAGAGAGGTGCGAGAGGGACGGAGAGACCAACCGGTCGCCTCGCTCACACAACTGGGATGGGTACTACACGGTTGCCGCCTAGAGGGGCGTACACAAAAGAACTTTTGTGGATACGTCGGAGCGGTAATGCACCCAGAAAACATTGAAGAAGCAATGAAGAACTTTTTCAAGCTGGAATCGCTAGGAATAGAGCCGCGAAAACAGGCGAGCGATCCGGAACAAAGAGCCCTACGAATACTGGAAGAGAAAAGTCGACGCCTACCTAACGGCAGGTATGAAACCGGGCTTCTATGGAAAGAAAGTGAGGTACATTTGCATAACAATTACAGAGATACACTGAAGCGGCTGCACAGCTTAGAACGGAAGCTGGACCGAGACGTGGAACTGAAGGCCAAGTACGAAGAACGGATGCAGAACCTGCTGACTTCCGGCTACGCAGAGAGAGCAGAAGAGCCAGGCATAGAAAACAAGACGTGGTACCTACAGCATTTCGCCGTCGTATCGCCAGCTAAAGCAAAGATAAGGATGGTACATGACGCGGCGGCCAAGTCAGCAGGTAAGAGTCTGAACGACATGTTACTAGCCGGTCCAGATCTGCTGCAATCACTGCCGGGAGTGGTGATGCGCTTTCGTCAACACGCATACGCAGTTTCGGCCGACATAAAAGAAATGTTCATGCAGATAAAAATAAATCCCGCCGACAGGGACGCACTCAGGTTCCTGTGGAGGGGCGACAAGCGAGGCGAGGCACCGCCGGACGAGTACCGCATGTCTTCGGTGGTCTTCGGAGCCTCATCATCACCATGCACGGCGCTCTTCATCAAGAATAAGAACGCACAGGATCATCAGAACGAGTTTCCGGCCGCCGCTAAAGCTATTATTCGCAATATGTACATGGACGACTATCTTAACAGCTATCCAACTATTACAGAAGCAGAAAGCGTCAACACACAGGTGGATCACGTGAATCGTCAAGCGCACTTCGAACTGCGGGGATGGACATCGAACGAGCCGCAGACCATCCAGAGCCTCGCGGCGCGCGCCGAAGACACCGCGGCGGCGGTCGCCATCGGCGGGAGCGAGGTGGAGAAGGCGCTGGGACTATACTGGGACGTGCGCAGCGATCACATATGCTTTCGGGTAAATGAGCGGAAGGCTCCGCCCGCCCTGATGAACGGAGGTAAGCCACCTACCAAGCGAGAGGCGCTCAGCGTGATCATGTCGCTGTTTGACCCGCTGGGACTCATCTCACCACTCACCACACCGGCGAAGAGACTGATGCAGGACACCTGGAAGTTCGGCACGGGTTGGGACGACCCCCTGCCCGAGACACTGCAACAGAAGTGGTGCGAGTGGACCGAGACGCTTCGAAGTCTCGACAAGGTACAGATTCCTAGGTGCTACGAGACCGAACCTGCCGCCACGAGACAACTACACACGTTCGTCGACGCCAGCGAGGAGGCTTACGCCGCAGCCGTGTATTGGAGAACCACGAGAGCGAACGGCGAAGTGAGCGTAGCACTGGCGGCAGCTAAGAGTAGGGTAAACCCCTTAAAACCTATTTCAATCCCGCGTCTAGAGCTACAGGCGGCATTACTTGGCGCTCGCCTCGCCGACACAGTGGCGCGCGAGCACGACTTCGAGGCCGAGAAAAAGGTATACTGGAGCGACTCAAGGACAGCCCTAGCATGGATACGGGCCGAGCCGCGAACCTTTAAAACCTTTGTAGCTCACAGACTGGCCGAAATCGAGGACACGACTAAGAAAAACGAGTGGCTGCCGTCAGCAGAAAACGTAGCCGACGACGCCACGAGATCGACACCGGTAAACTTTGATAATAAACACAGATGGTACAAAGGACCGGCTTTCCTATATCGCCCAGAGGAGGACTGGCCGACAGAGACGCCGGCGTCGGCCGAGATCACCGGCGAGGAAAAACAAAGATGTTTCACGGCTGCAGTCACTCAGGTCAGTACATCGGGCCACCTACCAGATATATCTAGATTCTCGCGGTGGCTCCGATTGATAAGAGTGACGGCGCGAGTACTGCAGTTCGTGGACCTGTGTAGAGCGAAGAGGCGTGAGACCATAGAACTTTTCACGTGTATGAGTTCCAGGGCAATACAGCTTGTGGTCCCGAACAGCAGTGTCCCCACCCCGGGGACATTCACCGAGAAGGACGAGCATGCGCGCGCCCTGTGGCGGCGCGCGCAGTACCTAGCAGAAGAGTTCTGGCGCCGGTGGATGCTGGAGTATCTACCCTTACTCCAGCACCGGCGGGAGCCCTTCACCGTCGGCGAGGCCCCCCGGCCCGGGGACCTCGTACTCCTGTGCGACGAGGCGCAGCCGCGCAATACATGGCCTAGGGCAAAGGTCATTGCCCTACCCGGGGCGCGATGGAGAGACGCGCGTCGTGGACGTCGTCACCAGCAGCGGACGGGTCCTGCGGCGGCCTACGAAGAAGGTCGTCGTGCTACCGGTGTCATCGCACGACGGCGGCGTAGGCGCCGACGACGGCGACGGCGGGAGAATGTGCACGACGGAATAGAATAAGCTTAGAATTAGTAATGTAACAAATGTAGATAAAAAATCATAAAGAGTATGTACTTAGAAATTAAGAAAAATGATTAAAGTTTTGCTCGCCGCTGCGCATGTCGGGGCGGGGCGGAGTTTTGACTAAATATAGGGAAGTTTTGAGCGAAAATGGTCGTCGCAGTCACAGTCAAGAAAAGTAATCTCAAGAAGCCACAAGTAGTCAGAACTCTCAAGCCACCCTTCCTGCCAGCCGATAGCCTGTTCCAAGTGATCTGGTGTTTTCATTCAGCGCCAATCCCTACACCCCTAGAAGAAATACAGTCCACTTAACATCGTCAGGAACAGTAATGTTTTCATACATAAACGCGAAAGTTTGTAAGTTTGGCTGTTTGTTACGCATTCACGCAAAAACTACTGAACTGGTCTGGATGAAATTTGTCACAGAGATATACTATAGTCTGGAATAACCCATAGGCTGTATTTTATCCCGGAGGAAACGGGAATTACGCGGGTGAAACCGCGAGGCGCTGCTAGTATAAAATAATAATAATTACATTACCAACAAAGTTGCGGCCAGTTGAACGACAAATCATTCAACTGGGCTTTAAATTATATTTAAGGTACCTACTAGCTTCTTTCCGCGGATTCGTTCGCTCTTTTCTGGGATAAAAACCTATGCCCATTAAGATCCTTTCAGCCGTGTATTATAAATCAATTAACTACCTACTTATCACTTCTTTTATTGTGATAATTATTTATTGTTTAAAAGCTGACTTCTCTTTGTGCTTATTTTGGGTAAACGTGTACTTGAGTGGAAACCATAAACCATAATGTAGGACGCCATCCAGCCAGGTGGGATAATAAATTAGCGAAAGACTGCTGGCTTATTTTAAATGCTTAGAGATACAAAGTTATTTTTTTCTGATTTCTCTTGCGTAGTTTAAAAGATCCAAGCATACAGACAGCGGGAAAGAACTTTTTTTTATACTATACTAGCGACCCGCCCCGGCTTCGCACATTTTTATTATACGCATAAACCTTTCTCTTGAATCACTCTATCTATTAAAACCGCATTAAAATCCGTTGCGTAGTTTTAAAGATTTAAGCAGTCAAAGGGAAATAGGGACAGAAAAAGCGACTTGTTTTATACTATGTAGTGATAGAGAATTGAATATTTATTGATACTCATGAGAACTTGAGTCAATGCCCTATCATATAAAAGGCTCCAAATTTGGGTTGGGTAGTTAAGTCGGGCAATAATGAAAGAATGTTTAATCATACAAAATGGCCCTTTAATTTTGTTAAGAAACCTTAAAAATAAACCTTTGGAACGACGTTTGCTTCCTTATAGGGGTCATGCATTTTACACTGGCAATAATGAAGTCAAGCACACGGTTGAAGAATCCATAAAAAAATCCGATCATAAAATGCACATACGTGCCATAGTAAATATATAGGTATATATTTATTTTATGCTGGACAATCCACAGCATAATCGTGCCCTAAGCTAAGGTGACTTCGTGTTTAATTGCTTTGTGGGTACTAGATGACTGATATACCTACTTAATACAATACATTACATAGATACATATTTTTAACATTACATAGAAAACACCCAGAATCCCGGAACAAATATATTTATAAAATTTCAATAACATTTCTGTTGATAAAAATAATTTAACCTTAGAAAATTTAGTTAAAAAGTTGCTTTTTAGATTTTTTCTGTTTTGAGAGAGAGAATATTAAAAACTTTAACAATTTTAAATGAATGAATCCTGTACTGATTCCACCAGCTACAATCAAACTTTAATCAGCAACCTTAATCACATTTCTTAATCCCTTAACGGTTTACACCCACTGCCTATAAAATCAAGTGATTCCGGTCTCATTTACTACATTTTAACACCTCGGACGCCCCGAAAAAAAGAAACAATTTCATTAAATGCGGAGGAATCCGAAAACGAGCATTAAGAATCCCGGATGCAGCCGACCAATCAGCAGTGAGCTTACCGCGGGCTTAAGCACTAAAATCATAAATCACGCATTTATTCCGCAGGCACGGACCGCGGGTGTACTACGTGCTTATCTGTTATTTGCAGCGGAACGCAACAACCCACGAGCGTTCGGAAACACGCTGATAAATATTGGGGGAGATGGACAGATTAGTTACAGCCGCGAAACCGACTAGCGCTTTCATGGAGCCACACTACTGCGATATTGGTTAGTTCTGTGAACGGAATGAATTGTGGCAAAACACAGCTCACGCAATGCAGGCTGGATGAGGCTCAGCGTTTGAGGTGGATGTTAATTTATTTTTAAAAAGTATACATGTTCATATTAAGATGACCAATAAGATATGGTTCATTAGTTAATTTTTATATTCGGTAGCCTAAGCAATGATGTTCCTAGCTGTCAATAGTTTTGAGATTGTCAAAGATATATCATAAGAGTAGAATCCGTGGAATGTGTAATGTGTGGAATGTGTGTATTTTTGAAAGAAGAATTAAAGGTAATGTGAGTTTGTACTTTGTACAAATACACCAATAATATTTTTTAAGTCTTTGTAGGTTCCTAAATAATAAATCCAAAATCTGCAGTTAACTAATTTGTTTCAATTGTATAAACTAGTTTTCATCATCAGCAAACTATATCAGTGCAGAGCTGGACATAGGCCTCCCCTAATGAGCGCCATTACCAAACTAGTTATAATTTGTTTCTATTCCCTGATTGTAATTCTCTTTGTTAATAAAGAAATTTGTCCGTAAACAACAGCTGAGCTTTTCCTACGAGTGTTCACATATATATTTCGGCACCGGATAGAGCTTCATGAACCTAAGCTAAGTCTTTGGATTGCCGGATTTGCAAATTATTGCTCAATCGACCGTGATTTAACTGTTTGTTATAGTACCCCCGTTGTGTCTGTACTGCACATAATGCTAAATCAAAACTTGGCACGTTCGTCAGCTGTAACTGCACAAACTGAATACCGCCAATATTGGTTTTGCGGGTAAAGTGATTTGAAGTGATGATGTACTGGAACATTACAATAGCGTCTTTTTACTAAGATCGGTACGTTTCTGATAAACATACAGATGAGATAGAATAAGTATACTCTTCGGATTGCCGGATTCAAAAATTATCGCTCAAAAGACCGTCCTCGTTGTGTCTGTACTGCACATAATGCTAAATCAAAACGTAGTACGTTCGTCAGCCGTATCTGCACAAACTGAATACTAACCGTCAATATTAATTTTGCGGGTAAAGTGATTTTAAGTGATGACGTACAGGAGCGCAAAAGCGCATCTAAGCTGTAAAGGTACGTTTTTGATTAACAAGTAGATGAGTCTCCGTCCCCGTTGTGTCTATACTGCATATAATGCTAAATCAAAACTTGGTACGTTCATCAGCCGTAACTGCACCAACGGAATACTAACCGTCAATATTGGTTTTTCGGGTAAAGAGATTTGAAGCGTTGATGTACAGGAACAATACAAAAGCATCTATAAGTTAAATAGGTACGTTTGTGAGAAACAAGTAGATAAGATAGATAGACTAGTTGCACCTCGCGACTTAAGAATTATGCCTTTGTTTTATTCCAGGCAAACAACGTCTATTAAAATTTCAGCCCGATACGATCAGATTCAGGGCTCTGATTTTGTTCCTTTGTTGATTGGTATGAAGATATAAAATAACTATAAAAATTTCGTAATTTGACGTAGTTTATGTTAAAAGAACACCAACGTTTCATCCCTTAGCGAGGGCCTTCTAATGGATGAGAGCTGTTCACGCTAGACACGCACGTCCCGCATCCTTGCGACTACTGAATGAAACAAAACACTAGGATTTCTAATCAATTTAAATAATATACACTAAAAAATCTGGGTGTACTTCCGAAAAGCGCATACCACCAATCGATCTGAAATTTGGTATAATAACGTATTTTGACCTCCTAATTACGAATATCATAACGAAAATTGGCGCAAAAACACACACACACACACACACAGTGGAGAGGGTTTTGAGTTGCTAAAAATGTGGGAGTGACGCCCCACAGTTCCTAATCTCCGCTGTACACACACACACACACACACACACACACACACACACACACACACACACACACACAGTGGAGAGGGTTATGAGTTGCTAACAATGTGGGAATGACGCCCCACAGTTCCTAATCTCCGCTGTACACACACACACGCTCACACACACACACACACACACACACACACAAAGTGGAGAGGGTTTTGAGTTGCTAAAAATGTGGGAGTGACGCCCCACAGTTCCTAATCTCCGCTGTACATACACACACGCACACACACACACAAATGGCTTTTGCGCCAATTTTCGTTATAATATTCGTGATTAGGTCGAAATACGTTATCATACCAAATTTCATATCGATCGGCGGTATGCGCTTTTCGGAAGTTTATCCAAAAATCTAATTGACGATTTCTTAAGTGAATTGTAATTCCTAGTTAACTCACCCACCTATAATGTATGTGTATAATAACTGTTTTCACGTGCTAAAATGTAAATAATATCAATTCAATCTCAACAGATGCTTTCAACTAATACGTAACGCATAACGGTTAAACACAGGGGATTAAGGTAGAACTGAACGCATCCATCAACAGGCCTTAATGGCTTATCCAAATCAATTAGAAACTTGAGGCCCATGTTTGGTGTCAGACGATATGTTAAGATAATGGTTCTCTGGGGAGAAAATTATGCAATATTTTATATCTCACAAAATATTAATCAACATTTTCAATGGTAGACTATCGCACAAGCAATAGGTATATTAATAATATTGCTGGACAGTCCTCACAGCATCATCTAGCTCTAAGCTAAGCAGAGCATGTTTTGTCGGTAGGCACTAGATACCTGATATTATAAATACTATTTAAACATAGATATATATACATACATACATAGATATATATATATACATAGATATAGCTTCTGTTACTCCGTTCTGCTTCAAATAAATGAACCCCGATTTTGACAGCCTACAAATCAAGTAGACCAATAATGTTGTTTCTAAATTATTTAAAAAATGGTTCCTGATTCGGCCTACTCAGTTTGATTATTCTTTGAGCTAAGTACATATGTCAAATAGTTTTGGTTCTCTGTCCGATGTATTTGTAACGAATCCTATCCTTCAAAGAAACTCCGAGCATATCTCTTCCCAGCTCGCAGAGCAACTTTGAACTGGTGGACAAACCTTATCGTAAGGGTGACAAATCTAAATCGAGCTGTGCTGCGCTGTACTGCGCTGTGCTGTGTTTGGTCAACTCGCTCGTCTAATATTTTAATGAGGATACAAACAAACCATGCTGTGCTGCGCTGTGCTGTGCAAGATTAGACGAGCGAGTTGACCAAACATAGCACAGCGCAGTACAGCGCAGCACAGCTCGATTTAGTTTTGTCACCCTAAGTGCCAATGTCTTACCATCGTTGGTTATGACAAGTAGAAATGCTCATTGAAAAGTTTTACTTTCAAGCACTGCGATGACTCGACGTAGTATCTCAAAACAGCGTAGAGATATCAATAAGCAAAAACAAAGACTACCTACCTGCGTCTATGTAAAACTAAATGAACCAAAAGTCCAAATTCTTAACACCAAAACAAACAACATCATCAACATAATGCTAATTTTCACTCGTATTCGGACCCAGACACAAAATACTAATAAAACATCGGAATGCGAAGACGCCTACGTTTGCATAGATTATGCTTATTTATTATTTTATTTTTGTTTTCTTGATCCAGATATTAATGGCGTCATTGGTCTTGTATTTTGATTTGCTAATTTATAGTTAGTTACGTCGTTCATGTATCGGTTGTTTACAATAGATGGACTAATATCGAATACACAGTAGCATCTAGCCCTAAGATAGGCAGAACTTGTGTTATGGGTACTAGAGGACTGATATACTCAATACAATAGATAACATATATAGATATTTTTTATTATATTTATATAGAACGCACCCAGAACCTTGAAACGAATATTTGCAGATCTCACAAAAAAATTTCTCAAGGCGGGAACCCGCTACGTCGCAGGTGGACTATTGTCCGCCTCGCCACTTCAAAATAAAAATTATTTGCGAAGTAGAACAATAATAATATTAAAACAATAATAATATTATAAGGATAAAATCACATTTTTATCTGCAAAAATATGCACACGTACCCACTGCTCTAACTTGACTCTCTCCCATTAAGGTTTGTTGGAAGAGAACTCTTATTAGAGTTAAGCTCGCCTGTGCCATAATTTATCTAGTTTTAAGTTTTTCTTTTATGTATTTGTGCATTAAAGAATAAAGAATTAGAACCTTATCATAAAGGACACGTCTCTTCTACTCTACTTATCTACTTTAGAAGTAGAAATAATAATTTAAGTGTTATCATCAATATGTGATATTTAGAATCACTATTTCAAAACAAAACTTACTAAGATAAGTTACAAAAGTTTCAGAGGACTGAAAAGAAAGTCCTAGATTTTTTAACCAAAGTGGCTCAACACGCTCTTATCTAATTTATTTTATTATTTATGTCTTAATAGAACACGGACCTAAATATTTCAAAGACGTGTTTAATCCAAGAATAAATTTAGCGAGGATTAATTTATACAGCAAGCAATATTTCATGAATTCGATAAATTTTCGGCTATTCTGCCTAGGAGTTAGCAAGGACGTTTGATTCTGTTTTTATTAATAAATTATTTGTAAGACAAAGCTGCCCTGATCATTTGCCATCATCATGTCATTAATAATAATCATCAAGACATCTTTATTGTCTTTGTTGTTTAATAAGTATGCAAGTTTTACGAAATATAAAATAGGTACCTACCTATCTAGTAGATATAAAAATAACTTTTCGAGTTATTTTCTACTTTTTAACAACTGTAATGTTGGATACTTTAATTAAAAAGATACCTACCTATCGTAAATATTTCACATAATAGGTAAACAAAAAACTTCATTCTCTGTAAAAGTAAGATAAGTAAATATAATTAAGTAATTAATGCACAATAAATGAACATTCACATAAGTAAAAATATGATGATTACTTATGGTGTCAGGATTATGCTTTGCGTTAAAAGTATTTCCTTACTGCTTCCAAAAATAGGTAGTAAGTAGGTTGTATACGCACGCCTACCCCTTTCGGAATATTCAGCTGCAGTGATATTTTATGGAAATTCAATCTGAGTTCTGCTTGGCTGCATTTTGGTGTCAAGCAGGTGATCGGCGCTGATAAGAATAAGAACCAATTTAATAACAGCACTGTGTTGAGGTACGCCAATGTAAACAAAACGTAACTCTTTAAGTAGGCAGGGGTAAAAACATCGTTTTATAGAAGTACATATGAATAATAAATAAAAAAATAATGCTAGACAATCCACACAGCACCATCTAGCCCCAAAGTAAGCTACTCAAAGCTTGTGTTATGGATACTAGATAAATGATATACTTAATATATAATATACATTGATAGATATTTTTAATATACTTAGAAAACTGTTCCGAGGCGGGAATCGAACCCGCAAACTCTTGCGTCGCAGGCGGACTCTCACCCGCTGCGCCAGTCGTCAATATAAAAAAGAATTATTTTTATAACTAATGGCTGCTACTATATTCATAAACTGAAATAATGCACCAACTCTCCGGGCTGTGTCGCCAACTTTAGCGAACAGACTCTATGATGACTCTACCATGTCTATTGTCTATTACTAAATGATTAAACGAAATGTTTAAATTCATATAACTTCAGAATGACTGCACTAAATTGGATAATTATATTGTTGTGTTCGTTATTGACAGAACAGAAGTAGAATTAATAATAAATTTATTTATTTATTATTTATAGTTTGAGATAAATATACCCATCGTTCTAAAAAAAACGCGTTACTTTCATCAGGAAATCCATTTCTATGAGTATTAGGTTTCTGGAAACTAAAAAAGGATGCTCCTTTACCTAATAATAAGCGCCAACTGCTTTGTTCCTTCCATGTTTATAAGTGTTCTAATTTTCAAATCAATATTTCAGAAAGCAAAATACTTTTTTTAGACTATGTTTTTGGCATTCTGTGTAAATGCTTCCAAATACATCTGCATGTAGCAGGATTTACCTCGATTACTCACTTTTCTTTGTAGATCGGATTAAAGAACTGAGGTCATCGGAATTCAACGGCCTTGCGCGGTCGCCGACCAACGTGACACTGTGACCCATGGCATTTCGGGTTCTCGAAGCCAAACGAATTCAAACATTATTGAACACATAATAGATCTTATAATGATATGGCATATTAAACCATCTCGAAAACATCTGCCAAAAGAATTTGAACATTATCTGGTCCGTAAAGAAGTAATAATTGATATGGATGCTGATATTTTTGTTTATTAAGTAGTTGTGTTGAGCGATCTAATGTTAATTGAATAAAATAAAATAGAGTATTTTGGTTGATGAATTCTAGAAGGTTGTTCTAAGAGGATGTATAGAAATTATTCTGTACATTCCTGTGTGTAGTTTTCATCAAAATACAATAAATTATCTCGATTCTAAAAACCTATTTACAAAATTATTAAAGGTAAAAGTAGGCTAATGGATAGGATGTGGCCATTTAATAAAATTAAAAGCATATTTTAGTGTTAGCACTTTTAATCTGGTTTGCCTATCTCTTAATTTAAAATATCAACTCGCAAAAGTTTAAAAAAGAAATTTACCTGATTCCAACATCACCTTTTGACCTACTAGTATGATGGATATCTTAGTTACTCGATTATTAGTCCGAGTAATTAATAATTCTCGACGTATTGCAACTAATAGCTTTTATATTTTATCTTAATTTACTGCTATATTCCATTTAAACTCTACTTAGCATTATAATATGATTGATATCTCTGTAGGCCAAATATACAGTTAAGACTGATATATCACCGAATTTTATCAAACAATACAATACTTTCTATGAGTAAATATATGAATTGGGATTTATCGATGACAAATGTAGTTGGATGAGTCACCATAGTTATTTTAAATTCTCGGTCTGTTAGTCTGTTATAGTAATTTGCACGTTTATGATTTTTCAACCTACTTGAAAAAGGAGGACGCAAATCCTAAGCAGAATCTTTCTGCGGCTGATATAGTGATAAAGATGATGAAGCGCTACATTTATATGAATGTGAATTTTTAATAACACACAAACCAACAAACATAAGTGTCTCTACACAAGCAAACCTTATACATGTGTCTCTGGACACATAAGTTTTTAAATATTATGAAATGATTAAATCTTACTTTTCACATCTTACATCTTACTGTTTTACAAGAAGTAAAAGCAGATGTAGATTCGTAGACCAGGAAACGGACAGGTAAATGCTTTTTCTACAAACAACACTATAAAAACTAACAGGACCAACCTTCTAAAAGTAGGTAGCAAATGAAGTTTTCAACTTAATGAACATTGTACCGTTTCGGAATGTGTTTAAAAAAGATTAAAAATAGAAAGAAGGATGCAACCTTCTTCGATGTTAATAAACTTTTAATGCAAAAGTTGCAAGTGGCCAATGCGATCGAATTTCGAACGAAATTGTCAGGAACATTTTGGCGCCAGCGCTTATAATGAGACGCTTTGGATCTTAAGGGCAGGTGGTAGCGATGATACTGTCAATAAACTGTTAAAAATTGCTTGTTTGAATTCAGGACAAAAATAGTTTTCTGAAGAATTCAAGTCAAGGAGCTTGAGGAATTGTGAACAAAAAGATTTAGATTATGTTTACTATTAAGTGATTCTATTCAGCTTCATGGCAACGAATTAAGATTAATTTCTAGGGTGGCTTGATGTTCTGGTGTTTTGAAGTCCAAGGCGATTGTTTTTTTATATTTTTCAAGTAAAACTTAAAAATTGGTCTAGCAGCAAAACTCCACTAATTCTGCCTTACAAAGACATGTTGGAGCAATGTGCTTTTTCTTCACCAGCAATCTTTGCCTTAACCAGCGAAGGAACCTGTAAGAATGTGTGGAATGTGGCAGCTATTAATTTTGTTTGTGGCGGATGTGTCGTGGTCGGGCGGGCTGCGCAGGCGCCGCCGCCGATGCGAGCGTGTCGCCTGCGCACGCATAAATTTATGCACAGCCTTTGGAGCGGCAGTATACGGATGGTTTTCTTTGTTTCTTTAAGGACTTGGTATCTTCCGCTTTCAAAAAGATATACTTTTTTATTTGTGACCACACTAAAATAACATTTTGTCTTTGATATAAACCTTGCTTTAAAATTTAAAAAACCTTATAATAGACTAGGTTGTTTATTGAGAAGTACCTAATCTATTTGTTAATGTAGGTATGTAAATACTACTCAAGTTTTTGGTTTAAATGTTCTGTTTGTCTAATTGAAAGACCAGATCTTCATAGGTACAAAATATCAGTCCAATCTATTCAGTGGAATAGGCGAATGTATGTAGAAGTTGTGATTTGATACACGTTGTTTTTATGACTTTTTTGACAATAATTAATTGTGTGACTGTGTCATCAAAAATTAACGCGTAGCAAATCACAATTAATTTTTCATGTCATTTTAGAATCTACGTTTACAAAAATGATATTTATAACGCAAAGCAGATGAACTACATTCGGATTAAATCGCACATCATCACACATTCCATTAGAAACCAGTCAATTAATAAATTGCGACCGCATAAATTCCTATAATTTACATATCCGTGGCATTGACTTAATTAAACTTATTATTTTTAACTTAAAGTCAATAAATTACAACTTGACACTTAGCAAAAAAACTAAATTGCGACGAAAAATTTTATTGTACTGTATTTGCACCGTTCGACTGTACGGTCACTGTACGATCGAAGTGGCAAGACAGAAAACGTGCTTGATGATTCTCAGGCAAACTATGAAACGTAGCTTCAAAGCTCGATGTCAGTTTGTGGCAGCCACAAAAGTAAGTACAAGAGGTTATAGTCTTAATCATTATATACTAGCTTTCCAATCGCGGCTTCGTACGCGTGGACTAAACTATTTGTCCTACCTGCTCTTTTTGACGACCTCAGCGGCACAACGGGCGAGAATCCGCCTGCGACGCAAGAGAGAAAGAAATTATGAAATTCGAACGCGGGTGAAATCGAGAGAACAGCTAGTCTAGATATAAGCTTGTTATATGCTGCTTCCAAAATTTTAATCTAAACACAAGTGTACAAACCGCAACGATACTTAATGACACAGAAAGAAACGAGCCAGACTACTTTAAATATTAATCTGAACTAAGCATCTTAACTATTACGAATATTTCACTCTGTTGGGCTGATAAGGGCCTTAATTGGCTCAATATTATGAACCACACACTCACAGATCACAGAGTAACTCCACTAAAATTCTCTGTACTTTTCAGTTAAATAATGAAAATGCGAAACTCGTGAACAGTGTGAAGTGGTAATAAACATCCAGCCATCCATTCATCTATCCACCCAAACTTTAAAAAATCTGGGGGTTATATTTGACCGCACTCTCTCTTGGGGGGCGCAGATGGAGACTACCAGTCGCAAGCTGTTTGCCTCTGCTGCTTCCCTAAGAAGGTTGCGTAACTTTCTCCCCACAGCTACTAAAATCGCACTTGCAAATTCCCTTCTTCTTCCAATCCTAGATTACGCGGACTCCTGTTACTTGGACCTCACGGAGGATCAGTTAAATAAACTAGAGCGCCTCCAAAACGTTTGCATCAGGTTCATCTTTGGTCTCCGGAAGTACGACCATGTGTCTACCTACCGAGCCAAACTCAAGTGGCTTCCCATTCGCAAGCGCCGTCACCTACATTTTCTTTCTCTCCTTTATTCTATTCTGTTTAATCCTTTTTCCCCTTCATATCTCAAAGAGAGATTTCAGTTTCTTCACTCTTCGCACGGTCTTTCTCTCAGGTCATCTGATACTCTTTTTCTGGTGGCTCCTGTTCAGCGAACATCATTCTATAGTGCATCATTTACGGCTCAAGCTGTCCGACTTTGGAATGAGCTACCAGTTGATATAAAAAAGGCTACATCACAACACTCTTTCAAAAGAAAAGTGTATAATCACTATCTAGGTATCACATCAAATTAGGTTGTAAGCGTGTCCTTTAAATTTTTCAGTAGGTAATGTTATTAGGTATGTTGCTATGTATTAGTTTATTAATATTTTTTTTTTTTTTGGTATATGTGTATTAGGATAATAAAATGTTAGCTAGGTATGTATTAGTATATTAATCTTAGTTATTGTGTATTAGGATAATTAGTTTGTATATATTTAAAATAAGCACCGCCATCCTATGATTTTCTCCCTACACCTTGGTTGCCTGGAAGAAATCGCTTTAAGCGATAAGGCCGCCAATTCCATTGCCTCTCTTTAGGATTAGTTTAATTAAGGAATGAATGTTTAAATAAGGCTTTGAAATAAAGTATTATCTATCTATCTATCTATCTATCTAACTTTTGCATTTATAATATTAATGAAATGTGGTATATCTACTCGGTAGTTACTACGCAGTTTCCTTGAAAGACATCATATAATATTTTCAAAGAATTAATTATCAGGCGTCTAAACGGAACACATCGGTCAAGGTTCAAACTTTCAATGGTTTTACTCAGAAGACACCTTCCTGAATGGTACATAGATGAATTGATAACAATGTAGAAGTGACCTTTTATCGCAGATAAATTCTTCTTTTAAGATCCACTGTACACAAAAGCGTATGTGTAATTGGTTGAATTTGAGCCGTGGCGGAAGAATTGATCCCACCAAGTCAACGCATGGACGAAGGAAGAAGACGAAAAATTTATCATTTTAAATCAAAAAAAGAAGAGGAACACGAGAAGAACATATTGTCAAAACTACAAAGTTTTAACAATATGTTCTTCCCTGGTTTTGAGATTCCTCAGATAACGTAAGCCCCATTTAAGTGTTAAGGACTTTACGCCTTTTGAAAACCAAAAACTCGTAAGATAACTATAGCCCCGTACATCTAATTAAAAATATACGTCTGTTGAACGCCAAATAACTCATAAGATAACTTTTGGCCCCGTATGAGGAGGCACGACTGTTAAACACCAAAAAACTAAGAATAACTTTTAGGCCTGTATATGTATATTTATCATAAAGACTTTTCGTCTATTTAACACTTTTAGCCTAAACTTTTAGCCCCATAAAAGGAAATGAGGAGTCTGTTTATCACCAAAAAACATATAAGATTAATTTAAAACCCTTGTATGAGATGAGGAGTTTGCGTCTGTTGAAAACCAAAAAACTAAAAATGTATTTGGATTAGCTATTTTTGTCGTTAGCGTAAAGATTGTCTCCGATATTGAATTTCGTATTATATTACTCAGCTCTCTCTTTTTCATACGTTATTTTACTTCGACTAAATAAGAATATGTACTTACATATTGTTCTTTCAATTCTATGATAGAAGTATCGTATTTAAGTACACTTTGATAGACTATCTACCTTGCTAACTTTACTGACAATGTTAATTATTGACACAGACAGAATAATTAATTTTGTACAACCTTATTTATTTCGCGTTATGTTATAATTTTTATTTTAAGCCGAGCTAATTAAGGGACCGTCGAAATGATTAAAAGCCAGAGGCTTATTAGTAATTCAGATGCCAATAATTTAATGTTATTCACAAATGACACGATTTTGATAAATAGCTTTGTTTTGTTTGATTTACTTTAATAATTCGGGATGGTTTAATATAAATTAAGTACATACATTATAACATACCTACTAGATAATAATATTAACAAAAAAAATCAAATAAGGAGTATTAATAGTAACGTAAGGAGGCTGTAGTTTTTATGTGTATGTAACACCCTATAAGAAGTGTGTGAGATCTTTTTTCTCGGTTTTGGTTTAATCTATTATTAAAAAAGAAGTAGGTGCACTTCGGGCTTACTCAGAAATGATTCTAGGTTAACCGATTCAGATTATTTTTATTTTAGAAAGCTGGAGCTTCTCAAGTGGACCCATATAAAATTTATCAAGATCTAACTTGTGGTTTTTGGGTAAATAATAATAATGTGTATTTTAAGGTTGACGTCCTCAGTGGCGCTCAAGCCGCGGGTTTGATTTCGGCCATGAGACAAATGCATCTACGTTTGGAAATATTTGTTCTAGAGTTCTGGGTGTTATCTATCTAAAAAAGAAATAGAGGTATATATATGTAGCATTTTTAGTACTTCAATCGTCTAGTAGCTATAACACAAGCTAAGCTTGGGGTTACTAGATACTATTGTTAAATGACTAGAAAAAATATTTAAAAAAATGTATAATTTGCTAATAAACATTTTTTTTCAGAAATTAACTTCGGGGGTAGGTATATTATTTATTTCAGGGATATTTTATGGTCTTATATGTCATTTATGTCATATTATATTGACACAAATATATAATCAGATGATAACAAAAACCAGCACTTTGGTGCTAATAAGGTCAATAGTACCGTCATTACTTGCAAAAAATCCGCAATATTACCATTTATCATTAATGCAAACCCAAATCACTTGACGTCGATTCGATCAGCCCTTTCCATTGTACAGAGGGATGGATAAAGGGAAAAGTGTTATTGATTTTAAGCGTTCGTTTCTTTTTCACTCATTAGGTCGTTGCCTTGTAATTTTTATTAATTTTACTCTGTCTTTTATCATTTTGTATACCAGTGAAAGATAAAAAAATATTTTACGTTATGTCCAAGTATCCTAAAACTTTTTTGTATTATAATACTTCCAGTTTAATGAAGTCATTTTTTTGAATTCCTAAAAACGTGCGCCAGGTCTTACTGGTTAGTTACTTTATGTTACTTTATGGTTATTTTTTGCAAACGGGAAATCTATATAGAAAAATAAGGTTTTCCACATCCTTTTTACCTTTTTTGAACATCATTGTTTGTTTGGTACCTACTCTTTCACGCAAAAATTAATGAAAAATTTAGCAGAAATTTTTAAAAACCTTGTTTTAGCCTTTAAAACATTGCCTACTTTTTGTCCCATAAATCAGTTCCCAGGGGATAGAATTAACCCAAAATTATGCCAATAACAAAAAATAAATGTCCACACGTGCGAAGCAGGGACGGGTCGCTAGTTTTCAACCAAAATATACATAGTTAAGTATATATATGTATGTATAGTTCAAAATTATGCTTATCTATTAACTTCTAAATGGTTGTTTTATAAAAATTGCTAATTTTTGCGGAATCAACCTACATTTTGACGTGGCCTTTTGATTGCTTCATTTTATAAAATTGATTGTTTATTTAACATTTAAAACAGATTTGAAATAAATTATTATGAATAGTCCTTCATCATTGTTGTTTTAGACGAAAATCTTTGCATTTTTTTGTGTGAAAACTAGTCAGTTTTAAGATTTTACTTTTTTCTAAGACCATTATTCGTTAGAATTTACCAGAATGCCACGTTTCAAATCTTATAAAAGTTTTTTAAAAAGTTTATTATCATTGGCTGACGCAAATTATAAAAGAAATATTTCAGAAATATAAAGTAAACATCTAATTGTTACATTCTTAAAAACAATTTATTCATTTGGGCAGGTAAAACTTAACATGGTGCCATATTATGTATAATAGAAAAGTTTTCTTTTCAAATTTTATGATCATTGACGCGAATTTTACGAATCATAGTCTTCACCTTTCTTACAGAAGAAAGCACTTAAGCTTTTATAACTTAGAAAACAACGTTTTGAATTATACTTTCACTGGACAGTGATCAGGGAAATACCTACACAAAACATTAAAAAAGAATATACTAGATGTTAATTAGATATGGTATAAGAATATTTTAATATATATATATAAATATAAGATCTTCGAAACTACACTAAACAGAATCCCTTATTTATCCAATGATCCTATCTATTCCAGGCTGTCAAGTAAAAATCTCTCTTGAGCGATAAGACTGCCAATTGTCACTTAGTTTATGTTTTCGTTTAATAGAATAAGTGTGCAGTAAAGTACTTTCTATTTCATTTTTATCTTGTTTCTTTGAATCTTAAAAATCCAAAATCTGATTAAATTCGTGAGAACTAGCTCGTGTTTTACTTTAAAAATCACGACTATTGACTGACGAATTGACGAATTTATTATAATGGGCGAGTTACGAATCTAGTTTATGTTGAAAAAATATTTTTATCTCATAGTCTGGAAGCTAACTAATATATTAGATCGATATATAAATATATTACTATATATTAGAAAATTAAATTTTTCAATGAAAAAAATATGTAATGGATTAATGATAATTAGATATTTTTTGTACAAAATGCAAAAATAAGCAATAGTCAATAAACAATATATTACCTAAAATGTTTTGTTTATTAACAAAAATACCAGGATTTTACTTTATTTATTTGTTTACCTAGATGCATTATGTATTTACCTACAATCGCAGACACAAAACATAAAGCTTTTAATAATGTGAATTATTTTTATGTATCGTTCAGCTAGTGGCGCCAGACAAAATTATGTGAATTTGCGGTCAGTCCGCATAAAACTGGTTTTATTGTAAACAGAAGATGACCTTGTACAAAAAAACTGTTCTTTTTTTCAAAAAGTAGAAAACTATAGACTTTGATATTCGCAGTAGGCCAGGCCAAGCATGCGCTTTCTATGTTATATTAATTTTTTCAACTTTAATGATTTACGCAATGTTTATTGTGAAAATTATTCTTAAATTTACATTGAAGGGAAGCGAAAATCAATTCTCACTTTATTTCTTATACAGGGTTACTTGTAAGTAGACCCGATCCTTTCAGGACGTGATAGCAGGGTTCAGTAGAAACCAATTTGACTCTGAGGAGTCCTTTGTTATCGAATTTTTAAAAAGATCGTATACTGGTGCCCCAACTATTGCACCTTTTTGGATAGCTAAAAACATGTAGATGTTTTTTAAATAATCTGCACAAAATAATGTAGGTACATAATTTTGAGAAAACGTCGATTAAAAAAATACTTTGCCAAATTTTTACATTAAATTCAGATTTAAAGGGCCTACCGCTCTAGCGTTTACCATATTTCTTAGACTTTCAAAGGTTATTCTTATTTAGTGAGTTATTTTTTTACAAAAAAACACCGAAAAACCTACAAAAAAAGACGTTTTTTAAAAAATATCATAAATCTTCGACTTCAAGGTGACACTTTCACTAAAAATATTAAAAATTCAAATATCTCGAAGGGGCTTAACTTTAGACCAGGGTACCTCAGAGTCAAATTGGTTTCTACTAAACCCTGCTATCACGTCCTGAAAGGATCGGGTCTACTTACAAGTAACCCTGTATATTTTGACAATAAGTTATGTACCTATAGTTTAAAATTTTACTTGTGTAACTGCTTATTTTGTAAGCCTAAAGACTAAAGATATTGATATACTGATTACATCGATATCAACGCGATTTCAGTTTTATCTAAGTATTCCTATACCCTAGATAATATGACGATACATTATCATCAGGTGATGAAACCTTCAAAGCTTGAAAAATTGGAACATGAAAAATTTGTTTGATAATAAACAAATATTTTATTTTCTCATGAGACACGAATTAACATTTGTTTATAGACATTTAAACCTACGTAGTTCTACGTAAACCTGCTACGTAATGTAATGTAGAGCAACGTTTCCCTATCGCCCTAAAAGTAGAAACATTTGCCTAATAAAATTGGTTTTATGACTGTCTACATAAAACCAATTTTATTAGGCAAATGTTTTAAAATGAAGCGGAACAGATTTTATTAAAAAGTTTTACATGATGACTCATATTATACTCTCGGACGAACCCAAATGATTCAAACATAAAGTTCAAATGTAGGGATTTACCTTTATTGATTCCGATACTTATTAAGAGAGTTACCGAATTTTTATTTGTAAAACATGACTAAGAAATTCTAAAAACTTTTGCTTTGATTCACCAAAAATGTGCAAATTATAGAAACAAAGCATAAAAATAGTTCTTCAATTCCGTTAGCTTAACCCGAAGTACCAAATCACCGGGTCTAGGTATCATCTTACTTTTGTGAATAGGTACAATCCTCAAGTAGTACCTATCTAGGTACCTATTCTTTATTTACATAATCATGCAAAAGGTATGAAAGGTCAGCAAGAATAATAAAGGATGTTTCACACCAGGTGGTATTTTGAATTAGATGAGCCTACTCAATAGACTTAATTTTTCGTATATGCTTATTTTAAGTATTTTGCATAATAGTAGATATGGTTTTTACTTATATATTACTAGCATCTGACCGCGGCTTTGCACTCGTTATTCGTATGGAAACGTTTCTAGGCTATTTCTATCTCTAGTGAAAGATGAAAAAACATCCATCCATCCATTAAAACTTTCGTGTTTATAAAATGGTATAGGAGTGACATATGAGTTAAGATTAACAACAGGGTGAGGTCCGGCTCGACGCACCAGGAAGAATACGGGAAGTATTGCCATATAGCTTCTCCCTCTGAAAAAAAATTAAAATTGACATTAATGTTTGAAACGATAAGGCATGTGTTCTTCAATGATATTGGTGTCAATTCTCTTGTTTTAGACCTAGCTAAAATTAGCTAATTTTAAGATTTAGAAACGTCAAATCAATGAATGCTATTCTGTGTTTTAAAAATTAGGCTGACAGATTTAAAATTAGGATGACAGATGTTAAACAACTCAACTTAGCTAAAATTGCTAAAACCGTATTCTGTGCATCACATTTTTAGCTAAGATTAGACGTTTAACTTAATTTTAGGAGGCACCTAATTTGGTCATGATTAAAATTTACAAGCAGAATGCTCAAAGCTTATACTACGAAAACCTAGAATTTAATGTAATTTGTGAATAAAAACATTCAGGGCAGGTACAGAAAAGTTACATGCGACATTATAGAAAACATATTTATTATGCTTACAGCAACACCAACTACTAAACTTAGAGAGATTTTACGATTGTAATTAGGTACATTTTATTTTGATGTTTTTGACAGATATTTCCCTACGTTATCTTACATCAAAGTTATCCGACAAAGCTGGTAATTTACCGATTTATTCCGAAGAACACCATACTTAATATTTGTGCCTAGGAATGAACCTGGAATACCTAAATCAACTAAATTTTTTTGGGTATTATGGTGTGTTTCACCACTGAGGCGATTATCCCTACCAAATATGAGTATATTTAAAAAATACTATATTTCGACGGCCCCCACGTAATCTATCGAAACTGCAAAACCCGTACTTTACAGGGGAGCAAATCTAAGCTCAAATTTAGATTTTTGCCGAAAATTTAATCCGAATATTCAATATAAGAAGTGTATGTATAGTAGAAAATTGTATATTTTTATACCATGTACTAGAGTTTTTCTTATTTTTTTTATTTTAAGTGATATTACACATTCAATAGTTTACTCGGCTACTGCGGGTTACATTTTTGTCGAATGTGCCAGTTACGATGTTGTTCTGTGACAAAATATTCAAATCTACTATCGAATGTGCCCCTTTCGATTCTTTTCTGCGACAAGAAATGTTACTCAACTATCTATTGTGGTACTTTCGATTGCATTCTTTGTCATATTATTCAAGTTAAAGTAACACAATACTAGTTAGGATATGAGATAACTGTCTGATATTAATTTCTATCAGACTAATATGTAATTTTAATGGATATTTGTGATAAATAAAACAATGACAAATTATAATAAGACAAAAATTTGTATTAAGAAAACTTAATACTAAACCTAATTACTTAGTTACTTATTTTTCTATGTTTAATAGGAAAAAAAAAATATTTAAAAATATAGTTTTGGCATAATGGAAGTAATGGAATTATTACAGATTTTCACTGCTCACCAAGAATATGAATTTAAATGATTGTCATTTAAATCTACATAATCATTTGATACTAAAAAGGTATGAAAATATTATGATACAGTCATCAATTTTATTCATTTTGATTACTAAAGAGATCAACAGTCAATAATTATCCCGTGGAGGCTGATTTATGGGATGAGGGGTAGCCTATGTGTTATTTGAAGGCTAGAAATACATGCGTTCAAAGCCGTTTCAGCCCGACCCGTTCAGTAGTTTTCTGCTTGAAAAAGAAACAAACATCCATCCATCCATACTATACATCCATTTACAAACCAAGTAAGGAAGAAAGGATACACATGTGCGAAGTCGAGGCGGGTTGCTAGTAAATAAATAAAACACTACACAAAAAGGACAAATAATCCATGAAATCCAAATCCAAAATGTGTTCGCGACTATCCGCCTCAGAATTATACTTAACTAGCCGGCCCGCCCCGGCTTCGCACGGTTTAATTATACGTATAAACTTTCCTCTTGAATCACTCTATATATACATATAAATTTAAGCATACAAAGGGACATAGGGATATAAGGAAGGACATAGGGACAGAGAAACCGACTTTATTTTATACCATGTAGTGATTTTTAAATAATAATCCAGAGGGTTCCTACAGGGAAGCTTCGACCGACCGTTGAGATGGCAATTCGAGCAAATCTAATTTTACTCAGTAAATAATGCTGGACAATTCACACAGCAAATTCAATCCAGCAAGCTTAGAAGAACTTGTGTTACGGGTACTGTAAATAGAAGTGTGGTACATAGTTTTATATTGTTTATTTAAGGAAGAGATACGAAGTTGCTCTTGGTGGCTACCAAACTCTCTTTTCGTATCTCTTCCTATAATAGACAAAATTAAACTACTACAGATGCATTAAAAAAACGTATGATAGGTATTAACAAACTGTACGTATGATTTTTGGAAATTCCTTTGTTTAACTGTATAATGATCAAATAAGTAGTGGTAAGTGTACCTGCTGTTTGCGCCTTAATACTAATTGTATCTATAGTAGTAGAATCGGCGGCCTTATCGCTAACAGCAATCTCTACCAGGAAACCTTTGGAATGACAGGATCTGTTAATTCATGACGAATTGACGGTGGCGTAAATGATATGTCAAAAATTAAAAATATTATACTAAAGCTAAATTAACATAAACTATACAAAGGACGTTCTGATGCTGAGCCTAATATCAAAGAACACTTGGAATGCCATAAGTTTCTTGAACTGTGTCATTTTGGTTTGATTTGATGGATGATTAAAATCTTGAACAGAGTTAGAAGATGGAACTGGAGTAGCTACATTAATTACTACCAGAAGTAACGATTTCAGAATCATTTTGTCCAAAATCCATGTATACCGTCGCACTTTCTTCGTAAAAGTCATTTAAATATTTCAACTCCTCGTTGGAAAAACTCATACCGCACAGGAGTTGCTGAAAATAAAGAAAAAAACATACAACACCTATCGAAAATACAGGTCAAATTATTATTCAGACGTAGTAAAGTATCGAAAATGGTACTTTCGATCTGTTCAAAGCAGAGAATAGTATCGAATGTACCACTTTCGATAAATCTATCAGTACAAAAACCAGAGAATACTATTGAAAGTGGTAGATTCGATATAAAAAAGGGGCTCTTTGTCCTAATATAATATCGAATCTACCACTTTCGATAGTTTAAAACCAAATATTATAAAAATAACAATACATTGTCAAATTTTTACTTAAAAAGTGCTCACTTACCTGGTTTCAATCCCAAATTCAAGTGTGCCCTCGGTTACATTTCGGAGAATACTGACGAAACAGGCAGTTTCGATTGACGCCCGGGTACCGCTCACCACGAATAACATCGAAAGCGGCAGGTTCGATGTTGTAATGTGTTCATTTTATGCAATTTCGATTCTTTTCGATTGAAAAATAGTTGAAGGAATTAATCTTTAAAAAAATAAAAATTACAGAATCATAAATCTTTATCTTTACTTACTATTGGTGCAATAAAACGAAAATCGCTTTTTTGCAGTTTCGATAATTTACGTGGGGGCCGTCGATTTACCTCATTCTGGTTTTATTCAATGCGAATTTAATATTGTTTTCAGGAGTGGTCTGTGTCATCGTAATAAAATCATCATTCTTCCTCTTAAAGTTATCGATTCAATGTATAATGTTTGTATAAACAAAACAATTCTTAAAAACCATTATCAATGTCCGGATTGTTGTCCGCATGTTGTCACCTTGCTGACCTGTAGTCGTCAGCGTCACCAAATCGGCGCCATATCATAAAATTTTCCCAGGAATGCTGCTAACAAACTACTTAGAAATTCTGATACAAAATAAATGACAGATTTAATTCGACGAACGTCAATATTTGTATCAAATGAATATTATTAGCCGGATACGAATACAAGTTCGTATTAATGAACTTATTGGGAATAATAAGGCCGATGTTCTGAGTCGACACAGATTAAGAAAGTGTATGTGGTCGTGGTGACAAATTTGTCTGATATTTTGCACAGTAGCACCCAAAAGGAGTAGGTAAAGTCAACTCCATAAATTATGTTGAAACTTGATGCAATTCAGATGTATGCACATAAATACATTTTGTTGTAGATATAATTTTAATGCAGAGAAAACAGTGACTCTTTTGCAACCAAAAGGTTATTTAAATATTTGTCGCCCTTATAGCGGATAATATCGTGAACATCTATCTCATTAAGAGCTTAATTTATACAGGAAATTACAATCAAAGAACAGACACAAATTAAAACTGGTATTCAAATAAACTGCGGACTGTTGTAAATACTGTAAAGGTAGTTCAACTAATCCATGTCAATTACAATTGTCGCGCCCCAAGACGCTGGCTATATTGCCTCGCCGTATGATAATGCTATGGGCTGCGCCCGATACTCACCAGCTCTCAAGTCATGCTTTGCATCAACCAGACTCTCAGTAATTTTATATATCCCGAAGAGTCTCTGTAACCCAGGGCTAAGTCCTTGGTTTCATTTTTAAGGGGAGCAAATACGTACTGTGTCGAGACCTGCATATTTGTGTCTCTTGAGATCCTCAGCCAAATTTGCCGTCGCGTCATATCAAATGTATATTAGAAAGTAGTTAAAAAGTTAATAAAGACGACCTTGAGAAGCCCGACTTAAATAGACGTTATTTTAATTGTCAAAACCGGAACTAAAATTTTATTTGGTACATTTTTTGAGACTTATTTCTTAATACCTAAATAATATAGTTGATGTGTTAGTAATACATACAAGAGTAATCAAAGAATGCAACCATAACATAGTTTGACATGTTCTTATATTAGTAACTTTATTATTTTTGCAACATGCCTAGTTTGACATTCATAATAAAATAAAATCCCTATTTTGAGAATAAACTTCATTGAAAGTATGTGGTATATGGCTACATCTAAGTTTTTTTAGATATGAAACATTTTGTTATTGTAAGGATAAATAAATGCTTACAAAATAACAAAAAAGTAATTCTTCATAAATTGAATACGAACATAGAGTGACATTCCGAAGCTGCCATTATACCCATCATCAAGTTCTTTTAGGTGTTTGTGCAGAATAATGATTTTAAAAATATCATTGGACGTCCACTTAAGCATATTTATTAACATTAATGGCCTATCATGCACAAAAACATACAAAGCAATGAGAAAAACAATATTTTTATTGTTATATTGTACAAGTCTGCAAATTTGGCGGGGTTAAAACCGAATTTGTCTTCACGCAGAGGTGATTCATATAAATTAAACATTTTGAACTTAAAAAAGAATTATCGACACCCCAGGCGTTCAATACTGCGATAAATTTTCTGCAGCAGAGTGATTTGTCAAGAGAAATTTTTGGTACACGCGATTAGTTTTAGCTTTTATAAGTGTCATTTTGCAGATAATTTCTATATGACACCGATACCCCAATAAAGTTTCTCAGCGCGACAATGGTATGCAAAGACGATAAAAAAATGTGTAAGTTCTTTGTGTGTGTGAAGCGTCCGTGTGACGCACACTTGTATTTCTGATCCTGCAGATGAGTTGATGTTGCAAATGTATAAAAGCGTAGCGTCGATTTCGAAATCATCACAACCATTTGGATCTTCTAAAGAGTGCACACACATAGGAGTGTGACCGTGAAATAATTTTCGCATTTTCGTGGCTTTAGTGAACAAGTTTTTTGGAATTGTCGCAGTTTTATGTTCGCGAAGAAAAAATTGTGCAGTGCTTTAATCATGAATTCCGTACAGGTACTGCCTGTTCAAAGCAAAAAAAATAATTAGGTTTTTTTTTTAATGTTTACTTACCTTCTTTTGTTTTGTTTCAGTACTTGATTGCTTTCTGCGTGGTCGCTGCTGCCGGTATTCCCCTTGAAGATGGGGCCTGGCACCCATACAAATACGGAGATTTGGGCAAGTAAGTAAATGTCAGCGTTTCTAAGACATTTGCCTAATAAAGGTAGCATTCCTTAGCGTCATGTTCTATCACTTCAGACTTGTTGAGAAATATTTAAAGAGCAACGAATCCAAAAACCCTTTCAATTCAACACTTCTACAAAATATTTGTATTTTCTTAGACTTAAAAGTTATTTTGTCTACAGATACATTCCTTCCAACGAGGGTAAATACATTCACATTCCGAACCCTTACATCCACATTGACAACCCCTACGATGGTGGCTTCGGGCCTTACGATCACGATTATGAGCCTTATGAAGAAGCAGCTTCCGTAGACCAGTACAGATACGTGATGACCCCGCCTAAAGACATCCCTTACTACAAAGATGGATACTACAAGAACAACGGTATCAAGATCATCAGGCAGCAACACAACTACGACGAAGACAAATACGATTTTGAGTAAGTTTCACAAAAAACATTTAAATTCGTATAATATCACCTAATTGGTGGTTAATTTATCCAAACTTTGATGTATGGTTTCAACCGGTCGGTAATCTTAATTTATTAGTTTCCCGTCTTCGAGAGAGAGAGAATAAAACTTGGCCGAATGTCATAATCAGATGGTTTACACAAGTAATGATTGTTTGGTTTTATGAACAATCAGTTATTTATATTCAATAAATAAAATCATAGGTAAAATAATAATGAAAACTACGTCCATCAAAACGAAAAATACCGCTAAACAAATTGTAAATAATATCTGAAGGCCTATAAAATATCACTCACAAATTCTTTGAACACATAGAACATTCAAATCATATTATTCTCATCAGATGAATAGAGCCTTTCAAAGAAATACTTCCGTTGGTTTGAATACAACTAAGCCTTGACCGACACAAATCATCACTTGGATCAATCATTAACTTGATGCATTACTTGCTTTTTACTAGACTATACAATACTACATTGCTCATAAGAATGAGCAACATAATATATACATAATAAATAGTAACGGAAGTTCGATTCATATGATAAAAATATCTAACTTCCGATGCTGTGAATGAAATCCAAAAAAAAGCAAATAACTTCACTAATTTACTTAATGATACCTCAGATCGATTCTAATAATACATTCCTTTTCAGCTTCGAAACGGAAAACAAAATTCGCGCTGAGGAGAAAGCCGTCCTAAAGAACGCCAATACCATTGACGAGGGAATCGCCTCCAAAGGATTCTACGAGTACATCGGACCTGACGGATTCATGTACAGGGTAGACTACACCGCTGATGAAAACGGATTCCTTCCCAAAGTCCGGAGGTTAGAGACCAAATATTCCGGAAAGTGGACACTAGAGAAGGTCAACTAAAAAAACGTCGCTCTATCTTTGTAAAAATCAGTATTTTTGTATAGGTAGTGCTAGGTGTGATCTTTTCGAAATTTCTTCAAGTCTGATAAACATTGACCTTGCATTTTCTAGTGACAAAAGCTTTGTTTTTGTCTTAACAGTTTACTTTCTTTCGTCCTCACTTTTGAGTCACGATTGATGATAATCAATTCAATGTAAAATTCTGTTAGATTCTTTGACTATATCAATGTGGTTTTAAATTAAGAAGTTCTAAATTTTTACATGAGTACAAAATCCTTGTTATGGGTGAATTTAATTTAGCTCTAGCTTTTAGGCTAATTCATGTTTGTAAAAATGTTCGAAATTTGACAGATGCTTTATTTCTTCGTAGATAAATTATTTATATACCTTAGATTAAGAGCTTAGTTTGTTAAAGTTTAGGTACCTAATTATTTATGGAAAATGTGATAATAAATTTAATTGCATAAACTGATAACTACTTTTCATTTGATAGAAACAAACTAACCCCAACAGACATGTAGGCACAAGTAGTCAAAACCAAATGTAATTTGAGTATGATGCAGATGACGGTAGGCTAGTCCACTGTTGGACATTCACCTCTGATAGCGCTTCAAAGGAGCATAAAGAGCTTGTATTGTTGTGCATACCTATTGTGTGACAATCTATTGTCCAAATTACGATAAGCTTTAAATAATTTAGTTGATTTAGTCTAGTATAGGGAAAAAGTTTTAAACTCTAACATTTTTCCCTAAATCAGGTAAAAGAGGAAAAAATATAGTTCATCAAAGTTTTTTTTAGTGAAAGAGAAAATTACACTAGAGTTTGTGGTGAATTATTCTTATTTTATCCAAAAACACGTAGTTAACGATTATATTTAAGTACCTTTCGAATAAAAAAGAGGCTGAATGAGACTTTAGAGACCGTTAAAATAGATTTCTTAAACTAAAGGATGAACCTACTTCTACAGTTAATAATATTGGGCCTCCTTAAAGGCGAGGTTTCTTTTGAATAACGGTATGAATTATCATTGTATTAGAATTTAACAACGTCTTTGTATATTCTATGAATAGGTAGGTTTTAAAAGATTTTGATGACGGTCAGTTTGAATACCTACAAATTAATTTCACAATAGGAAGGACCTTTGTACCTTTGTAAGGTGAATAACGTACAAAGCTAACCTTAATTGGAATCCAATTAATAAAATAAGACATAGAAGCACCCCGCGGCTTTACCCGCATAAAAATTGATGAAGAGTAGCGTGTGTCCAGGCCTAGAACTATGTCTATTTCAGCCCCATTCGTTTAATATTTTTGGCGTGAAGAAGATACTAACATCCATCAATATAACATTCTAAATTATTATATTATTGTGATTGAGATGTAGAACTGGGGCCTAATTCCACTAATTTCAAAACAAAGGTCTAAATAGCGTCATACATGGTCATACTATCAAGATGGCTAAAATCTTGTTGCATTTGGTATTCTACTATTTTGTGAACTTAATGAGACATTCATAATTAGAATTTCAATTTGGTAGTCATAAACGTAATCGTCACAGCTATGAATGACGCTCCAAAAGTTTGTACTAGTAAAAAAAAAGAGTTTAACACTGTCATTTTGATACGATACTATTTTAATGAAGCAATTGATTTAGTGGAATTCGGACCTAGTTTTTTACGAAACATTTACTAACATTAAATATACCTAAACTTTGAACTTGTTTTTCAAATTGAATTAATTTTTGTCACTTTATTGTCTTAGTTCGTAAATCATGAAATTCTACCTTAAAATTATTGAAATACAGACTGTCGCTATCAATCTAGAGCAGTAATTCCCAAAGTGGTCCAGGTGGACCCCCAGGGGTCCACGGGAGACTCGAGGGGGTCTATGTTAGGCGTGATAAAAAATGGGGGTCCACAAATTGTATGCGGGGGTGCATGAAAATTAAGTTGGTTTTGATAGTGAAGAAATAAAATTTTGGCTTGACTTCTCTTATTAATACAATGTGATTTTTCGAACCTTGATCAAACGAAATGTGCGGATACATGACACATATTTATCGGTAAAAATCGGAATAAAAAAAATTATATGTCATTTATCTCAGAAATAAATCAGTTTTAATATTTTTTTAAATGAAGACTACTTCATCTGGTTTTTTCTTCGTTTCTTTTTGAGTAAATGGTGTATTTTATTCGAAGTAGTCTCATTTGAAAGTTAGATAGTTTACCTAGCTAATAAAATAAATAAAAAATACAAATACGATACATAAGCGTAGTAAAAACAATATGATTTTAGAAAAAAGACAAAAAAAAACGATTTTTATTTTATTTTTTCTCTGTAACGTTAAAACTGGGTAATTAAAGTGTATTTTTTTGCATGTTGTATTAAACTTAATAATTTATTCTACAAATCTTCCAAAAACTGGGGGTCTATCTCTTTCCGTTGTCATGTTATTCACCATTTATATTAGGTACTTTCTGCCATTTAGATTAAATCAGTTGAGATTCCTGTTGCTATCTGTACTTGACTTGTGTTTACAAAAATAACATATAATTTTTTTTATCTCGATTTTTATCGATAAATATGTGTCGTGTATCCGCATATTTCGTTTGATCATGGTTCGAAAAATCACATTGTATAGGCAGATAGAATAATATGATGATAATATTTTATTTTAATACCACCATGGATCAAAAATCTATTTCACGTGGAGAATGTGATATAACAAGAGAAGCTACTCGAGCTTAGCACTAATGAAGCGCTGACAGTGAGGTTTAAAAGAGGGTATCAAAAATGTTGGCTACAGGCATCAATACTCGAAAAATATCCTGGACTGTGGGGAATTTTGCAGAAGCTTCTGATAGCGTTTCACTCGTAATATCTTGTTGAAAAAAGTTTAAGTGCCGTTAAGAACTTCTTAACAAAAAAGGAGCAGATTGAATATCACAGAACGGGGAGATTTGCGGTTATTCCTTTCAAAACTCAAGCCATTGTTATCCTTTTTTTTTCAAAAACTGTTAATTCGTTGTTGAAACTCAGCGACAACGCAAGTTTCCATAGATCTAATCTTTCAGATTCGTAGTAATGTAGCTGCAGGGGGTCCACCGGATCCAGCAAAATTTTGAAAGTGGTCTATGAAACAAAAGAATTTGGGAACCTCTGATCTAGAGGAAGCTCAAGACAATCTTCTGAAGACACTGATATTGTCTAAGTTCTGTTAAATCATGAAATTATAAAAAATAGTTAAATGCAGACTGTCGCAAACAATCTAGAGGTCTAGACCTCCTGAAGAAACTGGCTGCATTACTCCGCTGTATGGCAATGCTGATGCGCTGCGCCGGATACTCACCAGCTCTCGGGTCACGCGTCGCGGTCGTCGCTTACAACTCAATGAAGGGTTGTAAATAAGTAGGCTCTATTAAAACATGTATTTCTGCCCTTCTGAAGATTAAGATTTTTTTTTTTTATTTTTTTTTTTAAAAGGGACTATGTCGCTCAGCGACCAAATCGCCCAAGATTAAGATTTAGTAATTGTATTTAGTTGGTTTTAACTAAATAAATTTAATAATAACTGGTCTACCGTCGGAGATTTTTAATATAATCTAAGCCTTCATTGCTGTTTACATTTTTTGAAAGCTATGCCCTATTACTAACTTATTGTCTATTTATGTTATAAATCTAAATCGGCAAACGTTGGTTTTTCAGTGACCGACGGAGATTTAATATTTTGTAAATGCAGTGCTTTTCATTGAAGGGATGTTCCGTCAAATAATTACTAACAGAAAAGACAAAATCTTCAATGAAAAAATCAAATAATCAATTTATATTAGATGCCCACATTTCAAAACATGACAAAACCTAGAGACCACGTGTCTGAGAATGTTCAATGTGGTTTTGGGATTATTTGCCTTTAGATAAACCGCTCATTAATTTGGTTCTTCGAATACCAATAACTTTCGAGCTTATCTCTGACATTTGTTGCTTCTTGTAAGAAAACCTTCTACGCCAAAATCCTAAAACACCTTGTAAATTAACACCATTAAGATTAGAGATTAATTATGACCACATTAGGTAGGGTAGGCATGAAATCAAAATTCCAAAGCTTGTTATAAATTTAAAGGCCAACTTATGGCACGCAAACCCGCACATCGGCAGTAAACATCGGGACATGAGGGCATTATTTGATTTGATATCCCGATAAATAAATACCACGGCGCCACGAATTTCAATAAAAATATCATGACTCTGTAAGCCGTGGAGCGGGTAACAGCTCACCTTATTTTGCTCTAAATTTTATCCGGATAGTGTAGTAAATATTCTGCCTTCTCAGAAATTGTATTACTTCATTTACAACAAGCCATACCTATCCTGTGATACTATACTCGAAGAACTTTTGAAAATTCAATAAAAAACAAATTCAAATTCATGTTTTACTTACATAATCTCTACATAGTATAAAACAAAGACGTCCTTGCTGTCTGTCTGTCCCTTTATATGATTATATATCGTTAAACCTACGCAATGGATTTTGATGCTTTTCTAATCGATAGAATGATTCAATATAATAAACT
This sequence comes from Eupithecia centaureata, assembly GCA_944547425.1. Taxonomy (NCBI): domain Eukaryota; kingdom Metazoa; phylum Arthropoda; class Insecta; order Lepidoptera; family Geometridae; genus Eupithecia; species Eupithecia centaureata. The sequence goes on along the minus strand of OX155677.1, from coordinate 5,681,584 downwards.
CGTTCGAAGCTGGAACAGGTCGCTAGTTTTCTATTTTTCCTGATTCTTAATATTGGGGCCAATAATTTTTTATTATTATTCTTGGTCAAGAAACTCTCTATACATATCAGATGTACTCTGCACTACGGGGCAGGAGCCAAGCTCAAACAATCTTGAAATTCAGAACACAAGACTGAGAATTTGAACAAGAATATTTGAAACGTGAAACACTAGCTTAGACTGTCAAGTGCCTGCTGCAAGAATTCGACACCCAGTACCAGGAGTTGCATCGCGGAAATAGACGAAAGCCCAGACCTCGCCTTAATCTGGTAAAATTCAGAAGAAAAAGTTAGTGCTGACGTAGAAGGGGCGACTTTTCTACGTCGGCACCGAGCACAAATGTGTGAAATGAAAGAATATGATCCTCCTAATATCCCACATTATGTGAAAGCTATGAGATATAGAACATAATTTAATGAATGTTTTGCGTTTTAATTTTATTTTTGACATTTATAAATAAAGTAATTGATATGTTTACTTTATTTAAATTAAATCGAAAAAACGAAGTATTCCCGTTTCAGCACCTATTTTTTGGGCACCTATGCATTGAGCACCAAAGGTATTCCCATTTGAGTACCTATCATATTATATAGTTGTATTTTCTTTTATACTGCGTTACTCGCTCGCGATTATATCTTTCTGTCACAGTCACATATCATTCTATTACAGTCTTAGTGTACACTATGTTGGTGATCAATAAATAAATAAATAAACGAGTCCTGCAGAGGAGCGGAAAGATCGTAAAATCATGCGTGTTAGGGCAAAGATATTTGGCGAAATTGTTTTGGCTCAACCCGCGGAGGCTTTTATGGAGGCAAGGACGTTGACCGAACTCCTTGCCAAGTAGCCGGCGCCACTCTGCCCGACGCACTGCGATGCTGCACTGCGCACTGCCTTATCATCTCAAGCTTCCTTCTTGGCGATACAATTTACAACCATTACGATACATTCCATTTTCAAACGAGTCCGGGTCGAAGCCTGGAATTTCCCTGAACGGAGCAGAACAGTCTGGAAGGTACAGCGACCCCGAATGATTCTGAAGGACGTTCCAGTTCCAAGGCAAGCGATACACAAATTTGATGGCGACTTCTTGCAATTATACCCGAGATATACGAGTCTGAGCGATATCTGTATGCAAATGAGGGGAGTTCGATTAACGCGTCTTGTAGCTTAGACGTTTACGACTACTTCGTTACGCAAATACTTTTGCCAGAATTAAAAGAGACGATATAGTTTTTATTTCGTTCGCCAAAATGCAATCAGTGTTGTTTTGGAATTTAATTGGCTTCAATTGGGTGTTAATAAGCCATACAAACGTGATAAGTACAATTAATAAAAATATTAAATGCTGGGGCTAAAATGATAACCCATTGACGGTCGTAAAAAATCATGGAGGGATGGGTACCTAAACATTTTACTGCTGCTTTTATTATAGGCTATAACTGAGTTCAAAGTTCATTTAAATAACATCCTATCCTAATGTAATTCCGTTTTCGGTATGATTACCTTTTGTAAATCGTTGAATATTTTGCCATGCGAACTGTCTATGTGTTAGACACTATAGAGTACTCACTGGGCAAAAGCTCCGTAAGAAATCATCAAGAATAACTTTATTGCCACATTATTTTCAGAAGCAATAAAAAATGTCTAAAGAATACGATTGTACAACCAGCCGGAAGAAGGGCAGTTGGCGCCTGGCAGCTTAATTGGCCCTGACTAACTACACCAAAAGAATAACCAGAGCAAAGGAAAATCGGAAAATAGTCAGGAAGTGAGTTTATCTGATAGTAGTTTTTTGTACAAGTTTCGGGTTTGTTTTTCATTTACTTTTCGTTTTGATAGGGCATCAAATAATGAAAAAGGTGGTTAAAAGCACGTTTCCGTGAAAAAATTAAATATTTTATTACTCAATGGACTTTCGGTTAGCAATGAAAGCTTTAAAGAGAAATTTTCGGTATCTACGAACACAGAAAAATATTTATTTGATTTTTCATAAGCCGGTTACACTATATCGAGCAGTGTTTTTAATTTTGTAATCCTTTCAACTCTATGAAACTGCAAATATAAAAATAAATCAAATAAATTGCACTGTGTGAAATGAAATGAGTTAGATTTTTCAATATTTACACAAGTTTTTAAAATTATTTTTCTCTTCTTCACTAGCTTTTATTCAATACTAGCGACCCGCCCCGGCTTCGCACGGTTATTACACGTACTTATAAACCTTCCTCTTGAATCACTCTATCTATTAAAAAAACCGCATCAAAATCCATTGCGTAGTTTTAAAGATTTAATCATTCAAAAGGACATAATGATATAGGGACATAGGGACAGAAAAAGCGACTTTGTTTTATACTATGTAGTGATAAGTACTTCAAAATAAAAATTAAATAAGAAAGAAAAATGTATAGATTTACTTTAAAACTATAATTATAATTAATGTTGAGTATTAAATAGTTCTATGTCCAGCAGTGGACTAATATAGATTGATGATGATGATTAAGTAGTTCGTTAAAACTATAAGAACAATTGCGCGTTCACCTGCTCCTAATTGTTAATTTTTCAAAAGCTTCGCGCTAAGCTTACTTTTCATTAGCGATCCGCAGTTACGTGCGCTTCACTCATTTAAAATTCCACTTCTGTGCAGAACTGTACTTAGGGTATTTGCCCGTAGGGAAAATGAAACAAAAGACTCCTTGAAATCTCAGTAGATAAAAGTAGAAAGTTTTTCGCGCTTTAAATTGTGTGCTCGAGCTTACAACATACTGTACACCAATTAATACCAATGCAATGTTTTTTTTGAATCCTTCTTATAATCCCACTATTAGGTTTAATTTAAAAAAATCACTGTTTTTTTTATTCTCCCCTCCCACGCTTTTTTTTCAGATTACATGAAACTATGTTTAGGAAACTGTCTTAAATTACAACAGAACCTACAATACAAATAAACACAATTTACTAGGACATCCACGACGTTTGGTCAAATTTGCAGGTTTTGACAGAGCCTACGCATTTGCTCCCCTTAGACTCGAGACCCTATGGAGTACCGAGAAGATATCCAGGATTTTTGGGAGTCCGGTAGATACAACGCGTTACCTGAAAGCTAGTGAGTATCAGACGCAGCGCATCAGAATTGCCATACAGGGGAGCAATACAGCCAGCGTCTTGGGGACAATTTCAATTGGTATATGTATCACTGGAGATACCTCTAGACTTTAGACCGTTTGAAACCTTCTGCGGTTAGCTCAATTGTATATTCTAGTGGTATACTACTCTGTCAAGAAAGTACCGGGAAAAGATCAATAAAACACGAAATGTTATTTGTTTATCTAAATTTATGTCATCGCCTTCAAAGTATGCTCCTTCAGAAACGATACACATACTCCAGCGAATATTCAAATCGTCGAAACATTTTCTAATCGCTTTTTTCGGAATAGAGTTCAAGGTCCCGTCGCGAATTCAGGTTATTGTAATTCAGGTTCAGATGGAGGACGCCACTCTGAAGCTTGTTGACTAGTTTGCATGTGAAACTCACAAACCCATGTCTCATAATCAGTAAGAATTAGTTTCCTGAATTTTGAGTTCGAACTGACTCGTTCTAGCATGTCCTCAGCGACTCTCATGCGATTGAGTTTTTGGAGAAAATTCAGGTCTTTTGGGACTAGTCGAGCGGCAACATGTTTCATACCCAAGTGATTATTTAAAATGGTACGGATCGACTCGTGATATACAGAAAGTTCGGCAGCTATCTCTCGCAAAGTTGAATGAGGATTTTCAGTCACTGTTTCCTTCACTTTTGCGATGTTAACTTCAATTGCAGACGTTGATGGCCTACCAGAGCGAGGCAAATCTTCCATCACATCTCGACCGCTTTTGAACGCTTTGTACCACTCATAAGCACGTGTTTTTGATAAAGTCGATTCACCGAAAGCCTTCTGTAACATTTTCAGTGACTCCGAACACGAAATTCCATTGGCGATGCAAAACTTAAGACAAACTCTTTGTTCGATGTTTTTGTCCATTGTGAAATTCGCAATACACACTAGATATGATGTAACTAAAAACAGCACTGTATTTAATATAAATAACAGATGCAACTCAAACTCCGCGCCAAAATGGCAAACAGTTGTGCCAACCTAACAACAACAAAAAAAACAAAAATTTGAATTCGGAACAGTGCTTCCAGATTCACTGTAATTACAGTAGATTTACTGTATTTTAGACTTTTCTACTGTATACTGTAATGATAAAATACAGTGTATGGAATATACTGTATTTATTTTTCTTATAACTTTATCATTCTAATACGTAAAACGAAACGCAGCTAATCTACGCCCATCTACATTTTACAGTAGGTCTGTTTGTAATAAAGTTGCGGGGAATTCCCTGGCAATACGGAACTATCGTAGAGCACTCTGGGACGCAATTATCATTATTAGCCGTCTCTGTCTTACAAAGGAACATTGCATTTTTCGTCTATTTATTCATAAACTTGTTTTGCCATGGTAGTATGCAGTGATGATAAGCTCTAAACTTAAAACTTATTGCAAGATTACTGTAAAAATGAGCTCAAGCAGTGAAGAAAGTGATTTGCGTAGTAGGTACTATAGTAGCGATGCTGGGAAAAAAAAATCGAGGCGGGAATCGAACCCGCAGCCTCCTGCGTCGCAGGCGGACCTTCGCCCACCGTGCCACATCGGTCGTAGATAAATATTGATAAATCATGAGCAAATCGTTCTGTAAAAAGTAAATAAATAATGTTTTAAATCGTAATATATGTTAATGAATTTGACTTTAATGACTTAATCACAGGAAGCAGCTTATTTTTCCAACAATATTTAAACAAAATATACTGTAATTTTACTGTAATCGATTTTGAAATCTACTGTATTATTTTTAGAAACTACTGTATTTTATTACTGACAACACTGTAATTTTACTTTTGGGATCTGGAAGCACTGATTCGGAACCATAAACAAATCATCCATTCCCGATACTTTTTTGACTGAATGTATACTGTTAATAAAGCTTATACAATCTTCAATAAAATATTTGTCATAAATTTGATACTACTTCTTGATAATAATTTTCTTTGTTAAAAAGACTTATTCTTTCCTGGGAATGTTCTTCGTAAAATATATTAATAAAAGTTTTACACAAAGCTCGTGAACAATGCAAACTCGCAAAAAGTTAATTTCATAAAAAGTCTATCGGATTTCAAATGCAATTCTTTCAGTTTAACCACAATCGAACAACATAAAAGTTCGTCGTTGCCTGGATCGGGTCCAAATAAGGCGACTGCTGGCGACATACGCCTGGTGCAACAGTAAACTCTACCAAACTTTATTATACTCTCCACGTGAACCGTAAATTCTAAAACATAAAGTCGCAATTTCATTAGAAAGCTTGACAATAACATGGTTTATTGGCAACTGCTCGCTTTTTGAAGTCGGTGAGGTTTAGTTTTATTGGGAAAATATAAAATTTGTAGGTGATTATTACAATGTATCATTTTTCGTTTTTAAAGGTTACGACAAACTCTTGGCATTCACACAGCGTCATCGAGACCTAAGCATCGCTTGTGCTATGGTTACTAGAGAAATTATAAACTTAATTACATTATTATTATATTGCAATAAACCATACAGATATTTTATTATACTTATAAAGAAAACACTTGGAACAAATATTTGCATATCGTACAAACGTGAGTTCTGAGTCGGGAATGGAACCTGCGTCCCAGACCTTCGATCGCTGCGCCACAGAGTTCGTCAAATGGATAGAAGATAGAAAAAAGATACGAGCTTTTGATTTTCCTGGCGTGATTTGAGTTACTGACATCTACCGAGCGCTTTTAGAACCAAGATGTAAGTATCCGATAAAAAGCTTTCATAGTATGCTTCAGCTTTTTGAAATTCGAGAGACTATCAACAGATGGCGCTTCTGACCACACTCAGATAGTTCAATGACCTAATCCCAATCTATACATAATAATTAAATTGTAGAGGTCGAATACCTGTACAGTGAAAAAAAATGCCATAAACCGAGTTAGGGAGATGTAAGAAATAGAATACAATTGATTTGGATTTGTTTCAATTTTTTATCTATAATAATAATACAAAGTTGGATTAGTTTGACAACTCAAGAACGGTTGAACAAAATGATAATGAAATTTGGCATGATGGTAAACAGTTTTCCGGGGACGGAAAAAAAAGGAAGGCTAGGCTTGTAAATCGTATACAAAATCGCGGGCAGAAGTTAGTTTTTATATAAAACTAGCTGGCATACAGTTGCTGGACAGACTATCAAAATATTTTAATAACGAAAGCTCTTCAAAGAGAAAACTGTATTTTTAAAAGCCATTAGCGCGGATGGTTGATATCTTTTTCAGCTTTCATTTTATACCGCATTTTGCTATTTGATTGGCTATGCATGTTAAATTAGAATGGTCAATATGAAAATAAAAGTATTTAGGTTGGAAAACCATGTTAAACACTGACTATGAAAGCATATTTTTTAACTGACAAGGTGGGTTATGTTTTTTGAGTTTTTCTACGAAGCTACTCTATAATGCTAGAAAATCCACACAACATCATATAGCCACTAGATGGCTGATTACTTAATACAAACTCAATAGTATTTTTTTATTCAAAGAACAGACCCAGAACACCAACCAACGACTGATGCGGAACAAATTTGTATACGATCTGCAGAAATTTGTTCCGTTGGTCTGGGTGTTTACTAAGTATAATGAAAAAAACAAAATATCTATGTATTAAATATATACATATCAGTTAATTAATACCCATAACACAAGCATTGAAGCTTACTTTGGGGCTAGATGATGCTGAGTATTGTACAGAATTAAAAAAAACGGAACAAATAAAGAAGAAAAAGGGTTTATATTCGATCTTAGCTAAGAAAACAAGCTTAAAATAAAACTTTACTTAATTTATTACCCCTGTCGGTTTAGACTAGCTTTTTAAAAAGTCAGTTTTCGAAACCTATTTTTTAGGTTTTTCTTTCGCTATTACATAACACTAGCTATGCTCTGAAGTCTCAAGGCTTTGCTCGCGTAGTAATAATTTTTTTGCTCCGACATATTATAACTGTCTTATTATCCTTTTTCAAATTTTGTAATTGAGGACGATGACAAATCTCTCAAATTAACGATAACTAATTAGGATCAGTTCCGCCATTCTTGAGTAACAAATAATGTAACTTGCCCAATTTTTTCCCCCTTACAAGTAGTAGGCCTATCTGCCCACTTTTTCGCAAGCGTTGTTTTTATGGAAACGTTTTAAGGCTATTTCATCCTTCAGCAACTGTTTTTTTGGGGTTTTTGCCAATGTTTTATTCCTGGGCTAGAAGTACAGCTACTTATTCAAAATTTCAGGCCGGTCTATTCCGTAGTTTTTGCGTAAAAAAGGAACAAACATCCATACCTAGATACAAACAAACATTCGCGTTCTAATATATTATAACGTTATATCGCGTTTAAGGATTATTAATAAATTCGTAGATAGTAATAAAGTTCTATTATTTCCTGGTAATGTAATAATGGATGGATAGCAAAGATATATAGATGGATATGCCAAGACACTTCCCCCAAAACTACAATCGTAAAACTGCTCCACAGTACTTGTCTTGAGAGTAACGTATGCTAAAAAATGCAAACAGGAAAATTTAATGGGTCGTGAAGGAAACCGGCTCCCAGTACCCCGAAGTTTCCTATTTTAGAGTAGATGGCCTCTTACTATAGGTTCTCGACTGAATCTCGAATTTCAAGGTGCAAATGAATCTCTCGTTGGTTTTGCTTAACTTGAAATAGATATATTTTATAATGTAGGTACTTGTAATATTTTCTGACTCCTGTAATGCAGTTGAATGGAGTAATATGAATACATTTAGAGTGCATGCTAATTATTGCATGTTAATTTGTGTCAAATAAATATTTATTATTTTTTATGTAAACGAGCTTTATTTTATGTACGTTGGTTGTGCACTATATTGTAGAGGGTGCCTTATGCCCAGTCACGCGCCCTAAATTAAGGTGTCACAGAAGACCAGCGCTGTAGTTGCTCCCAGAGCTTCTGTAACACATGCTGAGTGAATAGAATATCGAGATCATCACTACATAGTAAAAATCAACATGTCATTTCACTGCGACACTACATCGCATTATTCAATTATAAACGAGACACGATCGATAACAACGAGTAGTGGTAAGACTTTATAAGGGGCTGTTATGTGGATTTCCTTAATATTACTTACTATCGCTTATTATTCTAAGCTATTGACTTGAACATGAAAATTGCGTTTCGTTTTGTTTACGTAAGGGAGAGATGAGAAAGGACGCATGTCGTTACCGATAAGAGAATGAGAGCATACGCTCAATAAGGTAAATTTTCCTATGACTCCCTATATCGTGTTATTATCATAAATCTAACAGAAATTGGGGTGAATTTTAATGCGTTTGTGATATTGAGTGCTTGTTTTATTAATATTGTGGATCTTGATACCAAAGTCATGCGAAAGTAGAATTTATGTACATGTGCTTAATAACTTTGCGATATAGGTCTAAGCTCAGAATAATACTAAAAGTTTTACATATCAGAAATACTTACTCGAAGAAACTGCGTTCTAAGATAACCTAAGTCTCTCAAAGTTTTTGGCGGGCTTATAAATAACATTTAAGGGATTATTGTCATTTTCTTTATCAATGTTATCGAGAAAATGTTATAAAATGATTTCCGTTGAATTATTAGGTGTTTTATCAGAACGGAATTGTGTTCCACTGCTTTTAAAAAACACAACAGCTGCATTAATTAGGTATTTGTATATTTGTTTTATCGAGCCTAATCTCCCTGTAAAATCACATATTTCGACTTCCATGGCGCAGTGGATCACATGAGGCGCAGGACATTGTTTAAACAATCTGCTCTACTGAATTAGGGGCTAGACGATGCTGTGCGGATTGTTCATAGTTGTTCATATTTATTAACTTTCTATATAGTTACCTAGTCCTGTATGGTTGAAAATATAAAAATCTATGTTTGCAATTGCATTGTCCCATACCCATAACAAAAACTCAACTGATTTTGGGGCTAGATTGTGCGTGGAGAATCCACATACACTGTTTATAGATACTTTTATATTCTTTAACTCTACTATCGACGACTGCATATACAAATAGGTTCCTTTAGATACGCCCCGCGGCTTCGCCCTTGTGAAAATTTATGAAATAGACCTATATCCAGGCCTTGAACTATGTCTATTCAAAATTTCAGACGATCTGTACATTCGTTTTCTCGTAAAGGGGTAACAGACATTCAAAATTCCTCATTTAATCTAATAAATCTTTCATTTAAAATAATAATCAATTTTAGTGTGATGTCCTATCGATTAATTAATAGGAGTGTTCTCTTCGTTTTCAATTAAGCATCACTTGACGTTGTTTAAGTGCAACTTATACTTACAGTTCCTAAACATCCGCAGTAAATAATTAACAGAAGGTAAGTTCGGACATGCCGCTCTGAGTGTCACTCCAGTATTTAATTAAACGCAAAGAGAATCACAGTCTGGAGGAAAGAGCTAGTTCACTTACATTTTTTGAGTCGTATCAACTTATAACATCATCTACGTGACCTAAAATTAATGAATAATTAATTGAATCAAGAAATTCAAAAAACGATAATATAAAAAATAGTCAGAGTCAAACGAATAAATAAGTGTAGTATGACACAAAAATGCTTTTTACTTTGAAAACAAATCATTATGATGAAAGAAAATAGCAATCAACGGATTCAAATTAAAACTAATTAATACAATAGAAACAATAGAGCTAACTTCAGACGGTTTCAAACAGTCTAGGTAGCTCAACTGATACCAGTCGGACGCGTCCCCGAGACTCTGTATGACAATTCTGATGCGCTGCGCCAGATACTCATCAGCTCTCGGTTTACGCGTTGCTAGACAGACGATGCTCAGATATAACAAACCCTTTAAAAACGAATTGGGTAATAACCATTTTCAATTTTATCATATTAAAGGATTTTTTGAAATTCTGTTGAAGCTAACAGGGTAACGAGGACTACAAACCAGTTGCTAATTTCGATTCTATTGTTCTGTACCAGCTAGCCGCACTACTAATGCCTGTGATGGATCTGAAAAAGTCAGGTGTACTGTAATTTGTCAAAATTAATTAAAAGGAAAACGTCTACAGAAATTCCTCTGGGGTTCAAGTTTTCAAATAAAACCAAACCAAAGAAAACCAAAACTTCTTACAATTTACTTGCTCCTTCCAAGCAAGCCCCATACGTACCTAAAGTGGGTTGTATATAATACATATATATTTTCTTAAAATAATACCTATTAGGACTCTATTATGGTCGGAGTACTGGGAACTTATGTTATAATCTAAGGCTAGATCTACATTATGTAAAATAACAGCCCGATCCGTTCAGTAGTTTTGGCGTGAAGAGCTAATAGACATCCATCCATCCAAACTTTATCATCACTACATAGTATAAAACTAAGTAGTTTTCTCTGTCCCATTTCCCCTTTGTACGCTTAAATCTTTAAAACTACGCAACGGATTTTGATGCGTTTTTTTATATAGATAGTGTGATTCAAGAGGATGGTTTATACGTATAATAAAACGGTGCGAAGCCGGGGCGGGTCGCTACTTTAAAATATTAGGATGATAAATGAGATAGTATGATAATAATTGGTGCAACTTTATTAGTATTCATACGATTAGTAGGTATAAACACGAAATATTGATAATAACTCTACTATTATTAGGTATATTCCTAGTTCAGCCTCGCTTCACCAAAGGTTGCGGTCTTTACATACAAAAGACAGAATTGGCCCTTTGATTGAATTATCACACCCTTCGCGAGATGAAGGGTCGCGTTATTGTTATTTATTTAGATCTATTAGATTTTGTCTATTTGCACCTAAAAAGACATAGCTTTTTGCCTTATTTTTACTGTAGGCTTCTTTATGAATTTCGCTTTTTGCGTGAAAGCCGTTCTATAGAACGGCTTTCACACTCAACGTATACGTTGAGTGTGAAAGGAAAACAAATCGATCAATAGTTATTTGCCTATAGAAAGAATGTTTCAGAAACATTCGAGACAATTTTAAGATTGCAAATATTTTATCCCTTGTTTACAAGGAAAGGAGTTCTTCAAAGGCCAAAGGCAAATCCTCAAAAAATGGAGGGAGCCATCTCGTCAGCAATGTGTCGACTAGCCAATTGAATTTCAAAGCCGCGAAGCCACCACAAAATTTATTCAAAGAATAAATCTGAAAATTTGTAGATCTGACGGCATCTCGAAGGCGCCGACGCGTCGACACAAAAGAATTTCTAAATTTCACGACTTCCGCTTTGACTGTTTCACTACATTATATTTTAGTTGTAGGGGAACGAGGCTTATTGGGGTTCACTTTGTTTGTAGCCTCAAATATAAAACTTTTCCATATCTTTTGTTTTTTTTTATAGCACAGCTCCAAAAAGCAACAACCAAAAAGTTCCATAAGTTCTTTACAACAAAGTTCTTTCTTGGTTGTTGTAAAAAGTATAAAATGTAAATGTAATAAGTACATAGGAGGTTTTTTTAATTCTGGTGTAAACAAAGACTGAATATAACTTTGCTATAAGTACCTAGGTTTTTAAGGAAGGCATGGTAACATCGCACTAATGAAAAAAATAATCACAAAACCTCAAACCACGCAAAACAGGGACTTATCCTAGTATATTTATATGAGTGGGTGAAATGACAAATGAGTGGAGGGAAAATTGTGAAAACTGTAGCTGTGACCAGGTTTGTAGCTAAGGATCTGTCTCCTTTTGTCGAATTAATATAATTTGACGTTTTTAAAAAACTATACTGACTTCAAGTTCTTTAGGTAGAGCAAGAATGTGAAAATAATCAACGTGGGGCACATTTGACTATCGAAATTTACTAGGGAATGCCAATACGCATTCTTAAGAGTGGTTCAAAAACTACGGGTCAGATCTTGATCAAACGTATGCTACCTATATGAGGTGCATTGTTTCGGGGTTTTCTTTATGATATTCGTATGGATAATTTTTGTCATTTTGGACAAATTTTATTTAGACTTACTTTCAATTGTTTGAAACTGCATGTATGTGAACTCATAAACAAATTTTCTGTTTGAATTATCACTATTTCCTCCTCTAGGATCCTCGATTCAGCCCTGGTTGCCAATCTTATGCGCTGTCGCCCAAGGGCTAACTACCCCATTGTAGTGGCGCCCTCTTCCTCAAGTGTCAAGTTTGTTAGTTCCCTTAGCTCTTTCGTTTGGCACTGTATTTTACGTTTGTGATGCTGACGGCTAATTTCCGGAAGAAATAAGAAGTAGGCTTTGTTTGTCAAAGGAAATGTAGTTTCTATAGATAACCTGCTTACATAGGTAATTGGGAAGGTTGGTACATATCAGAACAATATTATCTATGCAAAAGTTTAGATGGATAGATGTGTGGATGTTTGTTATCTCTTCAAGCCAAAACGAGTGCAAGGATCGGGCTAAAATTTTGAATAGGCGTAGTTCTAGGGGAACGTACTGGGTCTGGACTATAACAAGATTTACATCCATTTTCACAAGCCGTGAGGTATAGCTTTTTATAAATAAAACTAGCGACCCGCCCCGGCTTCGCACGGTTTTATTATATGTATAAACTTACTTCTTGAATCACTCTATCTACTTAAAAAAACCGCATCAAAATCCGTTGCGTAGTTTTAAGGATTTAAACAGTCAAAGGGAAATAGGGACAGAAAAAGCGACTTTGTTTTATATTATGTAGAGATAATTTTTTTTAATGATATAATAATTTATTAACAACGAAAATTACAATCAAGGAATAGAAAAAAATTACAACTAGTATATACAATTGAAACCATTGTAAATGTTTATATAATAGTTTGTAACAATAACTTAATCTATTTAAACATGTGGCCGTGATGTACGTGTGAGAAACATTTCCACGTACCATTTAGGTGCTTTAATCTACAACTAGCGACCCGCTCCGGCTTCGCACGGTTATATTATACGTATAAACCATCCTCTATCACCCTATCTATTAAAAAAAACCGCATCAAAATCCGTTGCGTAGTTTTAAAGATTTAAGCGTTCAAAGGGACACGATGACATAGGGACAGAGAAAGCGACTTTATTTTATAATATGTAGTGATGATGGTTATACCTACTTTCAAGTAAGTACTCTATGTCAAGAAACAGCACTGTTCATCTTTATTGTACTCCCCAATGCAATAAAAGCCGACTAGTGCTCAAGCGAGCGCCTTGTTATTTATATCCGCAAACACCTGATTCTCCTGGCATTTTAAAAAGAGCAATATCTTCTGCGAGTAAAGCTTACTGTGTCACTACTTATGTGCTTGGCGTGAGGAAATAAAATAAGTCGTATGTGTCCCATATTCTTTGCAAACAGCGCGCAATATTTTGCTGCTTTGCTCATTTCAGCTTCCTCAGTTTGGAGCTGAGGTATTTTTGATGCACCTAACATTACGTTGGGTAAATAGGCTAAATTAATAATAATAGTTTTTAGTAAAATATCTGAGCGTTTGATGAAACTCGTGACCCGAGTATTAGTGAGTCTCTGTAGCAGCGCATCAGCATTGCAAACACATTCACGGCGTGGTAATGCAACCAGAGCAGCGTCTCGAGGACGCTTTTGACTGGTCTGGATCAGTTGAGCTACTTATAGACTATTTCCAAGTAAACTAGTTTTATTTTGTCTCAATACCTTGATTGTAATCTTTTGTTGGTAAATTACGAGAAAACATCCTCAAATGTCTGTATTAAAAACGAGTAAGCTACTTAAAAAAGAAACCTTCTCCACTCGATCAACGTTGACCTCAGTAAAAGCCCAGTAAATAGGAAATTTGTAGCTGCCCTACATTTTACAACGATGTGGAGATATGATTTATGAGCAGGTTCCCCAACAACCTAGATTCGTGTCGTCCTAACCACACGTTGTCAACCGCTCCAGCATGTGGTTTCAAACACTTAGGTCAGTACACTTAGAAGGTATCCGCTTTACAAGCTGGTTATGATACTAGGACCTTAGCACCTATACTACCATGTATCATTAGAAAGATAGATAATTATTTATTTTAAAAAACTTATACCGCGTGTTGGATTTAGGATATGTAACCAATTTATTAAGACTATTTTTTTGGCTTTTGTGTCAGAAGTATCATTGATTTGTAACATTGATTGTACAAGTGACACAACTTTGTATCCTTAGTACCAGTAAAGAAAAAGGATATTCCCCCGTAATGTTAACCGATAACTATGGAACTAGTGATACAACTTTTTATCTCAAGTACCATTAAAGATTCCACCGCGTAATTTCATTTTTGACATGCATTTATTTTGTATTGTCACAAAGACATAAAATTAAAAATTTGGTGTATCGTGTTTTTGATAAAGTTAATAGAGTTTTTGTTTAACTAAACCTACCCTTATAACTTTATAAAAATAAAAAAATTACACGATAATTCCTTTAAGTGACTGAAAAACCTCAAAAACGTATCCCCTTTTTATGGTGCTTTTAAAATACCCGAAAGACATGTTTTGATGTATGATTATATCAGTACATAATGATAATTTCAGGTCACGAACAACAGACTTTTAACTACGAGTCTCAAACTTTAAAAACCCGTTTTACCCCACATTCAGGATTTTTATGAGAAATCCTGAAACACGTGTTCAATAATTTGTTTTGTGTTAAATTTTATGTATTTTATGTACATAAGTTTCAAGTAAATCGGGCCAGGTGAAAAACACCAAAACTTCAAACCTCCTTTTACTCCCCTTAGGGGTGGAATTTCCAAAAATCCCTTCTTATGGGGTGTCTGTGTAGTAAAAGGTACTTACCCTCTGGAGGGAAAGTACCTAAGTTTACTACAGCTTGAAGCTTCAGCGGATTGGGCTGTGCGTTGTCTCTAAAAATTGTTTTATAAGAACCTTCCTTACTATGTGTTTATTAATGTGAATGTAATTCACCGGCAACATCATATATATATGCATCTACATAGTTATGTTCTTGGTCAAATAAGATGTATATTTATCGAGATAGAATTGTGTATTCATCGAAAGGTCAATATCCGAGCTGAACTACTGTAGAGTGTAGACCAAAGAAGTGTTAGTAATGCCATCCATAGGGAGCGGCTTGGCTTCTTGAATAATGGAAAGGCAAACACCTCTGCCAATAGAATAGCTCTATGGTAAGTCCCAGTGCACTTTGGTCTCTGTCAGGTTTCTTGACCTGAATATGTGAGCTATCTACACACAATTTGAATTTAGGTAGAGAAGTATAGTTTATAACCTACTTTAAAAAAGGAGGAGTTTCTCATTTCGACTGTATTTTTAAGGTTCCGTACCCAAAGGGTAAAACGGGACCCAGTTACTAAGACTTCTCTGGCCGTCTGACCGTCTGTCACCAGGCTTATATCTCATGAAACGTCATAATATACAGGGTTATAGGTATATCTATAACTGAAATTTAATTTATAAGATATAATTGAAATTTAAGTTATAAGTTATTAGCTGATTTTCACTGATGATGTATTTCTGTTGCTGCTACAAAAACAAAGACACAAAATAAAATAAATATTTATGGGGGCTCTCATAACGGGAACGTATTCGAACATCTAAAATTAAAATATCTACAGTTAAAACGCCAAAGTTCAAAACCCCTAAAATTACAATATCTAATGGTTGTTTGATCTAAATTCAAAATAATGAAAGTTCTAAATGTCAAATGAGTGTTTTATCGAAGTTTATAAAACCTAATTTTACAATAGCAACACATGTATTATCTAAAGTTCTAAATTTCGAATGAGTATTTTATCTAAGTTCATAAAACATAATTTTTCAACACAAAAAAAATGTAGAATTACCCCGATACAGAGCGTTCCCATATGAGTTGATTAGGTTCAATTCAAGTGACGGATCCGACACAGAGTACCCCGACTCCACGTGGTCTTGTGCGTGGCGCCCCTAGAGTGTATTTAATAAGCCGGAGGCGCGAAGGGAGTGCAGCCTCCGCCAGCCGTAACAAGGGACAGGCACCGCGCGAGCCGTAGCGGCTGAGGCTGGTCGCCGAAGGCGACCAAAAAGCCGAAGCTGCGGAGGTGAGCAGTGGTGCCTGTCCCTTGGTACGCAATGGCGGAGAGGCTGCACTTCCCGAAGCGCCGGAGCTATGGCGAATCGCAATGGAACCAAAAAAACATTGGATTAATCGTTCGTTAGTGCGATTAATTATAGTTTAATTAAAATTATACATAGGCTATATTTTATCTCGGAATTCCCACGGGAACGGGAATTACGCGGCTAAAACCGCGAGGCGCTTCTAGTCTTCTCATATTTTATGTAGGTGTTTTAACTTTCTATGTTGTAAACCACGACATTGTATACTTTTATATTATGAATATAAATATTTTGAACCATTAGGAATACTGGATGTTAAGAATTGCAAACTTAGGCTCTTTGTACGTCGGTGTTTCATCATTAAGGTATTTGAAGTATTAGGTATTGTAATTTTAGGGTTTTTGAACATCGGCATTTTAACTGTAGATATTTTAATTTTAGATGTTCGAATACGTACCCCTCATAACCCTTCTTTGCATTATGATGGAAATTTCCATCATAACATTTAGTGGAAAAAAAAAGGTATCTAAAACAGGCGTACTGTAAATTTTTTGTTGCTGGCATCTTTTTACATGACCAAGGCGTAAAACGAAACGCAGTTGTCAAAAAAAAACATACCCCACTGTCAATCATCACGCCTTAAACTTGTCATTCAGCTGTTTGTTGTGGTTGGAAGAGACGACTGAATTTACGAATTGTTTTAGAAAACTAATCTGAGATATATCCAATAGTAAAAGTGAAAATGAGTGAAAAAAAGGTTTGTTTTTAGTGTTTCTGTTATTTTATATGCAATTTACATTGAAATAGCCTGAATAAATTTCTCAAAACTATGTGACAGAAATTTACATCACTATGCAAAAGCTTCACTTGTAATATATTATGGCGAAAAAGTTTTTTAGTAAATGTTTATTTTGTGTTGTTTTTTGTAGGGAAACATGAAAGACAGAGACATTGAAGCTTTTTTGAGTTAGAAGGCGGTTGGCTCTCGGAAGATGGCCTTGTAAGGCCTTGATGACGAAAATTCCGACGATGATTCCGTGATGCTGATGAAATTATAAGAGTGTTGTAGGAAGAAAATGATAATGATGATGTTGGAGATAAAACTCCTGAAATTGATCCTCCTCTTGTAGAAGAGGTCACTACAGAAGACCAGGAACCCACACTCATCATCTTCATCCAATTTGCAGTCTTCATCCAGTTTTTTATTTGATAAAAGAAAGTTGATATGGAAAAAAAGGAATCTGGTGTATGATGCAGATAAGATTACTTTCTTGGGGAGTTCTTCTGCTCCAGATGAGATAATACATTTGGAAACCCCTTATCAATGTTTCAACCATTTCATAACAAAAGATTTTATAAATAGATTAGTGGTAGTAGTTATGAAGAGAGAGTTTCCATGCTTGATGGTATAGATATGAGCTGTGTAGCATGGAAAGATAATATGGTAGTAACCCTGCTATCTACTTATGCTGGAGCATTGCCTGCTGCTAAAGTAAATAGGTATGACAAGGCAAAACGAGAAAAAATTGATATTACTTGCCCGTTTATTGTCCAAGAATACAATAAGCATATGGGAGGAGTCAACCTCATGGATAGCTTTTTGAGCAGAAATCACATAACATTGAGGTCTAAAAAGTGGTACCTGTGTTTTTTTTTATTTATTTGATCTAGCAGTTATAAATGCTTGGATTGTCTTTAAAAAAATGTGCAGAAAAGGGGTGAACTTAAAAATAGTCTGCTTACAATGAGCTAATTCAGAAATGAATTGACCTTTGTGCATTGCAACAAAGGAACCATGAAAGATGCTAAAAAGAGGGTGTCCCAGCAGCAGTGTCCTAGAAGAAGAATTGCTGTCAAAAAAAAAAGAAAAGGTCTCCAACTCCTCCACCTCCAAAAGACATAAGGAGAGATGGTTCTGAACATTGGCCAAAAGTAGGTGGGTCACTCCGGTGCAAATATCCTAAATGCAAAGGTTATTTCACAATATCATGCAGTAAATGTGTAGTTAATTTTTGCCTTAACAAGAATAATAATTGTTTTTTAAATTATCATCAAGAATAAAGAATGTACAAGGATGTTCTAGTTTTTATTTATTTAGTACTGAGCTACAAGTAGAATTGCATGATGATGGAAATTTCCATCATACTGTTTTTTATTTATTTCATATTATTTATTTATACTATGATTTTTTTAAATATTTTTCCCTTAATCTAGAGCATGAATAACATCACCCTGATTTATTTCACAAAAATCTAAAAAATCATGCAAAGAAGGGATAAAATAGACATGATATTTCTGCTGATTTTATATAAAATGTTACGGAACCCTTCAGGCGCGAGTGCAAGTGCAAGTCGGCACTTGGCCGGTTTTATTTATTATTTGTGTGACCTCAGATTTATGTTTAGTTTCTAATGATAGATAGATAGATAGATAAAGATTTTATTTTGACTTCAGACTCACACATACAAAATACAACAGTTAAACATTACAATGGTAGAAATAGACAATAATAAATTTAATTTAACTATTAACTACAAACAATATAGATAACTCAAATCAAGGTATAATGTCTATGTGTCTAATGCAATTTTGTTAATTAATTTTGGTGCTTCCTATATAAATTTTATAAATATCATAAATATCCCACTAGTTTTTGAGTTAGGTAGGTATACTTAATGATGCTTATTTTATTGACAATAGAATCTGAAATTGGTTTATAGTTTTTAAGACACCAAGCTATTCCGAAAAACATCCCTATGATCAAATTCTAAATTTGAAACTCGGTACTAATGAGTAAAATAAACTACAATCAAGATTTATAAAAGAGCACAATAAATTATATTCATAACCTACGAAGAACTTCCATTTGATTCCGTAGATACTTAAGTAAAATACCTAATGATTAGGTACCTACATGAACAAACATAATCAATCCCACCACGTCATTATAAGCTTAAAGCTTTACATCAACACTCAGGCTATTAATAACGTGAATTATTGTTTTAATTTGCATAATTCTAAACATTTCACAGTATGTTTTCCATAATGATACTCCGTGAGCATTCATTCGATTTTAATGATTAGAAATAACTCAGCGTAATTTTGATTTAAACTGGTTTTTCTAATTTAGACCAAATTCTTTCAATCACATTCCAATATTACTAGCTAGATTAGAAAATAGGCCAAAGAAGCAGCACACAGAAAATTATTTACTTATTATGATGTAGATTCGGTAGGTAGTCTTTTTTTCACGTATCATTTAGCACCTAAGTTTATGAGTCCAAAACTAAGCTAACAATCGAAGAAGATATTAATTTATATAGCATTTCAATATCCTATTTTAACACGCAATAATAAAGCTGAAAGTTTTTCATACTTGTATGAAAAACTTTCTTTATATACTTGTAGTTTATCTGTGAGTGAATGTGTTAATTCTTAAAAGAAAAATAAATATGTCAACCCTTAAACCGTGTTCCTTTTTTTAATCATTTTTTTATTTGAACAATTACACTAGTATGGCAGATTGAATGACTATACCACAAAGGTTAAAAATTTCTCTCGCAATTGTTTCCTCGCCCGCATCTTGATACGATATTAAACTCAAAACGATACAAAGGAAAGTAGCAAACAATTAAAGAATATTGACTGATAAGAACTCTAAATAATACAAGGATTTTCCTGCGGCTTCGTACGCTTTGTATAAGTATATGGAAAGGTTTGAAGGCTATTTCTATTCCGTGCGAACTGATTTATGTATAAAAAGTAAAAGTCAAAATTTCAGCCGGATCCTATAATGGTTTATGCGTGAAAGAGGAACAAACAAACATCCATCTATCCATACAAACTTTCGTGTTTAAGATGTTAATTAAAACACAGTAGGTACTTATAATCTAAAAAAACTATTTCATCCAAAAATGTCCTTCAACTTTGTCACCAATTTTTATTCTTGCGAGTTCGGTGCAGTTCTTTATTTTAACCAACGAGTGTACTCCTTTTCTCCGCGTTTCAATAAATCAGAAGAAATGACGCCGCCCGTGTTAGGCAGTCGCCGACGCTCTGGGTGGCCAGCCGCCGTACCACTTTGGAATAGAGTTGTAATGACATGATATATATTAAAATAAATAAAATAACAATGCTGAAAAATTCACATATCAACATCTAGCCCCGAGCTAAGTAGAGCTTGCTATAGGTGCTAGATGACAGATAGATATATTGTTTTTTTAAAGGTGCATAGAAAACACCCAGAACCCTTGATGAAATACTTATATGCAGATTGTAAAATAATTTGTCACAAGGTGAGAATCAAACCCGTAACCTCATGTGTCCCGTGTAGGAAAAGTTCCTTCCGATAAATTCACATACAATATTTTCTTTCAATATTAGATTATATTCCGTCTATCTCAAGATATTCAAAACCAAAAACATTTTGCTTAAAAACCAATTTGATTCCGGCTTAATACCCCAACTCTAGTTTTACGCTTATTTCACGCCAGGCCCGCCAACGTACAAAGTGACACGGAAATAGTCTGTCTGAATATGAGCCAATAATGGTCTGTTAAAGGGCAAATGGCTTTCACTGTTTAATGACTGTTTCAAACACCTTGGCGAACTGTTTTTATTGCTTTATGTGTCATTTTAGTTTGATAGAAATATCTTCGAATTTTAAATTTAAAAGTAAAAGTGACGATGTTTATCTGCTTCTGACATTCAGGGTTAAACTTTAATGTTTTATGTCCTTTTTTTGTTTGATTGAAATATCTTCGTGTTTGAAATTCTAGTAGAGCTGTATAGGTATCCATGTTTGCCTGTTTGTGACGTCAAGGGCTATTTAACATGAAGCTAGGTAAACTAGGTATCCTAATTTCACTATTCTCACTAGAATAGGTATATAGAATATAACATAATAATAATAGAATACCTTCTATGATTTTTCTATTCTATTCTATTCTAATATGTTTGAAGGTAATGAATGCCAATATGAAATTTCGGACACTTTTGAAAAGAA
The DNA here is from genome assembly GCA_944547425.1 of Eupithecia centaureata. Classification (NCBI taxonomy): domain Eukaryota; kingdom Metazoa; phylum Arthropoda; class Insecta; order Lepidoptera; family Geometridae; genus Eupithecia; species Eupithecia centaureata. The sequence goes on along the minus strand of OX155677.1, from coordinate 5,660,334 downwards.
TTCATCTACATTTTACACAAACGAGTTCAATACTCTCCAATATTATAAATGAGATTAATGATTTTGAAGTCATCCCTTTTAATAAATTTGTAAATCCGCGGTAGTTAGAATTACCGCAGTTCGGGCTTGTACATTTAATAGTTTTAAGATCTGACTGTACTTAAAACAATAGAAACTTTCTTGAAGAACTCCCTGAAACTTTTTCGCTTTTTTGAATGTATTGTGTGGGTTTTGACGTAGTTTTATTGAATCATATCGCAATACTTTTATAATTTTAAGTTTCATTCGCAAGAGATTCAAAATCTTTCTTCCGGAACTTTAGTTCTGAACGCAACCACAACTTATTCAGTTCTGAATTTTTAATTTCATCCTCTTCTGAGAATCTCAATGAAGCTTCTCGTGCATACGTAATTCTTAACCACAATTTTATAGAGCATATTTCAGCAAGGACTGCCAGACTAAGTAACAGTTTAATTTAAACTTATTACAAGTTGTACAAGTACAAGTCACAGTCAAACTTATAACAAGTCTATTTTCAAGTTACAGCCAAAAGTGAACTTTTTTTTTGTTGTGGATACTTTAATTAGAATGGTTTTCCAGAAAGAAATAACCATTATACAAATAAACATTTTACCTACTTGGAGGGCTGAAAAATAGAGGTACTGTTACTTCTGAATCAAATGAGCCATGAAGAGGAGCCGAAACAGTAAAACATAATTTATTTTTTACTCTAGACGTTAGAATCGACTGGTCCCGAATCGGGGCACACGTTGCAAATCCCAATCGGAACCGATACCGTGCTGAGTTTAACACCATTTTTTCTTTAAAAGCCAAACAAATGAGGCACCATTAGATGGAGTGAGAGCGCTTAATCTATTTCTGACGAGTTCAGTGACGCCGACAAAGACAAATCGACATTAGCCTACCCACACGGCGTGAAAGCATTCCACTTCTGTTTCAATTACACTTTTATTTGCGGATTAACTTGTTATTAGTCATTGGGCCCGAGAACCTCCTATCGTGAATTCGCGAGCCTTATGAATGACTCAATTATTTCACAGACTCAACAGACAATCCCGAATTCAAACAGCGACTTAGCATGACTTATTTGAATCATTTTGAATCGAGCTTCAATCTGGGCTTAGTAAGAAATTAGGCAATAAATAACAAAGCATTTACCGGAGACGACTCTAATGCTCTCCATCATATCTTAATCATTAAAAATGCCCCCGTTGTTTAACACGTGTTGGTCCTTAGGCTAAAGAAACACAAGTATTAATAAACTGACAACATATTTATGTGCTCTCAGAGACACAAAATAAAATGTTCATAAATTTAATGCTATTAACATTCAGCTTTATACTGACACTGAAATATTATGATTAAAACTTTACTGAAACAAAGTGTGTAAAAATGCCAGCTCTCTAATTGTTCAGCTCACTTTTACAGTCGCTATTTGTTCGAGAATCGGATATATTTACTTTTCGTTTTTGTCTATTTTTATTTGAATCGCTATATCGTTGTATTGTCAACAACATTAACTATTGTTGAAAATTTATTTTTGACATTTCATTTTAAACCTTATAACAAAGCGTTAGGATTTTTAACTCAAGTCGTTTCGGACGAAGACTAGAAGAAATAAAAAGGTAAAAGAGCAGCGTATTTCAGAACGGACAAGTTGAAGAATGTCGAAATGTGTCATCTGTCAGTTGGTATTTAAAGCGATATGTTATTTTGAAAGTGTCTCTCCCTGTCGTGTTTCTAAATAGTGAAGCCAGCTGTCTTTGTAAACATTAAGCATTTTCTGAAGGAGCCAATGAAAATTCCGATGTCTAAAAGGCGTTTTCCGCGTTGGAGTTACTAACATAAATTCTATAAGAAGTACCTAAAACATGCCACGAGTTAAGCCGCTTTTGAATACGCCATCTCCATAAATTGAAGTGTTTTAAAAGTTTATACTCGTACATTTCTTTAAATAGGCATTCAAAACAAAAAAGTCAAAGTAATTTTCATAACAAATTTTGGAATGTATCTAATTTACTTTCTTAAGCTTTCTGTTCAAAATGTATACCTACCGCATATTTGCAGAAATTCTAAATAAGCTATGCTAAATGACCAAGGATTCAAAATAACACTTGTAAAAAAACAATTCAAATAAATGGGTACAAAACTGATAAACGTCACTTTCACTGCCACTTTTATATATTGCTTTAAATGGGCATTCAAGACAAAAAGGTTAAAGGAATTTTCATAATAGAATTTGGAATATTATGTATTTTATTTACTTTCATAAGTTTTCTGTTAAAATGTATAACGCACGTTTACAGAAATTGTAAATAAGCTATGCTAAATGACCAAGGATAAACGTCACTTTCACTGCCACTTTTATACACTGCTTTAAATGGGCATTCAAAACAAAAGAGTTAAAGGAATTTTCATAATAAAATTTGGAATGTATTTTATTTACTTTCATGAGTTTACAATGTATAACACACTTTTACAGAAATTGTAAATAAGTGATACAAACCTGATAAACGTCACTTTCACTGCCACTGACGTACATGGATATGTATTACTAGCAGCGCCCCGCAGTTTCACCTTCGTAATTCCCGTTCCCGTGAGAATTCTGGGATAAAATATAGCCTATGTGTTATTCCAGATTATAATCTATCTCTGTGCTAAATTTCATCCAGATCCGAACGAGTAGTTTTTGCGTGAAAGAGTAACAAATATCCATCCATCCATCCATCTATCCATACTTATAGGATTATTAATAGAAGAATGGAATATTAATAGGATTATGGATAAGGTTTCTCTGATCAAAGTTATTTAAATTTTCATTCAGCAAGAGTACCTACTAGAAACTCTGACTGTTTGTTAGCGTTTGTACAATCATCTTACGTAAAAGCCGATGTATGACCAATCCGTGATCAGATAAACGCACTATTAGTATACAATCTGCTAAACAGATATTAAGCCTAGTGATGAATCGTATCACCTTGGAATTATTAGTAAAAGAAAACTAACCTATCAAAATAAGTGATGTTAGTTATGTTAGTTTTATAGCGTCTATAAAATCCATCCAACCTTTATGAACATCTAACTTAAAACCACTTTGAAAAACTTCAATTCGCTTTAAAATCTACTTTAACTGCAGCCTTAAACTGTGAGCTATAACGATTTTCCACAAACTCCTCCAGGTAATGGCTGTAGCGACATTATATCGAGTGCTCCGCAATTTTTATTTGCTACTTGAAATTCAACATGTTTTACTTACCTGCAGGTAGGAGTGTTTCAATACTTGAGAAGAGTAGTGTTTATGGCCCACCGTTTTTGAACTCACTCCCCTGTTTAACCTTCTTTTCGTCTGCGTTACGGGATTATTCCACTATCCTATATGAAGGTAAAAGCACAGTTATAAAAAGTATCAGGGATAGTCTTATGTTTTTTCCGGATGAAATAACTACATACACTGACATTGTCTTGTCAACTGAAACCGCTCAAATGCAATGAAACCCGCTGGATCAATCCAAACACTTTTTAAATAATTATGTCGAAAGGACCTACTGTTCCATTTCATTAGTGCATTTAGGGACGAGACGTGAAACCAAAAAAACAAAAGTCGATCGAGCCAGCTTAGATTTTCTCAAAATTATCAAATTTTTGCCAGAATATTTTCCCTTTTTAAAAAATCACAAATCGGAAACAATGACTAAATACCAATAGATCCACAAATAACCTTTATTAAGTTCAGAGTAAGCATTTTAAAACTACTAAATAAGCGCTAAACAGGTTTGTTGTTTGGGAAATCTTTTATTTGAAAAATTTAGATTCCTTTCCTTTTACCTTAAGAATTTTGGAACGGGTTCACCGATTTTCATCACAAATAGTAAAGAACGCTCCCAGAAACATTTAGTTTTTACAAACCATAGTTTGCTTTGGCAAAATAGTTCTCAATAAAATTTTACTTTTTGTTTCCAGTGACTTACTGTTCTAATGGGATATGCTGCATTTTGTCGCTCTGCGGTTACAACGAACGGCATTTGATGCTACTTTGACCCTTGAATCTGCGCTTAGTTTGACCAGTTATACAACATCTGCCAGTTCCATATAATATAAAATTAACTAGGTTTCGAGGCTAACGATGACTTGGAAAATCTTTTCTTCGAGTTAAACGCATCAATCGAATTTCAAACCACATCAATTTATTCACTAACGACTTTAACTTCATTCCATTTTATCTTGAGCTATATTAGACATTCATATCCACGTTCTTTTTAGCATCACTTCTACTTTAAAATCCAGACGGATGACGACCATTTATCTCTGGCTCAACAGAAAAGGAGCCATTTGCTTGAAGAAAATAATGCAATTTGTGCATGCTACCACGACTCATCGAAATCTTCAACGACCATGATCATGATAAAACTGAAAGTGCTGAAAGAGTGAAGGTATCTGGGTTCATTCCTTTGAATACCAGAAATTTTTACTGAGTCAAACCGCATATTTGTTATATTAAATACATCTTTTTTAGCTTCATCGATAGGTAACTACTAAAATACTCCAGCCAAGTTGGGATGATGCGAAAGACTGCAGGCAGATGCTGCATGTGGCAAAATATTTAGAGGGTGCTATGACGCTTAATAGGAGATGTCTATGTAAGGGTGTAGACTAGGTAGTATAGGCTGATGATTATGTAAAAAAGTAACAAAATATACTAACGATGACACAAAAACTATCAGAAGATATGAACTACATGTATCTAAGTCAAGATCATTTTAAAATGACCTTGAATAGAGTATAAAAAGTAAAACATGATAGAAAGCTCTAAAATTCCCAAGAACCATCGGAAAACAAGTTTGGAAGCGTCAGCTAACAAGGGTTGAGCATCTGATTGTAACTTTTGAAGATTACTCAGCCTTCCCCAAATTTAAGTTTTAATTAATAAGACCTTTCCTGATGGTTTAATTACTGTTGAATTGTAAAATTAGCGAATTTGTTCGTTTTAATTATTTAGTGATTATTGAAGTAAGCATTATTTCAAATGGACTTTTAATGCATAGGAACGTCGGCGTCGTTATGATATGGGGCGGTTGATTTAGTATTAAACTTAAACTTAAATTCTCCCAATAACGTTTTTTGGATTTTTTTAGGGTCAAGCTTACCTTTGCCATTATCTTTCTAGTGTTAAAAGATAATATATTTAATTTTGTGCATCACATTTAATTATGTGATAGATTCGACACTTTTGTACAAATTTCAACTATTATTTACCTACTGTGTGACCCAAGAGTTGGTGAGTATCTGGCGCAGCGCATCAGCCAGCATTGCTATACAGCGTGGTATTGCAACCAGTCTCTTAGGGACGCTTCCGACTGGTATGATATGGATCAGTTGCGCTACCTCTGGACTGTTTATAACCATCTGCACTTAGCTCAACTGTTTAAATTCTAGGTATATGTTAGTTTTAATTTATTTATTTTACTTGATTGTAACTTTAGTTGTTAATAAAGAGTTTTCTTTATTGTGTTTGTATACCGATATTTAAATAGAAAGATTATAACTGGAGGAAAATAAAGGTAAGAAGAAAACAAAACCAGACCGCATTATCACTATTAAACTTAGGTTCTTTTATCGTTAGGCGCGTAAATTCCGCTATCCTAAGGGATTGCAATAAATAGCTGAAATCTTGAACTTTGACTACCAACATAGATAACTAAGGGTTCATACTTTTTATTTTGCTTTTACAAGATTCTCTGAAAACTTCTTGGTCTTTAAAACTTTGGCCAGATAGGGACGAGCAATTTATACAAAACTAGCAACCCGCCCCGGCTTCGCACGGTTTAATTATACGTATAAACCTTACTCTTGAATCACTCTATCTACTAAAAAAAACCGCATCAAAATCCGTTGCGTAGTTTTAAAGATTTAAGCGTACAAAGGGACATAGGGATATAGGGACAGAGAAAGCGACTTTGTTTTATACTATGTAGTGATGATATATTTCTATATATAATATAATATACTAGCTATCCGCCTCGGCTTCGCACGTTTTTATTATACGTATAAAACTTCCCCTTGAATTACTCTATTTATTAAAAAAACCGCATTAAAATCCGTTGCGTAGTTTTAAAGATTTAAGCATTCAAAGGGACATAAGAATAAAGGGACATATAGGGACAGAAAAAGCGACTTTATTTTATACTATGTAGTGAATAAACAAATAACTGATATATTTCTATACTTACTTAGTAATTCAAAAGAGACTGTAAGTATCACTAATTATTTAAAAACTCTACGAGGCAGAAAGGATTTTATAGAACGAGCCTTATAAGAAAACAACATCTATTAAAATGATAGTAGGTAATTGTGAATTATAATTCTAGTTTTTTTCCTAAAACGTTGTCATTGTTTATATACTTACTGCTCTGGCAAACACCAAATCAATCGTAATCGTCCCAAGACGCTGACTGTATTGCCCTTATAATTTACTAGCGATAGGCCTCGTCTCTGCCCTGGTGTATTTACAAATAAACATTCAAATCGAATCAATCTATCTGTTTAAACAAAATTACAAAAGAAAAACATCGAAGTCCATTGCGTAGTTTTAAAGATCTACATACATAGGGACAGACATACAAACAGCGGCAAGCGACTTTGTTTTTTATTATGTAGTGATTTCCTGTACACACAATAAATATGATTATTATCTAGACAGTCTGAGAGAAGGTGATTCACAATAGAATATCTTTTTGCCTCCAGTATGTCATGCATTGCATAGCAAAGTGGCAACAATGGGTGACAAGGCTATTTTAGCAACCATTAATTTGTCGTAGTTAGCATCAGTGCAAAGGGGAATGAACTGAGGTTATTTAGAAATGATACAATAGCACGTTCGTTGTTATGTAGCGACATAAATAATATGGTGACTATACTTTTAGTTCGGATTATAAATAAACATTCGCAAGAATAAGTTCAAAAATTTAATAAGTTTAAAAGATCTTAACACTTTTTGTAAACTTACTCATCACAATTTTTACACATTTAACATAAAAATAAAATTCCTAAGAAAATTTAACCCAATTTTCAAATACTGCAATGTCACGCACGAACGATTAGGAAGGTAAGTACCTACTATTGAAAATTTGTAAACTCTATGAAACTTAACAAATGAAAGTACTTACCTTTAAGTAAGTAGTAAATATATTTACTAACACATACAAAATTAAATTAAAGAAAAGATTCATTCCCAACAGACCCTCTTTTGAAATCCAAAACAAAACAAGTCAATGTCCGACTAATTCTATATCGATCCTTTAGCGCGACAATTCTTGCTCTTATTACCTTCTCCTTGATGGGTTCGAGGTTTATTCTGAATCACAAATTACAGACAGAAGGATTACCCTGTAAGCGACACGCAACGGAGCAAAAAGTGTGCCTGAGACAAATAAAGTACGAGAGAACAATACCGACGACTCAGTGAATAATTTTAGCTCAGCGTAGGTAGCGACGCGTTGGGAGCCAGGGATATAGAGGAATGGAAGTGGCTAGAAGGGTACACTAGAGTCTGCTAGTATAAACTTGCTTAGTTCTATTCTAAGAAAGTTTTCTTAAAAGTTAATTTTCTATTTATCTTATCTGTCTAAGCTAATTTATGTACAAATTAATAAAACAGAGATAGTTTTCAGTAAACACATAAAATAAACACTATGACCATATAATTATGTATCAAGAAATTTTAGTTACAATTAACATGTGGTAGGTATATATGTTTTATTTCTACATTCTACATGTCTATGTGGTCTATAAGCCTCAAGCTAGGCAATATCATTAAATTATATAAAAAACAGTTATTATTTATTCTTATGGCAATATCCGGATAGGAACCCGGAACCAAAAACGATGTCACTTCCAGCACAATTTTTTCATTTCACGTCCAACGCTATCTTTACCGCCCTCCGGGGAAATAACACACTGTCACGCAGAATATACTGGTCCACACAATTAGAGATCGCCAGAAATTGCGTAATTAGAACGGTTAATCGATCTTGCATAGTCGCTTCCCCTTTGTTCGTTAGCTTTGGCTGGTTATAGGAGCTTGCGCTTTGTTTGGCTACGTGGCTTTCGGTATTGACAGCAAATACGGTGATGAAGACACCGCTATTGCATTACGGAGAATAATGAGACAGAACCTAGAAACCAAACGAACTAGAAACAAATGTTTATTGCTAGATATGATAAACTCTTGTTGAAAAATGCAAAAGTGCTCACCAGACGGGCTGGAAGTTTTGGACACTGGGAATAACCACTAATAATCAATTTATGGATTTATTGCAATTAAATTTAGATATTTGCGAACAAATCGTAATTGTGATACAGTTGAAGAGACACATCGGAATAGGTAGGCAAATTGGTAGGGACAGAGTAAGACATGGATTCGGGAAACCGGATCTAGGAATTGAAATAAGATCAATAATGAGGAATAGGTAGGTTAATTCAGAACGATAGGGTAAGACAAGGATTTGGGAACAAGATCTAGGAATAGGTATAAAGATCAATAATGATCACAAACAAGTAGGGAATCGGTAGAATAATTGATTTGAAAAATCAGTACTAATGATGTACCTGTGAATAAGCATTATGACCCTTTCAACCGGCTTTTTGATATTGAAATAAAAGTACCAAGAACTTGTAATCCCTCTTTATGACAAATCCCTTGATGTAGCAACTATATTTTGCGACTTCGTCATATTTTCAGCAGTGGGTGTATATAAATGATGAAGATAAAATCCCTATTGGATCATATTTTACACATCTAATTACGCTCAACATACGCTATGCGTTTTTGCCACACTGCTTCGTGTCCATCCCAAGGTTGCCTGAAAGAGATCGCTTTTAGCGATAAGGCCGCCCATTGTGCAACTTTGTTAAATCTCTTTTCCTGTATTTTGTTTTTGTTTCTTTTGGTGTGCAATAAAGTGTATTGTATTCTATGAGTTAGGAGTGCAATCATTGTAATGGGAAGCAAGCACATAAACATCTCAATCGACCTTTATGACTTCTATTGCTAACTTAATGCCTCTAATCATGTTTCCTTCCTGTAAGTACATTTGAAATTCGATTAAATAGAAACATCATAACCCAAGTAGATAGACGAATCTGGAATTCATTGCGAAAAAATCCAACCGAATCGACCGACATAGAGAAACCTTTCTAAACACATCTTAAGCTCGGAAATCAGTTGCGTAGTGCATGGTTGGAATTTTTTTTCAATGAATTTCCACGCGAGATATTCAAGGGGATATAAGAAAATTAATTTGTTTTATTTTCTTGCATTAAGGTTAAGTCTAGACTAGTTTTGCTGACTGTACCGCACCGTTATTCTTTGAAAGTGCTCCAATAGTTTCCTTACTATCATACTTTGTCAAAATACAGATTGGCTCCAAATTGCTAGGACGTATCTTTATTACTTTAATTACATAGTGGATTTAATTTTCCTTTAGTGCTTCATTTCAAAATACCTTCCCAAAATATTCCCAGGTGACATCCCCTTCTTAGTCTAGGAATGTTTAAAGTTATACTATGTTGAATCCCGTGGTACCTTTTTAACTTGGTAGGAAAACAAAATCCCAGTTGTCTCTGGGACTACCAATCTAACCCGACTGTTTATTGTCCAGTGACGCGTAGAGAACACTAGAACGATAAATAATTACAATATATCGGCACAGCTTGGTAAATAATGGGAGAGTATTTTGAGATGGTTCTTAGTGTGCTTATTTTGCTTATAGTGAAGTATTTGTAACCAGCAGGTTTGTAAACATTAAAATAACCAAAGGAAAACAGAGAAACAAAGACTATGAAACTGATAGTTAATGAAGAGATTTGTCGGAACAAAAAACTTTAAAAAAGTGAACTTATGTAAATTTTCAGATGACTATGTTAATTGCTGTTTAATTAAAATTGTTTCAATTTATCATTTGTTAGAGTTAGTACTCGCGGCAAAGATAAAAAATAAAATAATATTGACAAGACTTCATAGTCATATAATTAAAGACGTTATAATGTTGTAGATTGTTGGTAGAAGTATTTTATTTATTTTTATTTTTTGTCCATTAAGGTATTGTTTATTCAAGATGTCGCTAATATAAATATTATAAAAGAAATTCAAGAGTAGGTATTATGCGCTAATTTACAAAAATAAACAAATTTGAAAACAGTAAGTATAAATAAAACACTCAAACATAAAAGTTACCGTTTTTAAAGAAGCTTGTTTCTTTAAGGTATTCAAAGAGAGCAAAAATATATCATATTCGGAAAATAATAATTGTTCATTGTTCAATCTGCTTACTCAAGGAATAAAATAATTCCTTGCATAGTTAATTTATATTTATACTGAGGAGAAAAGATTACTTATCTTACGTACGAGTAACGTGGACCTTTGACACACAGTTGATTTAATAAATAACTAGTCAGTCAAGATTCTTCTGATTTTAACCACCAACAATAATAATTGATACTTAATTTTATGTTTAGGAATAATAACAACTAACACAGAAATACAAAAAAATAAACATACTAAATCAACAACAACATAATAAAAAAAACAAAAAGATAAACAACTTGCTTGAAAATAATATCTTCTAAAGCAGAAGTTACTATCAGGAAAATTAAAACGACACTAAGTGATCAAATTTTTCGCCTTAAAAAGTAAAATACTCTCCCAATAGGATTAACACTAAAGAATCCCATAGAAAGTGCCACCATTTTCTCTCACGTCCCCTTTCAAAGGGACCCCGGAAACGGTCCAGCAGTTATGGTCAACTTTTTGTCCACAAGATGATCGCGGAGAGTAATGATCGTAATGGTACGAAATTACCGAGGCACCTTATCGTTCGATTCAATAAGCCCTATGTACTGGGGAGAATTAGTGAGGGGAACGTTAAGGACGGATAACAGGGAACAAACAAGGTAAGGGGTAATGATTTTGATAAAACAATAAATAAAAATAAAATAAAGCCGAACAATCCACACAGCATCATCTAGCTTAGAAGAAACTTGTTTTAATGGGTTATAGATAACCGATATACTTAATAAATGATACTATGGATATTGGATAATAAAGGGGAAATACGAGGAGAACGCAATACTACTAATGAGTTATTTTATAAACATTTTACATCAATATATCTACTGCAATTTGTACTGTCTACTAAATCTATTCAACGAAATATAATTTAACTACACTCAGAATACTACAAGAATAATGTAACTTATGTATGTTAGTAACTTAAATTGCATGGATATCAAAATAAGCTCTAAAATTAAAAATACCTTTTGGCGATGCCATGCGGCACCTCTTTCTCATAATGGGTTAAAGAAAAATAAAACAATAACAAAATAATCAAGTCACAGAGTTTGTAATGAATGGTAGAGTTACTAAGGCATCCCCTAGTTTCTAATAACCATGCTGAAAATTTTTTTGAGGAATTATCAATATATATCGAGATAAATTAATAGGGACTGGAATTTTTATTCCTTTAACTTGTGTACTGCCCTCAGTTACGGAAACACAGCCCATCCCTAGTAGGGAGAGTATAATGAAACTGCATCAACGGCGTTTCTCCTGAATAGCCGTAATTGCCAGCGTTCGATGTCTTTATGTGTGGTGAGTATGGATGGTCCATTCGTCTTAAACGGATGATTTAATGCTCATTGTGAGATTGGCTTGTCTGGGCATCAGTTCATCAAGTAACTAGTGGTATTATGCGAAGAAGAGTAATTCTCACTTGATGGATGAGGTTTGATTGTTGTATTGTCAGATATTTTTATTAGTATAGCTGTATCGTGGAGCACGAGGAATGTCATTGATAGTCATTTTGATGTGTTTTTGTTAAATATTATATATCCGTTACAACATTATGATGTCTTCCATTCCATCAGCCTCTTTTTGTCACCGAAAGGTTGGTTTGGCACAAACAAATTCGCGGATTTTAATTGACTGTGGTTTCATCAATTTAAGTTCATCTAGTGATTTCGGTTAAGCTTCAAGGTGGCAAATTCTAATCCGGTATTTTTGAGAGAAAATTATTATTAAATCAAAATTATTTAAGAGTATCCTGTGTATTCGCACGCATTGTTTCTATTCTATGATTCAAGGTTATTCCTATCTCATGGAACTGATTTATGTTAAGAAATGTAGCCTGTTTTATTTCAGAGCTAGAACTACATCTATTTAAAATTTCAGGCAATCCGTTCAGTAGTTTTGAAGTGAAAGAGTAACAAAGATCTATACATACAAACTTTCATTTATAATATTCGCAAGGGTGTAAATAATTGTAATTCTGCATTTCTATGGTCGTTATTTCTAAGATATGCTTCCAAACTCCCACTCCCAAATAATAAACAAATCCCTCATAGTATCTTCTACAACAGCTACAACTCCTCAATGTTTCCTTACAACAAACATGCCATTAACACATTACACCTGTATTCCTCGTGAAACCCAATAGCGACCGCCCGAAGCGAATTCAACCATCTACAAAACGTGCACCGCATAAGTTAAGCTGAATCTTAAGGGAACATTTGTTCAATAAAAATGCGTGACGAAATTGCGGGAAGGTACTGACGTCCTGACCCAATTACACGGAAAGTCGACTTCATCACTTTTGCGGCTTCCTGAATTTATCATGAGCGTTGTTTTTCTTTTTTGTTGGTTTTGTCATTGAGAACAGAATATTCGCTAGTTGGCATCTTGACAAATATTGAATTAGGTAAAAGGAGAAAATACCAAGACACCAATCGGCACTGGACAGTAAAACAGGAGTCATTTTGCATGCTGTCCCAAAACAAACTGAAGTGTGTGAAAGCAATTTTTCACTATCGACGTTTACCAATGTACCTCTAGTATAATAATATCTATGGAACGATTTTAATGTAAATGTTTGTTTTTGTGCAATCAATATACCTACCTGAAAGATGGTTTGAATTTCATAAAACTTTAAAAGCGTGTAACATTGAGAATTTTAAAGTCAGCTTTTAATTCCTTTACAACAAAAAAAAGAAGTGGAATATACTCAACGGTTATGTTACTTATAAACATTTTACTTCTACAGATACCGTGGTCACCAGATTTCAGTGTAAATGCATCCAATGACGACATTTTTCGATCACTCTCACCCCCAACACTTAGCCTTCCCTTTTTACCAATTTCAAGAGCTTTTTTCACACATCAATCTCGTTCTATACGAGAGTAATATGATGTAAAAGCGTCGTACTGCCTCCGGGTGCGACAAGGAATTTGGAAAGTATTGATGTTTTTTGACTGAAGAAATATTTTCAACTAGCATAGCTTCAATATGAGTAAATTCCTTGAAAAAAAGAAATAACAGAAGCTCGACACAAAAAAATCGATCCTTTTCTTATAAATCTTAGGTACTTAAATAATATTGAGGTTTAAAAAATATTTTTTCTTGTTTATTAGTCTCGAACATAACGAAACCTTTTCTTTGATATTTAGTCCTAATCCTATTCTAGTAATCTAAAGATAGGATGATATACTCAGAACAGTACCTATTAACCCTTTTCATGTTGTATGAATTTTACAAAAATATTGATAAAACCATGTAGGCTGAGTTCTTTGTAGGTCGAAAGTAATCACCTAGATTTACTGAGCTATACACATTTCAAAAAATATACCCGAACAAGACTTTACTTTTACTTTAAAACAAGATCTCCTAGAAACTCTGATACCAAAACTAGGCCCTACTCACGCTACAAGATAATAAGATCAACCACAGTAAAATGTTATCACCCACACACAACACAATAATAAACTAAGTTAGAAGTATAGAAAAAGTTACCGAAGGGCTTCGCTTGATTAGGTCGGAGCCTAAACGACGGTATACCCTATAAACATTTTTAGGTAAACGTAATACTGTGTCGTTAGGGTAATAGAACCGACCGCCCCTCAAGCCGTTAGTTGAGATTCAAACATTTTACTTCATGTAAAAGTGACAGAAAAAGAAACATTTGCCGTAATGAGCTTGTTTTTTGAATTCTCGAGGAAATGTGTTTATTTTTTCAGAGTAATGCAAAATTTTAGAGTTATCTTGAGTTGATGCTTATGTTTGGAATGAAAATAACGGGGATTTAGTGGAGTTTATTGAAATGACAGGGAGCGGAGGGGTTGGTGCAAAGGGGGTTGAGTTAGAAATGTCGGATTTTTACAACAACATAAAAAGTGAAAATTCATAGTCAGGACGACACTGTTTTATTAAAAGAGGTTTAAGTTATCCTTAACCTTACTAATAATAAAAATGCGAAAGTTTGTGTGATATATGGATATGGAGCTGTTTGATATCAAAAACTACTGAATGGATTGTGCTGAAATTTTGGATAAACGTAGTTTTAGTAGTTTCATAACACATAGGCTTCTTTTTAACCCATAAATCAGTTTCCATGGGAAAAAGAAATAGCCTTGAAACGATTCCATAGAAAGAAAGCGTGCGAAGCCGTTGGCAGACTAATCTTTTATACATAATTATATTCTAAGAATTATAGTGTATGGAAAATTTTAAAAGTTTTTTATATAATACAAAACAGTATTTTTTTTACAAACTATAGAAATTTTCTTAAGTAGGTACCTACTACCTTAAGTTATTAAAGTTATTCCCTTATAGGCTGATACTTTCAAAAGGTAAAAGAAACTAGTGTTACAACTCTAATGTTATCCTCGAAATGGCCCATAAAACACCACCTTATATTTTTACGACGGTCTCGTTTATTATGGCCCTGTCTAATCAGCTGAAATAGGCTAGTTTTTGTACTGATTCAGTTTACGTGAAAAACGTTTCGATAAGCCCCTTCACTATCACATTGGTGGATCTAAATTGAATCGTGGTTTCCTAGTATGGGGTGTACTGTACAGTATAAAATCCCCTCGCTGGTATTAAAATACATTATTTTGGATCAAAATTTGGATATTTATATTCGTGATCCCTTCACTACATTAACACGCAATTTTACAGTGAAATTTCACATTTTTGTTTTAATATTTTTCATTTTAGTATCACATCACCACACTGATTTTTAAAATAATTGAGTTCTAAAATTATTGAATTGTTTAATCAGATGATTTTAGAATTTTTAACACTCCTATACGATATTAAACTATTCAAAATTTGATTAAACGAATCATATAAATCTATTTTCCCATCAAAATCAATAACAGTGGGCATTGCCTAAGTGAGAAGCTCAGCCCCACCATTTGTTACAGTCGCCGCGTTAGATGAAAGCCTGTGATACAGTTGCGCTTCACGATTCACTGGCCATTGGGCTCTGTGGTAAGTTGGGTGCACACTGGGTGCAATGGTGACCCACTCGCATGTACTTAAAGTTGGTTGCATACTGGGTACAATGGTGACCTACTCGTATACAGGGTTATAGGTATCTAATGATTAACCTCTTAAAGGCGACTTGGGTGAATCAAGACTAATAACTTTGGTCTATGACTTTTGCCAAAACCTAATACCAGAACAAAAGTTGTTAGTCTTGATTTACCCAAGTCGCCTTTTCTAGGTTAATCATTAAACACCTATAACACCTATGTACCCCTCAAAGTTGAGTACACACTGGGTGCAATGGTGATCCACTCGCATGTAATCAACTTGGGTACAAACAAACATGGTGACGCTTGTACACAGAGTTGGGTATACACTGGGTGCAATGGTGACCGCTCCCATATACTCACATTTGGGTGCACACTGGGTGCCATGGGTGTACCACCAACTCGCATGTATGTACACAATTCAATGGTGATCAAAATTATTTTAAGGATTTGATAAGATAGGAATATATTTTTACAATATACACACTATGGTTTATCTTGTAATCTAACAATTTATTACCTACTTAAAAGTTTGGAAGATCGGACGTTTCTTCCTTCTAAAACTACTATTACATTTTTTTACAAAGACGCAGTTCTATACTTGGAATCATATTATTGAATACTGCTTAAACGATTTATATAAAGATACTAGCAAAATTGAAATGCACACTGACAATGAAATAGTAACATAGTAAATTGTCACTAAGTGGAGTGCACAGAACTTTAAATCGATTTGTCTTTCCTGCCATTTTCGTTTGGTCTCCTATAATTACCTCAAAGAATCCAACTAATAACCGAAGATAGCTGGACATCGTTTGACAAGAAAACTTTTCATCCACCGCATGTCACAACCTCCCCTAATGTTCCCTTTTCATCTGGATATCGTCTCGATATCCGTTCCATTCTTGTACAGATTGTGCAGATAAAACTTTGATTCGATTCGGAATAACTTGTGTGGCTACCGGACAACTTTATAACTTCGTGGTTCTTTCTTTGCTTTTGTGGTAAATGAAGCGAATCTTTAAAGTTAGTGTCTCGAATGAAGAGCAAAACTAAGTTACCAAGCTTGGATATGGGAACATAAGTGGCTGGTAAAAAACCTTATAATATAGGGAGAATAAAATAAATAAAATATATATCTGTATAATGTTATTGTATTAAATATATCAGTCAACTAGTACCCATAACACAAAGCTTGGATCTAGATGATGCTGTGTTGATTGGACAATCAAAGCATTATTTATTTATTAATTAAATGAAAAATATGACGCAGTTGACATAAAACACACACGTATTACATTGTGTAGTAGCCTCAGTTTTTAACATGTTTTTGTAATATTACCTACTATTATTAATAATCTAAGGACAAAAATTAAAAGTTTCAGTAAACCTATTGAACATATCATTAGGTAAAATAAGGTCGAAAGTTAAAAAGGTAACAAGATATAAGTAATCACTACATAGGATAAAACAAAGTAGCTTTCTCTGTCCCTTTATCCCTATGCATGCTTAAATCTTTAAAACTACGCAACGAATTTTGATGTGTTTTTTTTAATAGATAGATTGATTCAAGAGGAAGGTTTATACGTATAATAAAACCGTGCGAAGCCGGGGGCGAGTCGCTAGTAGGTAGATAAAACGTAGGTACGAAATAAACGAAGCGACGAGTGAAAACTGTAGCTAAACTGCTAAAACAGAGAAGGTAAGCAATACCTGTGTGTGGCTTCTGACAAAGTTTCAGGTCATCAATCAACTAAGTTGAGAGGAGGGTGGGTTTATAAAGCACCTACGCACCCCTATCTATAATGTAGCAACAGTTACGCTATATTCACAAACATATGAGAAGTTACGCACGAGTTTGAAGAGAATTTACAGATTATGTAGACGTTATTATAACTGATGGAGTGAAAGGAATGTATGGCGTGAGGGTTTTATACGAGAGGAGAAACTGAAATGTATTGTTATTTAATATAGATTGAAAAAGACTATAAGACCGTAAATTTATCTTTAAGAAGGTAGGTAGCGAGTTCGATTTCCTCTTTGAGACAATTTTTTGTACGATCTACACATATTTGTTACGGGGTTCTGGGTGTTTTCTATGTATAATAAAATAAATGTATCTATGCAATGTATTGTATTAAGTATATATCAGTCATCTAGTACCCATAGCAAAAGCTCTGCTTAGCTTGGAGATGTGTGGATTGTCAAGAACTATTTATTTATCTATAAGTTTGTCGTCCTCTGAATAGGCCTATTAGGCCCATATTCAGTCGACTGGCCCTAATTGATGATTGCCGAATATATATTCTAGTTCCCAATTGTGTAAAAATACGCACTCAGACAATGTAGGTGTGTTTATTTCCCTTGAAGAACAGACTATAAATGTCCTCAACTCGATCTTACCGAGAACCTACGTAGAGTTTCTAGACTCTAAACGTCTCTAACCATTATGTTTTGCGACGGGATATTGTAACAGAATCCGTAGTTCGCTCAGGTAAAACTCTAGAGCCCGTGGATATACATTTCCGAGGTATGAAAATATAAAACACGTGTTAGATGGTGTTATAAGAGCCGTTGAGACCAGCGCCACTCGATCCTTCCATAGAGAGTTGAATTCGAGAACGACCAATAATGGTAGAGTTGCTGTTTAGTTTTGTTAGGCTCAGTTCTTTGAGCTCAGGTTCTATTTATTTATTACAGACCAATGTTCTTCTAGATAAAATTTGACATTCAATTATAATAGTTGTAAAGCAATATCTCTAATTAATTAATTTAATAAAGTTAGTTCGTTTTCTATTCCAAAGTTAGAAGTTAGTAGAAGTATTTAAAAACACATATTTCTTAAAAAAAATATATAAGATGAATTGTGGATTCCTTAATTTCATTTATTCATTTCATTTCAAGTTTGTATAGGTATTATTGTGTTCACTTAAAATACAGATATTTCTTCCGTTGATGGTTCTTGGTTACGTAAACCATTCATCCTTCCATACCTATCATACAAATGCAAAA
The DNA here is from genome assembly GCA_944547425.1 of Eupithecia centaureata. NCBI lineage: Eukaryota > Metazoa > Arthropoda > Insecta > Lepidoptera > Geometridae > Eupithecia > Eupithecia centaureata. The sequence goes on along the minus strand of OX155677.1, from coordinate 5,641,937 downwards.
TTGACTATGTCTGTTAAAAAAATGACTAATAGTCCGAATAGATCTTAACAGCGTTGCCATATATACGGATTTGTCCGTATTTGTACGGATTTTGGAAGCCCAATACGGATGATTTAGACATACGGATTTTTAAACGGATTTATACTACAGGCAGATTAAACTTTACACAGACTCTTTTCGGGCAGATGCAGTCAGTACCGGTACAAGTTTGATGATAGAAATTGCAGTTTACGTCGTGCAATCACGCAGAATACAATCATTGGTTGATGTAGCTCTACTGTTTCCCAATTTAATTGAAGCTGAAAATATACACAGAACCCTAGACACAGAATGGTGAAATCTACGGAACAACAAAGAGTTCCACAGATTCTGAAGACATGGAAGAATTTTGGGTTAAGATAATGACAGCTCGTAATCCCAATGATGACATCTATTACCCGATTTTGACTATATTCAACTCAGCGTTGATGAGTTTTCCACACTCGAGTGCGGCGGTAGAGCGAATTTTCTCCGCCGTAAATCTTTAAAGACAAAGCAAAGAAATAAATTAGGCACAGATACGATAACAGGCTTGTTACATACTTAGCAACTTTTAGGTAAATCACCCTGTTTTGATTTAAATATCGATGTAAATATGCTAAAGATGATAAATAAAGATATGTATAAATAAAATAATTATTAAGTAGTTGTTTCATTTTTTACGGAATTTATACGGAATTTCACTCAGAATTGTAATACGGATTTTGTACGGACTTTTGGAACGAAAATACGGCATCCATACCTTATCCATATGGCAACACTGGATCTTAACCCATTTACTGCCCAGGTACGGTTGTGCCCGCCTCACCGCCGCGCCGCGCCGCCAGTAAGGGCTCCCACACAAAACTGCGATTTGGTGCGATGCGATGCGATTTCATGCGATTTCATGCGATGTCACACGAACTTGATTTGCGAATTTCTGCGATGCGAATTTCTGCGGCGAACCGTTTTGTAGGGTAACCATACCTTCAAGTTTAGTCAGCCGTATTGGACGTGTTTTTAGGAAGCGTAAGATGGATCCCAAAAAGATAATTGAACCGATTTAAGCAAAAATGATCCAACCCACACAAACCTCATTTCGAGATAATCGATATTTAAGTTTGTGGCGGTATTTCTCTAGCTTTGTAATACAAAATGTTGTTATTTTAATTTAATTTAATGCTATGTAAACTCAACTTTTTTGCTATAAATAATATAAAGAATAAATTGTAATAGTTTAGTAGATAATTGGGAAAACTTGCGCCTGGATCATTATTACAAAATTAATTTTGTATGGAAAGAGCTATGTAGGGTGCAAAAATTAAAATGCAAAAATGATTCAAAGTGTGATAAAAATTAGTAATCATTTTTGTGTTTTAAAAGACAAAACAAACAAAATTGGCCCTACTCCTCGTCCAAATCAGAATAAGGTTCATCACATAAACCATCTACATCGTCTATTATTGCAGCTTCCCTTCGGTTTCTTAAATTAATCAATGCAATCATCTGGTATCTAATATTAGATCTGCTGGCCCTGTACTTATTTTATTATATTTATTTATTTTTCGTTAAAGTACGAAACACACAGAAGCCGGAGGCGTGGCGGAGGCGAAGGCGTGCGAGTTGTATTCTATGGAATCCTATGAAAGCCTACACACACACCGCAGGCCGTGGCGAACGCGGTGCCATAGGAAAAACCGGCACGCCTTCGCCTCCGCCACGCCTCCGGCTTCTGTGTGTTTTGAACTTTATGGTTTATTTCGTTTACGTACTTAGATGGAATAGCAATTTCAAATATTAACTTGTCAAAGCTTAACTTGTTTTATATCATCATCATCATAATCAACCTATATTAGTCCACTGCTGGACATAGGCCTCCCTTAATGAGCGCCATAGCTCCCTGTCTACAGCTTGACGCATCCAGCATCTGCCAGCAGTCTTTCGCAGATCGTCATCCCACCTGGCCGGAGGGCGTCCTATACTACGTTTGCCAAGTCTCGGTCTCCACTCAAGAACACGTTTACCCCAACGGTTGTCGGTTCTTCGCGAGATATAGCTGGCCCACTGCCACCACTTCAGCTTGCTAATTATTTGAGCTATGTCGATAACTTTGGTTCTCTTTCGGATGTATTCTTTACGAATTCTATCCTTCAGAGAAACTCCGAGCATAGCTCTTTCTATAGCTTTCTGAGCTCTTTGAACTGATGGACCAGCTTAATATTATAGTTTGAATCATTGTAGCAAAATAGAACGGTTATATGTTAGGGTAACCAAAGCAACACAAAAATGATTCAAGTGGCATGAATAAATAAATAAATAAATAACAATTGTGAACATAGAGGTGTGAGTCTTTGATATGTTAAAATATACCTTATACTGATTACATAGGTTAAAAAAACTCGAAATTGACTAGGTTGTGGGTTGGATCATTTTTGCATAAATCGGTCCAATTGCACTGCTGTTATTGTTAAATAGATATAAAAGAAAAAGAAGATTCTGGATTCATCCATTAAATACGATTATGAACACTGAAGGGAACTATTTTACTCGAAATTACTATGAGTTGAGAACTGAAGCAGTTTTTTTTTTACAACACAAAGAAGGCGGCTCAGGCGCCGCGCATCTTTCGCTAAAGTTGTCTCAGAGCGGACTAAAATGGGGGTCACCAAGTATGACGTAATATGACAGGAATGCGCGATGCAAATGAGATCTGACGTTATCGTGCGAGCTCGGAGATATTTGCGATGCGATGCGAGCTCGCAGTTTTGTGTTTGAGCCCTAAGCCCTGCCATCGTGGGCCATGACAGTATTTGTTTAACTAAAAAAAGTTACCAAGGATAAAGATTTTATCCTGAGAGAGGACATACGTTTTATTTTATTCAGGAAAAACGCAGACTGCAACTGGTATTCCATTAACGTTTCCTTTTTTCAACGCCCATAAACCTTGTCCACTAGTGGAATAAGCTGACAAAGCATTGTTGATTTCATCCGGCTATGCTGACTGAGAGATTTCATGAAAAATATTTATGAGTTTGTGCTTACAGTTTAGTGTAACTTTGTTTTTATGATAAATAGCCTATTCAGCAGACTACGTAGCATTATTTATATATGGCGAATTATTGTTGATTTCCCAGAATTTGAGGTTTAGAAAAACGTTACGTATGAGTTTTCTATTGGTTAAAAGTTTTAAACGTATTTATTTGAAATAGCTTTTGCCTACTGTCTGTGAATATCTAAATAAATATATCTACAACTAGGAGTTTACTTTAGAAATCCAGTTGAACATTTTGGTTCACTGTGAATCCATTAGTTAATTAACTTAATGCCAATATGTTGGTAGGTTATTTCGTTTCACTTGCACCAACTACATAATGTCGGACAATCCACACATCAGCATCATCTAGCCCCAAGTTAAACAGAGCTTGTGTTATGGGTACTAGATGACTGATGTACTTAATACGGTACATCCAAATACAAATATTTATCCCAAGACGGAAATTCAAACCGCAACCTATTACGTCGCAGGCGAACCTTCGCCCACAGCACTACATCGGTCGTCTAGGTATTACTACAAACTACAACACTCCCTACCAACCATTTCAAAAGCTCAAAATTAAAATCTTCCAGCTAAAATACATTCACAACACGAAAACGACCGCACACAAAGAATTTGAGGTTATTTTTCTCATTTCTAAATCTCCATCTCTTGCGACTGGAATCGTAAAAAGCGGATTATAGTGCTCGCGTGGCGGATAGAATTCGTGCGAATAAGCCCAGTCTGCAATATGGACAGCTTTATTTACACCTAGCCACTAAGCTGCATATAATGAAAACGCACAGTCGCGGGCGTCAAACGTAAAAGTAAAAATGTCAAGTCACTGTTGGATTGTAGTGTCTTGGTACTTTGAGAATCTTAAACAGTTAGACCAGTTCAAACTGAGGTAGTAGGTATCTGTAGATTAAGTATCTAGTATTTTTACAAGCACTGCTTAATTTAACTTGAGATGATGTTATATTGATTGTCCAGCATTATTTATTTATTGACAATGTGAAATATATCCTTGAGAGCTTTGCGATAGGAGTTTGAACGTTTATTTCCAACAATTGCACTTATTTTTCGTAATATTTGCAGTGCTTCCTGTTTTAAAATAATTATTGCTAGCAGTAGCCATGACATCACCCAGACCCAGACGGAATTCGCACCAGCCCTTTCAGCAAAAAGTTTCAAAGTGCACCATAAACACAATCAAATTTTATTGCACTCGTATTTACGAGCGTGGCACACGTATGGCGGTTTTACTAAATGTATGGATAATTCCATGTTAACATGCAATTGCAACTGTTAATTTATTTAATTTCGTGATTATATGATTTGTTATTTTACAAAACATAATATTTGAAAGCGGATATGCGGAAACAGAATATTGTAATTGTTAAGATAGTAAAATGAGTAAATAACGTGATTAACTGTTGTGTTTTTATGTTGCACTTATATGAGTGTTTAGCGTGAAAGACTTTAGTTTCACTTATTTAAATGCGTGTTGCATGTAAATCATCATCATCATCATCATCATCAGCCTATATTAGTCCACCATTAGCATTTAAATAAGTGAAACTAAAGTCTTAAGTTTAAAGTAAAATAATGTTCCTTTTGTAGGATTTCGATCAGGTTCGAGATTCTTAAGAACCTCGCTCTGTCTGAGATATTTTCGACCTTGAATATGCAATTGAATTAAAATGTTTAGTACGAATTGTGATATAAAAAATTATTATAAATAATTTAAGATAAAATGTCATCAAATTAAAAGTCTCTCTAACTGGTAAATTTAATATTTGCAAAAAAACTTAATCGTCAATTTCTTGTGGTTGGTTTATTTGTTGACGTTTTTGGTAATTTTTAGGTCAAAAAGTACAAACACTCAGATAGTTCAATATTATGTTCTCAACAAACTCGAAATATTTTGGTCGTCTTTAACAAAGACAAGACGTTGTAAGTAAATAAAAGTATCAAGATGATAATATCGTAGTATCGCCAACATCTCGCACGGTTGCTTATCCCTACGTTGGAGTTGTCACTTGTCTCACGCGACGTTGGCTCCCCCACTAGCGAAATGAAACCCAATAAGGCTTTTCCTTATTCATTCAAAATGTTACTTTCTAATACATTTATTAAGTTCAACAGCTGCGTTGAATTAAATAATTCATCTCATGTTTACTGTGAGAGACAAATTTTGTTGTTGCTTTATTTATGTTTGTAGGTACAAAGTTTTAGATGTCTTAAAACATGAATGTGCATGACAATTGATGGATTTTTTATAATTTAAATTAAACATAACATTATTATTCATGACAATATTAAGTATAATTTTATTTTTCTAGATTCTACAACTTAACAAAAATAACAATCAAGTAAGAGAAAAAAATAACAAATAATGTAGGTTACAAATGTTACAATTGAACAATTGAGAACTGCCGACGGTTACAACCAACTCCGTGGTTACAACTTAACAAGTTAAGTACTTATCATATATATTATGAAAGTTAACTTTTTAGCAGAATAAAAAGAGCAGTCAAGAAAAGTGCTCTATAAACACATACAAATAAATTCTATACAAAACTGTTAAGCCAGGCAAAACGCTACTTAGGTGTCCCTGTCCACTGCTGAAATTCGATAAGGCAGACGGATCGAATTTCAGAAAACAACAAGCAACGATGGCGACGCAACAAAAACCCAATACAATTTTATATGCGACTATAAATCGCTTGTTCTTATTCCAACAAAGAGCTTCAAGGCAACTATTCGAGGCGTTCGAGTCATATCAGCTGTGCTATTACGCTAAAACCGCCCATCCAAATTGATATTCTAGCGCCATTTCAATGGTCATCGCGCGCGTCCTTTCCATACGATTTCAAATTACGAAGGCCATTAAAAGAGCTTTCTTATGTCAGCTTTGTTTCATAAGTCAATTTTTTTTCAAAACTGACCTAAGAAAGCCCTTTTAATGGCTTTCGTAATTTGAAATTGTATGGAAAGGACGCGCGCGATGGCCATTGAAATGGCGCAAGAATATCAATTTGGATGGGCGGTTTTAGCGTAATAGCACAGCTGCTCCCATAAAAATGTTTTATGTTAGAGGCTAATAAATGACATCAGCAAATTCCGTAAGACAATATGAGAGGAGCGCTCTGCATTCGTCCTATCCATTTGGCTTCCTCCCCTACCAATCATTGTTTCGGAAAACACAATGTACAGGGTGCTGATATAGATGCACCATCACTCTTTTAAAACCATGGATGTTGTTTAGTACTTCGCCTACCAAGCACCTACCATTTCTATTTTGAAATCGTGATGGTACTAGTGTGGGGTGTTTAATATGTATATAAAAAATATCTATCTATGTACCTATATAATGTTCATTTTTAGATTTTTTGGGCGTCTTTCACTTAGTGTGTGCCTCAGTCAACTTCAAATCTATGATTTTTGGTATAAGGTAAGAATCAGCAAGAAAAGTCCATGTAGTCATCCAAATACTAAATTTCTTTAGACTAAACCGTTTCATAAGAGACTAACAACGTTTACAACGAAATAATCTTGTCTTTCAATGATTACCAAAATCAATGAACATAAATTTTCCTAAAGTACTTGAATTAAGTAAGAATATTTTGAATTTTATCGTCAGTTATTTATAGATAGTAATATTGTTTAAATGCATGAACAACTCTGTAATAGAATAATCACCTACAGAAGCTGTCTAATAAATTCTCGACAGTAAAATGATTTGTATCTTGATCACCCTGTAAATATTATTTTTCTTTGTTCCGATCCTTGGTACAATCCATATTGAACGAACACTCAGCTAATATTGTCTTGGGTTTTGCTTCGTTTGTCACTATGTATGATTTTAGTCGGCATCCTAATAGGCAATTAGCGTGTATAGCTTCTAGAAGATAATAGGTATGTTCTCGCAATGTACCTAGTTTCCTAAATTGGGATGTCAACCGCAAATTCCGTTGAACAAAGAAGTATTTTGGGACGAATAGTTTATAATGCGTAGGCACCTGAGTATCTAGTAACATAATCTAAAGTCATGGTACTTTCCAGCAACATATTGAGAGGTAAGGTGAAACCTTTAAGGATTAGATAGAGGAAGGTATTCATTGTGGTAAGTGTAAGGTCTTAAATTCGGTTTACACATTCAACTCTAACGTACAGAAGTTTAATTGATTTTAAAATGCATGCAGTTATAGTATATAACACTCACATAATATGCACACAGCTAATTAAAAAACGGACTTGCGTAAATGCTCATTTTATTAAAGAAAAAAGGTACCTATTTAAGTCGTTTAAAATTTCTGATACGGTACCTTACTAGCAAGATTTATTTTTATTTTAGTCTTTTCTAGTTTTTTAATGTTTTTCAGTTTCCAATAAATTTAAAATCTACCCAACCATGTCGCAACAACATATAATTATACAAAACTGTTATTGACTCTTTTATATTAGAAAAACAAATAAAAATCAAACAACTCTGCTCAATCATTCAATTTTGTTCGAACAAATAAAAAAGGCAGCTAAATTTAAAAAATATCCATAGAAGAGAGAAAATAATCTAAAATTGGATGCGAACTATTGACCAATTCGAAACCAAATTGGCTTTATTTTTAGAGTAGGTACGTAGCTACATGAGGAGTATGATTAGTAAATGGGTATCGAGGGAAAAAAAGTTTATGATCGAAACAAACGCAAAATTTTAAGTTCAACATGTATTTAACCAAAAACAAGTCTCAAATTCAATTATAATTCAAAATTGATGCTGAAAGCTGATTTTGAAAACAGAGATAGGTACTTACCTAATAATAGACTGATTCAAAATATTTTATTGTTTTTTTTAGACCTTATATGACTTTTGGACATATCTGAGAGTTCATCTGATCTATACACATTATTATATGAACAGATATAATATGGCGCATTTCTAGGTTTAAATTCTATTATTTGCGAGCCTTAACCATATAAATATAATAATAATGATGTATGATTGTCAACAGTAATGACAACTTGATTATGTATGGTCTCTTTGGTCTCTCGGCGGTCAGTCGATAGGAGCTGTATTCAAGGACACCCGGACTGTTTATGGGGAAATGCCAATCAAATAAAGAAACGATCAAGAAACCTTTACCTTGTGGGGTAGTTAGTTTTCGAGTTGGAGCAAAACTCATCCCAATCTTTTATCCTCTAGATAATCTGATTTCGTAAATGTTTTATCATCTTGCTAGATAGTCTGGGAAACTACTAACTAGCTTTATAAAACACAAAATTCACGGAAGATGCAATATTTAAATTTCGTTCCTTCACACCATCTGGCCACGAATGCCGCAATACATTTAACACTTAGTAAGCTTGTGAGCAAACACAATCAATGTGTGTGCAAAACTGCTTCGCCGCCGTAGTGTGGTCCTAGACACCCTATGTCGCTTCAGAACTTCTTGTGTTTCAAAATAGTTTCTATTTTGATGTAGTTGGGATACAATATGCTTTAAATGATAAAAAATTTTTTTTATTGCTAATAAAGATGTGTTGAGGTAAAAAATCGTTTGAGCAACAAACAACAATGTAAAAGGATTACAAACCATAAGAAGTCATAATGTCGCTACAGAACTTCTACAGATTATAGTTTCTATTTTGATATAGTTGGGATACAATATGCATTGACTGGTTCTTTTTTTTTAAATAATGCTGAAAATGTGTTGAGGTAGAAAATTTATCAAACAACTGATTTAAATGTGGAAAGGATTGCAAACCATTAGCGCTCGTATGTCGCTGTTAAAAAGTTACTACTTAGACACGTGTTTAACAGTTATTTAACATGGTTTTGTAGGATGACTTTTGCTAAACAACTGTTAAACACGTGTCTAAGTCGTGGCTTTGTTTTTTGTGGTAAGGCTGCTTGTGTTTAAAATAGTTTTTATTTTGATATAGTTGGGATTCGATATGCTTTGAACGATTTTATAATGCTAAAAAATATGTGTTGAGGTAGAAAATCTATGGAGCAACGAACAAAAATGTGAAAAGGATTACAAGCCATAAGCGGTCGTACGTATAGTGAAATAAGAAGATCTGTCCCAACTGATAGGTCTTCTGTGCTGTTAGCTAAGCAATATGTAGACCGCTCTGTAACTATTATCAAGTAACACTTTTGTTGTGATTTTACAGAGTGCCTTGGGGAATCGATACACTGACTAGATTAGGAAATTTTAAAATTGTTTAGTTTGCAGCATCTATCTACTTCAACTGTAGTTAATCGACTTCGATATCTGTTGTTTCAGTTTGAAATGAATTAGTTACAAGTAGCTCACACCGCGCCACATCGGTAGTCACTATCACTATCACTACATAGTATAAAACAAAGTCGCTTTTTCTGTCCCTATATCCCTTTGAATGCTCAAATCTTTAAAACTACGCAACGGATTATGATGCGTTTTTTTTAATAGATAGAGTGATTCAAGAAGAAGCTTTATACGCATAATAAAACCGTGCGAAGCCGGGGCGGGTCGCTAGTCTTAAGTAAAATAAAAGACCTTTTTTATCGGCTAGTGTAATCTTACAGGCTAGTACATAAAATGAAATATATAAGTATACTTATAATAATGATTAATCTATAACTAAAACTATTTACACTAACAGCAGTTTTTGTCCGGAAAAAAACATCTTCGGAGGCCTATATCCATTCTCTCCTTGCTGTTTTTGTTCAGAATACCAAAGCAAATATACAAAATACAAAACAATGTAAGATGTTCTTTATTAACAACGAAAATTACAAGCACAGAAATAGAAAAATTACAACTAGTATTTACAATTGAAACCATTGAGCTAACTGCAGACGGTTGCAAACAGTCTAAAGGTAGCTCAATTGATCCATGTCAATACCAGTCGGAAGCGTCCCCAAGACACTGGCTGCATTACCACGCTGTATGGCAATGCTGATGCGTATTCTGTAATATCCTTATTCTCACTTTAGTTAGGATACTCTGTAATATCCTTATTCTCACTTTAGATAGGATACTCTGTAATATCCTTATTTTCTCTATAGTTAGGATACTCTGTAATATATAAAACGTGGTTGTTTGTAATATATTCTTGTCACAATATACTCTCTCTTTCATTTCGTGACAGTTGGCGCCCAACGTGGGGCCAAACAATGTAAATGAATAGCAATAAACGTTGTCTTTGAATGTGACTCACATTTTCAGTCTATGACGAGTCACCCTTGAAAATAATACAAAGTTTCACCATCCAAGCGAAACTGCCTGTCATCTATTCTTTCAGCGTCTAAGTTGACTCTCCCTCTCGATGCGTTAGCGAGATTGGTTTCACACTTTCCTCTAAAGTTATTGTTCTAAGGCCACGCGTCGTTATTCAACGTCATATATCCTACAAATGCGAGCACTTTGCTCCGAATGGGGTGGACTGTGGGACCATATAGGATCTAGACAACGTAACATTCGATTAACGAATACGATATTAGAAATGTATGAATTTATCTTCTGTCATAGATATGTCTTGAGATCTATAAGCGACGAAATAAAAAAGAAAATATAAAATACTAAAAATACTTTTCAAGCTAGGTACTACAAGAATAGCCGCAACTCAGAAGATGCTAGGGCTGGAAAATCTTACCGTAGCGCTGCTGTTGTTAACAAAAATATAAAATAATATTAAAAAAAAATTAAAAATAATAAGTTAAAAAAGAAGATACATTTCGATAATATCTACCTAACACAGAACGATTTTACTTTCAAACGTCTAGCCAGATTGACAAGCAATTTTGCTTATATCAATATTTAAGAAAGTTTTCTAGTAAAATTTATTACAAACTCACTTACAAACAAAATAATTCAACGTAGATAGGTACTTTGATAGTGGGACTTTTTTGTCAACCATGATAAAGGAAAGAGGGGAAATAGAGGTGATTTATGGATTCCATACTCGTATTTTGATCTCGTGGTTTTATGTTGACCACTATCTCGCACCAAAGTGAAAAAGAAAGTGAACTGGGGAGTAAAAATTATCTTTAAAGTATAGTAGGTAAGTTAGAAAAATCGGGAAAAAAGCGGGCAAGTGCGAGTCGGACTCACGCACGAAGGGTTCGGGGCCATTTAAAATGAAAACGTCAAAAAAATCATGTTTGTTGTATAGCGCGTATAAAAGCGTCCTTGAATATTTATCACTACATAGTATAAAATAAAGACACTTTCTCTGTCCCTATGTGCCTATGTCATTATGTCCCTTTGAACGCTTAAATCTTTAAAACTACGCAACGGATTTTGATGCGGTTTTTTTTAATAGATAGAGTGATTCAAGAGGAAGGTTTATACGTATAATAAAACCGTGCAAAGCTGGGCGGGTCGCTAGTTTAATTATATATTATAGTATTTGTTGTTATAGTGGCAACAGAAATATACATCATCTGTGAATTTCAACTATCTATCACGGTTCATAAGTTACAGCCTAGTGATAGACGGACAGACAGACGGACGGAACGCAGAGTCTTAATAATAGGGTCGTTTTTACACTTTACCTACACGTAACCCTAAAACGGGTAGGTTGAAAATAATCCACGATATTTCATATTTGTATGGTAGAACGTGACCTAAAGATCTAAGCTCGAAGTTTGAAATCTGTAGACATAGCATTCTCTGGTAAAGAGCTTATCAGCGGTAGATATCTATTGTTATGTTGAGTTTTATGTTTTTTACTTATTCATTGTGCTATAATGTATTGATAACTTTGTGCTGTAATGTCCACCTTTAATTATCTAACTTTAGCACAAAGCAACAAAATGCTTCTGTTTATTATTGAAATAAAAACGAAAGTATAATTTTAATCTTTTATCCATATCATGCCTTGCTCTTAAATCACTTCGACCGTTGTTTTACCGGTCCTTATTTTTTTCTTCCTATCTATAACAATTTTCACGGACATCCAAATGGGGCTACCAAACAGGTAAAGTAATAAACGACCGTCTGCGTATAGAAATTCACAGCACACCCCAAAAATCTTTGAGTGAAATAAACCAGGTTTGGTCCCCAGTGTTTGCACTTTCTGGTTAAGCTGCATCTAATGAAATCCCCTGTCAGAGTATCCTTGCACTGAATCATAGGAGATCAAGTGATCTTGGTACTTTTAAGAAATACTCTAAATTCTCACACTACCTGGATTTAGCCGCTGCTGGAAACAAAAGTTTCAAAGGTCTGGATTATTTAATCACTTTTATTGGAATTCTGCTTTGGTAGTTTTTTGACGCTCAATGTTTTAATATCTTAGTAGATAAACCCAATAATGGGCCCTAAAGAGGGCCCATAAGACGATTGAAGTACGTAATATAAATACATATTATCTAAAGCGTGTTATCAGACCGTCAATGCTCTGTACGTAAATGTACTCCTTTGGTTGGGTATTGCACAACCTTATTCCATCTTCTCTCTTCCATCATCGTAGCAGTTTTAAATCCATCAGTTTTAAATAAAAAAACGAATTTTATGCGTATCGTCAAAACTGCTTTTCGTCATTACCCAATTTTTCGGATAAAAATGTAGAAACGTTTCATTGATTTTTAAATACAGTAAAAAAACTAAAATTATTGAGGAATGAATTGTTATTTTACAAGAAACGTCTCTGTCTTATTTGTAAAGTATCAAGACGTTCCAGTTTCCTATCTAGATAGACACGTGGGCTTTGAGTATTTTCAGTGTTCCTTCGGCATTTTATTTCGGAGCTTATTCTGATCACGACTTTAGGCACTAACCGTGCTTATTGAATAAACTTTTGAGAGATACACACGCCAGGGGTGTTTCTTAATCCTTTAGTTTTCAGACTAGCTGATGGTAAAGGTAGTTACACAAATGGAAAGAGTAAACCAAAGTAGGCAATTTCAAACTTTTATCCCTTGAAAGGGTGACTCTGAGATATATGAATAAAACCCCGGAGATTGAACAATGGACGATCCAGCATAGTGGACATTATAACGGTTGACCAATTTTCTTTTGTGTGCCTACGATTTAAGAATACATATCAAGCGTCGAGACGAAGTGCTGATTGACACTCTCTTTGTACAAAATCCATTGATTTCTAGCGATTCACTGAACAATATTACATATGAAAAATAAAATCCAGACGGCTGACAGGATGGCAATTTTATATAAAGCAATGTTGTGTTGCCTTGAGACATTTTGTAGGGTAATGATTTTATTTTCTTGAAAGCGTTCCTTGTACGTTTTATCTGTGAAGGAAAAGAAGTTGGCAACTGTTCTCGTTCTAGTATGCTGGTTGAATTTATACTCATTCGATGTTCGGTCGGTAGATTCCTATTTATTGTTTAACAAGGTAGTGTTTGTATTGAACTAGGTTTCAATTGAAAGAAGTTATTTTACTTGCTCCGTTTAGTTAAAGTTATTTATTTGCTCCAAGGTTCTATATGTTTTCTATGTAAATGAAAAATATATTTCTATGTATATAAAATAATTATTAAATAAAATATTATATTATTAAAATAAATATATATAATAATAAAATAATATATTAATAAGGAAAATTACATGCAAGGAATAGAAAAATTACAACTAGTATTTACAATTGAAACCATTGAGCTAACTGCAGACGGTTGCAAACAGTCTAAAGGTAGCTCAATTGATCCATGTCAATACCAGTCGGAAGCGTCCCCAAGACACTGGCTGCATTACCACGCTATATGGCAATGCTGATGCGCTGAGCCAGATATTCACCAGCTCTCGGGTCACGCGTCGCATCGACCAGACGCTCTCTTATATTAATTCATATCAGTCATCTAGCTCACAAGCTCTGCTTAGGTCAAAATTAATGCTGTTTGGATTGTCCAGCATTATTTACTAAAAATTAAAGGAGTAAAATTCTGCCCGCGGATTCACATGCCATACAAAATCTTAATAAAACTAGCATTTCACAATAGTTATTTCTATAGCAATACTTAATGGCATAAAAAGTAACCTATATATGAATATTGTACAAACATGTAGGCAACACTAAAGCCCAATCCGTTCAGCAATTTAGATAAACAAACATAGAAATTACACACAAACTACAATCCTATGGATCTCGTTTAACTACGAAAGTTATATAGTAAAAAGTAACAAATCTATTATAACTATTTAAATATCCATCCATATAAACTTTCGCATTTCTTATAGTGTGATTTCCAGAGAATTTTATAAAATCCCCATAATTTTACACTGCACTATGTCACAGTACACAAACCCCGCACATTTCAACGTACACTTGTTTGGCCACGGCGGGCGCTACCATTAGGAAAAGTAGATTTATAATGCAAATAAGATTACGATGCTCGAGTAGCTAATGCACTCGATGCTATGAATTGCAAACGGCGATTTTCTTTCAATGGATGAAATAAGCAACTATTCTTATGGAAAGGAACAACTTTTGTAAATGAAAGAAGCTTCATGAACAAGCTCGCTTGTCCCCCAAATGTTCGAGGTTCTTACTCGTTCCATGATTTTTTATTTATTTTAAAATCGTTTATTACATCTTGATTGTTTGTTATAGCCATCAGTTAGTTGAACTAATTCAATTAATCACTACATAATATAAAGCAAAGTCGTTTACCACTGTCTGTCTGTTCCTACGTATGCTTGAATCTTTAAAACTAAACGGCGGATTTTGATGCGGTTTTTTTAGAAAGAGTGATTTATGGGCACGGTTTATATTTATAATACATCCGAGCAAAGCCGGTGCGGGTCGCTAGTAAGAACTAATTCTCAGTTGCTGGTATCTTTACGTATCTATAGCAGGTACCTATTATTATAATAATATTATTATTTTCTTATAAGACCCCGTATCTTTAATTTTTAATTTCTGTTCATTAGCTGTTGCTGAAGTAAGCAAATAAAACCAAATCAATTACTTTTACACATCATCAAATCATGTATAAAATCATCATACGGTAGCTTACAGCCTATTTAGGTAGGTACCTATAGATCTTATTGTGTTAATTCGACATAATAACTAGAAATATCTCGACATACCTATACCAACATAGACTAATCTAGGTTTTATAAATTTAATAAGAAACGAAACAAAGTTATAACTGAATTGACGGTAAAAAGAAGAAATTTTTATTACGAAAACTAGCTATAAATGCCCAACATTATTAAATTTCAAAGAAGAAAAGCAATGATAACTTGCAAATCAAATAAAAATGGGAGCCAAAAATTATAGCCAACCTTTTTCATGACACTGAACATTAAACATTTGGGATGGGTACGTTATTCAGAGGGCGCCAAGAAAAATAAATCACAATGGACTAATTTGAATGCTCCCCTCCTTTCAAAGGGGCTGAAAGGATCCCAATGCCTTCCAACAATAGTACCCGCAACCCGCTGAATACAGCGAACGGGCTACCAAAAACATTTTTTATCCTTTTGTGGAAAACATAAACAAAAATGTTTGAATTCCGCTTACCTATTGTTTTTGTAAGCGTATGTAGCTAATGTTCATGCTCTCTGGTTTTGATGTAATTTATTCTAAAATCGGGAGTATTGTTTTTTGAGGAGTTAGTTTAAAATTTAATGTTTTTATGGCATTATCTTGATAAGGTTCTCTTTCCACGCAAAATTTCTAAGTGAGCACTTAATAAAAATCCGACACTTATAATGTAAAATAAATTATGTAGCTAAGCTCAGATTTTGTTAAAGGCTATTTAGTTAATGTTTTAAATTTTAAAAGCATTCTCTTTTAAGCAAGAAACACTGAGTAATCATGCGTTTTACAGTTAAAAGGAGTATTTAGGTTGTAGGTACTTTTCATAGTTAACGAAAACGATTTTCGTCGCAAAAGACACGAAACATTATATTTTGTAAGTTACATTATAGTTTTTGAACGATTTTGAGTAATTCTAAACCTACAGTTGATTGTAAACGAACAATTCGTTGTTTCAAAAGCAACTTTGAAAGGTCAGCGGTAGTGTTAGTAAACAAAAAAGGTCTCGTTTTGGTACTGTGCAATCCACACTAGCCGCACAAAAGTCTGGCATTATATTTTAGCTACATTTACGCTATATTTTTTCTCATAGCTAACTTAATTGAATCCTGCATTCTGGAGGTACAGCCACACCACTTGTAAAATGGCTGCGGGCCTGGGGCAGACCGCAGCTCCGTGCCAACATTCTCAGCTATGCTCGTGGCATTCTCCACACCTCTGTATATCCCACTTACAAGCTAGTATCTGTCCGCAGCTTTGCTGGCACCAAGACTAGGTGCATAGGTTGACTTGTCTATTTTCACAGTATAAGAACTAAGCTGGCAAACGATTAGTTCTCCTACTCTACCTATGCTATATTATGTTGATAGGTTTTTCTTAAATCTTTTCCATAAATATTATATATCCATAATATTAAATACACATAGTTTTATCTTCGCCATTATATGGTTCTGGGTGTTTTATATGGAAAGCAAAAAATATCTATGTTTTTAAAAATAAAAATATTGTAAAAATAAAAACATAGATATTTTTTGCTGATACTGATTACCTATTAGGTATCAGTCATCTAGTACCCATAATACAAGTTCTGCTTAGCTTGGGGCTAGATGATGCTGTGTGGATTTTCCAGCAATATTTATTTAGATAAAACATCATTGTCAGATGATTTTTGATCTTCATTATTATCATCTATTTCGCCTTAGATTAGCCACTGCTGAAACAGTCTCGTATACTGCAAATTTATTCTCTAATTTACTGAACTAAAAGTAATTGCTGTAACAACATGGTTCCATTTTCTCAATAAATTGAAAATACCTAAAATATTTGTATTAACCCGACGACATTTCAATTATAGTCAATGTAACTGACGGGGCGCCACCGTCTAATTTACCGGCGATGTCTCTCTGTATATTTATTTCCGTGGCTTTGTTCTTCTATCCGCGAATTAAACGGCGGAAAAGACAGGTACTGAGCAAGCTAGAATCCTTCCGTTATTTGTTCATCATTATCCTTACTATTATTAAACGAGAAAGTTCTCAAACAAAATCTCTTACCAATCTTTAACTATTAGGACTATTTGTACTACCTACTGATGTAGATATAGGCTTCTTTTTGAAAATAAAAGAATCGTAACTGTTTGATATCTATTTCGATATCAAACAGATATTATCATAAGTCTTTATTTGCCATTAATTTTTTGAGTTGCTTTACAGGTCACCAAAAACATCAAAGGACATTCTACCTTCGCCTAGTTCTCCTTCAAATTGAGCAAAATCTACAGCACCTAATGATTTATATAGGCCACGTTCATCCCGGTTTATTTACGATTCTCGCCCTACAGAATAATTACAGGGCGCATAAACGCTGGCGAATGTAAAAAGGGATTACACAGTAATGATTGCAGAGTAATTGTAGGGATGGGGATATTGTGGGAAGGTAATGCTGCCGAAACGTGAGGCGGTTTTTTCAGGGAAACTGCACCCAAAAAGCTTAACATGGCAGAGTGATTGAAGCCACCGAATTTTTTTTAATGTAACTGTACCTACAACCCAGAAAACTTCGAAAGTTGTATCAGGTTTTACAAAAGCTTCAGTAACTTTTACTTTTTTATTTTGTGAAAACAAATAACTAACAAAATATTAAGAATATTTCCACCGTGGCGTGGTAGGTATCCTCGTTCGTTATAAAGTTGCACCAAAAAGAATTTCCCTAAGCTCAAGTGACAATTCAATTTCGTAAATTGCATTTTGGGAGGGTGCTTATGCTTATCATAATTCCTTGTAAAAATCAAAGATAAAAAGAAACTCTTAAAGAGCTTCAACAAACACATTATGAGTAAAACTTGTTAAGGCCCGCAAAGAAGCAAAGAAAAACACCTAAGTACCCAAGTACAGTCGGTGGCAAAAGCGCCTACAATCTTTACGAGTTTTTATCACGCTATCGTAACTTTTACTGCAATGAGGTTTCACTTTATCTGCTGTTTTCATTGTGTTTTACTTTCATCAACGAGAAAATTATGAAAAAAGTACATTTTGTACCAGAAATTGAGAGTTTTCAGAGCCTTGACACATCAAGGTTATCTCAGTAGAACCATTGATAGTCTGAACAAAGATTTTAAACAATACCTTTGTTCAGATGTTTAGCATTTTCATCCAAACCGACACTTCTTTCAACATTATTGTATTTTTGGAGAGTAATAAACACTGCTACATTCCATAACTCAAAAAGAAGCACTCTACAATTTATATCCCCCTGTGCCTGATGTCAATATGTACCCACACAGTAAACAGTAAGTAGGTACAAGTGTCTGCGTCGGACGAAAGTCAGGACCATTATGCACCCCAGTCAGAACCCCAACAGATAAGTAAGTAAAACAACTTTATTTGATGTTTTGCGTCACCGGCCTCCACCATGACACTAGGGGATGACGTGATAAAATAGCTAAGTGTACCTCACGGTTGGTGAATTATGTTGATGCTACCTGGATCTCTGGTGCGTTCTTAACCTCCCCATTTGTTTATGTAACGTAGTCTTTGTCACCGACTGTGCAACGCATAGGAGGGTTTTTCAGCCAGGGTATCAAGGTATGTATCAAAACTTTTTATACTTTCGAGAATTTTATTATTGATTATTAGATAAATATAATATGAATTAGGCTTGTATCAATCAAAATCATAAAATTTCATATTTATAATAATCAATTTCTTTAAATACATTTTAAGTATATAATATTAAGTCATGTCTACCACAATTTTTCTTGCAATCAAATACTCGGAAATTTATTGAGGTGCGAGTACATAATTATACTTCTGATTTCATTAGGTACAATTGACAGAGTTGCAGTGGTCGCAGAAAATTGTTTTTCTTCTCTCTTGAATTAACAAGTTCGGTTAGGAATAAACCCGCCTCTACATTTGCGTGTCGCATTCTCAATTGCGGTGCTCCCTGCAGTAATACCATGTGTGAATTTAAACATTGCCAGATCCTTGTGATGATCGTGTACCATAAAAATAGGGTGTTAGTTGCTAATGGTATTACTACGCGGTGCACAACTAATTAATTAAATATGTGTTTGGCGCAAGCAGTAGTTTTAAACAAAACTCAGTGGGTTAACGTTAATTTGGAGCTTCTTTTTACGGCTTTGTAGTAGCCACAAACAAAGGAGTTTCTTATTAAATTCAGATTATCATACTAATAAATGTTTTCGTTATTTATTAGCGAAAACACCAAAACTAAAGTAAGTTTTTTTATATTAACATTATTATAGTTTTTGGACGGTAATCAGACCATAGATTCCTGTACTAGTTTCATTGTTTCAGGAGCCAGTAACTTCTTTAACCTATATAATTAGTTAACTATGTCAAACCAATATTATTATTAATGCTATCAATAATAAAGGTAAAAACGTATTATATCTATTTTTTTTAAGTAGGTATCTATTTGTTGCACACACAAATACAAACAAAAAGCACACTGACATTTCCAATTAAAAAGCTCCTATTTTCAAGAACTGCTAAAAGCATAAAGGGCTGCTATACACTACAGCTTTTAGATTTATGTCATGACTGAATTACAAGTCAGTACCTTCCTACTGTAGAATCTACAGAGTGCCGGTAAATGTTCCTTTGTGGAGAAAAGTGAAGCCTAAAGTGACTGCAGTTTTAAGAACAATTCTCTTTAAGCGAAATGGTCCTGAAACAGGCCCGCTGATGCATTTGAGGAGGATGCTCTAAAGTTTTCTGGAGTGGTTTAACTACAGTACTTTCATGAGCCATGTTTCCATGTTTTTAATGAGTCTGCCACGGGATGTTTATAATGATTGAAACATATAATAAACATGTGTCTAGATGTTTTTGAGTAGGCTTTTGTAGACAATACGTAGGCAGAGAAAAGATTGCTCTTAGCGATAAAACCGCCCTTTATTCTTGCTCTGTTCTTAGAATTACGATCTTATACTGTATGTATATACAATATGTATATCCCGTCTTTGTGTGGTGTTATCTGGCTATGAATTTATAAGATTCTTTGCTCAATTGTTAATACTAGTTCTTATTTGTTTCCAAACATTGTGATTTTCTTCGTTGAAAAAGATCGAACCGATATCTAAAATCCCCACTCATTCACTATAATTTTTTTGGAAAAATTGGTGACACTACTTACAGCCGAAGTAAGGTTTTTTTCTAGATATTTCACAAAAACGACTCATAAAAAGTAATATTCTGATAATTTACAAAAAGTTCCTGATTTTTTAGTTTAAATTTAAATGCTATATCAAGTAGAAAAATAATAATATACTTACGTCACACTGTCAGTCCAGTGCTTAGGGCTAATTCAGTCCTTTGTCTGGTTTAGACAGAATTCAAAACCCTTTGTTGTCTACCTTTACATGAAAAGTCTTGAAGATAGAATTACTAAGGCTATGGTGTAAGTATATATGGTTTTGTAAGTTTTATTGAGCCTATTAAATCTATATGCCAACTTAAATGCAAAGGTACTAACCAAATTTTTATTCAAACATAGGGAAATGATAATGATTTTGGTTGCCTGGAAGAAATCGCTTTAAGCGATAAGGCCGCCAAATTCATTGCTTATCTCAGTTAGAATATTTAAATAAGTATTTCCTGTTTTATAAGTGATGCAATAAAAGTATTATCTATCTATCTATCTATGATATGGCAATTCTAGTTATTTTAGGATGTTAAAGGCAGAACACCCCACAGAAATGTAATTTTTTAATAGAAATAGAATCGAACTCGAAAATTCCATAAAAATAGGTCAGGTTTGAATTTTTTTTATTCCAGCGGAATCCTAAGCTTGTTTGTTGGAAACTGGGCAACAAATCTGTTTTCAATTGAAAGGGGTTGCTGTTTCGGCGCGAATTCGCTTTTACTCGCCGAATCCTGATTGCATTCAGATGTGTCACTTTGAATTAGTTTGCGTGTTTATTGTGAAATTCAGGGCACAAGGATTCCGGTTTGCTATCTTGTTCAAAAATAAAACTTGTAACCTACTGAGATAGATTACAAAAACTAGGTTTAAAGTTATTACGCATAGTTAAACAGACCCTTTACTAAGACTCCGTTGTCCGTCCGTCTTTCTGTCAGTCTATTACCAGTCTGTATCTCATAAACAGTGATAGTTGGACACATAAAATTTTCACAGATGAATTATTTCAAAAATACTAAAAAACAGAAAAAAAATATATTTAAGGGACGACATTTTTGCCGTTTTTATAAATAATGGGACGGAACCTTTCGTGCAAGCGTCGACTCGCACTTGGTTGGTTATTTTCAATCAGACAGCTTCGATAACTACTTCGTATTAAGTACTTATTAAAAAACAGCGTGACATGAGTATTGAGATACTACACAAAACTATGACTGGTAGATGTACATTAGGTACACATTCTATACAAAAGGAACTCTTACAATTGTGTTCACTGCTCATTTGCTATATTATGTGTAATGTTTGCAAGCCATACAACATAAATACTTATTGTTATTTTATTAACTATTATTTTTGTTTATTATTGACATGGATCAGTTACCTTTCGTTTGCAACCGTCGCGTCGGCAGTTAGCCCAATGGTTTCAATTGTATTTAAGTACTAGTTTTAATTTTTATATTCCTTGATTGTAATTTTCTTTGTTAATAAATACCTTTAAACCCCATCTAAAACACATAGAGCTGTAATGTCCTGGTTCGGGCGCAGATGTGGTTCGGCTTATGGGAAATCCCCGTAAGCCGGACTTACCCTGTGTTCGTGTTGTAATCGCCGCACTTGAATTATCACCCGTTTTAAATACATTCGAACGTGCGTTTCGGTAAATAGTTATGTTAATGCGCCCGGGTTTAGAATCCTGATTTGGGCACAGGTTTTCAGGTAGCTTTAATCACTTTTGTATTGGGCAATGGTGTAGGTAATATAGACAACTTGTTTATGTAATAGCGCGTTTACGCGGATTACGCGAGTCAACACTAGTCATTTACGTTTGGAATTTGAAAAATTTGACCGGCTTAGCGAGTCAGTCCATAGTATCTCTAACACAGACATCTCTAATACATTGTAGTTATTATTACTATTCTACTAATATATTAAATGTGATAGTCTGTGTGAATGTTTGTTATAACGTATCTACGTAACTACTTAATTTATTTCGATGAAATTTGATACGTAGATAGTTTAAGATCCAGAATAACACAGAAGCTAATCTTATTTTGAATAATATACCTATTAATATAAGATTAAATAGGGTGGTAATGTTTATATGAAAAATTATTTTCCATGATTCGATTCACTTAAAACTTATTGAATAAACTGCAAAGTAAATATTTTATTGTTTTTTTTTCCCTATAAATATCTGATATAATGAATAAATAATTTCCACGCGATGATGCTGCGGGGCGATTAGTTTGATGAATAATTTGGTCACGGAATGACTGTCATTCCGTGACCACGGCAGTGTGTAAACCTGTCGAAACGTCGGGAAAAAAATAGGTAAATAAACGCGATAAATCCCCGTACATAAATATTTATTATAATACATTGTTCTGATCGCGTAAGTTTAAAAAACTTAATTTTACTGTCGTTTCTTACATTATGTTATCCTGAACCAAGACACTACCCAAAACAAAGTTTACATCAATAACTTTCAAATGAAACACTAAAAACGGAAAGATGAAAAGAGAAATTGAATTACCAACCTACCGTTCTATGTCGAGAGCTCTGTGATGTTTGTTTGTGGCAATAGAGAAAAGTGAATACATTAGACAACACCCCATGGTAGCCGCTATATGATCTAGCACGACAGACTTAGCTGGTTCACTTGATTATTTAGGTATTTTTTCTATGTATTAACTACAATTCAAAGAAAACGTGTTCTTGAGTGAAGACCGCGACTTAGCAAACGTAGTGTAGGATGCCCTCCGGCCAGGTGGGATGACGATCTGCGAAAGACTGCTGGCAGGTGCTGGATGCGTCAAGCTGAAGACGGGTGCTACGGCGCTCATTCGGGGAGGCCTATGTCCAGCCGTGGACTAATATGGGCTGATGGTGATGATGATAAAAGAAAAAAACTACATAATATCTTGGTTTCTCATATGTTGGTAACAATCTGTCCAAATCAGTACTCGTGATTTTTCACAAGACCAATCTATTTAGTAAAATTCCTATTTTAAATATCCAATCTTTCTGGTTTTGCGAACCGACAAAAAATTATAATTCTGTAGATGACCAAAACTTAAGATAAAAAGGCCTTAAATATTTTTTTACTATAAATTTACTCTATCTTTTGAAGTTTTTAATTGTTTAAACATTATTAGTACTAGGTTTTTCACACTACAAAATAAATTGATTATTTCAGATTGCAAAATTTATTTATTAAAATTTATTACGATGGTCCAAAGTCTTACTTTGGACCATCACATACACTTTTTATCCAGCTGAAACTCTGCCGTTTTGATTTTAGCTATGTTCACATCGCCAGACATAGGTGGAAAGAATTTTTGGACCCTTCTCAGTTATCTTGCTCAACTCATGAATATTTTAGAGGTGCTTACGACATGGAAAGTACCGAATATGCCCAGGATAATAATTCAAAGCGAAGATGGGATATAAGTGTAGTCTTAGATTTGTTTCGTCGATTTATTAAATACCTTTACTAATAGTTTTACGAAGCTATTAGTATTGATAGATTGTTACAGAGAATAACAGTCAATAAAATCGACTAAACTACCTAATGGGTAACATCACTTAACCTAAAGTAGAGTCTTAGTTTTAAGTAATTATATTATTATTAAAATCGCCACCTTCGATAAATGAGTTATAAAATTCTGAAGAGTCATAGCCTCACAAATAAATTTTAAGTACATACTTTTATTTTATGTACAAGTATGATGTGTGACAATAAATAATCTGAATCTGAATAAAAAAAAACCAAGCGGTTCCAAAAAAGAAATTTAATTTAAAACAACTATTCCTGTATTTCAGGATCATTTAGTTGTAGTTAGTAAACTATCTTAATAGTACATGCATGTTATGAAAGAAACAAACATAATGTGTCAGTATTTCTGAAAAAAAGCCGTAAAAGTAAGTTAAGAGGAGTAGATTTAGCAGTTTAAGTTCTAACTATATTAAAAAATTCGAGGACAAAATGGGGAACTTTAATTAAATAACTTGAGTGAGGTATCTTTGAAAAGGTAATATCCTGACTGAATGTATGTGTAATATGTATGTGTGATACAGTTCGTATTTTTGTGACGTGTATATTCATATCAATAAATAACTGAAACTGAAACTGAATGATATCAGAATTTTATATATCAACATTAAATTAGGAACATGACGTGTTCCTTTTAGAATGAAAAATTGTGTTTTGATTTTGAAAAACAAAAAAATTCGGTAAAATATCAGTAATTTTTATTTAAATCTTATTATTTTCTGACAAATAAGTGGAGTACTTTTAGTACCTAACAAAGCTAAAAACTCAAATAAAAAATACTCACTCATTCAATTAAAATTCATTCCCAACAGCAACAATGTTGAAATACCCCAACGTTTAAAATTTCAGTAACAATGCAAACAACTTACCTACAGCATCGGCTAAGCTCGCAATAAAAGAAACGTAAAATATGTGCGCTTTAGACAAATTAAATACATGTAATTAAGCATTTTAAAATCCTGCATTAGCCAGCCCCAAAGTGTTTGTAAATTAAGCTTAGTGTTTTACATAAATATTTTTCTTTTATCCCTAAATTAGACTTGGTTTTGTATTTGTATTTAATTTATTTTAAAAGTGCTACCTAAATAATATTATTTTATTAAAAGAAAAACATAGGTAAGTACCTAAACTAACCTCATCATCGGGTTTTTTAATTAAAAGTACATTTTTAAGCTAATTTATTATAGTAAAGCTAACACTGCTGGAACGTATTTTGTAAACTCTCTAAAGTAAAGTAAAAATGGTTTTACTGACAATGTAATAGTTTGTTTGTTAGTTATACAGACAGTAAATGAGTACATTGGTTCTGAACTGAGTTCAAAACTATATTTCAGGAGCCAGTGACTTCTTCAGTTTAAAATATCAGTTATTTATGTCAAACCAACAGACTCCACCTTTATTAAAGACTAGCTGGTGCCCGCGACTTCGTCTGCGCATGATAAGTATTTCGAGTACTCGCTATTTTACTTGCGTAATTCCTTTCTCGTGGGATTTTCGGGATAAAATAAAGCCTATGTGTTGTTCCAGCTTATAATCTATCTCTGTGCCAAATTTCATCCAGATCCGTTCAGCAGTTTTTACGTGAAAGAGTAACAAACGTCTATCCATCTATCAATCTATCCATTCATCCTTACAAACTTACGCGTTTATCAGTTCAATTCAGTTTGGTTCCCCTGGGCTATACGGGTTTTCAAAAATTTCTCACAGCATCTGAACGACGCGCGCGCGTCGTTCAAATGCTGTGAGAAATATTGAAAACCCGTGTAGCCCAGGGGAACCAAACTGAATTCCGGGATAAAATGTATCCCATGTCCAATCGTCCCGAGTTCCATTCGAATTCATTCACTTCCTCGTGATGCGTGGTTAAAGAATTTTTCTTTCACCCTCTCTCCCAGAGGAACCTTACCGAATTCCGGGATAAAAAGTATCCCATGTCCTTCCTTGTAGTATGAACTCAAATCGTCCCAAGTTTCATTCCAAGTCATTCAGCAGTTTCGGCGTGATGCGCGGTAAAGGATTTTTACTTTCATACCCTCTCCCATGGGAACCTTACTGAATTCCGGGATAAAAAGTATCCTATGTCCTTCCTCGTAGTATGACCTATAATCATGCCGAGTTTCATTTAAATCCATCAAGTAGTTTCGGCGTGATGCGCGTTTACGATACAGACAGACAGACAGACAGACAGACAGACAGACAGACAGACATGAATGAAAAAAAATACAGTTTTGGCTTGAGTATCGATATTAGAGTGCCATCCAAAAAAAATTTTCAAAATATCTTCAATGTACAGATTTGGACCTGTTACAGTTTTATTATAAGTATAGAAAACAAATAAAATCATACAGAAATAGGTATTTTATTTCCTCGAATACATTATAACAATTTTCTTTTCTTTTCTTCAATTGGTATAGAAAACAGTATTCAGATCGAAATAAAATAAAATATTTAGTTTATAAAATAAGGCAAATAAGGTTTTTCATAATTATTTTCTTATATAATTAATTATATACTGATGAACAACCTTAACGTCTGTCTACTCTGCAATGATATTGGGATTATACTTGTGCTTAGGTGTCAGTAGGTTTACCAAGCTGTTTAATTATTCATCTCATTAGAGAAGTTTCTAGGCGTTCCTTTGTAGTGAGGAAGAGACGGGCGGGTGCAATACCGATAGTCTGGCCATAGCTGCAGAGAGAACGGCTAGAGCACTGCGTTGAAGCTGAAGACTCATTCTACTAAACTCCTTTATAGATTGAGTGCGCGAGTGAGTCAAAATGCGCAATGCGCGTAAAAAAGCTATATGGGTATTTACGTAACTACTATGTTAAAGTCAGGCGATTTTTATGTCAAAACTTATGGTAGAGGTACTGAACACGTTGAACTGAACATTTATTTATTATTTATTATTTTATAATGCTGATTGTGACATTCACGCTAAAGAATAATGTAGCTCGGTCACTTTAGTGAATTCGAGTTCCAATCGGAATTTTTACAAAATGAGTCTTCAGTGGGTGAGATAAAGAGAGAGAGAGAGAATTGTTTTTATTTGCCTATCAATCATTATCAAATGCGGTTTTGGTGTAAAACAACAATTTTCGTACTAACTAGTTTTTTTTCCAATATCTGTGCTGTGTGTTTTTTACCACCATGCTTTTACTATTGATCAATTTGACCATGGTGGTAGCCATAACCAGATTGATATCTAAAGCCCTCACCCAGCTATTTCTTCTGCCCTGTGACACCCTAGTTTTCAACGGGAAACTTGAGCTTCATAAAGTTTTGAGAATGTGTCGTACCCAACTTAATGCCTTCCTATTGAGAGCCAATGATAATATATTCAGAATACAAGTTCACAGTGGCTGTCAAAAACACTCGTACTAGTCTATTTCCTATCGTAAAATAGTCAGGGAGTTTGTACAAACCATTTTCCGTTGTTCACCGAATTTGATCAAGTGTCTGTAGGTTTCTAAGTTAGATGCAATGCAACGTGATCGAGAAAACGGATAATCTTATGCTGCAACATTGTATATGTACATTGTACAGTGAAGGTAGGTACGTGAAGCTAGAAATCGAGATTCGGTTGGTGCTCGGTGAAAATGAATTCCTAAATTGAGGATATGAATCTTGTTGAGTGTTATTTGCTCCTCCTGAAGACTTTGTTGTAAATGCAACTTTTTGGGCTTATTTGTAACAGAAAGTTATAAAAAGATTACCTAGTATCTGCCCGCGGCTTTGCACGCGTTATACGTTGATACGGGAAGTTTCAAGGCTATTTCCATGGAAACTTAATTAAAAGTTGATGACAAGTAGCTTCTGTTTTATTACAGGCTTAGGGCTACGCCTATTACTAAAATCAGTAATGTCGATGTAAAGAGGTAGTAGATCCAGCCATCCAAACTATCGCATTTATTACCATCATCATCAACCTATAGGAATGCTCTATAAAGCATTTATTATATGTATTAGAGTGTTATATAAAGCAAACTTTCTGCTTTACTCGTCACGGATCTTAAATATTTTACAAAACGACTTCAGCCTTAGATTTAAGAAAATAAGGTTTTATTTAGCACACTAGGGAACTTATTTATGGGATGAACAGTGGCCCGTTTGTTATTCCAGGGCTAGAACTACGTCTATTCCAAATTTCAGCCTGCTCCTTTCAGTAGTTTCTTTCTGCAGGAAATAGGAATGAACATCCATACAAACTTTCGCATTCATGATATTAGTACAATCAGATATAATTAGCTAATATAATATTGTCATTCTATAACAATAACTGAATCATCGAATATTCCATAAGTAAAAGACTCGCGAAGCCCTTTCAATCACCGGCCGACGGCATCAGCCGGGATCAAGCTGCCCCTGACAGGCTGGGTCCGGAAACTGTCCCGGGACGGCGCCGGCAGCGTGACAGGGGGACGTCACTACCATTGTCCGGGATTAGTCACTTTCTGGACCACTGAGCGCCTGACGAATTTGGGAATTGTTTATAGATTTGAAGATGGGTTAATTGATAACGTATTATTATTTGTGATAAGGTATTTTATTGCACAGGACTGGGTGGACGTTGAGGCTCTAGAGTCTAACCCGTCTTAAGCATATTTGTACATTTGAATTTTTTTTTGCTTAATATCAATTAATCTGTCTTGACTACTTTAAGGTTTGATGAAGCCGGATGGATTGTCCAGAACATTATTTGTATTATTGGCTAAAAAGACAAATTAAAAGTCGAAAGTTGAAATTAAAACAGATATGCCTACAGTAAGACCTTTTCAGGAAGCTGGTAGAGATTCCAAACAGTTTAATCCACAATCAGCAACAACATCAATCAAACCAAATCATTCGAAGAAACGATTAATTATAAAGAACTTTCAACCGAAACTTCACCCTATTAATCTTACCCCGCACCCTTCCAATTTCGCGTTAAAGTACCGTCAAAGTGTGAACAAGAATCCTTAGAACGTTAGAAGGACTACATACTAGAACACTACCTAAGTACCTTTATAGCGAAAAGTTAATAGTGTGACATATTAGTTTTTTTTGCTTAATAAATAATGCTGGACAATCCACACAACTTCATCAGTCCAAAGCTAAGCAGAGGTTGTTTTAGGGGTGATATGGGATAACTGATGTACTTCTCTAATATTTCATTAAGATTTGTGTTTAGTTTACATAGACACTCAGAATTCCGGAACAAATATTTGCATCGTAGAAACATTTGTCCCAAAGCGGGAATCAAATCCACAACCTCTTGCGTCGCAGCCAGACCTTCGATTACTAGTTGCCTGATTTGTGATGTGACAGAAGGTTGCGGGTTCGATTCCCGCCATGGAAACAATTTTTGTTCTGGGTTCTAGGTGTTTTCTTTTAAAAAAAATATCTATCAGTGAAACGTATTGTATTAATGATATTATTCATCTAGCACCCGTAACTCAAGCTAAATGTAATCTCAGTAATGTAAATTTATTATATCAGTCTTCTTGTACCTATAATACAAGCTTGGCATGCATGATGCTGTGTTGATTGTCCAGCATTATTTATATATTGATTTATCACCAGCTAAAGCCGATCCATGTTAACTTTATGATGAGACCCGAGTGTGAACTCCCCTTTATTCAAACACGTTCGATTGCAGAAAGAACAACAAGGCGGCGTGACGTGTGACGTGACAAATGACGCTCAGGTGTCACGTTATCGCGTACCGCAGATGCTGTGAAGCCGTGATTGTGAATAAACTAGGCGCTTATGTCGGGTAGGGTCTAGTATTTCTGAAGAAGGTTTAATATAATATGTTGTATATTTTTATATAATTTGTATATAAATATGTATGTCGAATTAGAAGGAAAACAGGATCATCTTCATGATCATCTCCATAAAACCGGATCACCGAGCATCAATATGGTTTTGTCAGGAAAGCGCACTCAAGGTGTTATCCGGTACACCAATCTTTACTGGGCTAATGCAGTGCACGAGCGCATGCAATAATAAAGCGTAGCTACGATAATCATGCGATTTAACTCAAAATAATAATTTAGAAAAATGCAAGAGATGGTCACTGTCATTATTTCAACCAAAGTAATTAATTTTCTTTTATGACATTTGTCCATCAACAGTCTGTTGTCCTTGAATCACATGTTCTATGGCCTGGCCGCCTATAGAGCAAAGAGACCGAATACATATCAAGAAGTTATCATTACTCTTGACTATGAAATGCATGGTATCAAA
The DNA here is from genome assembly GCA_944547425.1 of Eupithecia centaureata. NCBI lineage: Eukaryota > Metazoa > Arthropoda > Insecta > Lepidoptera > Geometridae > Eupithecia > Eupithecia centaureata. The sequence continues at coordinate 5,611,944 of OX155677.1, read as the reverse complement.
ACGAAGGCTCGCTAGTATGAAATAGAATGAGGTCTGGAAACGCAGCGATCTGCGACATGTATAAAACCAAGTTCAGCTAAGAGTTCTTGACAAGGAAGGAGTAAAGACGCATACACTTTTATTTATATAGATAGATGAACTAGGCGCTAATGTACGATTGTTTTTGACCTAATATTTTCTATTTGTTTTCTATTGCATTATTTTAAATTTAAACATTCCACAAAACTAATACCAAAATACAATTTATTAAAGAATACAAGTATTAAGAACTCTTTACAAAAATATGTACTTTAAAAATCGTTTTTGCTTTTTGTTCACATATACATACATGGTATCCAGGGGTATCCCTTATAACTAACTAAATTAGTAATATGGTTATGATAAATTGCTACAATTTGTACCTACGGTGCAAATAAGAATATCAAAACTTATAATTAGCCCATAAACGGGAAGTTACCGAACAGTTTACGATTTTCAGAGTAATCAAAAACTTCACACAAAAATGGTTATGTAAGATTTCAAAAAGTAATTTCAAATCAGCGATTTGCAAAGTAAAACGTGGGCAAGTAATTAAAATTCCTAATGGGATTTACTTATCGCAACGGCAAATAAATAATTTCAGAAGGAAAGGAAAGCTTTTACATCTCTTGTAAATTAACATGTAAATTACAGACTCAGTTGGCAAATGGGTTTTTTCAGGACTTGAAGCTTTTCCAAAAGGGATACAGCTCCTTGAGTATTTCAGAGTGACCTGAATTCAAAAGTCTCTTATGTTTCTTTATTTTACGCAAGCTTCTTCTGGAGTTCTCTTCTTTGATATAGGTAATATTATTTTCAAAAAAGATGTAGAGAATAGTCCGTACGCGATCGATACATGACAGAACGTTGTCAAAGTATACATATTTCATACAATACATTCCACGCATTGTCAAATTTAAATTGATGCCTAACTAAGATTACAACATCTTCGAAACCCTATAAATATAAAAGAAAAATGTCAAAGAAAATTATTTAACACCGCTTTTCACATAATATTCGTGCATTTTCAAAATTAAAAAAGAACCTTACCAAGATCTGTCCTATCCTATCGATCCTATGACTACAGGTATACAACATTATTTGGGACCTTATAAATATCAAAGAAATCCCTTTCAAAGAAAATTTATCTATCACCGCATTTCATATACAGTTCGTGCATTGTCAAAATTAAATTGGAACCTTACAAAGATCCTATGACTGCACACCTACAACATCTTAGTAACCTTATAAATGTTCAATCACTTTTATTTTAGTTAAAATGGTTTTTTCTCAATCAGCAACGGGACACGCTCAGATAGAGCCTACCGCTAGGACTGGGTTTATAGTACACTAACAGCGACTCGCGGTTTTACCCACGTTATTCCCGTTCCCGTGGGAATTCCGGGATAAAATATAGCCTATGTTTTATTCTAGACTATAATCTATCTCTGTGCTAAATTTTATCTATATCCGTTCATTAGTTTTTGCGAGAAAGAGTAATAAACATCCATCCATCCATACTAACAAACTTTCGCATTTATAAAATGTAATAGTATACAAATCCTAAAAAATCTCGGTGGCTTATTTTACAGCAACTATCCACGGACTTCAATCACCCTCACTTGTTAGAAACAAGCAGGTATAAGCTAATAGGCCACTCTACCATAACGTAGAATAAATTGAGAACGGTTTGCATAACGCCTTGTTTATTTTATGAAGCTCTGGACAGCGGACGGAACCGTTGCAATATTGAAAACAATCTTACCGCACTTGAGAACGCTTTCAAGGGACTGGTCTTAGTGCTAGCGAGTAACCTCAGAACAAATGTAAGAAATCTATGATATTACTTAGATTCACTTGGTGCAAATATTCTGTGTTTGAACCAATTCATGGTAAGTAATAAATAATGCAAGTAGTAATAGTAATAGGCCTGCATCCAGCAGTGGACCAGTAAAGGTTCTAGATGAGATGATGATGAATAAATAATGCTGGACAATTCACCCAGCATCATCTAGCCCCAAGTCAAGAAGTTATAAACAGTTATTTTGTGCCCATGTTATTGACTACTGTGTTTTGTCTAGCATTATGGTCTCTTTTATCTAGGGCCACATTTGCCGGCTACGGCGAATATTGGTGTTAACGCGATGAATGTGGCCGGGTACATTCTGCCATCGCGTAGTATTCGGGCGAAGACGATGTAGTATCGGGGAGCTGTCGGTAAACTGGCGCGGATCAAAGGGATTTGTCGCGACAACATTCGCTTGGGTGGCTACACAAACGTCAATTCAGTGTCTTCCATGAAACTGAACAACACAATCCGGCACGATGCATCGCGTCAAATTGACACTAAGCTTTTGCCCGCCTTAATATAGACAAGAACATCGCCTATGCCCGAACACTATATTTTTATCCCATCAACGCACCACGAATCTTTGCCCGCCAATATAGCTCCGGCATTATAAAATAAGCAACCAACATATGAATATAATCACAACACAGCAGACTATACCGCACTTGCACGATTTATTCTGGAACAATCCATCGTATAGATTACAAATTGTACAGATATGGAATGGAAAAAAAATTCCGATCAAAAAGTATAAAATTCTTTTTTAAATAATGATTTAAAAATTAAAACAAAGACCACACAATTTTGTGCACAGGTTTTTATCTTATCGCCAGCAAACAGACCACACCCGTAAAGTGTATGAGATATTATGTCACTTTTCGCTCAGATAATGTTCCGTGGCATAGCCCTGCGGCTGCCGTGACAAATGACATGCGGGCACCGACTTCGAAACACCAAGTCTTATCGGAACACGCTTGGCAAAGTGCGAATTACACCTCAGGGCTGCTAAGTTGTTCTAGCGTGCAATATAGCAACAGATTTTATAACTGTATTTTGTTACATACTAATGCGAAATTTTGTATGGCTGTATGGTTGGACATGGATGTACGAATGTTTGTTCCTCTTGCACGAAAAACTACTGAACGGATCGAGCTGAAATTTTAAATTTACATAGTTCTAGCCCTGTTATAACACATAGGCTACTTTTCACCCCATACGTTCCCATGGGATATCAATAGCCTTAAGACGTTTCCACAGAAACAACGCGTATGAAGCCACGGGCAGAAGATTAGTAATTAAATAATCATCATCATCATCATTCTATATTAGTCCACTATCGAATTAAATAATGTTACGGCCGAATTATTATTTTAAAGTTTTGCTAACTAATAACCTATGCTCTTTTCTTACATGTTTGCTTTTTCCAGCATTACATTTTTTTTTATTGTTTTACCCACCTTTCTATTTAGCTTTACCTATCAATAATGTTTTGCCACGAAATGTTACATATAGAGCTTCTAACTTACATTCAGTCAAAAAAGTATCGGGAATGGATGATTTGTTTATGGTTCCAAATTCAAATTTTTGTTTTTTTTGTTGTTGTTAGGTTGGCACAACTGTTTGCCATTTTGGCGCGAAGTTTGAGTTGCATCTGTTATTTATATTAAATACAGTGCTGTTTTTAGTTACATCATATCTAGTGTGTATTGCGAATTTCACAATGGACAAAAACATCGAACAAAGAGTTTGTCTTAAGTTTTGCATCGCCAATGGAATTTCGTGTTCGGAGTCACTGAAAATGTTACAGAAGGCTTTCGGTGAATCGACTTTATCAAAAACACGTGCTTATGAGTGGTACAAAGCGTTCAAAAGCGGTCGAGATGTGATGGAAGATTTGCCTCGCTCTGGTAGGCCATCAACGTCTGCAATTGAAGTTAACATCGCAAAAGTGAAGGAAACAGTGACTGAAAATCCTCATTCAACTTTGCGAGAGATAGCCGCCGAACTTTCTGTATCTCACGAGTCGATCCGTACCATTTTAAATAACCACTTGGGTATGAAACATGTTGCCGCTCGACTAGTCCCAAAAGACCTGAATTTTCTCCAAAAACTCAATCGCATGAGAGTCGCTGAGGACATGCTAGAACGAGTCAATTCCGACCCAACATTCATGAAACGCATTATTACTGGTGACGAGACGTGGGTTTATGAGTTTGACATGCAAACTAGTCAACAAGCTTCGGAGTGGCGCCTTCCAACTGAACCGAAACCGAAAAAACCACGCCAAAGTCGATCAAAAGTCAAAGTCATGTTGACTGTTTTCTTTGACTCTCGCGGTGTTGTGCACTCGGAATTCTTGCCGGAAGGTCAAACGGTAAATAAAGAATATTATTTGAGCGTTATGCGGCGTTTAAGAGAGCAAATTCGACGAAAAAGGCCAGATTTGTGGAAAGAAAATTCTTGGATTTTGCACCACGATAATGCGCCTTCGCACAAGGCCATCATTGTGACCGAATTTTTAACCAAACACTCAACAAATACCATCGAGCAACCACCATATTCACCAGATATGGCTCCGGCCGACTTCTTTCTTTTTCCTAAACTCAAATTACCACTTCGTGGCACCCGTTTTCAATCGGTACAAGACATAAAGGAGAATTCGCGGCGAGAACTGAACTCAATTCCGGAAACAGCGTTTAAAAAATGTTTTGATGATTGGATAATTCGTTGGCGTAAGTGTATCGTTTCTGAAGGAGCATACTTTGAAGGTGATAAAATAAATTTGGATGAATAACAAACATTTTGTGTATTATTGATCTTTTCCCGGTACTTTCTTGACAGAGTAGTACTCAATTTCCTAGAAATCGTGTATACAAGTCCCGCTTTAAGCTTTTCCTTTGTTTTGAATTAATCTCCAACAACAAAATCAAATATTTCCTCGCCTTTCCCAAGATATATTTTAGCTCCTTTCTGCAACAAATTACCTACTTTTCCTTGCTTCCCAGCTGCCTTATCAGTTCCACGATAAAAACTTTAGAGACGTTTGTAACGGCTTGTGGTTACTCTTTGACAAATTAAATTCCTTTGCCTCGAAGACGCAGTCAAGCGAAATTTGCAGTTGTGTGTTTCTATTCACTTTGGATTTGGATCAATGGAACGCTACATCAGTAAAGAAAAAGAGTAATTTAATTTCACATGTTCAAAGAATAGCTAAAATAAAGATTGTATTAGTCGTACGGGACTGGTATTGGGAAAATTTCATCATGGGTGCAGTGATTATTTTATTATTTATTTTATTATCCACAGTGGATACTAATAGTTGAAAAATAAATTACATGTAAAGTCAAATATTGTTTTCCCGGTTTTCTATTATAATTATTAATAATCCGTTGAGTTAATTTAAAATAATGTCATGTCATAATCAGTGCAAACCAATCAATCGACCAATGATGTTGGACCCGTAAATTACACTGTTTTTCCAGTCAACTAGGGTTGTCTCATTGATTTTTAATACTTTTTTTTTATTTCTATCCTTTACCACCTACATTGTTTCTGACTCTTGGTAACCTAGATAGGAGGCAGTATTAAAAGAAAATCTTGCTTAGCGAGGTTAGAATAGGACCAATACTTATGTAGACTTCGTTCATATATGTCGGTAGAGGGAAAAATACAACCCGTAATAGTTGACTAGATGACCTATATGACACGGCGCGGGCGATGAACCGCTTCTTCTCCGCGACTCGTCGTTCTCCGCGACGCAAGAGAGTGCGTCGCTCGATTCCTACCTTGGAATAAATAGTAAATAAATAATACTGGACAATCCACACAGCACCCATAACACAAGCTCTGCTTAGCTTGGGACTAGATGATGCTGTGTGAATTTAACAACATTATTTATTACTAACTAGCGACCCGCTTCGGCTTTGCACAGTTTTTATTATACGTATAAACCTTCCTCTTGAATCACACTAAATATTCAAAAAAACCGCATCAAAATCCGTTGCGTATTTTGAAATATTTAAGCATTCATAGGAACATAGGGACAGAGAAAGCGACTTTGTTTTATACTATGTAGTGATGATAAGGAAACGTTTCAATGCTATTTCTATTCCATGTGAGTGAACTGATTTATGGAATGAAAAGTACCTACCCTTAGTTTTATTCCAGGGCTAGAACTTCGTGTAGTAAAATTTTATACTTCAGCCCTATCTGTTCAGTAAGTCGTTTTCGTCTGAAACAGTAACAAACATCCCCACAAACTTTTGCGTTTATAATATTAGTAAGGATTTACTATTTTAAAGAAAAAGTAACAGACTGTTATAATAAAACGCTTTTAGAAGAGGATTTAGAAAGGCCGATGAGATTTGGTACGTTTAGCAAAAACCTGCATCAGTATTTCAGCGTGAAAACCCTGTATAATGCATATTATTTCAAACGGACGGCTGTAACCACAGTTTAGCCGATAACGACTGGACCACTCATTTTGTCATCCATTGTTTTCGTACCTGTAATAACAAAAGCTTTACTTAATTTAGCAGAGTCGCTCTGTAGTGCTTAGCACTTTCGGCCATGTGTGCCAGCAAGATAATATTTCACACTGTAGTGTAATTGCGTTTATTTTTCTTGGAGCGAACGTTGTAAAAGATGGTTGAATTTCTACTAGGTTTTTCTCCAAAGTTCACAGCTAAAGCGTGTTAAAGTTTTGTTTGACAAAGAGTGTCGGCTCGTGTAGCGAAGCATTGTTTAGTTTAATGAGTTTTCAGGGAACGTGTTGTTTTAGAAGGCCACATTTTCTACCGATTGGTGAGCAGTAAAACGTTCGTATTGGCATTACTAATCAACAGTTTTACATCAATCTTCTTCAAAGGCTTTTATTTTCTTGAGTATATTTTTACTACTATAGAAATATAATTACAGTGCGCAAGCCCTCGTAAAAATATTTATTTAATTCTTTAATATCGAAAATTGCAGTCAACCGTGCTAAGAAGTTAAGTACCCTCCTAGTTGACTTCGTGGCGCAGTTGGCAGCGCATACCGTACTCGCTGGTTCAAGTCTCGCTGAAGTCAAAAAATTTAATTAAAAATAAGTGACAGCTTTTCAGAGCATCTATTTTCATAGCAAATAAATGTTGCCATCTCACTGCCCTGAAACCCTCGCCTGTTGATTCCAGACACCTTTCTAATGAAACAACAAACAGCAATAACGCGAAAGAATTCAGTACAGAAGCTAATTCAGCTGCACACGTGTCCTCATGTAACCTATCATTCCAACGCCAGAGGAGAAGGGACGCTAAAATTACAGTGGTAAGGTAGAATTTGAGCCCGAGGTGAATTTTTCAGGATTACATGTTACATTCAACTCACGTAGTAAGTAAGTAACGGCGTCTTCGCAGCTCGCGTGTGACACCTAGCGTTAGGCGCCGTGAAAAATGGTCCATTTTCCGACATGCGGATAAATTTATCTTCGCGGGACATTCGGTAGTATTGCGCGTTGTTCGCGTTAATATTCATTGTGGACAACAACGTGACTTTATGGCCACGATGATACCAATCTTTGCGGGATACCAATCTATGTCGATTTCACTGAAGTCTTTTACGAGCGTATTATTAATTTATTAATTTTATTATTTTTACTTCTGTGCGTTATAAAGTGTACGTGAAGAATGAGAATATTATTTTTACTCACGCATGAGGCTGTTTATAAGATAGTTGCACAGAGAACCATATAGCGATATCCAGCTCCAAAGACACTGTGTATGAATGAATACACATGACGGGTGGAGTGAGGCGCTAACTTAATGGTGTCTAAGACTGTTGTACATCGGATGTCAAGCGGTGAAAGCAGCAAGACCATGTGGATGCCGCAAAAGTTAGCCAATGCGCCACCCGATTTCACCTACTGTACCTACGTATAGCAGTCTAGATACGTAGAGTGGTAATAAGTTTGGTTGTGAATGATGACTGTGATTCTCGGTTAAAAGAAATAAGATTACGCTGTCCTGCATAAAATTGACTTTTTACCGAACAATGAAACTAAGGGCTTGTAGGCGAAAGTAAGTTCTTGTTAATTTACTTGATATATAACAGAATTGTCGTCGCCTAATACTATAATAGTACGAAAGAGACAGTACCATAGATTATAGATCTAGTCAGTTAATTTACGGAAACTTACTTGATCATTGTGAAATAGGCCCTAATTCAAAGTGTTTTCAAAGAGACCTAGATAACTAATCGGGTATCAAAACGCACAGGTAGGTGCGGGAACAATCGGAAACCATTCATTGACGGGCAGCTGACATGGCGCCCCACATCAGAGTCCTTAGTATGGGTTTGTTATTCGTTAACAACGAAATAATTTTTAGTTTCCTTCCACACATTTGAAACCTCTACCAGATAGAGAGCAATACTTTTGTAGTTTGATACATAGCTATTGAATAGTTTAAAAAAATCCCGATCATAATTTTGAAATGGTTTTGATAGATTTGATTAAGGCGAAATATATTTCTCTTTATTTGATAAACGCATAAGCGAGATAGAGGTGATTGTTAAAAGTTAGCGTGATTGAAGTTGCGCTAACTTTTATGGTATAAGCATTTTGCAAACTCATACTAAGCATCCAGGTCCCTGTGAAATGATGTGCATATTCACGATAACGACAGATGACAGACCCAGAGTTTCAAATGATTACTGGTTTTTCGATGTATAAAAGTTTCCTGTTTTTCCGAGACCCATACAGTCATCAGTCTGGTGAGCTTTTATATTATTTACTTTATACTGAAAATATATTTATTTAAGCTGATAGAAAATCTGGTAGCCGCTTTATCATAAATGAATAAAAATGTTATCACAACAAGCTTATAATCACTTTCAGCAACAAATATTGTGTTATATGCGGTTTCATAAAATCCATTTAATCCAAACAAATTCGGAACCAATTTATGGAAGTCGATGATAACATCGATTTCAATAATTAACAGATAATTAGCTAGCGGAGTGATTGGCATGTCTTTATTTAATTTCAATCATTTGACACTAATAGCCAGTCAAATCAAATTGAGTTGCATTTTGTTCCGTCTGACTTGACACGCGTATCTACTAATTTTGACCCATTTTTAATTTCGCGTGTCAGTCATAATAGTTTTATGAAAGCTATAAAAACATGGATTGCATAGGACTCTACGCAGGTTAGAGTTCACAAATATAATCGACTATGAAATAGATCAGACTGAAATCTGAATGTTACTTTTCATGTAATTCCAAATTATAATCTAAGCTTCATTAGACACACTAAACTGGACACCAAATATTTCATCTAAGTAGCTACCAATAAATAAAACGGGAAACCATACGCGTTGTTAGCATGAATAATTGCGACGGACCCTCGTCCATTAGCTTAAGGAAATTGCCTGTCCCCACCAAATATCAGATTTCACTGATCTGTCTAACACTGATCTGGTTGGACCGGCGACTATTGAATTATTGTCGTCTGGTTTTCTGTTGTGCTCAATTTTTGTCATATTTCCACATGGTGCGCTTACCCCACACTGCATTAATTGGCTTATTCCCAAGCGTCCCAATCTATTCTGTGTTCGTAATACGGATGGTGATATAAACCTTTATGCCAATCACGTTTGTTTTTCGGGAATAAATCTCATTTGTTTTTATTGGAACTACATAACTCGAGCGGATGGTAATCTGTCTAGGTTACTTCATGATAACTGACAACTAACGGTAAAACATCAATAGTTTGAAATGCACTCTATCAATATTGAAAAACCACCAGTATTTCTGAAGTCCCCTAGGTAATAAACCTCTTGAATTATAGCCAGAGATACGCTTAATTGGTTTGGCGTTGCGGTCATGTGACATTTTCAGTGCATTCATTGCCTTTGTCATCGGTTTAAAATATTTGCAGCCGCATTTTTCAGAATTAAATAAAAGCCGTAAAAACGGATCGGGAAATTGGAAATCTGCCCGAAATGGCGATTTTGTTTTGCGAATGATTGTGAAATATTGCACTATTATGAGAAGTAGGAAAATCGTTAATTATAGTTACCTATAACAGGGAATTTCTATTCCAATTAATCACAGACGGGTATATGTATCTTTAAAAGGAAGACAGAAGTGTATCGAAAAAATACCAAGCGTTATATACAGGGTTACTTGTAAGTAGACCCGATCCTTTCAGGACGTGATAGCAGGGTTCAGTAGAAACCAATTTGACTCGAGGTACCCTGGTCTAAAGTTAAGCCCCTTCGAGATATTTGAATTTTTAATATTTTTAGTGAAAGTGTCACCTTGAAGTCAAAGATTTATGATATTTTTTAAAAAACGTCTTTTTTTGTAGGTTTTTCGGTGTTTTTTTGTAAAAAATAACTCACTAAATAAGAATAACCTTTGAAAGTCTAAGAAATATGGTAAACGCTAGAGCGGTAGGCCCTTTAAATCTGAATTTAATGTAAAAATTTGGCAAAGTATTTTTTTAATCGACGTTTTCTCAAAAACATGTACCTACATTATTTTGTGCAGATTATTTAAAAAACATCTACATGTTTTTAGCTATCCAAAAAGGTGCAATAGTTGGGGCACCAGTGTACGATCTTTTTAAAAATTCGATAACAAAGGACTCAGGTAGTCAAATCCCAAGTAACGCTATTTCAAGGTTAAGCTTGCCTTCCTAGTACAAGGGCGGGTTTTGTGATTGAAAGCACTGTGATTGGTTCTCCTTAACAATGTTATGCTGTTACTGTTAGTGATCCTCTCGCTCCGCATGTTATGTTAGTGTGCTTTCGTCATTCGTACGCGGTACATACTCTCTCTCAGAAATTAAGTTGGCTTTGGATATCGGACTCTTTGACACGGCTGTGAATCTTGGACTTTGATTTTCTCTTGTGATTTGGATTGTGCTCTTCATAATGGCAATGTATTCTAATGAAGAATATGCTGATATTGTCATGTGCTACGGATTTTGCCAGGGTGTGTGTACTGCAGCCCAAGCTGAATACGCGTCGCGGTACCCGGGGCGTCGGTTACCGGATTTAAGCGTGTTTGATGCAACTTATCGCCGCTTGAGAGAAACGGGCACTGTCTGTAGACGCACGTCAGACCTGGGTAGACCCCGAGTCTACAACGTGGACGACGAAGATGAAATAAGACGACATTTCATAGAAGACCCTACCACGTCAACAAATGTTGTTGCAAATCGTCTAGGCATATCGCAGTGGAAAGTGTGGTTCACAATGCACACTGCAGGGCAATACCCATATCACTACACTCCAGTACAAGCAGTAGAAGAAGGAGACCCTTTGAGAAGATTGGATTTTTGCCGATTCATGTTGAACGCCGACTCCGAAGACTCGCGATTTCTGAAAATGATTTTGTGGACCGATGAATCGAAGTTTGACAAGGATGGCATAACAAATTATCACAACGCTCACTTCTGGGCACAGAAGCAAGATGGTAATCCAAAAAAGAAAAGGGTCAAAGGCTCGCAACGCAGATTCAACCTAAACGTGTGGATGGGCATCATCGACAATTATCTGATAGGACCGTATTTCTTGCCTGAACACTTGAATGGCGAATTTTATGAAGATTTCCTGAGAAATGAATTGCCACTTCTTCTCGACGACTTGCCGCTTGCCCTAAGAAGAGACATATAATAATAATAATAATAATGATGGAGAGCTCTGGGAGAGGCGGTCCCATACCATGGCCCGCACGAAGCCCGGATTTGACTCCGATAGATTTTTATGTTTGGGGTCACATGAAAACCATCGTGTACCAAGACGGCCACCCTGTATCTACTGTGGAAATTCTCCGACAAAGAATTATTGATGCGGCGAACGTGATAAGGGGTCAGTTGACGAGCAAAGTCGTGAAAACCGGTTTACGCAACAGAATGCGGGCCTGTGTTAGGAACAGAGGTGGCCACGTAGAGCATGAGTTAAAAAATTAAAGATTACATGATTTGAACCTAATATGTGTATTTTTTACTCTGTCCTCAAAATATTGTAACTTTGAATTTTACTACCTGAGTCCTTTGTTAACGAATTTTTAAAAAGATCGTACACTGGTGCCCCAACTATTGCACCTTTTTGGATAGCTAAAAACATGTAGATGTTTTTTAAATAATCTGCACAAAATAATGTAGGTACATGTTTTTGAGAAAACGTCGATTAAAAAAATACTTTGCCAAATTTTTACATTAAATTCAGATTTAAAGGGCCTACCGCTCTAGCGTTTACCATATTTCTTAGACTTTCAAAGGTTATTCTTATTTAGTGAGTTATTTTTTACAAAAAAACACCGAAAAACCTACAAAAAAAGACGTTTTTTAAAAAATATCATAAATCTTCGACTTCAAGGTGACACTTTCACTAAAAATATTAAAAATTCAAATATCTCGAAGGGGCTTAACTTTAGACCAGGGTACCTCTGAGTCAAATTGGTTTCTACTGAACCCTGCTATCACGTCCTGAAAGGATCGGGTCTACTTACAAGTAACCCTGTATAATAAAATAAATCTAGACTTTCACTCCAACCAGTTTTTCTTTAATTCTTTCTTTACGCGCAACGCAAAGTAGGTGCAACCTACGCATGCTTCCCTAAGTGGAAGAAATCACCCTCCTCATCTCCAAGTGAAGAAAGCGCTTTTAGTTCAATTTTCAAAAATAAATGTAGTACTTACGTTTTTCATGCAACTTCTTGTATAAGCATTTCCTAAAACGTAGTTCCATATCTACATCTCTTTAATTATAGGAAAATTTGTTGTTCCAAATTTTCTTTATACTTCCAAAGGTACAGTTAAGTCGGCATCGGTAATTCAATTTTTATATTCGAATCCCCATTCCCCATCGTTTATTAGTGCCTTTTGATTTTCGCACATCATTCCAAATTGTGCTGATGACATTTTGCAATACCATGTATGACCATCCCCGCTGCAAATCGAGTTTTCTGCTCGCACGCACCGCTCTCATCCCGATTGACACGCAACGCCCCTGGTTTGTTAGCTAGGGCAGCAAGACTTGACCAATCACTTTGTCTGTTTTGGACGATAGGTTTTGTTACACTACACTAACAGACTTTTGTAGAATGGTTCTAAATTGCATTGATTTGTTTTCCTGTCACATAAAACCTAACTTTCTTCAAGACAATAGTGTATCACACAGCTCAATAATTTAATTTCTTAAGGCTTACAAAACGCACTTAGACGCGTACAGTTTTGACTTATTCATTCTTATCAAATCTTATCTATATATTTAAAAGAAAGTCGTGTTTGTTACAACACTTATAACTCGAGAACGGCTGGACCGATTTTTATATTTTTGGATTTGTCTTCGTCGGGAATAGCATATTATGTATAAAAATATGATATTTGACAAAAAAAAAAATTTCCCCGCGGGCGACGCTGCGGGTCGCAGCTAGTATAGTATAATTATAACGTAAGTTGTTTTCCTCTTTACTCCATTTGTTTGTTTACAAATAGAAAAAGCGTTGAATGCTCGCGTTATATAGTAAAAGGTTTTTTCTAGAGTTTCGTGACGCAGCCACAGCGTCACTTTCCATCGAGTCTCTCTAGACCCGACCAATCACTTTATCTGTTTTGGACGTTAAAGCAAGTTACTACTGCTACAGTTACTACACTATCTGATAATATCAAAAATTTGGATGTAAACCGAAACCTTAGCCTAGCTTGTTCAGTATATTATGATGATCAGACTTTTTTGCCATAATATTCTTCTGTAGTTAAATACGGTCTACTACTACTTTCTACAAGATGCTGATAATAAAGTTTGGTCTCATAGTTAGTTCATATAAAATATTCGCTACTTCCTGGAAAGAGTATGGACCGAAAACAGACTATAATAGGTTTTAGGTATACTTTAAAACCTATTATCTAAAGGGTTATCTAATACAAACCATTAATCCAACAACTCTGTGGGTTTTGGAACACATAAATGTCATACTTTGTGAATTTTACTAAACATACATTCAGATTAAATCTTTCTAATTGAAATTAGACTGTTAGCTCTTATTACTGCTTCGGTTTTCTTTCATTGGATACTGCAAGCGGTCCTTTACAACCAACTGTAATAGGATTGTACCGCCGTCGTAAGTGAGTCTTATTTAAACCGACATCTGGCCATCTGTGAATTGGTGTTCATAATTTTTGTTGTTCTGTTGATCTTTATACTAATGCAAACCTGAGATCGAAAAAGAAACTAACTTATATTTCGCCGCTGTAGTAAATTCAAAACTCTGTTTTTAAGATTACAATATACTTCTGTGCTACTTTTTGTTGACATTTCTTTTCGTACTAGAAAATTTTGTACTAGATAAGATACTAGATAATTTCTAGCTAATATTTAAGATACTTACCTATAATTTTCATATGTAAGTGGAAAGCTAAAACTTTCATTCCATCCAGTGATCCAGTATTTACTAATGAGTTTTTGCTTCTGATCCTCTTTGGTGATATCGAATAAACCTTTGCACTGGTGTCATCATTCGTTAAGCGTTACTTACGGTAGTTAAAACTATAAATATAACTTTACAGATTCTACAACAATTCATCTACAATTCCTGAAGCAACAGAATATATTTCAAACAATGTACCAATGAAATTTGGATAGGACTGTTTATTTAGGAGAGCCCTGAATATATTTCTATTTGCGTTGTTTATATCTTGAAAATATGTATTACTAGCTGCGCCTCGCGGTTTAACCCGCGTGATTCCCGTTTCCGTTCCGTGTCGGGATAAAATATAGCCTGTGTTATTACAGACTATAATCTATCTCTGCCTAATTTCATCCATATTCGTTCAGTAGTTTTTGCGTGAAAGAGTAACAAACATCCATACTTTCAAACTTTCGTGTTTATAATATTAGTAGGATCGACATCATCCGTGGGGCAAAGTTGAAAGAACTGACTAGCGTCAGTGCTCCACTTACGAACCACGTGGCCATAAGCAAGATGATGATGATGATACAAATCTGGTAAAAGAACTGACGGAATAACTCTGATTCCCTGAAAGATGGATAGGCTTTTAGTTTGGAATGCCACGTGTGTAGATACTCAGCGCGTTCACATCTGGCAGGACATCAGCAAAGGCCAGCTCCGCAGCATCATCAGCGGAGTCCCTCAAACGGTGAAAATACGCTAATCTTGACTCAGGTTACCCGTTTTAGCCGTTTGGGGTGGATACCTTAGGTCCTTGGGGTCCAGGGGCAAACTCAATTTATAAAGATCTTACCAAACTTCTCATAGTTCACAGATGATCGGAGTGCTGGCTTCTATTTCGGTCAACAAATAAGGGTTGCCATTTAACGTGGTAAGCTGAGCATGCCTTCTGATGGAGCTCAGTTTTTAAGGAGTTTGATATACTTATGTCAAACTTTACAGCCTGTCCAGATAGGGCGCTTTACGCGCGAGTGCCCTCGCGCGTTTCAATTTATATTGCGTCCAGATGCGGCGTTTTACGCGCGCTCCTACGCGCGATTTTTATGGGAGGGACCCAGGGACAGTTATAAACATGGAGCGAGACAAAGAAGTCGTGTTGTGGCTTGCATACCAAAATTGTCAAAATATGTCAAAATTATCAGTCTCCATTTTTGTTCCAAATACGTCCACTCGCGTTGGAATCGCGCGCACCACTGGACGCAGCAATGGCGCCCGAGTATCCAGCGCGTTGCTCGCGTTTTACGCGCGAGCAAGGAATCGCGCAGCAGCATCTGGACGGAATGTATAGCGCTCTAGTATCTGGAGAACGCGCGAGTGCTTACGCGCGAGGGCACTCGCGCGTAAAGCGCCTTATCTGGACAGGCTGTAGTTCTAGTTGTTATTTTATGATTTTAGTAATAAAATATAGAAACCTAATTATTTATTATAAACATTTTTCTTTTTGGATGGCAAGAGAGGCTATGAATAACCTTGAGTTACCTTTAAAAGTTCAGATGCTTTTAATTAGATACAAGTTTGAAAAAGTATTAAGCTAATAGACAATGAGTTTTGGTAGACGAAATTAGCAAGTCATTTTAATAACCGTTTCTTAAAGACTTTTCAATAATTAATGACTAGCGTGAAAGCCTTCAACTTTAATAAACTAAACTGTTTTATTTTATTACTTCAAATATTGCTTAAACGGGTGTAAATATTTGTAATTTCAAAATTTATTTCAACGCTTATTATATGAAATTAATTGGAAGCTCATCTTATCTAAGCATCAGTAAATAAAGATAGGATATATTTAGATAAAGGAGTCGATGAGATTGCATCACCAATGTTTAGGGTAAAGTCAGGAAAAACCAAACCTCCGACTTGAAATTTCAATGACCTTGTGATAGGCATTGTGTATAGCCTAGAAAATAAACTAAATTTTGAAGTAATAAAAATATTTATTGCTTTTTTAGAATATAAGCTAGGCTTATACAATGTTTGTTTAAGAAAACATACATAATGCATGAAGTATGCGTGTTATATTGCTGAAAGCTAAATTCACATTTCCATTTATAGGCATTTTCGCAATTATACATAGACGACGGAAGAAATTAGTTAAATACATGAAATTTAAAGATACAAACACGAAAAGTTCAATTAAATTTCAGAATTCAGATTAGGTGTTTAAAAGATAGTTTAATAATAAGCTAATTACGTAGTTAAATTGATACCCTGAAGAAAATATTGTTATATTAAATCTTGTATTACAAATAATGCTGAACAATACACACAGCATCATTTAGCCCTAACCTATACAGTGTTTGTTCTGGTATTTTCTATGTAGGATGTAAACATATAAACCTGTGTTTCATATTCTATTTAGTATATCAGTTATCTATTACCCATTAAACAGGCTCTGCTTAACCTGGGCTTAATTGATGCTATGTAAATTATCCCGCATTATTTTAATATTATTATTATGTATTGAAAACCTTTACTCGCTCTTGGTTTTGCTGGCCACCGAGGCCAATAATATCCAATAAACTGTAAAACCAAATTCTAAAATTCAATCACTTGTAGAATTTCATGGCTGTTAAATAGTTTTAACAGACTAGTGTGACAAGTAATCTTGTTAGCTAACAACCTGCAATAGAAGGGCCTCTGCTGAAGTTTAGGCAATTCCCTTTACTTAGTGTAGCAGTCGCGCTCACTTCGAATTGTCTTGTAGTTTGAAAGGATCTTAGCGCACTGTTATAGGACCTAATATTCGGTTAATCCAATTTACCTGAAATTGGATTGTTTGATTTCTAAATATCATTTCTGGATAGTTAGAGATTCGTCAAAATTTATTGTAAACTGAATTTTTATTCTTCAACGACCTCAATGTATGCTTGCGACGCAGAAAAAAATGTAGGTACTATCTGTAAATATTGGGCTTGAGGTGTTTTCAATCTATAAAAAATCTATCTACGTGATTATTATAAACTTAATATTGTATTGTATTAAGATAAGTCAAGCTCTGCTTAGGACTTGATGATACCATATGGATTGTTCAGAATTATATATTTTTTTATTAATTCTAACAATGGCTACTTATTAACCTATGTAGATCAAATTAAGGTTTCGAAATTGGACCGTATGCTTATGAAAAAAACTTGCGTATGATTAAATCTTCTGCTTTTTGAGAATTCGCTGCTTATAGATTAGTATCTATCATCTAAATAGAATAGACCAATGCCCAGCCGTGGACTAATATAGGTTGATGATGATGATGATCTAAATAGAGCTATTTTGTGAAATACTATCCAGAATAGAGTCTAGATAGTATTTTTCAAAACGGAACGTAGTTCGAAAGCCCAGTGAAATTTCAGTGCAAGCAAACTCCTGTTTCTTCTGCGGTGCAAGTTTGAACCGATACCGTCTACATAGTAGTACGTATTGAGTGCAATAATGTTAGCTACAAGCTTTGTTGGGAGTTCTGTTGTTCGGATAGATTCCAGTCTACCCTCGTCTGGAGGAAATTCTGAGCAATTGTTGACTGAATATTGAATTGAATCACTACAGTCCGATGTCTGAAAAAGCAAGTTAAAAAAGCAAGTAAGGCTTTACTAAAAGCCTATGTGTTTTCCAGGACTAGAAATACGTCTACTCAAAATTTCTGCCCGAGCTATTTAGTAGTTTTTGCTTAAAAAGTAACAAACGTCTATACATCCATACAAACTTTTGCGTTGCAAGGACAGTAAAAAATAATTAAAAACAAGAAAACCACAAGTACACTAGCAAATAGGTTTATAAATTCTTATGACCCAGCTTAATAAGTCTTTAAAACAATAACTGCAGAGTGTAGCCCGAGGCGCCGCCGCCGTGACTTGTCAAGCCTACGGCAGCGTGCCTTCATTTGAATACCCACTATTGCTCTGACTTTCTCATTAAAGAGTATGGAATTAACCCTCAATGTTGATTAAATTTTGCTGATGTTATAGCGAAAACACACTAAGCTAGATTTCATTTAATCTGAAAAACCAAAAACTAATTTAAGTTTACATTTTGCCATATTTTTATTATGGTATCCAGTATTTGTTATAATATCCAGTATATATATCCAGTATTTGTTATAAAATAATCCTAGCTGATTGCTAATTCAAATTCATGCATTTTTTGATAGAAATTCAGCCAAATCAAGGCTTTTTATTTCTTTGTCAAAAAAACATCGAATTGTAAATCTCAAACGCAAACAACGAAGCTCCAAGTGAGTTGCAAAAATTATGAGCAAGTACCTAAATAAATTCAAAAAAATATTTAAAACTATTCTTTGCAAAAAGGGTTACTAATATTTAATTATCAAGAAGATAAAAAAGCTTGGGACGAGTTTTGCTCCAAATCTAAAACTAACAACCGAATAAGTTAAAGGTTTTTTTTCGCTTGTTTAGTTTACCTACCTACATAAATAGATTGATGTGAACAAACATAATGGTATAATTCTTTCTATTTATTTAAACTTTCGGGCGTGTCCAAAAGACCTAGGTCCTCTAGACCTAAGGTCTAGAGGAAAGTACCTAAAGTCTATAGGAAATAAAGCTCTTAGAATTTGTAAATCAAAGTTATCACTTTATTTCCTAGTTTCAAAATAATAATTTTATAATAATTATATAATAATAATATGAACTTTCGGACGTGTCCAAGAGTCCTGTAAGGCCCAAGGGCAATAAACCACTTGGATTTTGAAATTGAAACCCAAATAATTCCATTCCATTTTTAAAACAATCAAACGAACAAACTGCAACTGCACTTTTTGCATAAAAAGACACGCTGACGTACATAAGTCAGGCTGCAACAACATAACATATTTCATTGCAGTAAAACTTTTCAATTGGCATAAAGTTGCCGTGTAGCGGCTCCTGATCAAATTATTACGATGTTGCGGGTTCTACCGTGTAGGGTTGGTTGACTGGCATGGACGGAAAGTTACCAACAATAATTATTGGTTAAATTACACCTTTTGATCGACGAATCTCACTTTTGAAACTAGGGTTAAAATTCAATGCCGATTCTAGTAAAACTATCAGAACATACGTATAATTTTAGCATGACGTATAGGATAGTCATAGGGAGGGACAGAGAAAGCGACTTTGTTTTAGAATATGCACTTAGTGATTTTAACATTTCCCTGTGACTTAATGAAATTTTCAACGAGTGTAAGAAATAATACTTCTAAAAACAGTTCTTACTAGAATATAATTTTATCACTCGATTTATTCTTGTTTCGAATCATTAAACGTTTGTAGGACCGCTAAAAACTAAAATCTCCGGCTTAAGTCACGAAAGAGCCACTCTATCCAAACCTGAACATAACCACAAAGACGTATGACATAACACTACAAGCAATTTTGAACCCTTAAGTTATGATGTAGAGGTGAAACACGCGTGTAGACATGTTTTACTAACTTACACGCTCCAACTCTCTGTCATAGAAGTTGACAGGAATGATTACTGTAGGAACTTCTTAATAAGTCTTCACAACATACAACATTTGCATCGACAACGCGGTGGCTTACACTGAAATAGACGCCAAGTTACCGCGAAACTAGAATTTGGGATACGACGCGGGTTTAACTTGAAGAAGGTAGTTGTTAGTAAGTTTGAAGATGTTCAAGACGTGCCTAATGATTTTAAAGTTACAAGCATTCATTTTGTGTTTGGGTATTAACGTACAAGTTTGTTGGGCAATTCTTACTCAAATGGGTGTGTAATTAGCTTTTAATGCTGTGATATCGTTTTCAGTAGAAATACTGATGGTAGAGAGGAAATATTTATTTCTTGATAGTGGTTTTTGATAAGTAATCTGGAAGTATAACTTCTGTCCATCTGTTGCTTGAAGACGTATTATTATTTTTGTGACAAAAGTAACCAACATGATAATCTAGATTTATAACTACATCTCAGCAAAATTTCAGCACTATCCGTTGAGAAGTTTTGGCTCGTAACGAAAAGTATTAAAATAGAAAAAAACAAAAAACGTTTATAGCGAAAATTTTGTATAATTTAGACAAATAGATAGATAATTTAGACAATTTAGTTCACATATACTTCAAACACATAAATACTATAAATTAAATTTAATCCTACCTTCACTCACAAACATGAACGTATATTTAGTGGACCATCCGTACATGTACTTGACATGGTGGTCTATTCACCAAGGTGTTCATAAAATTTAGGGTTAAGAATCCACTGAAACGGAACTCCTTGGAATTACAAACAATTTTATACACCTATAAATTCTCCAAGTCTTTGCCGGATATTAGATACCTGCTTGAAATGCCAATCCCTAATGAAATTCTACTATTAACCCTTATCTTTAAATTAAGGTTCTCCGCAGTAAAATAATAGTATATAGAGAAGAAAAACCCACGTATCGTTGTCGTTTAGTTTTACGATAAGGCACTAACTATTACACAGCATATGGTGTACTGTAAAACGTGGGTGTAAAAGCTGAGTTTCATAGTCTGAAATCGGATATAGACGGTACGTAAATGGCTTTGAATTTTTATAACTTCAGTACCTACCTACAATACTTTGAGAAAGGAACTAGGAAAGAACTAGAGTTAGAAAAAGTATTTATTCAAGCTACTTTAAAAATAGAAGAAGGAGGTTCTCAATTCAAATTTTTGGGCCGCCTTCTGTTAGGTCTGTTTTCAATGACATATTTTTGTAGGTACAGATAGCGGTACAGGTAACAATTTTATTAAATTATTATTATAATATTATTTATTTAATTGACGTACCTAACCTTGAAAAGGGAACAACATTTTAAATTATATATTACGATGACATAACCCTGAAAAAGGATCAGTCAATAAATTATTACAATTTCTGATTTACACAATATTTTTGTATCGCTTTTCTAGGTAAATTTCATAAATTTTTAAATCTTTCATTCACACCAACACATTACAAATAAATAGTACTTAAATCACTATTGTACTGTTATGTATCACTACATATTATAAAACAAAGTTGCTTTCTCTGTCCCTATGTCCCTTTGTATGCTTAAATCTATAAAACTACGCAACGGATTTTGATGCAGTTTTTTAATAAATAGAGTGATTCAAGTTTCAGTTTTTTTTTAATAGATAGATTAATTCAAGAGGAAGGTTTATACGTATAATAAAACCGTGCGAAGCCGGGGCGGGTCGCTAGTTTTCTTATAAATGTAGATATTTTTCTACAATGAGACTGTCAACCCCAACATTCAGGTGGATAAAATCCAAAAGAAACATGACCTCCGCAATGGTGCAAAGCCTGGAGGATGCTCACGTCCGTCAGTCACCTTGAGTACCCTCACGCCTCGCTGACAAAGAGGAGCTGGCTTCAATGAACGCAGCTTTATCATACTGCGTTGGTCATGTTTCGTTACAGTTTTTTACCTCCTTTCAAATTACAAAAAAAGATTATTTGAATTCAGAATAGGGCGTTTTGCTATCGTGATAATTTAAACAGCGGTCGTTTGAAAGTCATTTCGCTTTGTAAAGACAGCTTTTTAACTGAGGATTATTCTTCCATGAAGTTGCGAACTTTTTAGTACGGAGTACTTTTTTCTTTGGCTTAGGAACGACCCATTTTTTGTTTATTTATTGCTTTTGTTGAGAAATCAGTAATTTTTGTTTCAACTGAACGCATACTATGTGATTATCAGCTGAAGGTTTTAAATAACATAACAATCGTATCTGCAGGATCATAACGCGACAGCAAGCGCGTTAAATTACATTCTGAACGTAAACACGTAGGGCCGTTAACCGCTACGCGCTACCACATTATTATTACCCAGTATTGCAGGGATGGATTTAGGGGTTAACGAAGAGCTGGATGATTTTCAAAGGGACACTTAAGTATGAGAGAAGGGGAAACCATCTTGTCAATTTTAACTTATTTTTGTGGTAGCACGTGTAGAGTCTTGCGTTGAGCGAAGCGAACACAAAATACGGACAACGAAAAGGGAACTGTTACACAGTAAGGCGAGTGAAGCGAGCCGTGCAATTTGAGCACACCTCTCATTATGGGTATCGTTTACGACTAACTTGACCTAGTAGTTTACTAAAAAGATGTCCATTTAAAAATCCTATATCGCTGATATTTTTTAATCGCGAAATATGGGCACCTATAATTTCTATTTAACCAAACTTTCATTAGATAATCTTAAAAGTCAGTAAACTGCTCGATGAAAACTCAAATATATGACTACAAGTAGGTACATATATTTCTTTACCCAAAGTTTTTGAGTTAGATTATCCCCATTACATTCGGATTAGGGGACATCTAGCCTGCAATAAAATATGCCTTCGGGTGTATTATCCCTTTACATAAAAAGTATAGTGAACACTCTCTTTAAATGAAAAATATATCAAGACGGAACTTAATTTAATTTTGTTTATCATTATGTGTAAATATGTTAATAAATGAAAAAAAAAACTGGGAAATTTACACAGTATCTTCAAACCCCATTGTATTTCATTATGGATACAAGACGATTGATACATTATATTATTATAGATATTATTTTTGATAGAAAATACCCAGAACCCAAGAACAAATATTAGCAGGTCTTAAAAACATTTATCCCAAATCAGGAATCGAACCAGCGACCTCTAGCGACGAAGGCGGAAATAAAATTAATTAACGAACAAGTAAACATTTGCCCCCTACCCCAAAGTTAACTCGCTCACGAGTACATCGTAATTACAAGGGTTTAACCTCTTTCGAATTCGCACAACGTCGACGGCAAAAATGGAAAGGCTTTCGGAACGTAAGCTGCAACGTGAACCAGCCATCCCTGGCTCAGAATACCAGTTCCGATGTCATCCTACTCGCAAAGCAAATGTTCCAATTATCATAGCTAATGTGCTGAAGAGCTGGGCGCCGTTACCAGCAAAACAGGGAAACAGAGCGGCTAGCATGAGTTTAGTAGATAACCATACAATAAGCAAAAGTTGTAGGAAGTTGTCTACTTATAGTAATTTGATTGATTTAAAAACTCAACAGCCAACTTCGAATTCCTGAATAATAACATTGTTTTTTTAAGTTTTGCAAGATAAAAACATATCACTCATATCACTATATAAATATATATAGAATAAATAAATTGTATTTAATTAACACAACAACATCTAGCCTCAAGCAAACAGAGCTTGTGTTATGGGTCAAAATCAGGGTTTGATATTATCAAGATAAATATCCATAATAAGATAATTATCCGATAATTATAAAATGTACTTAAGTAAACTTTTCAGTTCATATTTCTGGTATTTTAGATATCTACCTATCACCATTTACATAAGAATAAAATAAACACATGTAAACACACATGTCAAGGAAATGTCTTGTTAAGCTTTAATTTTGAATTTTGATTGAATTCGTATTCTGATACACCAATAAAATAGGTAGGAAAAATGTGAGATATATATATAGATTAAATAGATAGATATTGTTTTATTTTACATAGAGAATACCCAGAACCCCAGAAAAAATAATTGCACATCTTAACTAACATTTGTAGGCGGGAATCGAACCCGCAGCCTACTGCGTCGTAAGCGGACCTTTACCCGTCGCGCCACGGTCGTCAATCTCAATCACTTGAGGACCCTTCAATTGTTTCCCTATGTCAGTGAAATCGAACAAGCCTCCATAGAAAATTACAATGAACATAGAATCTTCTCCTATATATGCAACAAACACTCAAAACCATTCGAAAACTATAAACAAGTTCTTTAAAAACTATGCAGATCGCTATGAAAAATAGTTTCCAACACTCAGGTAAGATCGCTGCAGCGTGCCAAATGTATAGAAGGAAATGAAACTTTTGAAGTTTTCGTTAACTATGCTTAACTCATCCTAAGGCCTCAGGGCTCTTCAATGTATTCCCCGAGCTTTTTGTCGTCAATGATTTGATTGTTCTTCTGATTCGGTAATTAGATCTCATCTCTATTGCTTTGAGACATGGTTGGTTTTAACATTGATAGGAAAACGGTTGTAAATTTTATTTGCTTGTAAGAAAATGCGTTCATAATACCTATTGCTTCAGCAGTAAGACGTGACCGTGACATTTCTTTATATTTATGTATCTAAGTGCGTAGAAATAAAATCGAAGTTAGTATTCAAAGCCTCTTTCAGCCCATATCGTGACCAAATTTTGTAAGATGTCGAATTTTATATCTTGCTTAAGCCTCGAACCAGGCTCGTTTATCTTACAGCCAACGTTGAATTGAGTTTAACTGCTCACGAATAAAGATGTCCCTCGAAGATAAAAATGTCCGATGGGGAAGAAAGAATTTTCTAGTTTTCTTCGAAACGGTCTCGAGCAGAGGGTTGGTTCGATGTCGACGAGTGACAATAAAATTAGATAAGTACGGGATGGTCCGCTTCGGTCCGGCGTCCGTCTTGCGGATGGAATCAATCGCAGTAAAACATGGTTGGTATGGCTCGCTCGAAAGAGTTCCTCCTGCAAACCTAGCACATCCAATTACCAACCCTATCACATTGAAATAAAGATGAAAAATTGCGGTTTATACGCATAATATATCTTTGCCAATGTGTACATCAGTTCGCTCTTCTGTAATGACACGAAACGAGTGGACTTTGAACGAAGCGAGGATATCAGAATGGATTACAGAAATCTCCCTGTGAATCGACGGTACGAAGAATTTACGATATGGTTTTTAAGTGCTTTTTATGCTATTTTTCGAGGATACCTTCCTTGTGTTCTGTTTGATTCAAAAACGGATTAATCTATGTTTAAACTGTATTAGAATGTAGTAGTGAGACTTATGCGGCGAAATAACTTATGTTATAAAGAATTTAATATATAATAGAAAACTCTTTAGTATCTATAGTAAACTTATACACACAAAGAAAGAAAACAATGAATAGAAGACAAAGTACAAAGGGTGGCCTAGATAGAGCTGATCAACGTACGTACAACCGCTCATTGACCTGATACAATTTTAACAGTGTAACGCATAAAAGAAGATTAAATTAAATAATTTTGCAATGACTTTCTATCACAATTGAAACACGCTTACTTTCATTCAGAAACTAGAATCATTTCTATCACACTTGAATCACAGGTTACTTTCATTCAGCGATCCCGTAATTCCGTCTGCCGTGCCATTAATGCACGTGTCGAAAAAATGAAATTGATTTTGCCCCCTTACGGCTGCGTGCCGTATCACCACAGTTCGAGTGGCTGGCAGGGGCGGCTCGCTAATAACTAGCGGAGGCAGAGATGTTTATTTAATGGCATACCCATAGACGCCCTAATGGGGATTCGCACCCGCATCGTACCGTATCTGTCGCTTTCCCGTGCGAAATTGTTTTTTTCTTCAGATAACACGAGAGCTTTTCAAAGAAACTTCGTTCATGCGTGGGTTGTTCGAGTTTTTAAAACATTGTTATGGGAAAATACTTTTTTAAAACTTGATTCCGATTTTTTTTATGTATTTTATTACACCATGTTAGAATAGTCGTTCACAGAATTTGATTCAGCAAACTTCGTTTGTGACGAAATGAGAAAATACGATAAATATTAAGGTTACTAAAATTATAAGCCAATGTCGGCTCGTTGTGAAAAACCCACTTTAAGTCTGTAATGTTAAGGCTGTTTTAAGTTTTGCGGGTCAAATTCCCTCGAGCAAAACATTGTTATGGTTCCATTTCAGAATCATTATAACAAAGCGAAACACATAATAGAAGAAATATCGGCGAACATAAAAAGAAAAAGAACATACATGTATAGCGCTCTACACCAGAATATAAAATCTCCTTTTTTTTGAAGTCAGCTAAATAATAAATCCTCCACACCTCTGCAGTCAGGTACAACATTTAAATCAAGCTAATGTGACATATCCACATCGACCCGAGCGTTACCGCAGGAATAATTCGCAAAGCGTATGCCCAGATTATCATTTGAATGTTCCCTCAGACGATTGTTGGATTTCGTGACAGTAGCACAATGGGAAAGCTGCCCCGGGGCGGAATATTTCCGTATAAAGACCGGTGTTTTCGGTACCGGGGAAATTACATTTTTATCACGAGTCACATTTGGCGGGGGTTTGCCGGGCTCACACTTCTGGGTTAAGTTGGTATGTTGTTTTAGGAAATGGTTCTGGTATTCGATTGTTTAAAAAGAAAGAATAAAGTTTTTTAACCCATACAGGCTTCTGTATCGACTTATAGACTACCTTACATTTTATACTACCTAAGTAGTAATAAAAGCTCTCTTACAGTAGACCACGATAAATATCAGCGAAGCTGTCAGCCTATGCTTTCTTATACTCTACAAGTCTACAACCGATACATACTTTCAAAAATACAACAAAAAAATTAAAAAGAAAAAGAGAAAAAGGGTAAACTATTTTCCTTGCTGCATGCTGAAGCAGGGATGTGAAGCATTTGGCTAGGCCGAAAGCTACGCTGATAATTGTCGAGGTCCACTGTAAGTGAGATATGACAATGTGAGCTTTTAATGCTAGATTCCAACATTGTCTTCTGTTTATTTAGTTTAAAATAATACACATCTTTTATATTTTTTGTTACAAGTTGTTCCTCAGGACCACATCTTCACTTTAAATAGAAATATGGTAGTCGAACGTTTTAACATTAATTGACAAAATATTAGGTACTTACCTAACAAATTTGCAGCAATCAACACAATAAATCACCGGAGTCACGTTAGGGTAGATAGTAGATATTTTATAGAAAAATCGATTCTAATGATAAAAAGTAAACAGCTCTAAGTGCCTACAATATTTGCGAGTCATTGCAATTTAATCAGCAATATTGGGGGAGAAAAAACATAATTTGTAGCATAATTATAAGATACCATGATAAAGCACGATCGTGTTTCGGAATTTATTAACATAAAAGAAGTCTAAAAGAAGATATACCTAGGTAAAAGATCTTTTCTGGTTAACTATTTAAATAACTAGTTAATCTCAGTTTGTATCTAAGGATGTTTGTAAGTCTTTCAAGAAAACAATACGAATCGGGCTGAATTAAATAAAAGACGTAAATAAGAAGGTAGTTCTAGCCCTGAAATAAAATATAGGCTAATTTCAACCCACAAATTTCCCATGGGATAGAAATATCTTTGAAACGTTTCCATAGAAACAACGTTTGCAAAATCGGGGTCAGATACTAGTTTTGTATAAATATTTAAACAGGCTGAAGACTCTATGGCGCTCATTAGTGGACTCTAGCAGTGGACTAAAAGAAAGAAATTATGTTTATTTGGTTCGTCATACGAAATACCAAGAATAATTAATAATAATTAATCAATATTGAAAAACTTTACCTATATGTAATACTAACAATACATAATAGTATCTAAATCAAGTGAATTAAAAAGGTCCTTCCAAAGCATAATTTTGCTCCATATAGGTTTTCTGGCGTTTTCTGTGTGAGGTGTCTACCATTCTAATATAATAGGTTGATGATGATAATTTAAACAGACTTTTCTATGGACTATATAAAAACTTTAAAAACCTTAGAATGCCCTCAAATTAGAAAAGAAATTGAATAGGATGGAAAATATTTTATTACACACTTTAGAATGACGAGAAAATCTTTTAAACTACCAGACAACCTGAATGGAAAAGATCATTGAATACTAAAAACATGGGGATCTGTGTGCAAACGTAGGTTTTATAAATAAAATACGATAGTATAAAATACATACATCAAACACAATCATCAACTACCATAATCCTAAATAAAAAATAAGATGTAGAAAAATTATATTAGCTTTTGTTTACTTGAAAGGCAAACGCAATTCAATTACAATAACCTGCCTGTATAACAGGAAATACGTACGAAAAAAGTAATTTTTTTTTCATAGTTTAGGTACTTATAAGGTGACGTTCGTAGTAATGCAAATTGTTAGAGCTAAAACCGTTCTCAATTTCATATTACAATAACAGTTAGGGGAAGCGAAAGGGCTTCTAATGATGATGATAGACCAATGATTCCCAGGTGGGGAGATCCCAAATTAATAATAATGATAGTTTCAGTCAAATGTTAATGGAATTGTTGTGCTAAGAATTAGCTCTTAACTTCTCTGGCACTTAATTAATTTTAATTTAACGACCGATGTGGCGATTAATTACATATTATTTTCGTATGATTCGAAAAACAATAATAAGAAAACACAAACACAAGGAAAATAAGTGGAAAGTTTTCTAGTTCATTCTATTGATACCCAAGATTTTCACGTGAGATCACTAAATCCATTGTCTATAAGCCCTTCGTATGCCGTTTGCGTACAAACCTGAGTTTGTTCGGGCCAGTCTGATTTAGGTCTATTGAGCCTAATAAATTGTCACGATAAAGTGAACTCTAGTCCTTTGTAACAAGAAAGCTGGGGTGCGTGTTTATTTTCGCCCCTCATCATACCGTTCGACAGTCAGCTTTGGTGGGATTACGCGGCTGATTCTAAATCTTGTATTATTTACCACCTCTGGTTTCATAAACTCGAGTTTTTGATCACGGGTATTTGCGAATTTGTGCCTCTCTGGTTTATTTTTCTGCCTTACTTGAGGTTGCTAGGTTTATTTTATTTGGAAACATTGTAATAAAAATTAAAAGCTGAACAATGTTTCGAATTGAATGGAATTGAATTTTAATGAAAAACAGTTTTAAACTTGTTCGACCACGTCAGTCTGCGGTAACTTTTTGTTTTGTGAAGTTTTCAATCCAAAAAAGTTGAAAACGTTTCCACTTTTATAGTTTTATGTTTACAAGTAACATTAAACTAACTTACTTTATGTTACACAATACCTATATTAATGAGCGACAATTTAAAAACCAATACTTTTTAATATAAAACTTTATCATTACTTGTTTCATAATTTTATTGTTGTTTCACTCTTTATATTTTATGATTAAAAGCAAAGCACAATGCGTGAGGTCTCAACCCACTCAAACAAAAAGGCTTAAAAGGTAAGTTAGCTCTATAAACTAGATTCAATTTTAAAATCAAAATAGCAAATGCACTCGATGTTATTGAGCATCGTGTCGTGGAATCAGTAATACATTATTCGACCACCAGCCCGCGTCTGCATGTAGACAATTCCTCACCTAGATAAGATTCAGACAGGAACCAAAAGTAGGTGTTGCTTTCTGAGATGGCACGAGGCACAGCCTTGAAGATTATGTAGGTTTCTTATCTATCTACCGGATTTCAGCTAGGTAAGAAAATTATTCTTGCTCTACCTATTTTTTATTGACTCATGAGCCGAAAAATCCAAACAGATGCAAAAAACAAGAGAAAAAAAAGTCAAGCAGAAAAGAGCATTTTCTGGAACCAAAAGACCAAGGCGGAGTAATGAGGCCCAGCCACGAAGGCCTTTCCATGCCTCCAAAGGGTCGGAAAGAAAATAGTATTCTTGTAGTAGTATTGACACGATCCTATAAATACCTACCTCTCAAAAATGTGTTGCCATTGCACACATGAATTCTACACACCCTACTCTAAACTTGTCTTGTTGATGGCCATCCGAATTTGGTGTGTAGGTTCCAGAAGTACTGGGTACATTATGATAAACTACTTAGCTACTTTCTTGTCCTGAGACTCGCTTGAAAAGTGATTAAACATTTAAAAATTAGCGTCAAGAGGTTACAATCTTCCATCCATTCATTAAACCATTCGCATTTATAATTTACTAGCGACCCGCCCCGGCTTCGCACGTTTTTATTATACGTATACCTTCCTCTTGAATCACTCTATCTATTAAAAAACCGCATCAATATCCGTTGCGTAGTTTTAAAGATTTAAGCATACATAGGAACATAGGGTCAGAAAAAGCGACTTTGTTTTATACTATGTAGTGAAGTGAGATAGAGTGATGATGGGAACAAAATATTTACATTCTAAACGTTCGGCACAATAAGTATTTGTTGCCACATCCAAGTTTTTCTAATTCTAATAAATACTAGCTCTAGGTTCTGACTGAATTCAGATAAGATAATATTGTGGGTGGGAAATGAATTCCCGCCACTGCACCGCGAAGTGCAGAAATATTTTCTCCCCACCTAATCTATGGACGTAAGCGGATCACGTCAGCTTATTTGTGTTTGTTATGAGATTCGAGACCATAGCGCCTTGTCTCAGCCCTTTCTATCGTGCAAATCTCACTGGATCTAACTGTGTCGGAAGGCGGTAGTAAATTACTTTGCTTATTGCAAGGTCTAATCAAAAAGGTAATATTGCAAGTGTTCATTCAGTATCTACTCATAAAACAAAGATGAATCAAAAAGGAAACTGATTACCGAGGTACTTGTTCGAATAAAACTGTGAAAAGCCACTAATCACATGTATATAAATAGACAAATTTTAGGATTGTTTAGCTTTTATTTAATGAATGATAACTTTATTGTACTTACTTTTAATTACTTTTACTTTTAATTTAATTTAATTTGAATAAAGTACCTACTAAAGTAAACAAAACAGGGTTCAACAATGAACGATATCATCATCGTCATCATCAGCCTATATTAGTAACATAGGCCTCCCCTAATGAACGATATATAATAAACAAATCCTACTATATTATAACAAACACGAAAGTTTGTAAGTATGGATGGATAGATGGATGGATGGATGCATTTTAGTTACTCTTTCACGCAAAAACTACTGTACGGATATGGATGCAATTTGGCACAGAGATAGATTATACTCTGGAATAACACATAGGCTATATTTTATCCCCGGAATATATCCCGGGTGAAACCGCGAGGCGTTCATAGTATGCATATAAAGTATATAAAATATTTAAAAACTTAAAAAAATATTCATAATATTCTTTTTTCTAATTTCGCTGATTCATTCATACGCTAAGTCTTCCCGTGAAAGTCTTTGAAAGCCACAAAGAAGGTATTTCGTGAGAAAATATCCACCAACCTTTTGCCCCAGACCGTGCCCAAGCTGAGACAATACTGTAATTTATTGCAGTCTCTGGAGTAATGATAAAGCTAACAAGCCGCTGAACTAGTAATGCAGTCTGCATAAATCTAAAATTAGGTGACCAGCGCAGTCCCTATACGTTACGGAGAGTTTACTGCTAGTGCTTTTATAATTTATTTGGAACAAAGCCTGATATAGACTAACGAAACATTCGTTCTAAACACAGTGTGTAAATGAAAACGGAAAAGAACAGATCTATAAGAAATTCAAACCACATTTAACTAATTTTATACATGCAAAAGTTTGGTTAAATGGATGGATATAAAAGGTATATCCCACATCAAAATACACAAAAATTCATCCATCTATATAGATGGATGGATTTTTGTTACGTCGTGAAAAATGGTTCTGAACTGAACCGATTAGGCTGATTTTTTTGTGAATAGATTCTAAGCCTGAAATCAAACAGAGAACTTGTCATCAGTTTTCACGCGGATGAAGCTGCAGGGCACAGCAAGTGTTTTATTTAACACAACTCTTTTTAATATTTTGCAACGTAAAAACCTACTTTTTCCCCATCATCATCAGCCTATATTAGTCCACTGCTGGACATAGGCCTCCCCTAATGAGCGCCATAGCGCCCTGTCTTCAGCTAGCGGCATCCAGCATCATATGCTGGCATATGCCAGCAGTCCTTCGCAGATCGTTATCCCACCTGGCCACTTTTTCCCCATATTAACTAATTATTCATCGTTCACAGAATAGTCAAAATAAGTAATTTCAAAATTATATTTTAAAATCATAAGGGAGGTGTTTAGCACCTACGCGTTTAGGTTATCTATCGTGCTATTGAAGATTTCTAAGGCCCGTTATAGTAAATTTAGATAATTTGATCTCCACCTTCAACAAAATCTT
The DNA here is from genome assembly GCA_944547425.1 of Eupithecia centaureata. Lineage (NCBI taxonomy): Eukaryota > Metazoa > Arthropoda > Insecta > Lepidoptera > Geometridae > Eupithecia > Eupithecia centaureata. The sequence continues at coordinate 5,579,776 of OX155677.1, read as the reverse complement.
TTTCTAAAAATTTACTCTGCGTCAAAAGTCCGCAGTTAAAACACGCTTCAGTTTAGAAGTAAAACAGAGTAAGTAAACACAGATAACTATCAAATTCAAGTCACACACTGGCTAAAATTCGATGTAGGTGCAGGTAAGTCCAGACGGCGCGGCGATCGTTTGCTTTGAGCCAATGTTGGACTCTATCCTAGCTCAAAAGGATGTTGGCTTGTTCAATTTGAAAAGGAAGTTTAATCTTTTGCTGTTTTATTTGCGACTTGCTTCTACCCAGGGCAATTAAAGCGTTTTTTCGTGCTAAAAAGAAATACAGATTGAGTTACTCTGCTAAATTATAAATATTACGTATTAATATTTTATACTTTTATAAAATAATACAATGTTTAATATTATATTTTTATTTACTATTGCTTTACTATTTTCAATAGGTACTTTTCATGGAATCAATATTATAATCATCTTCGCTATATGTATACTTACGGTTCGATAAAAATTTCGTAGGTCTTGCTATTTTTTGAGTCGTCAGATTTATATTTCTATTTGCCAAATATTAACTGAGTCAATTTCAGTGTAAGTAAAATTTCATTCAGTATTCATCCCCTCTCTAGTCAAAAATTAGGGAACTTCACAGTCATTCATGTGTGGAAGTTACCTACTAAAGAGAAAATCAGATATTGAACGTGGTATACATAGTAACGGTTATAGAATCTCTATAAGCTACAAACAATTGACTATTTATAATAGGTATTTCACTCATAATAATATCATATCTTACTTAACCAGCCAACCTTCACTAGCCTATGTACCTCTGTCTAGTCCCAAAGCGCTCACCTAAACAATATAATGGAACAGCAACTTCTGACTGGCATGTTAAGCCTTTGATACGGTTTGTACTGCGAAAAGTACAATGCTTGATTTGTTAGCTTAGGAAACGAGCAGACTGTCCACTTTCTGTGGCACTTCCCTTCTTGTGTCTGTAAAGCAGCCTCATTTACAACTACCGTTTCCGCTGCGCTATTAAACGGGTCACCAATGGCTGAAATTGAAACTCTCGGGTTAAGTCACCCGTAAAGTAAGGAGTAGGTAACTTGCCCGTCTGCGTTCAGCCTAAAGCTTTATTCGTTCCATTATGGTATGAATATTGTGTCACATAAATTCTCTGAATAACTGGACTTAGAATTTGAGCTCATGATGCTGAACCGAATTCCATTATCAAACGGACCTGTAAGTTTGTTCTAAGAAATTGTAAACTTTCTAATCATTTTGATGTTAGCACTTTTGATAATATTATGTAGGATGATGATATACCTATATACCAGCGCTCTTTAGGAAAGGTATTTTTCTAGCAGTGGAGTGATATAGGTTGATGATGATGATGATGATAATGATGATGATAACTTTGGCTAAACTTAGTGAATACAAACCTGACGTGGTGATTACGTCAAACCCATTGTTTGGGAAGTATGTTCCAAATTGAACGTACGTACATGTGGTGAAAAAGAAGTATTATGTAGTTACACTATTAACAGTTTGCTTTCTAATGGAAATAGTATCTAATTCAGAATAATGGTATTTTGCAATATCCATTTTATCGGTCCTATTACTTAGACTAGGAATTTACAACTTAATCTGCTAATAATTATAATCGTAAACAAGCCTAGTACAGGCTGTGGACACGTAATCAGCAATGTTATCGAAAGATAAACTTAATAGCTAGGAGAGTGTTGAGTGGTTCTAGATGTATAATTAAAAATCAGAAATCGACACTATCATTTCTCTAGGCTTGCAAAATAAGCACTTAGTTTAAAACTATAATATCATAATAATATAACAATGGTGTTAATTTATTATCTCTTAGTTATGAAGAAGATATGAAATTCTTTAATGCATTTAATTAAAGCTATAAGTAATTTACAAAGAATGAATATATTTAAAATTTGTAACAATGAATAGGATCGTTGAGTTGTAAAATTTACAAAGAACAATTCAGCGATCCTATCCATTGCCACATATTTGTAATACATATACCTCTATATGTTATTTGTAAATGGCTTCTTAGTTAAATAAGCAAAAAAAAATATGTACGCACATGGATGTCTTTTTGCTGCATACCAACCTTCTCTTAAACCTTTATCATTTACAATATTTTCGCAATCTGAGACTATAATATTGATTTCTAAACTGACTATATCTTCAAGGATAATCACATATTTATACCATTACCCAGCCTATTTGTCCTACATTCACTAACACCTCGAGCAATAGTAAGCTATCTATTAATGTCTCCAGTGGTAATAGACCGGCAGTATTTACTAGGCTGTAGATCTTTAGACCGGTATCTATTAGAACATTTTAGTCGTACACTAAACTCCGGGCTATAATAACTCCCTCGTCAATTTGTCCGTCTGAGTAATGATCTTGTGTTAGTTAAATGCGATAAATGTAATAAATACAGTTTTTATTGCATATCATAATTTGATCCTAGCCATTTTATATACTTACTAGCAGCGCCTAGCGGCTTCATCAGCGGGAAAATAGAAGAAAAGTAGATCAAGTTATGTTTCAACTAGGTACGAGTATGTATTTTCAAAATTCATTCGTCATTCATTTCAACCCGATTCATTCAGTATGTGATTCAGTAGTTTTGATGTGAAGAGATAACTAAAATCCATCTATCCATTCATCCTAACTTTAGCATTTGTAATAATTAGTGTAGATGCAATGTACTTATCTTCTTTCGGTTCTTGTCCCAAGCAAAGTGGTTTTTTTTTAAGTTATTTGAAGTTAGATGTAGAAGTAGTAGTACTAAATTGATCTTATAAGTAATTATATTGCCAATGTGGTCGTTATAATTTGGGAATCCGTTTAAATATATCTCCTTTATATCGTTGACAGTTCTAAAACAATATTTAAATGTTCCATCTCTCTTATTTCTCGTACATGGAAACTGCATTTAAATCAGGAAACATTAATTATCTAAATGACGTTTATAGTTTATTAGCAATCCGTCAACAAGATTAATTTTTATGACTGAGTGAGTGACACATGAAAGTGCTTTCTCGCTGGGATCTTGTCTTGGCTTTTGTAATTGGCATGTCTGCTTCTCCTTGCTGGTTTTTTAATCATCATTCCAGAAATCCAAGCATAAGCTTTCTTAGCTACGGGATAATAGACAATAACTACATCGCGCATACATTGCGTAACTTGTCGTTTCATAACCCAATTACAAGGATGTGTCGTCAATATATTGAGGTGGCAGATAATAATCATGATCTAGATATATTCAACTCTTACCTGAATAAGAATTTGAGTCCTAAATTACTGAGCAATTAATGTTATAGCGATGTAATTTTTTAAAAACCGTAATAATGTTTTATTGTAAAAGAATGGTAAAATAAGGCTTTAAAACCTAGGTCTTACAAATCGTACTTATCGAAGGTTCTAGTAATATCTAAAGTGGAGTTTATGTTGACACAAAGCGTAGGTGCGTGCGATAAGAATTGTACTTTTTGTACTTTTACCCAGACTTTGTTCCACAAGCACCTTGTAAAATTATACTTTGACAGGTGGTCAGATAGCAAGCTCAAGTAGAGCGCAATGGCTGTTTGGAATAATCCTTTCGCTCAGAATAAATTGATAGATATTTTATTCTTCTTTGTGAGTCACAAGTTACTCTTTACTCCTGATGATGTTTTTGGCATTTTTATGAAAAGAGTAATGTTTACTTTAAAACTAAAGAAAAAAGTACTCATGTATTGCGGTAGTCAGCCTTCAACTGTACCATAAACCTAAGTTCTGTTCCCAATACATTTTTGATAATTTTATTTGTGTCTACACAAAATAATGGCCTAAGTCGGTAAAGTTTTTCATTTTCATTATCTTCAAAAACCTATGATAGTTCACAGCTGGACATAGGCCTTGCCTAATGATCGCCATGTCACCCTGTCTTCAGTTTAACGCATCCTGTAGACTTACGCAGTAAAGGTAAAGAAAAGTAAAGTAAGAACTTTCTCTTTACATTACATTTAATGTACTTACATTTGATTACATTTGATGTACTTACAAAACTAAATTCAACTGCCCTTGCGTTTAAGTTATTTAGTAAACTCCAATAAAATGTCTGGCAATTTCTTCCGGCTAATGCTTTGTTGTTTTATTTCATCCGTAAGTAAATAACGAGTCCCGGAGTCCAGACTAAATGGTGGCCAACACGTGTAATGGATTGCTGCACAGTATGCAAATCATAAAATTTTGCCAGTATTAACACGTTTCGCGAAAGAAGAATCATTACTCCATGGCGGTGTTTTAGGGTTGTTCATTTAAATTCTGCTAGACAAAAATTAGTAAAACGCTGTTTGATTTGTTAACAAAACTTTTGTCATTTATAACCCAAAGCTGGTGTATATTTAACATAGCGGCACCGAAACTTACGTTACGTAACAGCTAAGTACATCAGTCAATACATTGATGAAAATAAGCAGGTTTATCTCTGTACTACGAACTACGTATATTCAAGTTTTCAGACCGATCCATTCTGTAGTTTTGTTGAGACGAAGTAAAAAACATACATCCATTTATCCAAACTTTCGCATTTATAATCAAAGTGTGATTTGACTCATATTGCAGAAGCACAATAAAAAAGAACATGCCTGGTTTCACAAACTAAATACAGTTTATTAAAACTAAAAGCTTCTGCACACCACGTCACAAAATCAGCATATTCCGCACGCGTAAAACGCAGTCGCGAATTGGTATCAAATCAAACTAAAAGTAAACTTTGTACAATTAGCGGTTGCCAACCCTAGTTGTTGGTCGCGTAAACACAAGTCGCTAACGAACCGCGCGGCGGGGCCCTGCACAAATTTGCAATTTCGATTGCTCGCGTGTGTACCTGCTTCTAGCTGCATTGTGCTCATATGCGACTTAAAAATCTAAAGGCACAACATATTTTCCAAGTCGAAAACTTTTCCATCAACTTAATCATCAAATTCAAAGTGCTTTATTTCCTTTAGCCCTTGTAGGACTCAAGTTCATGTTATAATTAAAACTAGAAAATAAAGTGCTCACTTTGCTCGTGTGTGTACCCGCTTCTAGCTGCATTGTGAATTTGTGATCATATGGCGGCTTAAAAATCTAAAGGTGCAACATAATTTATAATGTTTCCAAGTCGAAAAGGTAAAAACGTTATTTTCGACTAGCATTGCCATCAAATTCAAAGTGCTTTATTACAGGAAACTTTGACACCTTATAAAAATTCATGTTATAATTAAAACTAGAAAATAAAGTGCTCGCTTTTATTTTTGTTCACTTCAATCTTTTTAACTACAGTAAAGAAGCGAACAAGAAACCTTTCCCTTGTTAGATTGTTAGTTTTCGAGTTAGAACATAACTCGTCCCAACCTTTTCATCCTCTAGAATCTATAGAATCTGATATTTTATACTAAGCCTTTTTATTATATTAAATATTAAAAATAGTTATTATTTCTTGGTTCAATTCGCTCAAAACTCGGTATGAATAAATTAAAAAATAGATTATGAAACACGTTAACTAACCCAAGGAGTTGTACCCAATGATGAGCCATGTTGGGGTCGCATCCAACATGGCCCAACATTTAAAACTTTATTTTATTGAAAAGCAGGTCAGAGAAAGAGTTGATAAATGATATGATATAATGTAAACGATGACCTAATGAATACCCTTCCTCCCCCTAGTTACTCTTATCACGTATACTATGAGGCTCCCTTTAGTAGTAGAATCTGTTTGTTAAGTCTGTCTGGTCATAATTGACCGGACCTTTAATATTTTTCTTCTATTTTTAATATTTTTTAGTATAGAACTTTAGAAAAATAACACAAAAAAGAACACAGTAAGGCATTTTCACACGAAATACTTGACAGTAATATATAGTTTAAATAATGGCTTGAATTAAATTATACTAAATAATTGATAGTATTTAGTGTAAATAATGCCTTACTACATAATCAAAAATGTAAATTGAGGAAGTACGCGCCACTCAATCTTTGTTGAATGAATAATTTTATAAATTGTTTGTTTGCATGAATCATAGCTGCGTTAAATAGAGGAAACGACCAGCAATAGCAATTTGATTTTATATATCCAAATAAATATTTAAAATCATCTCTACTGTAATTATGTTAGTTCAGATAATTCAGATAAATTCAATTGTATCCAAATGTAACCTATAAATCAAGTAACCAACAAATGATTCATCAATTTATTGCCTGAACTATACAGTTTTAAATATTATTTGTTCACGCTAAAAACAGCTTTGACTCAGATACACAATCCAACCATATTAATAGCAACATTTAGCGATATTTTTATTTTTAACTAGCTGTGCCCGTGACTTCGTCCGCGAGGAATAGTGTAAGGAGACAGTAATAAAACATGGTAGAATATTCTAATTTTCATTAATTATTTTTACGTGATTTGATCATAAACGAATATGTTACTTCCGGTTCCTTTACAATAGTATTTGAATTGTAAAATAGATATTTATGTGCAGTTAATTATCTAAATAATTTACCTATTTATTCAACAACGATAATCGTTCAAATTATGTAATTGTATTTTTATCACTAAAATGACTAGATGCGGTACTAGGTAGCAGTACCGCGTACTTCCGTTTGACAGCCATGTTGGCATAAGTCATGTTTATTTATATAGTCGCGAGAGCGAAAACAATCAGTCTCATTCTGTAATTCGACGAGGAAAGACCTCAAAGGAAAAAGTGTTTGTTACTGGTGTCCTGCTGGACAAACTTACTGTAAAGGTTAGTCATTTGTGTTTATATTATATTTTTGTGATCTTAAATGTTGAGAAACTGTAATAAAGGTGATTACGAGCAGCCTTACGTACAATTTCCTTTTAGATTAAAACCCATCCCTTATAGCTCAGAAGTGGGATCAAACGGGTGTTTTCTTTTCCCTTTTACTCTTAAAGGAGATGAACCTCTAGTTCACACTCACTTTGCCTACTATCTCAAACCTCTCGTTTGTCGTCTTGATAATGTTAATGTTTTATCGTTAATATCGAAACGATGGTAACGTGCAGTACAACTGAATTTTGGCGCTCTTTTTGGAAAAAGCGCAGTGGTACTGCCACTGTTACATAAAGCTGCTCGTAACATTTTTCTTGCCTAGTTTTAATATTTTTTTTTCTTTAGCAAACCATTGTGCCACATGTCGTTCAACACCATCACATGGCAGTGGGTTGCTAGAGGCTGGACGGTGAACACGATGTGCTAACGCTTCCATGCCCCAAGACGTACTTGTCGCTAAGGGCTGCTGCGTGGCAGTTGAGAACGCCTGCAGGTCGTAACGACGACCCTGTGCAGAAAATGCGTTACAATTTACTTATTTTTTCTTGTCTAATTAATAAAACTGAAACTGTACAATAATGTTATTTGTTCAGTTCAGACCAAGGGCCATGTGTTAGCGATGCTAATACGCGATATGCAATATTGACAGTCAGTTTTAAAGGAGTATTGTATCTCCTATAATCACTGTAAATCATTATCGCTAGAATATTTTACAAATATTCAGGACGAAATGCGGGTAGCCCAGCTTTAGAAATCAGTTGGATATGATTCATGCCTTCGCTTGAACTGCCGACGTCGGTGTCACGATCGACGGCAAAACAATCAACAATCTAAGGTACGCTGATGACACTGCACTTATCGCCTCTTCAGAACGGGATCTACAAAATATATTGAACATAGTGCAGGCGTGCAATCCGAGAGCTGGGCTGAACATGAATGTTGCTAAAACGAAGGTTTGGTTGCATCGGGTAACAAGGACCTAAATCCTAGAGTTAAATTGGGTGGTTTGGAACTTGAGCGTGTTTGAAAGTACAAGTATCTCGGTGCTTGGGTGAAAAAAATAATGGGATAGCACACAGAAAGTCCGTTCCCGGCTTGAAATCGCCCGAACAACATTCCAGAAGTTTGTAGAAAGTTCTGTGTTGCCGCAAACTGAACACTAAGCTCAGAGTAAGGATCCTCCATTGTTACGTGTAGCCAGTAGCGTTGATAGCGAGGCTTGGACTCTGAGAACAGATACCCAGAAACGTCTCGAAGCTTTCGAGATGTAATGCTACCGGAGAATGCTACGCATCAGCTGGTCGCAAAAGGTTTCCAACGTTACGATGTTCGAACACGTCGGGAAGACCAGAGAATTGCTGCAAACCATCAAACGTAGAAAAGTTGGATATCTTGGACATGTGCTTAGGCACGAAAGATACCAGCTGCTCCAACTTATCATTATGGGTATATAAATGACGCGCTGACAGGCGAAATAAGTCGTGGTTGTGGAACATCCGAGAGTGGACGAATATCGCCAGCATCGAAGAACTTTTTTTTCGCTTGTCAAAAGATCGCGTGAAATTCGCTGAGCTGATTGCTTACCTCCAGTAGTGGAGAGCCACCATAAGGAGAAGTATATTGCTTATGTATTATAACTTGATTTATTATTGGGAAGTCCGTGAAATTTACCAGGAACATGGCTATCGTGGATTGTAGAGTTTATACGCATTTCGCCGTCACCGGTATTGACCATAATATGTACCGTCAAAACTAGACGTGAGTGGAACATAATAATATGCAGACATGTGAGGACCATAATAATATAAGGACTTATGCGGGATACGTGTTGACATGTGTGGACATGTGTGGACATGTGTGGACATATGTGGACATATGAGGACATATGAGGACGTGTGTGGGACATGTGTGGACATATGTGTAAGACCGATGTGGCGCGGCGAGCGAGGGTCTGCCTGCGGCGCAGGAGGTTGCGGGTTCGATTTCCGCATCGGAACGATATTGTGCACGATCTTCAGAATTTTTTCTGTTGGTCTGGGTGTTTTCTATGTAAGTACAATGAAAAAAAAATCTTCTATTAAGTATTCTATCTATTAAGTATGTAATGTTTGAGATATATCAGTTATATGGTGGGCCATAATACAAGCTTTGGGTAGCTTGCCTTGGGACTGGATGGTGCTGTGTGGATCATCATCATCATCATCAGCCTATGTTAGTCCACAGCTGGACATAGGCCTCCCCTAATGAGCGCCATAGCGCCCTGTCTTCAGCTTGACGCATCCAGCTTCTGCCAGCAGTATTTCGCAGATCGTCGTCCCGCCTGGCCAGAGGGCGTCCTACTCAAGATGTGGATTGCTGTGTGGATTGACCAGCATTCTTTTTACCATTATTATGTGGACATATATATATATATGTGTGGTGGATGCTGTGACGGATGCTGTGGCGGTGGCTGCGGAGGCTGCTGCTGTCCGTGCACCGCAATCTATACATGCTGCACAAAGATTTGCTAAATTCTAAACATCTAGACCCACCACACAATGCGATCTTCCGGTGCTGTTCGCCATTTTGTCAGTGTTGTCTTAGTCTTATAAAATCATGATATATAACATGTGTGAAACGTGTGTACGTGCCCGACACATGCGTGTAACTACGGCATACGTGTGACGTACTTGTGGCAACGCGTGAGTGAGATACGTGGTGTCCAATACAGAGAGGAGATGAGATGCCCGCCAATGTGTAGTTAATATGCGGTAGATATAACAGTGTCCTCTTAGCTTGGGCGCTTTTAAATGTACACCTGGTAATAATATCACTCAAATAAACTATGTGTATTTTTCCAGGATATTAATCTTTTTCGCGGTGGTTGTGACCATCATGTGCAGTATATCCGTGGGATCATAAGGACGTGGCATCAGCGTCGAAGTAATGGTTCCGTAAGTGAGTAATGATTTAACTTGCATTGTATTTGGTCACTCAATAAATTTTGTAAAGTTTCAGACAAGGAGGAGATACCGAAAGGGTCACGCCAACCTTATGTCTGGCCCGACATAGCGGTGACGATGACGGTGGTGGAGTACCTGCATTCAGCGTCTAGCGATGGATACGGTGCGCCCGGTGTTCAGAACATTTGGTATTGTGGCCGGAATCCATACCAATGAAGCCGAAGAGAATAGTGCTGATCGAAAATGCCGCCGTCTATGAAGGGCAGCGACGATCAAGACCCCGCTCTAAGTTGTGCCAGAGCGTCCCCTACTCTGAGTTGTGCTAGAGTATCCTTTACCCCGCTCTAAGTTGTGCCAGAGCGTCCCCTACTCTGAGTTGTGCTAGAGTATCCTTTACCCTGCTCTAAGTTGTGCCAGAGCGTCCCCCCACTCTAAGTTGTGCTAGAGTTTACTTTCCCCTGCTCTAAGTTGTGCCAGAGCGTCCCCTACTTTGAGTTATGCTAGAGTTTCTTTTCTTCCGCTCTAAGTTGTATCAGAGCATAGTCGCAGAATCGAGCAGTTCGAGTGGATCATCAGACAGAACGCGTTGAAGGCTGGACAAAGGCGCCATAGTACAACAGGGTTCAATGGTCAATGATGAGTTTTACAATATATTTAAAATTATTTTTTTTTACAACAATCCAGTCACAACAAAGAGAGCCGCCACGTATTGCAGCTTTTCTTTTATATGAACTTGATTCTTCACCATAAAGTTTTCTGTTTTGCACAGGTATCTACATTCAAATGGTGTAAAATAATTCTTATTCTAGGACTTTGCTTTCACTGAGTAGCTTTTATTCTCATGGACAATATTTAATATGGCTTCTTGCTTTCCCGTTGTCGTTGTGGTCGGTTTAATTTTGTGTTTACTGACACTGTAGCTTTGATGCCCTTATGAGTGCTACTAGTGGCTACATATACAGACTCACTCAGTCAGGTAACTATTATTTGCTAATAATTTAGCAACTATCTTTTACTTTCTTGTCGTGAGTTTGACATACATATAAACAATACTAGGATCAAAATAGTCGTCCAAATAGCGCAAGCGATCCGGTCTCTCCAGACAGCCGTAAAATAGCTCATAAAGGGAAGCGCAGACGTTCCCCTAGCCATGGTAGTATACGCAAACGGTATCGCTCATGTCTGTCGGATAGATAAATTAAATGAAATCCAACTCAAATCCATTTATTGATAACATTCATCAAGTTAAAAGTCGGGTGGGCACTAGATTGCAATTTTAGCTTTTATAACGATATCTACTTTATCAAAATGTTAAATTTGTTTTTGTTTTTTTATGTGTTTTTGTTTTATTCATTAAATAAAATAATAATAATAATAAAAATGGTAACAATGGTGACAATTTGTTCAAAAATTATTTTGAACAAATTGTCAGTTCGTAGATCTCATTTGTTGAGCTACATTATACCAACGATGGCGCATACTGCGCGTTGCTGCATCACGAAAACTCTGTCTACGTCAGCAGCGCGCGCCCAAAATCTCTACACCGCAGGTTGTGGTGGTGTGCACCGTCGCGTGGTAATACGCCAGCACCACGCCGCAGGTCACAGCGAGGCGGCGCAGTGTGCGTCCTCATCTCGAACACAGCTCTTTAATGTGATTTTCCTCATGTGAGACCACTATCGATTTGGCATCCAAGTAATTTTATGGATTATTTGTAGAGCGGTGTTACCGGCGCTCACTGTGAACGGTGGTCTCGGTGTCCCATTAAGGTGGAATGTCATATAGCAGGTTTTCTCCCTGTTTAGGGCTAAGCAGTTTGAACGGAACCACCGCTGCTCGAGACTTTGCACAACGTTGTTCAGCCTTACCTCCAGTTCAGGGCGTGTTCCGCGCAATCACAATGACGGCTACGTCATCGGCGTACAGATATGCCTGCGCCTTGCCGACTGCTTTGGGAAGATCGTTCAGCAGAAGGCTGAGCAACGTTTGAGAAGTACGAACCCTACGGTAATCCGATGGTGTATATCAGTTCTGTTGACTTGAGTCGCCCACGTTCAGTCTACCTATCACAGTCTGCGTCTACATTCAGGGTGCGGTTGGACATCAAGGATTTCAACGGGTTCTTATTCCATAGTAGTCCAAATTATTGTAGATAAGATGATGATCGGCGGTATCAAATACGCGAGAAAGATCGCAGCAAAAACATCGCCACGACATCCTTCCTCACGCGCGTTCAGCACGCGCTACACTACCTCGTCTCACCAGGTCTGTAATGCCGCGTCCGGCTCTATATACGCCGCATTGTCTGTCGGACATGTCCCGCTTTCCGATAAAAGATAGCAATCTTTTATTTAATCCAGCTTCAAAGATCTTGCTGATTGAAGGGACAAGGGAAATCGGCCGATAAGATTTTATTTCACTTTATTTTTCCCTTTCCTTGTAGAGAGGAACTAGTTTTACCCTTTAAATAGGTAAGAAATAACTATGGCGATTGATCTTATGACAATTTTGAGTAAATTAGAAGATATGCAGTACAAGTCGGTACTACGTTTTTACGGTGTGTTTATTGACTATTAAAAAAATTTCGTAAGGTGAGAAAAGGTCAAGCCGCAGTGATAGGTCGCATGTGGGTGAGCCGGCACTGAGGGAGGCGTGAGCACAGGAGATGTCGACTGTCGGAGCCCCGCACTTGCTGGCCG